>OU342941.1:23863080-24543512 GCA_910592295.1 Andrena haemorrhoa | reverse complement strand
ATTATGTGCAAAAGAAATTTCGGCTTTTTCTTGTCTCAAATAGGCTTTTCCTAAAATACCGTCACTATGTATCGGAAAATTTGATCTTACTACATGAAATAGGATTCACATGAGAGAGGATAATTCCTCTCATTTCGATAGAATCACGTACATCGACGGTTACATCCTCGTGCAATGCGTTTAATTTTATTACATTTATGTCTGCACCCGTATCAATCAAAAACGTTGCAGTTTTATATCGTAATTGTTCCGCGGTTCATTTTACAACAGGCGATTCGTCATTACAACCCAAATTTAATATTGTTGATCCCTTTCCAGAAATCTTACCGTCGGACGACGCTCGGAATTTTGATTGTTCAACGGGCGACGCTCGGAATTTTGGTAACTCGTCGTCGCGTCTGTTCGAGGAGTTACTCGGGAGTTTAAATCTGAATTATTACGTGGTTCTGACGAATTCTGATTCGGTGAATATGAACGATTCTGATTCGGTGAGTACGGCCTAGACTCGCGAAATCCTACGGAATTTCGTGAATCGGGATTCAAATTTCGTGAGCTAGATTGAAAATTTGAATTTTGATGTGCGACTTGAGTCGCCTGAGGAGTTGGACTCGTACTTCGTGCCAATTGTGGAGCCGTCGGAGATTGTGCGTATGGCAAATTTGATGGAAAACGCGGATCCTGTGGATACGGTGAATAGTATGGTGGATAAGGCATTTGGTAAAAAGGTGGATAAGGCATGAAAGGATACGGAGAATAAGCGGGATACCCATGTTGTTCTGGATATCTACTCGATTCCGTGTTACTACGCGGTGGTTTAAGAATACTTGTCGGAAATTTTGAATAATCCGAATTTCCAGTCGCGTTTGGACTCGGGCTTCGTGAGCGAGAGTCTCCGAAATTTTGGTTTCGCGAATCGCGATAAGTGAATAAGCTTTGACGCGAATTACTTTGGTTAGGCGAATCTGGACGGGGATTTAGACGAGAATCGTCCTGTCTTGAAAGAAATAATCTATTCGGATCTCCGGTCGGTATTACTCCAGACCTCATTCGCGTTTCGACTCGCGTCGCATGTTTTACCGCGTCATCTAGAGTTTTAGGATCCCGCGCGTCTACGGCCCTGGCAATCTCGTCGGGCAAGCCGCGAATAAATGCTTCTAACGCGCATTCTTTAATCGGGCGCATCATCTTATCCGCGTCCGCGCCATACGAATCCTCCAGCGCAAGTCGAGCCCCGCTAACCAAAATATTAAGCCGATCATGAAAATCATTTACTGTTTCACTTCTACGCATGCGGATGTTTTCAATCTCATGATGGTAGTATGGTTAATCTTTCCCGGGAGCGAATCTGTTTTTCAAATGTTTAATTAATTCGTTTACGGTATTAAAGGTTTTCCCAAAAGTGCTATCGCGTGCAGCTCCTTGTAATTTTCCAAGGACTGCTTTAACGAACGGGCCTTCCGACGCAGGAGGTACAAAAACTGCGCCGTTTTGCACATCTTGTAAGAAATCTTTCAAAGGTATATTTCTCCCGTTGAAGAAAGGAATATTCAACGTCCCGTGCTGTAAAGCAAAGCATTCCGCCATAGACGTCATCATCGCGTTTGTGACGGATAGAGTCACGGATGACGCGCTAGCGTCAGCGGTTTCATTGGGATTAACCATTTTGTTAAAATTTTTAATTTACAAATATATAAATAAGCTGAATATATAAACTGAAAATAAATTAGAAGGCGATATCACGGATTTTCCTAAAACTTTCAAGAAACAAAAATGCAAACATGCCAAACAAATTACATATGCCAATGATGCACTCTTCTATCTCAAACGTCTCAGAAGAATACCACAATGGACGGAGTTTCGACAAAAGCAGTAAAAAATCCCACTTCTGACACCAGTTTAGCTGTTACGTGAGGGCGTTGAATTTAAAGTGACCGAGCGGTTGAGTCTAATTTTTCTCACGCAACGCTTAACAAATTAAAGATTTGAACAATTTATACGTATTACGCGAAAATTCAGGATTGTTTTGGGAGTAGGGCTTTTGTCTACAACCAATACAGGTTGTCCCGTCTGGATGTGGTACTTTGAGACTGGTTCGAAACAAAATGAGACAATATTTAAGTAAATATTACCATGTATTACAAAATAAGCAAAAGGAAATGTTTGAAGGTGGTACAATTTGAGGAATTTACATGGGTTTTTCGGAGAGTCGTAGATGACTCACGAAAATAAACACGCGGGGTGAACAATATTGATCGGGTGTACAATTTAACGCGAATACTTTACGGACGACAATTGATCGAGGAAAACCCCACAACTCGTTATGTGAGTTGGATCAATGTTCGCGCAATCGGGCGATAATACAGATTTCAATAAATCGTTTTGAAGAAAATTGAATGATCGGCGCTTTATAGTAATCGGATGCGATACAATTCACAAATGCGGTACGCGTGAAAAAGGAATTAGGCAGTTATCGAGGGAGAATTCCCATAACACGTACTGGTTGGATTAACTGTCGCTTCCGTACATTGAAACAAAAGAAAATCAATTTCGAAAAGAAACGACGTGACAGAACGATAAATTCATAAACGATACACGCCACACAATGACCATTTGATTATAGAAGAAGTACTTCAAGACACTCACCGACTTGGTACTAGGGGGTTTAAATTTTTGAACGTCTTACTCTCTCTCTCTATCTCTCTCTCTCTCTCTCTCTCTCTCTCTCTCTCTCTCTCTCTCTCCGATGTACTGGAGCGGTTCTCTCTCTCTGCGTGACCTGGGGCGCTGGGCGCCGGTACAAGATGTTGAAACGCGGCACAGGCGTGAAGCATAAATCACGCCGAACAGTTCACTAACGTTATAATGTTTTGAGAGTTTTGAATATCACAATTTAAATAGAACGGGAAAATCACTAATACTGATTTAAAATAATGGTTAACGTAATTATTGAGTTCGATACGGGGACTGAGTCTTTCCACGTTAAGTATTAACTATTCACGATGGAACTCTAGCTCACACACCTAATGTAATAGGGCAATACGTCCCTCGGGCAGAACGACCACGCTCAATGCGATTTAACAGGCGACTGCGACGAACGAACGCAAGGGCCCAAGCACTTGGGACTTTGAACAAAGAGCGCCAAAATTGCTGACTCCGCACCTTGTGCACACGGGCCCAGCGCGTAGTCGCTTCGGAGCGTTCCCAGCATCTCAGTGCTTAGGTTTTCAAAATGCTTATCGCATCCGGCGTTCTAAGAACATCGCACGGCGTTGCAAGATTGTTGTCGACAACTTGCATGGGAAAAATTTTACTGTGGCGCATCAGGCTTCTAGGAATTAATTATTACCATAGAATTTCAATTTGTAGATCATTGACAATTGAGCGAGGGATATCCCGTAACACGCTGTGGTTGGGTCAATTGTCAATGTCTTAAAAATCAAGAAGGAAAAATTTTAAAAAGTGGTCGGCACGTAACAGTGTCAAACGAGTCAAACGAGTCAGACGAGTCAAACGAGTCAAACGAGTCAAACGGGTCAAACGAGTCAAACGAGTCAAACGAGTCAAACGAGTCAAACGAGTCAAACGAGTCAAACGAGTCAAACGAGTCAAACGAGTCAAACGAGTCAAACGAGTCAAACGAGTCAAACGAGTCAAACGAGTCAAACGAGTCAAACGAGTCAAACGAGTCAAACGAGTCAAACGAGTCAAACGAGTCAAACGAGTCAAACGAGTCAAACGAGTCAAACGAGTCAAACGAGTCAAACGAGTCAAACGAGTCAAACGAGTCAAACGAGTCAAACGAGTCAAACGAGTCAAACGAGTCAAACGAGTCAAACGAGTCAAACGAGTCAAACGAGTCAAACGAGTCAAACGAGTCAAACGAGTCAAACGAGTCAAACGAGTCAAACGAGTCAAACGAGTCAAACGAGTCAAACGAGTCAAACGAGTCAAACGAGTCAAACGAGTCAAACGAGTCAAACGAGTCAAACGAGTCAAACGAGTCAAACGAGTCAAACGAGTCAAACGAGTCAAACGAGTCAAACGAGTCAAACGAGTCAAACGAGTCAAACGAGTCAAACGAGTCAAACGAGTCAAACGAGTCAAACGAGTCAAACGAGTCAAACGAGTCAAACGAGTCAAACGAGTCAAACGAGTCAAACGAGTCAAACGAGTCAAACGAGTCAAACGAGTCAAACGAGTCAAACGAGTCAAACGAGTCAAACGAGTCAAACGAGTCAAACGAGTCAAACGAGTCAAACGAGTCAAACGAGTCAAACGAGTCAAACGAGTCAAACGAGTCAAACGAGTCAAACGAGTCAAACGAGTCAAACGAGTCAAACGAGTCAAACGAGTCAAACGAGTCAAACGAGTCAAACGAGTCAAACGAGTCAAACGAGTCAAACGAGTCAAACGAGTCAAACGAGTCAAACGAGTCAAACGAGGCAAACGAGTCAAACGAGTCAAACGAGTCAAACGAGTCAAACGAGTCAAACGAGGCAAACGAGTCAAACGACTCAATCGAGTCAGACGACTCAAACGAGTCAAACGACTCAAACGAGTCAAACGACTCAAACGAGTCAAACGACTCAAACGAGAGAAACGAGCCAAACGAGTCAAAGGAGGCAAACGAGTCAAAGGAGGCAAACGAGTCAAACGAGTTAAACGAGTCAAACGAGTTAAACGAGTCAAACGAGTCATATGCGTCAAACGAGTCAACGAGTCAAACGGGTCAAACGAGTCAAACGAGTCAAACGAGTCAAACGAGTCAAACGAGTCAAACGACTCAAACGAGTCAAACGACTGAAATGAGTCAAACGACTCAAAGAGTCAAACGTGTTAGACGAGTCAATCGAGTCAATCGTGTCGAACGAGTCAAACGGGTCAAACGGGTCGAACAGGACAATCGAGTCAAACGAGTCAAACGATTCACACGAGTCAAACGAGTCAAACGAGTCAAACGAGTCAAACGAGTCAAACGAGTCAAACGAGTCAAACGAGTCAAACGAGTCAAACGAGTCAAACGAGTCAAACGAGTCAAACGAGTCAAACGAGTCAAACGAGTCAAGCGAGTCAAACGAGTCAAACGAGTCAAACGAGTCAAACGAGTCAAACGAGTCAAACGAGTCAAACGAGGCAAACGAGTCAAACGAGTCAAACGAGTCAAACGAGTCAAACGAGTCAAACGAGTCAAACGAGTCAAACGAGGCAAACGAGTCAAACGACTCAATCGAGTCAGACGACTCAAACGAGTCAAACGAGTCAATCGAGTCAAACGAGTCAAACGACTCAAACGTGTCAAACGAGTCAAACGAGTCAAACGAGTCAAACGAGTCAAACGAGTCAAACGGGTCGAACAGGACAATCGAGTCAAGCGAGTTGAACGAGCCAAACGAGTCAATCGAGTCAACCGAGTCAAACGAGTCAATCGAGTCAAACGAGTCAAACGAGTCTAACGAGTCAAACGATTCAAACGAGTCAAACGAGTCAATCGAGTCAATCGAGTAAAACGACTCAAACGAGTCAAACGAGTCAAACGAGTCAAACGAGTCAAACGAGTCATACGAGTCCAACGAGTCCAACGAGTCAAACGAGTCAAACGAGTCAAACGAGTCAAACGAGTCAAACGAGTCAAACTAGTCAACCGAGTCAAACGAGTCAAACGAGTCAAACGAGTCAAACGAGTCAAACGAGTCAAACGAGTCAAACGAGTCAAACGAGTCAAACGAGTCAAACGAGTCTAACGAGTCAAACGATTCAAACGAGTCAAACGAGTCAAACGAGTCAAACGAGTCAAACGAGTCAAACGAGTCAAACGAGTCAAACGAGTCAAACGAGTCAAACGAGTCAAACGAGTCAAACGAGTCAAACGAGTCAATCGAGTCAAACGAGTCAAACGACTCAAACGTGTCTAACGAGTCAAACGAGTCAAACGAGTCAAACGAGTCAAACGAGTCAAACGGGTCGAACAGGACAATCGAGTCAAGCGAGTTGAACGAGCCAAACGAGTCAATCGAGTCAACCGAGTCAAACGAGTCAATCGAGTCAAACGAGTCAAACGAGTCTAACGAGTCAAACGATTCAAACGAGTCAAACGAGTCAATCGAGTCAATCGAGTAAAACGACTCAAACGAGTCAAACGAGTCAAACGAGTCAAACGAGTCAAACGAGTCATACGAGTCCAACGAGTCCAACGAGTCAAACGAGTCAAACGAGTCAAACGAGTCAAACGAGTCAAACGAGTCAAACTAGTCAACCGAGTCAAACGAGTCAAACGAGTCAAACGAGTCAAACGAGTCAAACGAGTCAAACGAGTCAAACGAGTCAAACGAGTCAAACGAGTCTAACGAGTCAAACGATTCAAACGAGTCAAACGAGTCAAACGAGTCAAACGAGTCAAACGAGTCAAACGAGTCAAACGAGTCAAACGAGTCAAACGAGTCAAACGAGTCAAACGAGTCAAACGAGTCAAACGAGTCAAACGAGTCAAACGAGTCAAACGAGTCAAACGAGTCAAACGAGTCAAACGAGTCAAACGAGTCAAACGAGTCAAACGAGTCAAACGAGTCAAACGAGTCAAACGAGTCAAACGAGTCAAACGAGTCAAACGAGTCAAACGAGTCAAACGAGTCAAACGAGTCAAACGAGTCAAACGAGTCAAACGAGTCAAACGAGTCAAACGAGTCAAACGAGTCAAACGAGTCAAACGAGTCAAACGAGTCAAACGAGTCAAACGAGTCAAACGAGTCAAACGAGTCAAACGAGTCAAACGAGTCAAACGAGTCAAACGAGTCAAACGAGTCAAACGAGTCAAACGAGTCAAACGAGTCAAACGAGTCAAACGAGTCAAACGAGTCAAACGAGTCAAACGAGTCAAACGAGTCAAACGAGTCAAACGAGTCAAACGAGTCAAACGAGTCAAACGAGTCAAACGAGTCAAACGAGTCAAACGAGTCAAACGAGTCAAACGAGTCAAACGAGTCAAACGAGTCAAACGAGTCAAACGAGTCAAACGAGTCAAACGAGTCAAACGAGTCAAACGAGTCAAACTAGTCAAACGAGTCAAACGAGTCAAACGAGTCAAACGAGTCAAACGAGTCAAACGAGTCAAACGAGTCAAACGAGTCAAACGAGTCAAACGAGGCAAACGAGTCAAACGAGTCAAACGAGTCAAACGAGTCAAACGAGTCAAACGAGGCAAACGAGTCAGACGACTCAAACGAGTCAAACGACTCAAACGAGTCAAACGACTCAAACGAGTCAAACGACTCAAACGAGAGAAACGAGCCAAACGAGTCAAAGGAGGCAAACGAGTCAAAGGAGGCAAACGAGTCAAACGAGTTAAACGAGTCAAACGAGTTAAACGAGTCAAACGAGTCATATGCGTCAAACGAGTCAACGAGTCAAACGGGTCAAACGAGTCAAACGAGTCAAACGAGTCAAACGAGTCAAACGAGTCAAACGACTCAAACGAGTCAAACGACTGAAATGAGTCAAACGACTCAAAGAGTCAAACGTGTCAGACGAGTCAATCGAGTCAATCGTGTCGAACGAGTCAAACGGGTCAAACGGGTCGAACAGGACAATCGAGTCAAACGAGTCAAACGATTCACACGAGTCAAACGAGTCAAACGAGTCAAACGAGTCAAACGAGTCAAACGAGTCAAACGAGTCAAACGAGTCAAACGAGTCAAACGAGTCAAACGAGTCAAACGAGTCAAACGAGTCAAACGAGTCAAGCGAGTCAAACGAGTCAAACGAGTCAAACGAGTCAAACGAGTCAAACGAGTCAAACGAGTCAAACGAGGCAAACGAGTCAAACGAGTCAAACGAGTCAAACGAGTCAAACGAGTCAAACGAGTCAAACGAGTCAAACGAGGCAAACGAGTCAAACGAGGCAAACGAGTCAAACGACTCAATCGAGTCAGACGACTCAAACGAGTCAAACGACTCAAACGAGTCAAACGACTCAAACGAGAGAAACGAGCCAAACGAGTCAAAGGAGGCAAACGAGTCAAAGGAGGCAAACGAGTCAAACGAGTTAAACGAGTCAAACGAGTCATATGCGTCAAACGAGTCAACGAGTCAAACGGGTCAAACGAGTCAAACGAGTCAAACGAGTCAAACGAGTCAAACGGGTCAAACGAGTCAAACGAGTCAAACGAGTCAAACGAGTCAAACGAGTCAAACGAGTCATACGAGTCAAACGAGTCAAACGAGTCAAACGAGTCAAACGAGTCAAACGAGTCAAACGAGTCAAACGAGTCAAACGAGTCAAACGAGTCAAACGAGTCAAACGAGTCAAACGAGTCAAACGAGTCAAACGAGTCAAACGAGTCAAACGAGTCAAACGAGTCAAACGAGTCAAACGAGTCAAACGAGTCAAACGAGTCAAACGAGTCAAAAACGAGTCAAACGAGTCAAAAACGAGTCAAAAACGAGTCAAAAACGAGTCAAAAACGAGTCAAACGAGTCAAAAACGAGTCAAAAACGAGTCAAAAACGAGTCAAAAACGAGTCAAAAACGAGTCAAAAACGAGTAAAAAACGAGTCGAACGAGTCGAACGAGTCGAACGAGTCAAACGAGTCAAACGAGTCAAACGAGTCAAACGAGTCAAACGAGTCAAACGAGTCAAACGAGTCAAACGAGTCCAACGAGTCCAACGAGTCCAACGAGCCCAACGAGTCCAACGAGTCCAACGAGTCCAACGAGTCCAACGAGTCCAACGAGTTCAACGAGTCCAACGAGTCCAACGAGTCCAACGAGTCCAACGAGTCCAACGAGTCCAACGAGTCAAACGAGTCAACCGAGTCAAACGAGTCAAACGAGTCAAACGAGTCAAACGAGTCAAACGAGTCAAACGAGTCAAACGAGTCAAACGAGTCAAACGACTCAAACGAGTCAAACGACTGAAATGAGTCAAACGACTCAAAGAGTCAAACGTGTCAGACGAGTCAATCGAGTCAATCGTGTCGAACGAGTCAAACGGGTCAAACGGGTCGAACAGGACAATCGAGTCAAACGAGTCAAACGATTCACACGAGTCAAACGAGTCAAACGAGTCAAACGAGTCAAACGAGTCAAACGAGTCAAACGAGTCAAACGAGTCAAACGAGTCAAACGAGTCAAACGAGTCAAACGAGTCAAACGAGTCAAACGAGTCAAACGAGTCAAACGAGTCAAACGAGTCAAGCGAGTCAAACGAGTCAAACGAGTCAAACGAGTCAAACGAGTCAAACGAGTCAACCGAGTCAAACGACTCAAACGAGTCAAACGACTGAAATGAGTCAAACGACTCAAAGAGTCAAACGTGTCAGACGAGTCAATCGAGTCAATCGTGTCGAACGAGTCAAACGGGTCAAACGGGTCGAACAGGACAATCGAGTCAAACGAGTCAAACGATTCACACGAGTCAAACGAGTCAAACGAGTCAAACGAGTCAAACGAGTCAAACGAGTCAAACGAGTCAAACGAGTCAAACGAGTCAAACGAGTCAAACGAGTCAAACGAGTCAAACGAGTCAAACGAGTCAAGCGAGTCAAACGAGTCAAACGAGTCAAACGAGTCAAACGAGTCAAACGAGTCAACCGAGTCAAACGACTCAAACGAGTCAAACGACTGAAATGAGTCAAACGACTCAAAGAGTCAAACGTGTCAGACGAGTCAATCGAGTCAATCGTGTCGAACGAGTCAAACGGGTCAAACGGGTCGAACAGGACAATCGAGTCAAACGAGTCAAACGATTCACACGAGTCAAACGAGTCAAACGAGTCAAACGAGTCAAGCGAGTCAAACGAGTCAAACGAGTCAAACGAGTCAAACGAGTCAAACGAGTCAAACGAGTCAAACGAGTCAAACGAGTCAAACGAGTCAAACGAGTCAAACGAGTCAAACGAGTCAAACGAGTCAAAAACGAGTCAAACGAGTCAAAAACGAGTCAAACGAGTCAAAAACGAGTCAAAAACGAGTCAAAAACGAGTCAAAAACGAGTCAAAAACGAGTCAAAAACGAGTCAAAAACGAGTCAAAAACGAGTCAAAAACGAGTCAAAAACGAGTCAAAAACGAGTCAAAAACGAGTCAAAAACGAGTCAAAAACGAGTCAAAAACGAGTCAAAAACGAGTCAAAAACGAGTCAAAAACGAGTCAAAAACGAGTCAAAAACGAGTCAAAAACGAGTCAAAAACGAGTCAAAAACGAGTCAATCGAGTCAAAAACGAGTCAAAAACGAGTCAAAAATGAGTCAAAAACGAGTCAAAAACGAGTCAAAAACGAGTCAATCGAGTCAAACGAGTCATACGAGTCAAACGAGTCAAACGAGTCAGACGAGACAATCGAGTCAGACGACTCAAACGAGGCATACGACTCAAACGAGAGAAACGAGTCAAACGAGTCAAACGAGTCAAACGAGTCAAACGAGTCAAACGAGTCAAACGAGTCAAGCGGGTCAAACGAGTCAGACGAGACATACGAGTAAAACGGATCAAACCGGACTAACGAGTCAAACGGGTCAAACGAGTCAAACGAGTCAAACGAGTCAAACGAGTCAAACGAGTCAAACGAGTCAAACGAGTCAAACGAGTCAAACGAGTCAAACGTGTCAAACGAGTCAAACGAGTCAAACGAGTCAAACGAGTCAAACGAGTCAAACGAGTCAAACGAGTCAAACGAGTCAAACGAGTCAAACGAGTCAAACGAGTCAAACGAGTCAAACGAGTCAAACGAGTCATCCGAGTCAAACGAGTCATCCGAGTCCAACGAGTCCAACGAGTCCAACGAGTCCAACGAGTCCAACGAGTCCAACGAGTGCAACGAGTCAAACGAGTCCAACGAGTCCAACGAGTCCAACGAGTCCAACGAGTCCAACGAGTCCAACGAGTCCAACGAGTCCAACGAGTCAAACGAGTCCAACGAGTCAAACGAGTCCAACGAGTCCAACGAGTCCAACGAGTCAAACGAGTCAAACGAGTCAAACGAGTCCAACGAGTCAAACGAGTCTAACGAGTCAAACGAGTCAAACGAGTCAAACGAGTCAAACGAGTCAAACGAGTCAAACGAGTCAAACGAGTCAAACGAGTCAAACGGGTCGAACAGGACAATCGAGTCAAGAGTGTTGAACGAGACAATCGAGTCAAACCAGTCAGACGCGTCAAACGAGTCAAACGAGTCAAACGAGTCAAACGAGTCAAACGAGTCATACGAGTCAAACGAGTCAAACGAGTCAACCGAGTCAAACGAGTCAAACGAGTCAAACGAGTCAAACGAGTCAAACGAGTCAAACGAGTCAAACGAGTCAAACGAGTCAAACGAGTCAATCGAGTCAAACGAGTCAAACGACTCAAACGTGTCAAACGAGTCAAACGAGTCAAACGAGTCAAACGAGTCAAACGAGTCAAACGGGTCGAACAGGACAATCGAGTCAAGCGAGTTGAACGAGCCAAACGAGTCAAACGAGTCAACCGAGTCAAACGAGTCAATCGAGTCAATCGAGTAAAACGACTCAAACGAGTCAAACGAGTCAAACGAGTCAAACGAGTCAAACGAGTCATACGAGTCCAACGAGTCCAACGAGTCAAACGACTCAAACGAGTCAAACGAGTCAAACGAGTCAAACGAGTCAAACGAGTCAAACGAGTCAAACGAGTCAAACGAGTCAAACGAGTCAAACGAGTCAAACGAGTCAAACGAGTCAAACGAGTCAAACGAGTCAAACGAGTCAAACGAGTCAAACGAGTCAAACGAGTCAAACGAGTCAAACGAGTCAAACGAGTCAAACGAGTCAAACGAGTCAAACGAGTCAATCGAGTCAAACGAGTCAAACGACTCAAACGTGTCAAACGAGTCAAACGAGTCAAACGAGTCAAACGAGTCAAACGAGTCAAACGGGTCGAACAGGACAATCGAGTCAAGCGAGTTGAACGAGCCAAACGAGTCAATCGAGTCAACCGAGTCAAACGAGTCAATCGAGTCAAACGAGTCAAACGAGTCTAACGAGTCAAACGATTCAAACGAGTCAAACGAGTCAATCGAGTCAATCGAGTAAAACGACTCAAACGAGTCAAACGAGTCAAACGAGTCAAACGAGTCAAACGAGTCATACGAGTCCAACGAGTCCAACGAGTCAAACGAGTCAAACGAGTCAAACGAGTCAAACGAGTCAAACGAGTCAAACTAGTCAACCGAGTCAAACGAGTCAAACGAGTCAAACGAGTCAAACGAGTCAAACGAGTCAAACGAGTCAAACGAGTCTAACGAGTCAAACGATTCAAACGAGTCAAACGAGTCAAACGAGTCAAACGAGTCAAACGAGTCAAACGAGTCAAACGAGTCAAACGAGTCAAACGAGTCAAACGAGTCAAACGAGTCAAACGAGTCAAACGAGTCAATCGAGTCAAACGAGTCAAACGACTCAAACGTGTCAAACGAGTCAAACGAGTCAAACGAGTCAAACGAGTCAAACGAGTCAAACGGGTCGAACAGGACAATCGAGTCAAGCGAGTTGAACGAGCCAAACGAGTCAAACGAGTCAACCGAGTCAAACGAGTCAATCGAGTCAATCGAGTAAAACGACTCAAACGAGTCAAACGAGTCAAACGAGTCAAACGAGTCAAACGAGTCATACGAGTCCAACGAGTCCAACGAGTCAAACGACTCAAACGAGTCAAACGAGTCAAACGAGTCAAACGAGTCAAACGAGTCAAACGAGTCAAACGAGTCAAACGAGTCAAACGAGTCAAACGAGTCAAACGAGTCAAACGAGTCAAACGAGTCAAACGAGTCAAACGAGTCAAACGAGTCAAACGAGTCAAACGAGTCAAACGAGTCAAACGAGTCAAACGAGTCAAACGAGTCAAACGAGTCAATCGAGTCAAACGAGTCAAACGACTCAAACGTGTCAAACGAGTCAAACGAGTCAAACGAGTCAAACGAGTCAAACGAGTCAAACGGGTCGAACAGGACAATCGAGTCAAGCGAGTTGAACGAGCCAAACGAGTCAATCGAGTCAACCGAGTCAAACGAGTCAATCGAGTCAAACGAGTCAAACGAGTCTAACGAGTCAAACGATTCAAACGAGTCAAACGAGTCAATCGAGTCAATCGAGTAAAACGACTCAAACGAGTCAAACGAGTCAAACGAGTCAAACGAGTCAAACGAGTCATACGAGTCCAACGAGTCCAACGAGTCAAACGAGTCAAACGAGTCAAACGAGTCAAACGAGTCAAACGAGTCAAACTAGTCAACCGAGTCAAACGAGTCAAACGAGTCAAACGAGTCAAACGAGTCAAACGAGTCAAACGAGTCAAACGAGTCAAACGAGTCAAACGAGTCAAACGAGTCTAACGAGTCAAACGATTCAAACGAGTCAAACGAGTCAAACGAGTCAAACGAGTCAAACGAATCAAACGAGTCAAACGAGTCAAACGAGTCAAACGAGTCAAACGAGTCAAACGAGTCAAACGAGTCAATCGAGTCAAACGAGTCAAACGACTCAAACGTGTCAAACGAGTCAAACGAGTCAAACGAGTCAAACGAGTCAAACGAGTCAAACGGGTCGAACAGGACAATCGAGTCAAGCGAGTTGAACGAGCCAAACGAGTCAATCGAGTCAACCGAGTCAAACGAGTCAATCGAGTCAAACGAGTCAAACGAGTCTAACGAGTCAAACGATTCAAACGAGTCAAACGAGTCAATCGAGTCAATCGAGTAAAACGACTCAAACGAGTCAAACGAGTCAAACGAGTCAAACGAGTCAAACGAGTCATACGAGTCCAACGAGTCCAACGAGTCAAACGAGTCAAACGAGTCAAACGAGTCAAACGAGTCAAACGAGTCAAACTAGTCAACCGAGTCAAACGAGTCAAACGAGTCAAACGAGTCAAACGAGTCAAACGAGTCAAACGAGTCAAACGAGTCAAACGAGTCAAACGAGTCTAACGAGTCAAACGATTCAAACGAGTCAAACGAGTCAAACGAGTCAAACGAGTCAAACGAGTCAAACGAGTCAAACGAGTCAAACGAGTCAAACGGGTCGAACAGGACAATCGAGTCAAGCGAGTTGAACGAGCCAAACGAGTCAAACCAGTCAGACGCGTCAAACGAGTCAAACGAGTCAAACGAGTCAAACGAGTCAAACGAGTCAAACGAGTCAAACGAGTCAAACGAGTCAAACGAGTCAAACGAGTCAAACGAGTCAAACGAGTCAAACGAGTCAAACGAGTCAAACGAGTCAAACGAGTCAAACGAGTCAAACGAGTCAAACGAGTCAAACGAGTCAAACGAGTCAAACGAGTGAAACGAGTCAAACGAGTCAAACGAGTCAAACGAGTCAATCGAGTCAAACGAGTCAAACGAGTCAAACGAGTCAAACGAGTCAAACGAGTCAAACGAGTCAAACGAGTCAAACGAGTCAAACGAGTCAAACGAGTCAAACGAGTCAAACGAGTCAAACGAGTCAAACGAGTCAATCGAGTCAAACGAGTCAAACGACTCAAACGTGTCAAACGAGTCAAACGAGTCAAACGAGTCAAACGAGTCAAACGAGTCAAACGGGTCGAACAGGACAATCGAGTCAAGCGAGTTGAACGAGCCAAACGAGTCAAACGAGTCAACCGAGTCAAACGAGTCAATCGAGTCAATCGAGTAAAACGACTCAAACGAGTCAAACGAGTCAAACTAGTCAAACGAGTCAAACGAGTCATACGAGTCAAACGAGTCCAACGAGTCCAACGAGTCAAACGAGTCAAACGAGTCAAACGAGTCAAACGAGTCAAACGAGTCAAACGAGTCAAACGAGTCGAACGAGTCGAACGAGTCGAACGAGTCGAACGAGTCGAACGAGTCGAACGAGTCGAACGAGTCGAACGAGTCGAACGAGTCGAACGAGTCGAACGAGTCGAACGAGTCGAACGAGTCGAACGAGTCGAACGAGTCGAACGAGTCGAACGAGTCGAACGAGTCGAACGAGTCGAACGAGTCGAACGAGTCGAACGAGTCGAACGAGTCGAACGAGTCGAACGAGTCGAACGAGTCGAACGAGTCGAACGAGTCGAACGAGTCGAACGAGTCGAACGAGTCGAACGAGTCGAACGAGTCGAACGAGTCGAACGAGTCGAACGAGTCGAACGAGTCGAACGAGTCGAACGAGTCGAACGAGTCGAACGAGTCGAACGAGTCGAACGAGTCGAACGAGTCGAACGAGTCGAACGAGTCGAACGAGTCGAACGAGTCGAACGAGTCGAACGAGTCGAACGAGTCGAACGAGTCGAACGAGTCGAACGAGTCGAACGAGTCGAACGAGTCGAACGAGTCGAACGAGTCGAACGAGTCGAACGAGTCGAACGAGTCGAACGAGTCGAACGAGTCGAACGAGTCGAACGAGTCGAACGAGTCGAACGAGTCGAACGAGTCGAACGAGTCGAACGAGTCGAACGAGTCAAACGAGTCAAACGAGTCAAACGAGTCAAACGAGTCAAACGAGTCAAACGAGTCAAACGAGTCAAACGAGTCAAACGAGTCAAACGAGTCAAACGAGTCAAACGAGTCAAAGGAGTCAAACGAGTCAAACGAGTCAAACGAGTCAAACGAGTCAAACGAGTCATACGAGTCATACGAGTCATACGAGAGAAACGAGTCATACGAGTCATACGAGAGAAACGAGCCAAACGAGTCAAAGGAGTCAAACGAGTCAAACGAGTCAAACGAGTCAAACGAGTTATACGAGTCAATCGAGTCAATCGACTCAAACGAGTAAAACGTCTCAAACGAGTCAAACGAGTCAAACGAGTCAAACGAGTCAAACGAGTCATACGAGTCATACGAGTCATACGAGTCATACGAGTCATACGAGTCAATCGAGTCAAACGAGTCAAACGAGTCAAACGAGTCAAACGAGTCAAACGAGTCAAACGAGTCAAACAAGTCAAACGAGTCAAACGAGTCAAACGAGTCATACGAGTCATACGAGTCAAACGAGTCAAACGACTCAAACGAGAGAAACGAGCCAAACGATTCAAAGGAGTCAAACGAGTCAAACGAGTCAAACGAGTCAAACGAGTTACACGAGTCAATCGAGTCAATCGACTCAAACGAGTAAAACGTCTCAAACGAGTCAAACGAGTCAAACGTGTCAAACGAGTCATACGAGTCATACGAGTCATACGAGTCATACGAGTCATACGAGTCAATCGAGTCATACGAGTCAAACGAGTCAAACGAGTCAAACGAGTCAAACGAGTCAAACGAGTCAAACGAGTCAAACGAGTCAAACGAGTCAAACGAGACATACGAGTCATACGAGTGTGACGTCCCACGATTTTTCGCGCGTTCATATTCCAAATTCCATTAGTAAACCTCAAAATCACTCCACCACAGTCTATCAAACTCAGCTCCTACCCCATCTCCTCAATCACCGATCACCTTGATGTTGCACCTTAGCGGTCACCAACACAAGATGATCAATACAACGTCCACCTCGCTGATGTACCTTAGTGGTCCCCATCACGAGATGATCGTTACAAAACCCTCTTCGCCTATTCGTCCTACAAGGCACGAATCATTCCCTCAAAAACGAATTCAAACAAGTCCCTCGTTACAAATCCCTCTTAAATCGAGACCACGTCTCAATCCCCCCCTCTACGTCTCACAGAGTCCAAGCCACTCTAACCCCTTTCCTATAAAATACCCGAAATCCATCCGATGAGTTGAGTATCTCCTTTTACAGTTATGAAAACCCCAGAAACCTAATTACGACGCATATTTGGCGTACGTGACATAAATATGTCTATTAATAGCCACACCGTTTATAAAAACCCTGGAAGTCCTACTGGTCCTACTGCGTATTATCCCGAAATATGTCAAGGTCTTTACCGCGCGTACCCCCGCAATACTCCTGTAGAAATACATAAATACGAGGTCCTGAGAGGCCGGGTCCTCTTTCATCGCTCTTTCATCGCTCTTTGATCAGTGATCTTCCTTCGATTATCTTTCGTTGTTACATCGTAACAAAATATTATAAAAGTGTTAATATACCTAAAATCAGTGTACTACGGCAACTACCGTAAGCGAATATTATTATTATCATTTATTATTCAACGGCATATCACCCTCATCTATATCATTTTATATTGTTAATGCTTATTGATTTCATTATTATATTCCTTACTAACGCTTATTGCTTTCTATATCATATTTACTCATATTTCTTTATATTAATAACGTTTATTCCACCTATTGCTTATTGCGTTTATTTAATATTTCGTTAAATACTTTTCTATATATATATTTTCATTACTATTCTTATCATATTTCTCAATACATTATATTCTAAAGCTTATTGCGATCATTCACATTTATCTACGCTTAATATAATTTCATTTGGTTATATTTATGAACCTCATATTCATATTTTCTTATTGTGATTTATATAAATGTTATGTGTTAACACTCAAACCTCACGCATGTCATAAAAGATTTAACAAGGCTAATAAACCGCTTTGTTTTCAACCACGTTTTGAATTATTGTGTGTATCCTCAAGTCATAAAGATTCCCAACGAAACCAAGCTGCCGCAACAGCTGATTCGCGAGAGCGCGTCCAGTATTTGTAAACACATTGCTGTACGAAGCGTGCAAATCCATAGAAAAACTAAGCGTGGTTTCTTTTGCACGAATGCAACGGTAAATCCTATTACCAGAACCAAACCAAATACGAAGTGCCATAACGGGTGTTCACCAAGTGTACATTTACCTTCCCTGGTCGATTTGAGTGACGAATTTAATATTCGCGCCTGATCACCTCCAGAAACTCTCAGCGTGACGGATTTAATATTCGCGCCTAAATTCCTTCCAAATTCGCAGTGTGACGAATTTAACATTCGCGCCTAAATCCCTTTCAAACCCTCAGTGTGACGAATTTAACATTCGCGCCTAAATCCCTCTCAAACCCTCAGTGTGACGAATTTAACATTCGCGCCTAAATCCCTCTCAAACCCTCAGTGTGACGAATTTAACATTCGCGCCTAAGTTCCTTCCAAACCCTTAGTGTGACGAATTTAACATTCGCGCCTAACGTCCCTCAAGACCTCAGTGTGACGAATTTAACATTCGCGCCTAAGTTCCTTTAACCCTCAGCGTGCTGGATTTTAGATTCGCGCCTGAGTCCCTCAAAACCTCAGAGTGCTGGATTTTAGATTCGCGCCTGAGTCCCTCAAAACCTCAGAGTGCTGGATTTTAGATTCGCGCCTGAGTCCCTCAAAACCTCAGAGTGCTGGATTTTAGATTCGCGCCTGTCTTTCTCCTTCCCCATAGTCATCGTTCCTGAAAGACCTCACCCGGGACGTGACATATTTTTGGTGACAGCGGTGGGATTTGCGTTTACCGTTGGAAAGAAATAGATTCTGCGACGCGGTACCCACAAGGTCCCTGTATTTAATATGTGCATTGAACACCCCAATCGGTGCATACCATCTTACCGCAGCCGCAGATTACAAAGTTTGACGGCATATTTAAATGAGCTAACCTGCATTTCTGGAGGCGTAGCTACAACTATTGACGGCAGCGAGATTTGCTTAAAATGCTCTAGCCTAGCGCCCGCAGATACCGTAGAGATGTATTGGACTCATTATTATTTTACGTATAGAACCCCAGTTTATTGCCCTCGATGCAGAAACTCGCTAATTCCAGAACGCCCAATAAGAAACTGCATCGAGTGCTTTGAAAGTTATTTGCTCTCGAATAAGAGCTATAGAAGGTTTGATAATTATCAACAATAAGTAATTTTCGGCCGGACGCCAAAAAAAAAAAATAAATTTTAAAATAAACATGTCCTTGTACGGCGATACCGAGGACTCTCGCATAATGGCCCAAAACGCGGGTCCTTTTCCTAACGAAGTAGATAAAGCAACCGCCGAAAAAATGGAACTAGTGAAATTATTACAGCAAGAGCAAGCCGAAATTGAAAGCTTGTACGCGGAATTTGTCGCAAACCGGGAATCCAATACGCGTTCAGGCGTAGCCTCCGGTTCAGACGGCCCCGCGTTGAAACGTCTCTCCAGTCAAATTCAAACCCTCCACGAAACGATGGATAAACTTCTTGCACCCCCGCCATTGGCGAACAATTTTGCCACTCCTGGTTCCTCACATTTCGATAGGCAACCGCTTCAACCGGTATTTAATCATAACAAAGTTCCGGACCAGGGTCCATCGCCCCAGATAAAACTAAAGGACGCAGTAGAAACAGTCCCAAAGTTTAACGGTTACAACATGTCCGTTTTGCAATTCGCGAGAGCCTGCAATAGGGCTAAGGCTCTGCTTCCCTCGCAAGCCGAACCCCAGCTAGCGAGGTTGTTGACAAATAAACTGCAAGACCATGCGTACTTGGCCGTTGAGGATCGGGTCTTTGACACCGTAAATGATTTAATAAAACAATTAAAACGTACCTTCTCCCCTTATATGACGTCAGAACATTATCGTGGAGAACTCGCAAACGTTATTAAAGGAACCAACGAACACATATTAGATTATATTCAACGCGTCAAAGATCTCCGATCCGCCATTCTAGAAGAAGATAGTGAATATTACCGCGACTTCGCGCGAAATCACCCTCAGGATCTGGAACGCCTAGCCCGAGATTCATTTGTGGATGGACTTCCTCCCCACATAAGGACAAGATTACTGCAACATAACTTCGACACGCTCGATGAAGCTTTTGAGCTAGCTGTACTCGTGGATAAGAAAATCGACAGGGATCGACAAAGGTTTTCAGAACAAAAGGCCCCGAAATTAACGTGTCAACTCTGTAATAAAACAGGACACGATGCGCGGACCTGCAGAAGTAATCAAGATACCGCTCCACAACCATTTCCTCCAAATCGCGTTGCAGGATATGGTAATCAGGCATCTAACCCTTTACCCCCTTACTGGGACAAAACTCGACCTCCTCCCTCAAGACCTACAGAACTGCGTATCTGCGATTATTGCAAGAAGGCTGGACACGCGATCTCAGAATGCAGAAAACGCATCAAGCCCATCCATAAGGATCCTAGAACCTTGTGGAAAATAGAGTCAGGAAATACCCCGTCGGGCACCGACGGATGTGAACCGTGGAGTGGGCCAACCAGGAGCGCACCCACTTACGATTCAGTCGAAAACACCAGCAATACCGTAAAACCCGGTATCATTCAAATGAAAACAGTTGGTCAGGCCCCGTCGGTGATAATTCACTCACCAGACTTCCGGAAAACAGTCGATGTAATGGTCAACACCAGTACTGAGGTAAATGTGCCAAAATTTCAGGACACCAATCAAACGCAAGTGCCATTAAGAGGCATCTCTCTGAACCCAGTTTCCACCCTTGGAACAATAAGGGTACTGCCAAAGGAGACTAAGACGTCTAAATGCGTCACTCCTATCCCAGCCCTAACAAAAATCAAGTCCCTCTTACCCCAGGATCCCCAGGATCCTTTAATCCACCCTATTGAGGCACCCGTGAAGGTGCACTCACCCACACCCCTTTTGCATTATGCGAAATTAACCCTTCCCATAACCTCCCATGAGTCCCTAGCGGTTACGTTGAAACCGGACCGACAGAAAATCCAAGCCGTCCTGAATTACTCAGCACCTTGGACGCCAAAAAGAATTAAAAGTTACCTCGGACTGACCGAATATTACTTATCGTTTATCCCGGAATTCTCTAAAACGGCTCGGCCTTTGACCTCACTTCAGAAAAAGGACACTCCATTCGACTGGGGATCGTCCCAAAAAGTCGCTTCTAACCACTTAAAGTCGGCATTGCAGAAGGAACCAATCCTGCAATTTCCGAACTTTGAGCTGAAATTCCGTGCCCCTGAAAATACTATAGGAGGGATATTAAACCAGACAGTTGTTAAAAAGAACCTGCAAATCGCTTACACCCCCTGTATCTTAAATCACGAGAATATTTTACAAAACTCAAACTCCGAAAACCACCCGAATACCGGGAAAAGCAAAAAGGTCGCTGACGCTGCACCTCGCACACCAGGATTAACCGGATATCACAGAAAGTTCATCCCAGAATCTTCTAGAACTGCTCGCCCGTTAACCCAATTATTGAAGAAGGACACAGCATTTGACTGGGGATCGTCCCAACAAGTCGTTTTTAATCACTTAAAGTCGGTATTGCAGAAGCAACTCATCCTGCAATGCTCGAATTTTGAACTGAAATTCCACATCACTATAGATGCTTTATCCCATACTTCCCCTGCAGTGGAGGCATGCTCCAAACGATCATGCGAAAAATCGGACGACGAATTGGAAGACAGGTCCAAACATAAGTCCAGCAGCTCCAAGAGGCCTCGGTTCTCCAGTTCTCCGATCTATGTGGCGACGAGTGGAAGCAACCCCGTCGACCCTGCAATTCCCACATCCAACGCTCACTTAGGAAGAAAATACAAAAGAATTCAACTACACAGAAAGAGAAGCCGGAAAAAATCGCCTGTAGAAATTCCACTACGGCCCACCTCAGAAAACATACGTGAACGACTACATATAACAAAAGAAGACAACACTTATAAATTACCCATACAGGGTTTATTCGTAAAATATTTAGTGTGGGCAAATCTCATCCTATTAACATTTATTAAGACCACTGACGTATTCACTACAAATTTAATTTATCACTTCGGAACTCTTAGAACCATTCTCACCGACCAAGCAGCACAAAATACTCGCAATTTCACGAAAGCAGTACCACGGCAATGTAAACTGCAACAATTCCGAACCAAAGACTTTCACCCACAGACTAACGGCTCTTTAGAAAGATTGCATCTCGTTGTGACCGAATGCTTAAAATTGCTAACCGGTAAATACAGCGACTGGTACGAATGGATTAACTGGTCCGCATTCTCATATAATACTGGTGTCCATAAAGGCACTGGATACACTGGACATGAATCATTTTTCGCAAAACTTGCAATACCTAACCGGACCCCGGTTCTTGAAAATAATGAAAATAAAACATATTTTGGTTGTCTGTCAAAACTGAGTAGGAACTTGCGGCACAAAAGACACTATGACCGTCCTGCCCACGTGCGCGAGAGTCCCGGTTGACCCCAAGTCAACACACGAACAAAATACTCTAATTAATTTTTCTACTATAGATCGTTGTTACTGCAACATTTTGCAACCGTCGTTTAATACGCGGCTATACCGTCCAGAGGGAAGGAAGGAAAACCATATCTCTCCCCCCTAAAATCATCTCAGATATCATCAACAGGAAGGCGTCTCCGCAGACAGTAATCACCATCGATGACTCCCTCCCCATCCACATCAATCAACGGAAAGCAGCTCCAAGAAGCCACTACCCCTTCGCCCCGTATAGATCCCTCTACCAAAATAGGCTTTATCTTTTATTTTCTTTCGCCAAATAGGCTATATATTTTATTTTTTTTGTTATTTTCAAAGGCACATTTTATTTTTATTTTCTCCTCAATTCAAAACACCATAACCCTGTGTAAAGAAATGTACCCATTTCTTCATATAAGGGGGGAGGTGTGACGTCCCACGATTTTTCGCGCGTTCATATTCCAAATTCCATTAGTAAACCTCAAAATCACTCCACCACAGTCTATCAAACTCAGCTCCTACCCCATCTCCTCAATCACCGATCACCTTGATGTTGCACCTTAGCGGTCACCAACACAAGATGATCAATACAACGTCCACCTCGCTGATGTACCTTAGTGGTCCCCATCACGAGATGATCGTTACAAAACCCTCTTCGCCTATTCGTTCTACAAGGCACGAATCATTCCCTCAAAAACGAATTCAAACAAGTCCCTCGTTACAAATCCCTCTTAAATCGAGACCACGTCTCAATCCCCCCCTCTACGTCTCACAGAGTCCAAGCCACTCTAACCCCTTTCCTATAAAATACCCGAAATCCATCCGATGAGTTGAGTATCTCCTTTTACAGTTATAAAAACCCCAGAAACCTAATTACGACGCATATTTGGCGTACGTGACATAAATATGTCTATTAATAGCCACACCGTTTATAAAAACCCTGGAAGTCCTACTGCGTATTATCCCGAAATATGTCAAGGTCTTTACCGCGCGTACCCCCGCAATACTCCTGTAGAAATACATAAATACGAGGTCCTGAGAGGCCGGGTCCTCTTTCATCGCTCTTTCATCGCTCTTTGATCAGTGATCTTCCTTCGATTATCTTTCGTTGTTACATCGTAACAAAATATTATAAAAGTGTTAATATACCTAAAATCAGTGTACTACGGCAACTACCGTAAGCGAATATTATTATTATCATTTATTATTCAACGGCATATCACCCTCATCTATATCATTTTATATTGTTAATGCTTATTGATTTCATTATTATATTCCTTACTAACGCTTATTGCTTTCTATATCATATTTACTCATATTTCTTTATATTAATAACGTTTATTCCACCTATTGCTTATTGCGTTTATTTAATATTTCGTTAAATACTTTTCTATATATATATTTTCATTACTATTCTTATCATATTTCTCAATACATTATATTCTAAAGCTTATTGCGATCATTCACATTTATCTACGCTTAATATAATTTCATTTGGTTATATTTATGAACCTCATATTCATATTTTCTTATTGTGATTTATATAAATGTTATGTGTTAACACTCAAACCTCACGCATGTCATAAAAGATTTAACAAGGCTAATAAACCGCTTTGTTTTCAACCACGTTTTGAATTATTGTGTGTATCCTCAAGTCATAAAGATTCCCAACGAAACCAAGCTGCCGCAACAGCTGATTCGCGAGAGCGCGTCCAGTATTTGTAAACACATTGCTGTACGAAGCGTGCAAATCCATAGAAAAACTAAGCGTGGTTTCTTTTGCACGAATGCAACGGTAAATCCTATTACCAGAACCAAACCAAATACGAAGTGCCATAACGGGTGTTCACCAAGTGTACATTTACCTTCCCTGGTCGATTTGAGTGACGAATTTAATATTCGCGCCTGATCACCTCCAGAAACTCTCAGCGTGACGGATTTAATATTCGCGCCTAAATTCCTTCCAAATTCGCAGTGTGACGAATTTAACATTCGCGCCTAAATCCCTTTCAAACCCTCAGTGTGACGAATTTAACATTCGCGCCTAAATCCCTCTCAAACCCTCAGTGTGACGAATTTAACATTCGCGCCTAAATCCCTCTCAAACCCTCAGTGTGACGAATTTAACATTCGCGCCTAAGTTCCTTCCAAACCCTTAGTGTGACGAATTTAACATTCGCGCCTAACGTCCCTCAAGACCTCAGTGTGACGAATTTAACATTCGCGCCTAAGTTCCTTTAACCCTCAGCGTGCTGGATTTTAGATTCGCGCCTGAGTCCCTCAAAACCTCAGAGTGCTGGATTTTAGATTCGCGCCTGAGTCCCTCAAAACCTCAGAGTGCTGGATTTTAGATTCGCGCCTGAGTCCCTCAAAACCTCAGAGTGCTGGATTTTAGATTCGCGCCTGTCTTTCTCCTTCCCCATAGTCATCGTTCCTGAAAGACCTCACCCGGGACGTGACATATTTTTGGTGACAGCGGTGGGATTTGCGTTTACCGTTGGAAAGAAATAGATTCTGCGACGCGGTACCCACAAGGTCCCTGTATTTAATATGTGCATTGAACACCCCAATCGGTGCATACCATCTTACCGCAGCCGCAGATTACAAAGTTTGACGGCATATTTAAATGAGCTAACCTGCATTTCTGGAGGCGTAGCTACAACTATTGACGGCAGCGAGATTTGCTTAAAATGCTCTAGCCTAGCGCCCGCAGATACCGTAGAGATGTATTGGACTCATTATTATTTTACGTATAGAACCCCAGTTTATTGCCCTCGATGCAGAAACTCGCTAATTCCAGAACGCCCAATAAGAAACTGCATCGAGTGCTTTGAAAGTTATTTGCTCTCGAATAAGAGCTATAGAAGGTTTGATAATTATCAACAATAAGTAATTTTCGGCCGGACGCCAAAAAAAAAAAATAAATTTTAAAATAAACATGTCCTTGTACGGCGATACCGAGGACTCTCGCATAATGGCCCAAAACGCGGGTCCTTTTCCTAACGAAGTAGATAAAGCAACCGCCGAAAAAATGGAACTAGTGAAATTATTACAGCAAGAGCAAGCCGAAATTGAAAGCTTGTACGCGGAATTTGTCGCAAACCGGGAATCCAATACGCGTTCAGGCGTAGCCTCCGGTTCAGACGGCCCCGCGTTGAAACGTCTCTCCAGTCAAATTCAAACCCTCCACGAAACGATGGATAAACTTCTTGCACCCCCGCCATTGGCGAACAATTTTGCCACTCCTGGTTCCTCACATTTCGATAGGCAACCGCTTCAACCGGTATTTAATCATAACAAAGTTCCGGACCAGGGTCCATCGCCCCAGATAAAACTAAAGGACGCAGTAGAAACAGTCCCAAAGTTTAACGGTTACAACATGTCCGTTTTGCAATTCGCGAGAGCCTGCAATAGGGCTAAGGCTCTGCTTCCCTCGCAAGCCGAACCCCAGCTAGCGAGGTTGTTGACAAATAAACTGCAAGACCATGCGTACTTGGCCGTTGAGGATCGGGTCTTTGACACCGTAAATGATTTAATAAAACAATTAAAACGTACCTTCTCCCCTTATATGACGTCAGAACATTATCGTGGAGAACTCGCAAACGTTATTAAAGGAACCAACGAACACATATTAGATTATATTCAACGCGTCAAAGATCTCCGATCCGCCATTCTAGAAGAAGATAGTGAATATTACCGCGACTTCGCGCGAAATCACCCTCAGGATCTGGAACGCCTAGCCCGAGATTCATTTGTGGATGGACTTCCTCCCCACATAAGGACAAGATTACTGCAACATAACTTCGACACGCTCGATGAAGCTTTTGAGCTAGCTGTACTCGTGGATAAGAAAATCGACAGGGATCGACAAAGGTTTTCAGAACAAAAGGCCCCGAAATTAACGTGTCAACTCTGTAATAAAACAGGACACGATGCGCGGACCTGCAGAAGTAATCAAGATACCGCTCCACAACCATTCGAAAGGTATCCTCCAAATCGCGTTGCAGGATATGGTAATCAGGCATCTAACCCTTTACCCCCTTACTGGGACAAAACTCGACCTCCTCCCTCAAGACCTACAGAACTGCGTATCTGCGATTATTGCAAGAAGGCTGGACACGCGATCTCAGAATGCAGAAAACGCATCAAGCCCATCCATAAGGATCCTAGAACCTTGTGGAAAATAGAGTCAGGAAATACCCCGTCGGGCACCGACGGATGTGAACCGTGGAGTGGGCCAACCAGGAGCGCACCCACTTACGATTCAGTCGAAAACACCAGCAATACCGTAAAACCCGGTATCATTCAAATGAAAACAGTTGGTCAGGCCCCGTCGGTGATAATTCACTCACCAGACTTCCGGAAAACAGTCGATGTAATGGTCAACACCAGTACTGAGGTAAATGTGCCAAAATTTCAGGACACCAATCAAACGCAAGTGCCATTAAGAGGCACCTCTCTGAACCCAGTTTCCACCCTTGGAACAATAAGGGTACTGCCAAAGGAGACTAAGACGTCTAAATGCGTCACTCCTATCCCAGCCCTAACAAAAATCAAGTCCCTCTTACCCCAGGATCCTTTAATCCACCCTATTGAGGCACCCGTGAAGGTGCACTCACCCACACCCCTTTTGCATTATGCGAAATTAACCCTTCCCATAACCTCCCATGAGTCCCTAGCGGTTACGTTGAAACCGGACCGACAGAAAATCCAAGCCGTCCTGAATTACTCAGCACCTTGGACGCCAAAAAGAATTAAAAGTTACCTCGGACTGACCGAATATTACTTATCGTTTATCCCGGAATTCTCTAAAACGGCTCGGCCTTTGACCTCACTTCAGAAAAAGGACACTCCATTCGACTGGGGATCGTCCCAAAAAGTCGCTTCTAACCACTTAAAGTCGGCATTGCAGAAGGAACCAATCCTGCAATTTCCGAACTTTGAGCTGAAATTCCGTGCCCCTGAAAATACTATAGGAGGGATATTAAACCAGACAGTTGTTAAAAAGAACCTGCAAATCGCTTACACCCCCTGTATCTTAAATCACGAGAATATTTTACAAAACTCAAACTCCGAAAACCACCCGAATACCGGGAAAAGCAAAAAGGTCGCTGACGCTGCACCTCGCACACCAGGATTAACCGGATATCACAGAAAGTTCATCCCAGAATCTTCTAGAACTGCTCGCCCGTTAACCCAATTATTGAAGAAGGACACAGCATTTGACTGGGGATCGTCCCAACAAGTCGTTTTTAATCACTTAAAGTCGGTATTGCAGAAGCAACTCATCCTGCAATGCTCGAATTTTGAACTGAAATTCCACATCACTATAGATGCTTTATCCCATACTTCCCCTGCAGTGGAGGCATGCTCCAAACGATCATGCGAAAAATCGGACGACGAATTGGAAGACAGGTCCAAACATAAGTCCAGCAGCTCCAAGAGGCCTCGGTTCTCCAGTTCTCCGATCTATGTGGCGACGAGTGGAAGCAACCCCGTCGACCCTGCAATTCCCACATCCAACGCTCACTTAGGAAGAAAATACAAAAGAATTCAACTACACAGAAAGAGAAGCCGGAAAAAATCGCCTGTAGAAATTCCACTACGGCCCACCTCAGAAAACATACGTGAACGACTACATATAACAAAAGAAGACAACACTTATAAATTACCCATACAGGGTTTATTCGTAAAATATTTAGTGTGGGCAAATCTCATCCTATTAACATTTATTAAGACCACTGACGTATTCACTACAAATTTAATTTATCACTTCGGAACTCTTAGAACCATTCTCACCGACCAAGCAGCACAAAATACTCGCAATTTCACGAAAGCAGTACCACGGCAATGTAAACTGCAACAATTCCGAACCAAAGACTTTCACCCACAGACTAACGGCTCTTTAGAAAGATTGCATCTCGTTGTGACCGAATGCTTAAAATTGCTAACCGGTAAATACAGCGACTGGTACGAATGGATTAACTGGTCCGCATTCTCATATAATACTGGTGTCCATAAAGGCACTGGATACACTGGACATGAATCATTTTTCGCAAAACTTGCAATACCTAACCGGACCCCGGTTCTTGAAAATAATGAAAATAAAACATATTTTGGTTGTCTGTCAAAACTGAGTAGGAACTTGCGGCACAAAAGACACTATGACCGTCCTGCCCACGTGCGCGAGAGTCCCGGTTGACCCCAAGTCAACACACGAACAAAATACTCTAATTAATTTTTCTACTATAGATCGTTGTTACTGCAACATTTTGCAACCGTCGTTTAATACGCGGCTATACCGTCCAGAGGGAAGGAAGGAAAACCATATCTCTCCCCCCTAAAATCATCTCAGATATCATCAACAGGAAGGCGTCTCCGCAGACAGTAATCACCATCGATGACTCCCTCCCCATCCACATCAATCAACGGAAAGCAGCTCCAAGAAGCCACTACCCCTTCGCCCCGTATAGATCCCTCTACCAAAATAGGCTTTATCTTTTATTTTCTTTCGCCAAATAGGCTATATATTTTATTTTTTTTGTTATTTTCAAAGGCACATTTTATTTTTATTTTCTCCTCAATTCAAAACACCATAACCCTGTGTAAAGAAATGTACCCATTTCTTCATATAAGGGGGGAGGTGTGACGTCCCACGATTTTTCGCGCGTTCATATTCCAAATTCCATTAGTAAACCTCAAAATCACTCCACCACAGTCTATCAAACTCAGCTCCTACCCCATCTCCTCAATCACCGATCACCTTGATGTTGCACCTTAGCGGTCACCAACACAAGATGATCAATACAACGTCCACCTCGCTGATGTACCTTAGTGGTCCCCATCACGAGATGATCGTTACAAAACCCTCTTCGCCTATTCGTTCTACAAGGCACGAATCATTCCCTCAAAAACGAATTCAAACAAGTCCCTCGTTACAAATCCCTCTTAAATCGAGACCACGTCTCAATCCCCCCCTCTACGTCTCACAGAGTCCAAGCCACTCTAACCCCTTTCCTATAAAATACCCGAAATCCATCCGATGAGTTGAGTATCTCCTTTTACAGTTATAAAAACCCCAGAAACCTAATTACGACGCATATTTGGCGTACGTGACATAAATATGTCTATTAATAGCCACACCGTTTATAAAAACCCTGGAAGTCCTACTGCGTATTATCCCGAAATATGTCAAGGTCTTTACCGCGCGTACCCCCGCAATACTCCTGTAGAAATACATAAATACGAGGTCCTGAGAGGCCGGGTCCTCTTTCATCGCTCTTTCATCGCTCTTTCATCGCTCTTTGATCAGTGATCTTCCTTCGATTATCTTTCGTTGTTACATCGTAACAAAATATTATAAAAGTGTTAATATACCTAAAATCAGTGTACTACGGCAACTACCGTAAGCGAATATTATTATTATCATTTATTATTCAACGGCATATCACCCTCATCTATATCATTTTATATTGTTAATGCTTATTGATTTCATTATTATATTCCTTACTAACGCTTATTGCTTTCTATATCATATTTACTCATATTTCTTTATATTAATAACGTTTATTCCACCTATTGCTTATTGCGTTTATTTAATATTTCGTTAAATACTTTTCTATATATATATTTTCATTACTATTCTTATCATATTTCTCAATACATTATATTCTAAAGCTTATTGCGATCATTCACATTTATCTACGCTTAATATAATTTCATTTGGTTATATTTATGAACCTCATATTAATATTTTCTTATTGTGATTTATATAAATGTTATGTGTTAACACTCAAACCTCACGCATGTCATAAAAGATTTAACAAGGCTAATAAACCGCTTTGTTTTCAACCACGTTTTGAATTATTGTGTGTATCCTCAAGTCATAAAGATTCCCAACGAAACCAAGCTGCCGCAACAGCTGATTCGCGAGAGCGCTTCCAGTATTTGTAAACACATTGCTGTACGAAGCGTGCAAATCCATAGAAAAACTAAGCGTGGTTTCTTTTGCACGAATGCAACGGTAAATCCTATTACCAGAACCAAACCAAATACGAAGTGCCATAACGGGTGTTCACCAAGTGTACATTTACCTTCCCTGGTCGATTTGAGTGACGAATTTAATATTCGCGCCTGATCACCTCCAGAAACTCTCAGCGTGACGGATTTAATATTCGCGCCTAAATTCCTTCCAAATTCGCAGTGTGACGAATTTAACATTCGCGCCTAAATCCCTTTCAAACACTCAGTGTGACGAATTTAACATTCGCGCCTAAATCCCTCTCAAACCCTCAGTGTGACGAATTTAACATTCGCGCCTAAATCCCTCTCAAACCCTCAGTGTGACGAATTTAACATTCGCGCCTAAGTTCCTTCCAAACCCTTAGTGTGACGAATTTAACATTCGCGCCTAACGTCCCTCAAGACCTCAGTGTGACGAATTTAACATTCGCGCCTAAGTTCCTTTAACCCTCAGCGTGCTGGATTTTAGATTCGCGCCTGAGTCCCTCAAAACCTCAGAGTGCTGGATTTTAGATTCGCGCCTGAGTCCCTCAAAACCTCAGAATGCTGGATTTTAGATTCGCGCCTGTCTTTCTCCTTCCCCATAGTCATCGTTCCTGAAAGACCTCACCCGGGACGTGACACGAGTCAAACGAGTCAAACGAGTCAAACGAGTCAAACGAGTCAAACGAGTCAAACGAGTCAAACGAGTCAAACGAGTCAAACGAGTCAATCGAGTCAAACGGGTCAAACGTGTCAAACGTGTCAAACGAGTCAAACGAGTCAAACGAGTCAAACGAGTCAAACGAGTCAAACGAGTCAAACGAGTCAAACGAGTCAAACGAGTCAAACGAGTCAAACGAGTCAAACGAGTCAAACGAGTCAAACGAGTCAAACGAGTCAAACGAGTCAAACGAGTCAAACGAGTCAAACGAGTCAAACGAGTCAAACGAGTCAAAAACGAGTCAAAAACGAGTCAAAAACGAGTCAAAAACGAGTCAAAAACGAGTCAAAAACGAGTCAAAAACGAGTCAAAAACGAGTCAAAAACGAGTCAAAAACGAGTCAAAAACGAGTCAAAAACGAGTCAAAAACGAGTCAAAAACGAGTCAAAAACGAGTCAAAAACGAGTCAAAAACGAGTCAAAAACGAGTCAAAAACGAGTCAAAAACGAGTCAAAAACGAGTCAAAAACGAGTCAAAAACGAGTCAAAAACGAGTCAAAAACGAGTCAAAAACGAGTCAAAAACGAGTCAAAAACGAGTCAAAAACGAGTCAAAAACGAGTCAAAAACGTGTCAAAAACGAGTCAAAAACGAGTCAAAAACGAGTCAAAAACGAGTCAAAAACGAGTCAAAAACGAGTCAAAAACGAGTCAAAAACGAGTCAAAAACGAGTCAAAAACGAGTCAAAAACGAGTCAAAAACGAGTCAAAAACGAGTCAAAAACGAGTCAAAAACGAGTCAAAAACGAGTCAAAAACTAGTCAAAAACGAGTCAAAAACGAGTCAAAAACGAGTCAAAAACGAGTCAAAAACGAGTCAAAAACGAGTCAAAAACGAGTCAAAAACGAGTCAAAAACGAGTCAAAAACGAGTCAAAAACGAGTCAAAAACGAGTCAAACGAGTCAAACGAGTCAAACGAGTCAAACGAGTCAAACGAGTCAATCGACTCAAACGTGTAAAACGTCTCAAACGAGTAAAACGTCTCAAACGAGTCAAACGTCTCAAACGAGTCAAACGAGTCAATCGAGTCAAACGAGTCAAACGAGTCAAACGAGTCAAACGAGTCAAACGAGTCATACGAGTCAAACGAGTCAAACGAGTCAAACGAGTCAAACGAGTCAAACGGGTGGAACAGGACAATCGAGTCAAACGAGTCAAACGAGTCAAACGAGTCAAACGAGTCAAACGAGTCAAACGAGTCAAACCAGTCAAACGAGTCAAACCAGTCAAACCAGTCAAACGAGTCAAACGAGTCAAACCAGTCAAACGAGTCAAACGAGTCAAACCAGTCAAACCAGTCAAACGAGTCAAACGAGTCAAACCAGTCAAACGAGTCAAACCAGTCAAACGAGTCAAACGAGTCAAACGAGTCAAACGCGTCAAACGAGTCAAACGAGTCAAACGAGTCAAACGAGTCAATCGAGTCAAACGAGTCAAACGACTCAAACCTGTCAAACGAGTCAAACGAGTCAAACGAGTCAAACGAGTCATACGAGTCAAACGGGTCGAACAGGACAATCGAGTCAAGCGAGTTGAACGAGCCAAACGAGTCAAACGAGTCAACCGAGTCAAACGAGTCAATCGAGTCAATCGAGTAAAACGACTCAAACGAGTCAAACGAGTCAAACGAGTCAAACGAGTCAAACGAGTCAAACGAGTCCAACGAGTCCAACGAGTCAAACGAGTCAAACGAGTCAAACGAGTCAAACGAGTCAAACGAGTCAAACGAGTCAAACGAGTCAAACGAGTCAACCGAGTCAAACGAGTCAAACGAGTCAAACGAGTCCAACGAGTCCAAAGAGTCCAACGAGTCCAACGAGTCCAACGAGTCCAACGAGTCCAACGAGTCCAACGAGTCCAACGAGTCCAACGAGTCCAACGAGTCCAACGAGTCCAACGAGTCCAACGAGTGCAACGAGTCCAACGAGTCCAACGAGTCCAACGAGTCCAACGAGTCCAAAGAGTCCAACGAGTCCAACGAGTCCAACGAGTCCAACGAGTCCAACGAGTCCAACGAGTCCAACGAGTCCATCGAGTCCAACGAGTCCAACGAGTCCAACGAGTCCAACGAGTCCAACGAGTCCAACGAGTCAAACGAGTCCAACGAGTCAAACGAGTCAAACGAGTCAAACGAGTCAAACGAGTCAAACGAGTCAATCGAGTCAAACGAGTCAAAAACGAGTCAAAAACGAGTCAAAAACGAGTCAAAAACGAGTCAAAAACGAGTCAAAAACGAGTCAAAAACGAGTCAAAAACGAGTCAAAAACGAGTCAAAAACGAGTCAAAAACGAGTCAAAAACGAGTCAAAAACGAGTCAAAAACGAGTCAAAAACGAGTCAAAAACGAGTCAAAAACGTGTCAAAAACGAGTCAAAAACGAGTCAAAAACGAGTCAAAAACGAGTCAAAAACGAGTCAAAAACGAGTCAAAAACGAGTCAAAAACGAGTCAAAAACGAGTCAAAAACGAGTCAAAAACGAGTCAAAAACGAGTCAAAAACGAGTCAAAAACGAGTCAAAAACGAGTCAAAAACGAGTCAAAAACTAGTCAAAAACGAGTCAAAAACGAGTCAAAAACGAGTCAAAAACGAGTCAAAAACGAGTCAAAAACGAGTCAAAAACGAGTCAAAAACGAGTCAAAAACGAGTCAAAAACGAGTCAAAAACGAGTCAAACGAGTCAAACGAGTCAAACGAGTCAAACGAGTCAAACGAGTCAAACGAGTCAAACGAGTCAATCGACTCAAACGTGTAAAACGTCTCAAACGAGTAAAACGTCTCAAACGAGTCAAACGTCTCAAACGAGTCAAACGAGTCAATCGAGTCAAACGAGTCAAACGAGTCAAACGAGTCAAACGAGTCAAACGAGTCATACGAGTCAAACGAGTCAAACGAGTCAAACGAGTCAAACGAGTCAAACGGGTGGAACAGGACAATCGAGTCAAACGAGTCAAACGAGTCAAACGAGTCAAACGAGTCAAACGAGTCAAACGAGTCAAACCAGTCAAACGAGTCAAACCAGTCAAACCAGTCAAACGAGTCAAACGAGTCAAACCAGTCAAACGAGTCAAACGAGTCAAACCAGTCAAACCAGTCAAACGAGTCAAACGAGTCAAACCAGTCAAACGAGTCAAACCAGTCAAACGAGTCAAACGAGTCAAACGAGTCAAACGCGTCAAACGAGTCAAACGAGTCAAACGAGTCAAACGAGTCAATCGCGTCAAACGAGTCAAACGACTCAAACCTGTCAAACGAGTCAAACGAGTCAAACGAGTCAAACGAGTCATACGAGTCAAACGGGTCGAACAGGACAATCGAGTCAAGCGAGTTGAACGAGCCAAACGAGTCAAACGAGTCAACCGAGTCAAACGAGTCAATCGAGTCAATCGAGTAAAACGACTCAAACGAGTCAAACGAGTCAAACGAGTCAAACGAGTCAAACGAGTCAAACGAGTCCAACGAGTCCAACGAGTCAAACGAGTCAAACGAGTCAAACGAGTCAAACGAGTCAAACGAGTCAAACGAGTCAAACGAGTCAAACGAGTCAACCGAGTCAAACGAGTCAAACGAGTCAAACGAGTCCAACGAGTCCAAAGAGTCCAACGAGTCCAACGAGTCCAACGAGTCCAACGAGTCCAACGAGTCCAACGAGTCCAACGAGTCCAACGAGTCCAACGAGTCCAACGAGTCCAACGAGTCCAACGAGTCCAACGAGTCCAACGAGTGCAACGAGTCCAACGAGTCCAACGAGTCCAACGAGTCCAACGAGTCCAAAGAGTCCAACGAGTCCAACGAGTCCAACGAGTCCAACGAGTCCAACGAGTCCAACGAGTCCAACGAGTCCAACGAGTCCAACGAGTCCAACGAGTCCAACGAGTCCAACGAGTCCAACGAGTCCAACGAGTCAAACGAGTCCAACGAGTCAAACGAGTCAAACGAGTCAAACGAGTCAAACGAGTCAAACGAGTCAATCGAGTCAAACGAGTCAAACGAGTCAAACGAGTCAAACGAGTCAAACGAGTCAAACGAGTCAAACGAGTCATACGAGTCAAACGAGTCAAACGAGTCAAACGAGTCAAACGAGTCAAACGAGTCAAACGAGTCAAACGAGTCAAACGAGTCAAACGTGTCAATCGAGTCAATCGAGTCAAACGAGTCAAACGAGTCAAACGAGTCAAACGAGTCAAACGAGTCAAACGAGTCAAACGAGTCAAACGAGTCAAAAACGAGTCAAAAACGAGTCAAAAACGAGTCAAAAACGAGTCAAAAACGAGTCAAAAACGAGTCAAAAACGAGTCAAAAACGAGTCAAAAACGAGTCAAAAACGAGTCAAAAACGAGTCAAAAACGAGTCAAAAACGAGTCAAAAACGAGTCAAAAACGAGTCAAAAACGAGTCAAAAACGAGTCAAAAACGAGTCAAAAACGAGTCAAAAACGAGTCAAAAACGAGTCAAAAACGAGTCAAAAACGAGTCAAAAACGAGTCAAAAACGAGTCAAAAACGAGTCAAAAACGAGTCAAAAACGAGTCAAACGAGTCATACGAGTCAAACGATTCAAACGAGCCATCGAGTCAAACGAGTCAAACGAGTCAAACGAGTCAAACGAGTCAAACGGGTCGAACAGGACAATCGAGTCAAGAGTGTTGAACGAGCCAAACGAGTCAAACCAGTCAGACGCGTCAAACGAGTCAAACGAGTCAAACGGGTCGAACAGGACAATCGAGTCAAGAGTGTTGAACGAGCCAAACGAGTCAAACCAGTCAGACGCGTCAAACGAGTCAGACGCGTCAAACGAGTCAAACGAGTCAAACGAGTCAAACGAGTCAAACGAGTCAAACGAGTCAAACGAGTCAAACGAGTCAAACGAGTCAAACGAGTCAAACGAGTCAAACGAGTCAAACGAGTCAAACGAGTCAAACGAGTCAAACGAGTCAAACGAGTCAAACGAGTCAAACGAGTCAAACGAGTCAAACGAGTCAAACGAGTCAAACGAGTCAAACGAGTCAAACGAGTCAAACGAGTCAAACGAGTCAAACGAGTCAAACGAGTCAAACGAGTCAAACGAGTCAAACGAGTCAAACGAGTCAAACGAGGTCAAACGAGTCAAACGAGTCAAACGAGTCAAACGAGTCAAACGAGTCAAACGAGTCAAACGAGTCAAACGAGTCAAACGAGTCAAACGAGTCAAACGAGTCAAACGAGTCAAACGAGTCAAACGAGTCAAACGAGTCAAACGAGTCAAACGAGTCAAACGAGTCAAACGAGTCAAACGAGTCAAACGAGTCAAACGAGTCAAACGAGTCAAACGAGTCAAACGAGTCAAACGAGTCAAACGAGTCAAACGAGTCAAACGAGTCAAACGAGTCAAACGAGTCAAACGAGTCAAACGAGTCAAACGAGTCAAACGAGTCAAACGAGTCAAACGAGTCAAACGAGTCAAACGAGTCAAACGAGTCAAACGAGTCAAACGAGTCAAACGAGTCAAACGAGTCAAACGAGTCAAACGAGTCAAACGAGTCAAACGAGTCAGACGAGTCAGACGAGTCAGACGAGTCAGACGAGTCAGACGAGTCAGACGAGTCAGACGAGTCAAACGAGTCAAACGAGTCAAACGAGTCAAACGAGTCAAACGAGTCAAACGAGTCAAACGAGTCAAACGAGTCAAACGAGTCAAACGAGTCAAACGAGTCAAACGAGTCAAACGAGTCAAACGAGTCAAACGAGTCAAACGAGTCAAACGAGTCAAACGAGTCAAACGAGTCAAACGAGTCAAACGAGTCAAACGAGTCAAACGAGTCAAACGAGTCAAACGAGTCAAACGAGTCAAACGAGTCAAACGAGTCAAACGAGTCAAACGAGTCAAACGAGTCAAACGAGTCAAACGAGTCAAACGAGTCAAACGAGTCAAACGAGTCAAACGAGTCAAACGAGTCAAACGAGTCAAACGAGTCAAGCGAGTCAAACGATTCAAACGAGTCAAACGAGTCAAACGAGTCAAACGAGTCAAACGAGTCTAACGAGTCTAACGAGTCAAACGAGTCAAACGAGTCAAACGAGTCAAACGAGTCCAACGAGTCAAACGAGTCCAACGAGTCAAACGAGTCCATCGAGTCAAACGAGTCCAACGAGTCAAACGAGTCCAACGAGTCAAACGCGTCCAACGAGTCAAACGAGTCAAACGAGTCCAACGAGTCAAACGAGTCAATCGATTCAAACGAGTCAAACGAGTCAAAAACGAGTCAAAAACGAGTCAAAAACGAGTCAAAAACGAGTCAAACGAGTCAAACGAGTCAAACGAGTCAAACGAGTCAAACGAGACAAAAACGAGTCATAAACGAGTAAAAAACGAGTCAAACGAGTCAAACGGGTGGAACAGGACAATCGAGTCAAACGAGTCAAACGAGTCAAACGAGTCAAACGAGTCAAACGAGTCAAACGAGTCAAACGAGTCAAACGAGTCAAACGAGTCCAACGAGTCAAACGAGTCCAACGAGTCAAACGAGTCCAACGAGTCAAACGAGTCAATCGATTCAAACGAGTCAAACGAGTCAAACGATTCAAACGAGTCAAACGAGTCAAACGAGTCAATCGAGTCAAACGAGTCAAACGAGTCAAACGACTCAAACGAGTCAAACGATTGAAATGAGTCAAACGACTCAAAGAGTCAAACGTGTCAGACGAGTCAATCGAGTCAATCGTGTCGAACGAGTCAAACGGGTCAAACGAGTCAAACGATTCACACGAGTCAAACTTGTCAAACGAGTCAAACGAGTCAAACGAGTCAAACGAGTCAAACGAGTCAAACGAGTCAAACGAGTCAAACGAGTCAAACGAGTCAAACGAGTCAAACGAGTCAAACGAGTCAAACGAGTCAAACGAGTCAAACGAGTCAAACGAGTCAAACGAGTCAAACGAGTCAAACGAGTCAAACGAGTCAAACGAGTCAAACGAGTCAAACGAGTCAAACGAGTCAAACGAGTCAAACGAGTCAAACGAGTCAAACGAGTCAAACGAGTCAAACGAGTCAAACGAGTCAAACGAGTCAAACGAGTCAAACGAGTCAAACGAGTCAAACGAGTCAAACGAGTCAAACGAGTCAAACGAGTCAAACGAGTCAAACGAGTCAAACGAGTCAAACGAGTCAAACGAGTCAAACGAGTCAAACGAGTCAAACGAGTCAAAAACGAGTCAAAAACGAGTCAAAAACGAGTCAAAAACGAGTCAAAAACGAGTCAAAAACGAGTCAAAAACGAGTCAAAAACGAGTCAAAAACGAGTCAAAAACGAGTCAAAAACGAGTCAAAAACGAGTCAAAAACGAGTCAAAAACGAGTCAAAAACGAGTCAAAAACGAGTCAAATACGAGTCAAAAACGAGTCAAAAACGAGTCAAAAACGAGTCAAAAACGTGTCAAAAACGTGTCAAAAACGAGTCAAAAACGAGTCAAAAACGAGTCAAACGAGTCAAACGAGTCAAAAACGAGTCAAAAACGAGTCAAAAACGAGTCAAAAACGAGTCAAAAACGAGTCAAAAACGAGTCAAAAACGAGTCAAAAACGAGTCAAAAACGAGTCAAATACGAGTCAAAAACGAGTCAAAAACGAGTCAAAAACGAGTCAAAAACGAGTCAAAAACGAGTCAAAAACGAGTCGAAAACGAGTCGAAAACGAGTCGAAAACGAGTCGAAAACGAGTCGAAAACGAGTCGAAAACGAGTCGAAAACGAGTCGAAAACGAGTCGAAAACGAGTCAAAAACGAGTCAAAAACGAGTCAAAAACGAGTCAAAAACGAGTCAAAAACGAGTCAAACGAGTCAAACGAGTCAAACGAGTCAAACGAGTCAAACGAGTCAAACGAGACAAAAACGAGTCATAAACGAGTAAAAAACGAGTCAAACGAGTCAAACGAGTCAAACGAGTCAAACGAGTCAAACGGGTGGAACAGTACAATCGAGTCAAACGAGTCAAACGAGTCAAACGAGTCAAACGAATCAAACGAGTCAAACGAGTCAAACGAGTCAAACGAGTCAAACGAGTCAAACGAGTCAAACGAGTCAAACGAGTCAAACGAGTCAAACGAGTCAAACGAGTCAAACGAGTCAAACGAGTCAAACGAGTCAAACGAGTCAAACGAGTCAAACGAGTCAAACGAGTCAAACGAGTCAAACGAGTCAAACGAGTCAAACGAGTCAAACGAGTCAAACGAGTCAAACGAGTCAAACGAGTCAAACGAGTCAAACGAGTCAAACGAGTCAAACGAGTCAAACGAGTCAAACGAGTCAAACGAGTCAAACGAGTCAAACGAGTCAAACGAGTCAAACGAGTCAAACGAGTCAAACGAGTCAAACGAGTCAAACGAGTCAAACGAGTCAAACGAGTCAAACGAGTCAAACGAGTCAAACGAGTCAAACGAGTCAAACGAGTCAAACGAGTCAAACGAGTCAAACGAGTCAAACGAGTCAAACGAGTCAAACGAGTCAAACGAGTCAAACGAGTCAAACGAGTCAAACGAGTCAAACGAGTCAAACGAGTCAAACGAGTCAAACGAGTCAAACGAGTCAAACGAGTCAAACGAGTCAAACGAGTCAAACGAGTCAAACGAGTCAAACGAGTCAAACGAGTCAAACGAGTCAAACGAGTCAAACGAGTCAAACGAGTCAAACGAGTCAAACGAGTCAAACGAGTCAAACGAGTCAAACGAGTCAAACGAGTCAAACGAGTCAAACGAGTCAAACGAGTCAAACGAGTCAAACGAGTCAAACGAGTCAAACGAGTCAAACGAGTCAAACGAGTCAAACGAGTCAAACGAGTCAAACGAGTCAAACGAGTCAAACGAGTCAAACGAGTCAAACGAGTCAAACGAGTCAAACGAGTCAAACGAGTCAAACGAGTCAAACGAGTCAAACGAGTCAAACGAGTCAAACGAGTCAAACTAGTCAAACGAGTCAAACGAGTCAAACGAGTCAAACGAGTCAAACGAGTCAAACGAGTCAAAACGAGTCAAACCGAGTCAAACGAGTCAAACGAGTCAAACGAGTCAAACGAGTCAAACGAGTCAAACGAGTCAAACGAGTCAAACGAGTCAAACGAGTCAAACGAGTCAAACGAGTCAAACGAGTCAAACGAGTCAAACGAGTCAAACGAGTCAAACGAGTCAAACGAGTCAAACGAGTCAAACGAGTCAAACGAGTCAAACGAGTCAAACGAGTCAAACGAGTCAAACGAGTCAAACGAGTCAAACGAGTCAAACGAGTCAAACGAGTCAAACGAGTCAAACGAGTCAAACGAGTCAAACGAGTCAAACGAGTCAAACGAGTCAAACGAGTCAAAACGAGTCAAACGAGTCAAACGAGTCAAACGAGTCAAACGAGTCAAACGAGTCAAACGAGTCAAACGAGTCAAACGAGTCAAACGAGTCAAACGAGTCAAACGAGTCAAACGAGTCAAACGGTCAAACGAGTCAAACGAGTCAAACGAGTCAAACGAGTCAAACGAGTCAAAACGAGTCAAACGAGTCAAACGAGTCAAACGAGTCAAACGAGTCAAACGAGTCAAACGAGTCAAACGAGTCAAACGAGTCAAACGAGTCAAACGAGTCAAACGAGTCAAACGAGTCAAACGAGTCAAACGAGTCAAACGAGTCAAACGAGTCAAACGAGTCAAACGAGTCAAACGAGTCAAACGAGTCAAACGAGTCAAAAACGAGTCAAAAATGAGTCAAAAACGGGTCAAAAACGAGTCAAACGAGTCAAACGAGACAAACGAGTCAAACGACTCAATCGAGTCAGACAACTCAAACGAGTCAAACGACTCAAACGAGAGAAACGAGCCAAACGAGTCAAAGGAGTCATACGAGTCAAAGGAGGCAAACGAGTCAAACGAGTTAAACGAGTCAAACGAGTCATATGCGTCAAACGAGTCAACGAGTCAAACGGGTCAAACGAGTCAATCGAGTCAATCGATTCAAACGAGTAAAACGTCTCAAACGAGTCAAACGAGTCAAACGAGTCAAACGAGTCAAACGAGTCAAACGATTCAAACGTGTCAAACGGGTCAAACGAGTCAAACGAGTCAAACGAGTCAAACGAGTCAATCGAGTCAAACGAGTCAAACGAGTCAAACGAGTCAAAAACGAGTCAAAAAGGAGTCAAAAACGAGTCAAAAACGAGTAAAAACGAGTAAAAAACGAGAAAAAAACGAGTCAAAAACGAGTCAAAAACGAGTAAAAAACGAGTCAAAAACGAGTCAAAAACGAGTCAAAAACGAGTCAAAAACGAGTCAAAAACGAGTAAAAAACGAGTCAAAAACGAGTCAAACGAGTCAAACGAGTCAAACGAGTCAAATGTTGTGTAAAGGGCCTGGATCGAGATTCTCCCTGAGAATCTCGCGGTGTTCCTAAGGCGTCCTCTGCGGTTGTCGTCCGACGGGCTCCGGATACTCGGGTGAAGATGCCGGGACGGGTATACTCGGTTGGAAACCGAGGGTAGTAGGATCCTTGGCCGGTTAAAGAGTTAGCACTCACCGTAAGGTTTAACAAGTTTATTCAATCCCGATCTGGGTTACAAGACACTGTGACAATCACGCGTGAGACATCCGACAGGACTCGTGTCAAGTCGGTAATAAGTCTGAGCTCGCATTGCTCGTACATCATTCTTATACTTTAATCGGGGCGAAGCGGGGACCATCGGGGTCTTCGCCTTCGGCCTGCTTTTCGTCTGTTTCATCATGTGCTGATGCTTACAGTCGCGTTACCGAGAATCCTTACGCGGTTGTGCTGGATTTCGGCGTTCGATTATGGCAATCGCAATGTAGGGCGGTGTTGTTACGCCAGGGCGTTAGTTGGGTTACAACACCCCCCCCCCCCCCCCCTTTTGTGGAAAGGGTGCTTAGGGAAATTTTTTCGCAAGTTATTGGTGAAATTTCCCGGTACCTTAAATCGTCATAGCGCACACGGCGTACTCGCTGTTCGTGACAGGCAATCTGTTTGTCGCTACGTGCGAGTTTGGTGCTGCTGGTTCCTGCGCTTTCGCTGGTATGGGTATTTGCCATGTCCGGCGCAGTTGGTAGTCGCGTGTTATTAAGTATGCGACGAGTATGCTAAGTATTACTAATACAATAGTTGTCGTCGTTGGGTGTACAATTTGCCAGGTTGCTAACCCTGCTGAGTAGCTGTTGTTAGTTAGATCGCTGTCCACCTTGTTCAGTTGATTGTACAATGCTGAAAACTCGGCTGGGTTTTTTAGTAGCTTGTCTAACTGAAAACGCGTGAGGGCCTGCGGCGGTTCGCCTCGTTGCGTTGCGTTTATTGCTGCCGTTATATCGTAACGTGGTGCCGTCGGTAGTTCGAAATCCTGACTATACGATGTCTGTCGCTTTTTTAGCACTATGTCCTTGCTTCGGACGTTACAATTTCCCGTAATCCTGAGGATTCCTGTTTTGTCAATATCGACGTGCTCAGGCGGTCGTTCGTTACATTGTATAGTCAGTGTTTCCGTTTGGTGCGCCGCGAAAATCCACGTGTCCGCTCGCGAGGTCCCTACCCACATCGTGTGGTTTGCCGCGATGTGTTTTATCTCGCAATTTTTCGGGAACTTGTCCGACGGTTGCAGCCATAGGCTTGCTTCGCACTCAAGATCGTCGTTTACGGTGTGTGCGAGCATTGGCCGTTCGCAATAATATTGGGTAGCTACCTGTTTGCATCCCTTTAGCTCGTCCTGATCGGTGAGCACGTATTGGTCGGTGCTCGCGTCGATGACGAGGATTGGGGTCCTTATGACTAACAGCGCGTATGTGTTGTCGTGGACGTGGATCGGGGCTGGGGTTGCCTCGATCGCCGTAAATGTTTGCGAAGAGATTAATGGGACGGTTATTACTGCTATTAACGTAGTCCTATCGAAATACGCGGTGACCGATGACAATTTTTCGATCACGTTAGTATTTTCTATGTTTGGCGCGATGGGGAACGTAAGCCCGTTTGGGAGATGCTGTACGGCGGTTTGTAACAACTTAGTGATTTGCATGCTTCCTAATACGTTACTGTGTATTATGCCTGCTTTCAGACTGGTGTAGTATTGCAACACGTCGTCTACGTCCTGAGTCAGGTCGGTCAGTAGGTCATTTAATGTAGTGAAATGGTCTACTACGTCAGCTCTTCGATTTTGCTGTAGTAAGGCCGTCTCGATCCGCATACGTAATTGTCTCGATTATTCGATGAAATGCTTTAGTTTGTTCGCGTGAGTAAGTAGAGTTTTCTTTCCCTTTTGAATCGTGTAGTTTACTCGCGAATTTTGTTTTAAGATTGTATATGGTCCGATCCATTTGCTGTCTAGTTTCTTAGATCTTCCTCGCCGTACTGTTTCGTCATACAGTAATACTTTGTCTCCCGTTTTGAAGTCTATTTCGCGGGTTTTCTTGTCGTAGTTTACCTTCGATTTCTCCTTTGCGCCTTGCAGTTTTTCTCTTGCGACTTCGTGTGCCGCTCGTAGCCTTTCTCGGGTCTCTTGGGCGTAGTCATCGTAATTATACGTTGGTCTGGAGGGTACCCTTAACGCGGTTGGTAGTTCCGCGGTTTTTCCGAACGTTAATTCAAATGGCGTATAGGCTGTCGCCGTATGGGGCGTAGTATTGTACGTAAACATCGCGTATGGTAACCATTCGTCCCAGTCCTTCTGGTCGTGGTCTATATAGTGGCGTAGGTATTCCACGAGGGTTCGGTGCGACCTTTCCAGGGCTCCGTTAGACTCGGGATGGTACGCTGTAGTCTGGATTTTGTTAATCCGTAGCAATTTACAGACGTTCTTAAACATGTCGCTTAGGAAATTCGTTCCCTGGTCGGTGAGTATTTTCTCGGGTATCCCGTACTCGCAGACTATTCGGGTGACGAATGCTTTTGCGACGGTTCGTGCTTCCTGGTTAGGAAGGGGGATCGCCTTACTAAGTTTGGTAAGGTGGTCCTGGAACGTCAATATGCAGGTATTCCCATGTTCTGTTTCAGGTAGGGGTCCTACGATGTCTAACGCTGCTTTTTCGAATGGATTTCGGGGGGTGTCCGTGATCTCCATTGGCGCTTTACTTCTTCTGCTCAATTTATTCTTTTGGCATAGACTGCATTTCTGTATGTAGTCTTCGATGTCCTTGTCCATTCCTGGCCATCGGTATTTTTTCTTGATTCGCTGCGTAGTACGCTGGATGCCTTGGTGTCCTCCTAGGGGTGCCAAGTGGTATTCATATAGAATCTGTTGTTTATCTTCCTGCTCAGTGACCTCGATCGGTGCCTCTTCCGTCGAATGGTTTGTCAGGTGTTGCTCGTTGGCTGTTTGCAATGCATGCACATTTCGGCTTAGCGCGTCTGCGTTTGTGTTGCTTTTCCCTGCTTTGTGGATGATTTGGTAGTCGTATTCGGCTAGTTGTATTCTCCACCTGATTAGTCTGGATCCTGGGTCCTGTACCTTGAATAACCATACTAGGGCCTTATGATCCGTTACTACCTTGAACGTTGTGCCATACACGTAGGGCCGGAAATGTTTTACTGCCCACACAATGGCTAGCAACTCTTTCTCGGTCGTACTGTAGTTCCGCTCAGCTTTATTTAGTACTCTGCTGGCGTAAGCTATTGGCTTGTCCTCACCTATTTTTCCTTGTGACAGTATCGCGCCTACCGCTACGTCTGAGGCGTCGGTGGTCACGATGAATTCCTTTGTAAAATCTGGATAGATTAGGAGTGGTGCTGTCGTCAGGGACTCCTTTAATGTTTCGAACGCGTTCTGCTGTTCGGCTGTCCACTTGAAGTCTACTTTATTGCTCGTAATACTTGACAAGGGCTTAGCTATTTTGGAGTACTTTGGGATAAATCTACGATAGTATCCTGCTAGTCCTAAGAATGCTTGCAGTTCCTTTAGCTTGGTTGGAACTGGAAATTCTCTTACTGCTTGGGTTTTTTCGGGATTCGGCTTGATCCCTTCGGGCGTAATTATGTGCCCTAAAAATCCCACTTCCTTTCGCAGGAATGCGCATTTTCCTGGTTGTAGCTTCAGATTGTACCGGCGCAAGTTGTCTAAGACCTTTCGTATTCGCGTATTGTGTTCCGTTAGGCTTGCCCCGTGGATAACAATATCGTCGAGGTAGACGAAGCAATCTATTCCTTGCAGTCCGACTAGCACGGTGTTCATGGCTCGTTGGAACGTCGCGGGTGCGTTTTTTAGGCCGAAAGGCATACGATTGAATTCGTAGTGGCCTTGAGGCGTAGAGAACGCAGTCTTTCCCTTGTCCCTGTCGTCCATGGGTATCTGGTGATATCCTGACGCGAGATCTAGTGTGGTAAAATACAGTGCTTTCCCTAGTTGGTCGAGTATATCTGTGATATTCGGCAAGGGGTACGAATCCCCTATTGTAACTTCGTTTAGCTTTCTGAAATCTACAACTACGCGCTTCTTGACGTTTCCTTCCGCATCTGGTTTCTTCGGGACTACTAATAACGGTGCGTTCCACGGGCTTGAGCTGTGCTGCATTATTCCGTCCTCTAGCATTTCATTTACCTGCTTCTCGACTTCGCGCTTATGCATTTCGGGTAACCTATAAGGTTTAACGTTGCAGGGTAAGGTATCCTTGGTTATCGGGATCCTATGCGTAGTCACTGTAGCCGTGGTGAGTTTATCTCCCGGTAAATGGAATATGTCGTGATATTCCCTACAGATTTCGGTTATGGACTCTTCTTCTTCGGAATTCAGGTGTTCGCAGTTCACCTGTTCCATAATTCGAGAAATTCGCGCCGTCAGCGATTCGCGCGCGGTCAATGCTCGGACGACCGCGGCGCTATCGTTAGCTTGAACGGTTTCGTAGTCCGGTATGTCGGCTAACGTAATTCGCGGTATAACTACCTCCTGTGCTTGGTCTGTTGTATTCATGACATAGCCTATGCAATGGCCCTTTTTGGGCGTAGTTAGTCCTTCTCCTAGATATACACCTTCTATTAACTGGCGTTTTTCTATAATTCCTTCTTTGAGGCTGTCTGTCCGTATCAGACATATTTTCTGAGTGCGCGCGGGTATATTTACTGTCGCGTAACTCTTAATGTTTGCTTTTAACGTTTGCCAGGGTTTTCCCTTTATTGACACTTCCTGAGTGTCGTAGTTTATGGCAATTCTATTGGTTTTGAGGAAATCTAACCCTAGAATTCCGTCTGCGTTGCCTAGTGTGTCGGTGTCGACTACATGTAGCGGGTGTCTTACTTCTTTCCCGTTTATGCGGATTGTGGCTTCTATTTTCCCTAGGGTTTTAGCCTTGTCTCCTGTAAACGAAGTGAGTAGTACTTCGCTGGGCTCTATTTTGATATTAGCTGCTAGTGCTTTCTTTACGATCAATGATACTTCTGCGCCGTTGTCTATCATCATTGTGGTTTTACCCTGTCTAGCTTCTCCTATCTCGACTCCTACCCTATCTGACAAGAATCTCTTGTTCGCGAGTGAGTCTATTCTAATCATTCGAATAGTTCGCGTCTGCTCTCGGGCAGGCGAATTTCTTCTCGGCAGTCCGGCGCGCTCGTCACTGTTTCGAGCTGCGGAATGCGCGCGATCAGCGTTTCCGTATCGCGGTGTCGACCTAGCCCCGGAGGTCGGTTGTCGACCCTCGGTGTCGGCCGTTATGGTTTGTACTCTCCGGTTACCTCCGGGTGCAGGGAAACTTCGGCGCGGATTATTTTTAGACTGTCCCTTCCAGCAGTCCTTTGTATAATGCCCTGATCGTTTACAATTGAGGCAATATTTGCTTGTTGTGGTGGTTGAGGTCGCCGTGCTACTTGCAGCACGTGCTCCAGCGGGGGTGGCGGTCCCTTTTCCCATGGTCCGTTCTTCTTCTACGGCTATCGCAATGGCCTCGGGGAGGTCGACGGCCCGTCGTGTCTTGACTAAAAATTTTAAATCTTCGCGGAGCCCTTCCTGAAAGACGTGTTGACCCTGTTGTTTGATGGCCTCGATGGCTCCTCCCCGGGCTATCGGGTTGTCCCCACCCGCGGTGTTTACTGCCACTTGTTCGTTGACTAATTTCGCTACGCGATTTCCGAACGTGTGAGCGTCCTCGTGTATTCCCTGTTTACTCGCAAGCAATTCCGACACAATGGTCGTGCCAGTCCTCAATGGTTTATACAATGCGGTTAGCAAGTCTTCCAGTTCCTCGTACGTTTCTATCTTTCGTGTGTTGACCTCGGCAAGGGCCGCACCCGAGAATCGCGTCAAGATGATTCCACGTAGTATTGCGGCTTCTTCTTCGGGTTCTCCGTATGACGTAAGCGCGAAATGGCAATGGTTGAGAAACGCGGTTAAATCGTCCGGTCTGGTCCCGTCGAATTTCGGGACTGATTTTAGTGCTCTCGAGACCTCGTTAGTCACCCTGAATGCTCTCGAATTTCGGTTTGGGTTCCCGTCTGTTACGGGGGGTATGAACAGGCTGGTGCGTCTAGGTACGGTTTCGTCCCTGAATCGGACCGCGGTTCTTGTTACTGCTGGTGGGTCAGGGGCGGGGGACGGCGTCCTTGCCGCTTGCCCCGGGTCCATCTCCTGACCTACCGTATCGTCGTGACGCGAGGTTAGAGCGATTGCTACCGTGTCTGTCAGTCGGTCGATAGACCGTTCCATTGCAGCTATCTGTTCTACTAGGATCGCGACGCTTTCTGCGACTATGTCGCGTGCGGGTACTGGCTCAGTGCTTGACATATCCGTGGTTTGGAGGTCAGTCTGATTTAATAGAGTGCTTTCCCCATGGTTACGCGGGCTTCCTAGGTTAATAGCTGTCGTCCGGTCCATACGTGGAAGTAGGCTAAAATCTAGTTCTCTAAGCGGGTATCGTCGCTCGGATACTACGGATCCTTCGGGATTTAATACGTTTTGTATTGCTCCTAGAGGGAAATGATTGTCGCTATTCGTCTGCTCGAGGGCAGATCGCGTACGGATTCCGGAACTACGGAGGTTGTCGAGTGCGAAAACTAGAGGGTCGTCCTCTGACGGTCGCGGTCGCGGTTTTCTGAGTCTACGCGGGCTGCTCCGACTGAGGGCGAAGGGCGAGGTTGGTTCCCTTTACAAGCAATACAAAACGTATTAAATCCCGAAGGATCCGTAGTATCCGAGCGACGATACCCGCTTAGAGAACTAGATTTTAGCCTACTTCCACGTATGGACCGGACGACAGCTATTAACCTAGGAAGCCAAACGAGTCAAACGAGTCAAACGAGTCAAACGAGTCAAACGAGTCAAACGAGTCAAACGAGTCAAACGAGTCAAACGAGTCAAACGAGTCAAACGAGTCAAACGAGTCAAACGAGTCAAACGAGTCAAACGAGTCAAACGAGTCAAACGAGTCAAACGAGTCAAACGAGTCAAACGAGTCAAACGAGTCAAACGAGTCAAACGAGTCAAACGAGTCAAACGAGTCAAACGAGTCAAACGAGTCAAACGAGTCAAACGAGTCAAACGAGTCAAACGAGTCAAACGAGTCAAACGAGTCAAACGAGTCAAACGAGTCAAACGAGTCAAACGAGTCAAACGAGTCAAACGAGTCAAACGAGTCAAACGAGTCAAACGAGTCAAACGAGTCAAACGAGTCAAACGAGTCAAACGAGTCAAACGAGTCAAACGAGTCAAACGAGTCAATCGAGTCAAACGAGTCAAACGAGTCAAACGAGTCAATCGAGTCAAACGAGTCAAACTAGTCAAACGAGTCAAACGAGTCAAACGAGTCAAACGTGTCAAACGAGTCAAACGAGTCAAACGAGTCAAACGAGTCAAACGAGTCAAACGAGTCAAACGAGTCAAACGAGTCAAACGAGTCAAACGAGTCAAACGAGTCAAATGAGTCAAACGACTCGTACGACTCGTACGACTCAAACGACTCGTACGACTCGTACGACTCAAACGACTCAAACGACTCAAACGAGTCAATCGAGTCTAACGAGTTATACGAGTCAATCGAATCAAACGACTCAATCGAGTCAGACGACTCAAACGAGTCAAACGAGTCAAACGACTCAAACGAGAGAAACGAGCCAAACGAGTCAGTAGTAAGATCAGGCGGGTTCTAACGCAGGTCCTCTGAGGGGAGCGCGGGGGCGGGGGGAAGTGAGGGCGCGCGGGGGAGCGCGGCGGAGGGAAGCATGGGCGCGGGGCCTGCGGGGAGAGGAAGACTGGTTGCGCGCGCACGAGCCGCGGAGTGGGGGAAGCCGCGATGATGGAGGGGATCACTCCGGGCCGAGCTGTCGCGGAGACCTCTCCGCGTCGGACCCACCGCTGGAAATTTCCGCGGAGGGAGAGGCCCACCCCCGAAATATTTTTAGGCCTGGCCGAGGGAGGGAATGACCCCCAAATATTTTTTTCAAACCAACAGATACTTTCCCCCAACGCAGAGAAATAATTTTTTAATCAGCGATCCAGCGAACCATTATGTAGAAAACAGACATATTTTTTTCAAACAAATATGCGACATTCTAAAGCGTTCCGATTTTAGCGTCGCAGCGTATCGCGCGATCTCGCGTAATTCGAATCCTCTGAAGCAGCCGTGCAGGATGTCATTTGTTTCGCGGCGCGAAGAACGTACGAATCATAGAAAGAATTATGCGGCGCCAACAGAAATTTTTTCCCCAACGCAGAGAAATAATAAATTTGAAACGTTTAATCTTAAAATTAGGTGATGAGGAGAGATGGAGGAAGATGGATAAATAAAATGTAGAAATAATATATGGTTAATTAATTTAAATATATTGTTACAAAAAATATGATTGAAAACGATTCATAATAAATGAATAAAAAAAATATAAATTAAAAGAAAAAAGAATGAAAAATATATAAAAAATAATATAAAATGAAAAAACTATTGCAACGGCGATGACGGTGGTGATGGTGGTGATGGTGGTGATGGTGGTGAGGGAGGCTCATCAACCCGTGGTACATGTACTTGTACAATCGGCTGTCGTCGCAGGGCCCTCTGCACTATATATGGGCGCAGCCGCGCGACCCCATATGCCGGTTCCTGCCGCCGCCGCATCACAAGGTTGAGGGGCTCCTCCTCCTCGAAAAGATGTTCAAGCCATCTTGGCCGCGGCACAGGGTGCAGCAAGTCCTAGAACACACAAACATCGATATAATATTGACGCATTAAACATAATAAACATGAAACGCACAAAACAATGCAAACTACTGCATACCTGCGGTGGTAACGGTGGTGACGGTGGTGACGGCGGCGACCACCGTGGCGGCGAAGGCGGTGAAGGTGGCGAAGGTGGCGAAGGGGGCGACAGCAACGGCTGTGCGGCAGCCCAATCGGGCGACCAGCGGGGTGATGGGGGCGGCGAGCCCTAAAAGATAGAAACCCGTAATATAATATCGTCTGATTTGATCTCGCTCGATTTGAACGATTAAACGTGATAAAAATGTCAAAAATATTGTTGTGTACATACCTCAGGATCATTATTTTGCGATGTAGGTGGCAGATATTCTGGCGCAATTCTTGTCAGCCCCATTTCTTTTTCACTTTAAAAACGTTATATACCTGTCAAAGCGACTGTTGTCTATAACGATTTGACGAGAACTGGTCTCGCTGCATCTCCAGGCTCTCGAATGTAAAACCCTCATATCTTGAAATCGAGAAGTGCGTAGCTTTGCAAAAGTGAGATGTTGTTGTTCTCTACCTTCATTTTCGCTGACCAGCCTCTCCTTCTTCGCACGCAACTTCTTTCCCTTCTTCTTTGGACACATCATTCAACTGCACCATGCCACTCGAATGTGTATCGAACATGTATTGAACCACTTTCAACATCAAGCGTACCACTTTCAACATGAATCGAACATGAATCGAACGGGTATCAAACGGCTTTGAATGTGAATCGAACAGGTATTCAACGGCTTTGATGGTGAGGAGAGATGGAGGAAGACGGGAAAATAAAATTGAGAAATAATATGTTTTACGCTGAAGATATATTGTTACAAAGAATAATTGTACAATTTATTTAACATTTGCTGCGAGTGACATCGATAATATTATTTAAGGCACATGCCAGCAGTTCGCAATCAATAAGAGATGTACCATCGAAATATTCACTATCGCATACAGATTTAGCAGCGCAGCACGAGTCTAAAGTTTCATCGACGGCATCGCACCGCTGTAACACGCTCACAAAATTTGAAAACTTCGTATCGACGTGATGTGTAGTTTCATAAAGCTGCATATATACATGATTGATACAGTGCTCGAGATTAAATAAAAATGTTACCGTATCCGGTTTGAAATATAGCGACTTATTATGCTGCATCATCTTTACAATTCGCGAATTATACATTACACAAAATTCCACCGCCAAATCGTTAATCCATAGTGGTGATGATCCGAGCGATCGCACGCGCTGCTCGATGTCGGCACGTTTTTCAATTAATCCTTTCCATGTTGGCATAGACAGTACCAACTGATTCCCACGATTGTCGCCGAAAACGATTTCTACAAGTGCTATAGGTCGCACGCTGATCCCGATTTCCAGATACTTATATGCTGTAGATGTTAGCGCATATCTTCTAACCATGATACGAGCTGCGTAACGCGAGCTAAAAGAACAATAAAAGCTGTGAAAATGATTGCTATTATCGAGAAAAAAACACAAATAAAAATCATGAGGGAATATGAAAAAAATTATATCATACCTGTTAGATGTATTCGTCCTATGTGAAGCTGCATTATCTTCTGCGATTATTGGAGCGTAATAATTCCCAACACTGGCGCTATACATTTTTTTTGGAGCACTGTGTTTGTATATGTCGAAAGTCGCTGGAGAGCTACTGAGCGATTGATTGAATAGCGTATGAGGAGCTGGATTAAATAGAGGTGCATAGCACCATCCCCTCCATAGAATGTTGGGATGAACCATCGTTTTTTTTGCATGCGATGCAATGCATCTGAGGGAGAACATCATAGCATACCGCACGATTGCTTGTAATTTGAACCCACCCTCAAGGATAAAAGTCTCGACACGTGTTGATTGTAACATAATACTTTTTGGAAACATTGTACGTGTGAATCCTAGAAATAATTATGCTGTATCGATGGAAACTGCATCAGATGATTTGGAGTTTGCACACCATATAAGGTCATATCGCGCGATCGCATATAATTTGAGCTCCATCCTCAAGGGTAAAAGTCTCGACACATGTCGAATGTAATATAATACTTTTGGAAGCGTCGAATCTTAGAATTTGGGTGTTGGCAGAAACCGTATCGTATGATTTTGCGCGCTAATTCGTCATACGCGTGAATCACAGAAAGAATTATGCTGTATCGACAGAAACTAAACTGCATAGAATCATGTTGGAACGGATCACCGTTTTTTACATGCAATGCATCCGAGGGAGGAGGTACATCGAAAGAGTTAGACAGAGATACCAAATCGTGGTATCAGTCATAAAAGCGCGCTCCAAACTGCACATAACCTCAAATCGTTGCAACGTGTTGCGAGGAAAAGATATTACATTCCATTTACGATCATGGAAGTATTCGCGCAAGTAGAACGCCAATTGTTGGATCAATCTGCACGATTGATTTCGCCGGAAGAGTACCTCGCGTGGGAAGAACGGTGCAACGAGTGTATCGAATCGTTGGAAGAACACAGCCGCATTAAACGTTCTCGATTATCGATTGGTGTTCAGCAATCGTTGGTTGCGCGAATCGCGCAGCTCGAAGGACTAAAATATTCGCTGCGCGGCCGTTTCGTGCGCGAAGGTGCCGGACATTCGCGCACGGGACTTTTGTGGCGCGAAATAGACACTGCGTTCGATACCCGCGTATTAACAGGTGTCGTGCTAAATTCGAACTATATCGAGCCGCGCAACTTCCTTCAAGATGCGGCGATCATTGTGTTGGAGCATGTGCGGGGTGCTTTGAGGAAACATCGAAACCTCAAAGTGAACACGGTGTTCAATGGCGAATTTGTGACAGGCGACAAGCATGCTTGTAAAAGCATAAATACCCGAAACTGTGAACTCTTCCACACATCCGATCTGCAGGAGTGGTACCAGCGATGCATCATCGAACCCACTCTGACATCGTTGGAAGAGTTTCAGGAACGCGACAGCGGATGGGCATTGACGAGAATCATGAATCTGATCGTCAATGTCAACAAGTACAATCCGCTGCGCGCGGGGTGCCACTACAAGTTGCCGCGGGAATTGTTGCTGAAGAAGGCAACGATTAGCGTACAATCTCCAGACAACGCCTGTTTCGCGTGGGCTGTGGTCGCCGCTCTCCATCCTGCGAAAAGAGACACCGCGCGCCCAAGTTCATACCCCGACTATGTTTCCGTATTAAATCTCCAGGGCATTGATTTTCCAATGTCCCTGGCGCAGATTGGGAAGTTTGAGGGGTTGAACGACATCTCCGTCAACGTCTACAGCTTCGAGGCGGAGAAAGGGTCGACGGTCTTTCCACTGCGCCTCACCAGCAACAAGAGGGATCGGCACGTGAACCTGCTCTACACGCCGAATCGAGAACACGATGATGTAGGACACTTTGCATGCATTAAGGACTTGTCCCGGCTGGTGAGCGCACAGCTGAGCAAGAAGAAGGCAAAGAAATTCATCTGCGACCGGTACGTATATGTAAACTTGCGAAATGTAGAAATGTATTGCGAAAAAATTAAATAAAAAATTATTTTGGTTTTACAGATGCATGCACTATTTCGGATCTGTCGAGAAGTTGGAGCTTCATTCGCTGGACTGTGGGAAAATGAACAACTGCGCCATCCTGCTGCCCAGTGAAAGCTCCAATTTGCTCAGTTTCGACAACCATTGCAGGAAGGAGCGGCTCCCCTTCGTGGTGTATGCAGATCTGGAGTGCATCATCGGGAAAACGGAGGACAGTCACCGAATGGGTGACATAGATAATAAATTACATGCATATCAGCACCATGAAGTGCACAGCATTGCATATTACATGCATTGCTCGTACGATACATCGCTATCGACGTATCGATGTCGCCGCGATGCGGATTGTGTTTCTTGGTTCGTAGACGAACTAAACAATTTTGCCAACTTTGCCAAGCCCATTCTAGCAAATAATGTTCACATGTTAGATTTAACTGCCGAACAGTGGGCGACATTTCGCAATGCGACGCATTGTCACATTTGCGAAGAACCATTCGAGGCTAGCGATATACGAGTCCGCGATCATTGCCATCTCTCCGGACGGTTTAGAGGTCCAGCACATTCGGAGTGCAATTTAAATTATAAAAATTCATTTTACATCCCCATAGTTTTCCATAATTTATCCGGCTATGATTCCCATTTCATTATCGAGAAAATAGCTACCGCTTTCGAAGGCAGCGTTGATGTATTGCCTATAACTAAAGAAAAATATATTTCTTTCACGAAAAATGTTAAAGATACGACTGAATCAGACTCGCGAAATTATATTAAATTGCGATTCATCGATTCGTACAAATTTCTGAATGCCAGTCTCGATAAATTAGCATCTTTTCATACCACAGATCAATTAAAAATTTTACGATCTCAATTTGAAACATTATCCACCGAGGATTTCAATTTATTAACGCGAAAGGGTGTCTTTCCATATGAATACCTTGATTGCGCGAACAAGCTGCAGGATCAATGCTTACCGCCGCGCGAGTCATTCTACAGTTCCTTAACGGGTGAGACTGTATCCGAGACCGATTACGCGCACGCGGGGACTGTCTGGCAGCGTTTCGGGATTAGAACCTTGGGCGAATACAGCGACTTGTATTTGAAAACAGATGTCTTGTTATTGGCAGATATTTTTGAAAATTTTCGCGAAAGTTGTATCAAGAGTTACGGATTAGATTCAGCACATTATTATACTTTACCTGGTTTCACGTGGGATGCCATGCTAAAACACACCAAAATTACATTCGAATTGCTCACAGACATCGATATGGTTATGTTTATCGAACGCGGTATACGTGGGGGTTTAAGTCAATGTTCCGGAAGATACGCAGAGGCCAATAACAAGTACATGCCATCTTACGACGCATCGAAAGAGTCATCGTATTTGATGTACTTTGACGTGAACAATTTGTATGGATGGGCAATGTGTCAGCCCTTTCCATACGCTGATTTTCAATGGGTCGAAGATGTCACAAATTTTGACGTGTTTAAAATCGGTGTCGATTCGCCCACGGGATACATTCTCGAGGTAGATCTGGAATATCCGCAACGTCTGCACGACGCTCATGCTGATCTACCGTTCTGCCCGACGCGTGCCAAACCACCTGGTAGCAGACAGGACAAGTTACTCGCGACGGTATACGATAAGCAGCGTTACGTTATCCATTATCGCAATCTGCAGCAGTGCACGCGTCACGGTCTTCATATTATAAAGATACACCGCGTGCTTCAATTCGCTCAATCCCCCTGGCTCCGCGATTACATCGAACTAAATACACGGTTTAGAACAAGCGCGACAAATGATTTTGAAAAAAATTTGTACAAATTGATGAACAACGCGGTATTCGGTAAAACTATGGAAAATGTACGAAATCACGTGGATGTAAAACTTTTGACACATTGGGAAGGGCGATATGGTGTGGAGGCAATGATCGCGAAACCGAATTTCCATAGCAGAAGTGTTTTTTCGGAAAATTTAATAGCTGTTGAATTGCGAAAACTCGAGGTGAAATTCAACAAACCGATATACGTGGGTATGTGCATCCTGGACATATCAAAAATTTGTTTGTATGAATTTCATCACGAGTACATGTCTCCACTGCACGGCCAAAATTGTAAAATTCTATATACGGACACAGACAGCCTCATTTATCACATTAAATGCGACGATATCTACGAGACCATGAAACACAATATCGATAGATTCGACACATCCGATTATCCTACTGATAATGCATATAGTATGCCGCATGTAAATAAGAAGGTTCCGGGGCTGATGAAGGACGAAAATAACGGTGCGATAATGACCGAATTCGTAGGTCTTAGAGCGAAAATGTATGCACTCCGCGTAGATGGTAAAAAAGATACGAAAAAGGCGAAAGGCGTCAAGACCAACGTCATAGCCCGAACGATAACTTTCGACGACTACGCGCAGTGTTTGCATAGGGAGATCGAAATGGTTCGCAGACAATCGTGCATAAGGTCTAAATTGCACAAAGTGTACACCATTTCGGAATCCAAAATCGCTCTAAGTCCGTACGACAACAAGCGACATATCGTACCCGATTCGACCGACACTTTGCCCTGGGGACATTATAAAATACCCTTGTAAAATAGAAATTATTGTATTTATTATAAATGGTAGAATTATTGTATAAAAATATATAATTCTTCGCACATGTATGGAAATTATTTAAATAGGGCATATTATTATGTAAAAATCGGTGCATATGCATTTATTAAAATATTATTGTAAATTGGTGGAATTATATCAAATAAAATTGTTCACTCATGTATATGTATATGTATCATTGTATTTATTTACAATACATTATTTTTATTTATCCATGAATTGTGTGATTTATCAAACCCCAGCCACTTGACGTACACCTTATCCCCATTCCTACGCAAAACTTTTTCCACTAGATATACATCAGGATCGATGACGCGTTGCAGCTCATGTTCGTAGAATCCTCCGGCAACAGGTTTTCCACAGGAATCGACGAGCAGATACGTCGCGGGATTAGTTGTCTGTACTTTAGCTATCCTGAACACCTCCGTTGTCCAATTCGGTGTATAGCCTTTATCGAAGATGGTTTTAAATTTGCTCACGCGCACAAACTCGCCTAATTTGAATCTCGCGGGAGCAGCGATCTTTATGTTGCTGTATACGGTGGCTAGCAGCTTCTCGGCGATCGCAGGGGTAACATCGCAAGGACGCATTCCGATGGTTCTATGTTTTCGTGCGTTATACTCTGCAAGTAGACTTGGTAGCGTATCGATCCATCTATAGGTTCCATTCAGCGTAAACAGTTTCCACATATTGTTCTTCAAAGTTCGATTGAAACGTTCTACGACGGAGGCCTTCATCACCGAATACGTCGAATAATGATTAATGTCATGCTTCGTCAAGAGTTTCTGCACATCGGCGTTGTAAAATTCTTTTCCTTGATCGGTTTGCAAATTTTTTGGATATCGATCTCTAAATATCTTTGCAAACGCTTTAGTCACCTCAGCACCACTTTTAGTCTTGAGCGGTACCGCCCATGCATATTTGCTCAGCACATCGATGATGGTGAGTATGTAGTGGTAACCCTGGTTGAATCGCGAGTATGGACGCATTTCTACAATGTCAGCTTGCCACAGATCATCGTATCCATGCACTATGACGCGCCTCCGTGGGAAATGTCTTCGGGCTGGAGCATGCAATTCCTCAACGAGTTGTAGCTTCTTGCGACCATGGTTTCCTTTACTCTTGGATTTCGATAATGGCTGCATGTTTGATCGTAGAGGTGTCTTTGACATGAATGATTCGATAATTATCGTGTACGTGCATTATGTGCCGAGGAAATTCTGGACAAGTTCAATCGTCTCGCATGATTCTCCTTCGCAGCGCTGCTGTGGGATAGAATTCGACACCTGCGATATCTTTTGAACGCTGTTTTGCAGCGTCATCATATCTCTCTGAAACACGACCAGCTTCCTCTCTAATTCTTCCTGCTGCTCTCTCAAAAGTTTAATGCTCTTTTCCATGTATAATTTATTGACGGCATCACTGTCAGCCGTGGGTTGCGCTACGCGTCGTATCTTGCGTGATTTTGCATCAAAGTCCGCACCAGCCACGCAAAGAGCGTTATCTCGCATGTAATTTCGAAACACACCGTTCCATTTGTAATAGTCCATTCTAGCTGCTCCACTCTTCTCGAGCGATACCCCAAATTTGTTGATCGACATCTCGATGCATACAGTGCAAATCATCGACGTGCGGTTTAATTTATAATGAGGCCTTCCTCGCGGAGTTCCTCGATAATCGATAGAATCTCGTTGTCATGTGAGTTGTTACCCGCCTGACGTGACGCTTCCAGTAAACGGAATCGGTCCACCAGCTCGTTGGGATCGTCCCAGTGCACGTAATCGATCTTGCTATCGTTTACCACCATGGCTCGCGGTGTTGTTAGACCTTTCCCCGCCTTACTGGTTGATACACGGGGGAGTAGTGGTGCAATTACATTTTTATACTTGTATCCCTTATTACCCAATACGGGATTTTGAGCGTTATGACCGCGTCTGTAGGCATTCGTCGTCAGCAGTATGCTTTTATATTTTTGTTTATCGGCATCTGTGTATATAGCATCATCGGGAATTCTCTTGAAAATCAGTTCGTATAGGCCGGGTGTTCCTCCGTATTTTACACCATTTATGATTATATTATCAGACTTGTCTATATCGAAAGCCTTATCCCCAAGCATCGTTCCACTATTGCCAAAGTATACGCCGTACACATAGTCCATTGCTGTATCCCTATCACCACTTAGGATTGCACTCATGTATGTTTGCCCCAGCGGGCCGAAATGGCTGCGGAACGTTTCTTGTCCCTCGGATGTCTGGAATTGCTGTCTAATAGATGTTGCAAATGACTCATCGGGTGTAGTTTCGAAAACGTCGTCCTCATCATTGGTTGTGAGCGATTGTACACCCAGAAATGTATTTATTGGTGTGGGAGGAACGGGTGAATCGTTTGATGCGACATTCTGTCGTTTTCGCTTCGATTGAATTGGTGTGGAGGATACAATTGATTTTTCCAATGACATGTATGGTTTCCTCTTTGTCTTGCGCGATGTGTTCCCTTTCGACCCAATTTTTGTTTTAGGCGTTAATGTTTCATTCCCTTCGATGTCTGTGCTCATCAGCGGTGACGTGTCAGCATCCACCGCTGTGGTATTTTCAACAATATGTTTTAAGGGTTCGACAACAGGTTTAAAGTATCTCTCCAACGCAATATCTTCATCCATCTTGCCAGTCTTCAAAGCCTGACGTTTCTTGCGAATGGCTTCACTAGTTTTTGCAATTTCCTTCGCTATTCTCTCGCGATCCTTAATCTCCAGATTATCGATGTCGATCATCATTGTGCCGTAGACGTTGCTTTCTCGCCGGCGTGTTGATGACAATTGACCATCTCATGGTATCGCAAACTCGTTAAATCCCTTTCTATAACGTCCATTGGACATCGCACTATCCTTGTCTATTACCACGAAACCATACTCCCGCTGCCAACAATTACGACACAAACCACTGAAATCCTCGTAAGACATGTCGGTTTTTACGTGATCGTTGTACACATGTTTCAAGTTGGTACCATCCTGTTTAAACAGAATCAGCAGATTCGCATTGTCGCGTATAAGATGTTTGGGAATCTTTGCATACGTCTGACAGAGATAGAAGCAGTCGACGTTCGAGTGGCGCCCCATTGCAAAGTATTCCCTTATTGTATCTTGCTTATCGCAAGCCACATCATCAAAGATAAAAATGGAATTCGGAAGCGATTCGCTCGGTGGGATGACGTCACTGTTATTCGAAAACGTAAAGTAGCCAATTTCATCTATCGGAGTCAATAAATTCTCCAAATATTGATATTTCGGCTGTTGCAACGACTTGGAATACACGTACACGATCTCGAAGCGGACGCCGTGAGGACTTCCCAACAAGCTCACCAACACGTTGGTCTTTCCACAATTTGATGGGCCGCAAATGAGGGAACGGATAGTGTTTGGTAGCATGCTACCATGTCTGCGTCTTGTTTTTTTCGGGGACATCATTTGCGATTTATCGTCAAAATTTGTCACGCGTATCGCCACAGGTTGTCGCACGAATCGCATCCTCTCCATGAACCGTGAAAAATGATTTTGATACGTCGAAGCGGCGACGCGTCCTATTTATAGGCCCACGCCGAAGCAAACCAGCTCAGTATTCAAAATGCTTCTGGTCCTGTCGGATAATTGCGATATTCGAGACCTAACCTCTGAGCAGTTGCAATATATACCAAAGATTATTCTACTCCGCGAGTTTGACAGACACATTGATCAGTTGTGGGACAGACTCCCCGAGCATATAAAAGCTGATTCTGAGGTTCGACAGTATCGTCGGTGCTTGGAACATTATAATCGCCCTTGGCAGCGAACGCATATCGACGGTCCAGCACCACTGATTAAAAACTGTGGCGAATGTCACCGACGAGAGTAAAGAAAGGTTGTGGTTTGTTAAATCGCGCGATAAACGCACTACCCATCGAATTACATATCCCGGGATACCAGTTTTGCGGTCCAGGAACTCATCTAGCAAAACGATTGGCTAGAGGTGATCAAGGCATAAATCCGTTGGACGCAGCGTGTCGCGAACACGATATTGCGTATTCCCGCAGCAACGATCTCAGTGAAAGACACGCGGCAGATAACGTACTCGCTGACAAAGCGCGAAAACGTATCGTTGCGCGAGACTCGACTCTGGGTGAAAGAGGCGCTGCTACAGCTGTTTGGGCGGCTATGAAGGCCAAGACGAAAATCGGAATGGGGATGAAAACAAAAACCCGCAAAAGGACTCCAAAGAGAGCGTCGCAAAAGCGGATTCTTCCGGTGGCAAAACGGGGTGGTATATTACCACTTCTCCCGCTGCTAGGTGTTCTCGGATCATTGGCTGGCGGAGCGGCGGGGATCGCCAAGGCGGTAAACGATAATAAGGCGGCGCAACGTCAACTACAGGAAATGCAACGTCATAATCGCTCCATGGAAGGTCGCGGACTTTATCTCACACCATACAAGCGCGGACAGGGAATATCGAAACGAAAAAAAAAACGCCGAAAAGTCATTAAAAATGCCTGTGGGTGTAACTACCGACAAGCAATTGGAGGATTTGGCAAAACGTATGCGTATTCCATTCTTTAGAGGTGTTTTTATGCGCAACGCGCTACCAGCCGGAGGAGTGCGTCGAAACGAGAGCGGTATCGTATATTTGGACAATGTCGAGGGGTCGGGGACTCATTGGGTGGCATATGCGAAGAGAGGGTGTCGAGCTGTATATTTCGACAGCTTTGGCAATCTTCAACCGCCTAAGGAATTGGTGCAATATCTGGATAAAGATGCTGTAAAAATCGAATACAATCGAACGTCTTATTAGAAGTACGATCAGAGCAATTGTGGACAACTATGTCTACGCTTTCTACAAACGATCGGCACCAAATTTAAGGGATGACTTCCAACCGCTATGATTCAGTACTACTCGAGTCGTACAGCTCGGAATATGTCGTTAACATTCACTCTAACCGGCAAGAGTAGCACCCTCGCGGTGAGCTATTTTCCACCCATAGATTTCAGTGATGATGATTACGAGCTTGGTCTAACCACCTTTGAAACTTATCATACAATACCGAACATCGACTCGAGCAACGATAAATTCTACTTCGTCGTAAACTATGACACCAACAACAGCGTTGATGCCGACCATGAATACATTACGATTCCCCACGGCTCCTACGAACTAGACGCCATTGCCAAGTATTTGAAGCAACGATTACTCGAGCGATATCCTCAAAATCACGGTGGTACCGATGCCCGCGATGTTGGCGACAACGATGTGTATCCAATAGTGTTGCGCCCCAACAACAACACCATGAAAAGCGAGCTGTATTGTCGGTTCGCCGTAGACTTTACAAAGCCCAATAACATTGGATCGCTACTGGGATTCTCGATGAATCGGGTATTAGAACCAGGACAGTGGCACGAATCGGACAATCCAATTAATATCATGAATGTAAACATTATTCGCATAGAATGTAGCGTGACCGCTGGCGCGTACAATAATGGAAAGCGCGTACATACGATACATGAATTTTCTCCGAGAGTCCCACCAAGATATAAGATATCGGAAACGCCCGCGCAGATCATTTACCTTCCAATCACTGCACGGGTCATTACGGATCTAACGATACGCGTTGTGGATCAAGACGGACAATTGCTCGATTTTCGAGGTGAAGAGATTACCATCAGACTGCACGTACGCCGACGACGATAATACACGTGGTGCGAACGAATGAGATGCTTGTTTTGAACGACTTCAGAAACACGTTTCTTCCAAGCGGAATTGTTTGTAACAACAGCAACAGCTCTGATTACGCTAAAAAGAAGAGGCTCAGTGCTGTGAACATTGCTTTTTTGAAATCGCTGGGATTCGTTGTACGGATTTAAGTTGAAAAATGGCTGACATTCTAAGCATTGGAGGGAAGCCGACGTTTGATGATCGCATCGTCAAGCTTGAGACACATACATACAACCCATACGTCAACACAACGTTTGGACACAGCGACGAGATAAGAATACCTATACAGCAGCAGGATTTATACACATTGCCGTGTGAAAGTTTCCTCTACGTGGAGGGGAAATTGATGATAAATAAGCCAAATGATGCATTAACGGTGATGTTGGGAAATAATTGCATGGCGTTCATATTTGATGAGATTCGATATGAGCTGAATGGCGTGGAGATTGACCGTAACAGAAACGTTGGAATAACTAGCACGCTTAAAAACTATGTATCGCTGACATCTGACGAAGACAAGAATATGGAGAATGCTGGATGGGGCTTGAAACGGCATGATGAGCTAATAGTGAAAAATCATTTCAATTTTTGCATCCCGCTCAAATATTTGCTGGGATTTTGCGAGGACTACAAACGCATGGTTATTAATGCGCGTCACGAATTGATTTTAATACGATCGCGCAACGATAACAATTCTCTAATAGGATCACCAACGTTGGAACCAGAAATTGAATTACTTAAAGTACAATGGCGGATGCCTCATGTGACGCTGAACGATGTTAATAAGCTATCGTTGCTACATGCTTTGGAAAGTGGACAAAACCTGAGCATTAGTTTTCGCTCCTGGGATCTGTATGAGTATCCTCTCTTACAGAGCACAACCAAGCACTCCTGGGCCGTGAAGGCAGCTGCACAGCTGGAGAAGCCGCGATACATTATCTTTGCTCTACAGACTGCTCGAAAGAATGTGATGACCGAAGATGTTACTCGGTTCGACCACTGCAAATTAACCAATGTAAAACTTTTTCTCAATTCGGAATTTTACCCGTACGATGACATGAACTTGGACTTTGACAAGAATAGGCATGCCATCTTGTTTAACATGTATACACATTTCTGTAAATCGTATTATGGACATAGTTGCAACGAGGCATTATTCACCGTGGCCCAATTTTTGCAATTTGGTCCCCTCGTGGTGATTGATTGCTCGCGACAAAATGAGTCGATCAAGAATAGCACCGTGGACGTGCGCATAGAATTCGATTGCAAAGAGAATGTGCCTGCAAATACTACAGCCTACTGTCTGATTCTGCACGATCGGGTGGTTGAATACAATCCGCTGACAAACGTGGTGCGCAAAATCAATTAAATTGCCACGCTACTTGTCCACCCTCTCCTGCGTCAAATTCGTACAAAATTTCATCATGAAAATCGAGATGCTTTACGCGAAAGATCGCATTCTCCTGTCTGTCTTGGAAGCGAACGGACCTTTACATTGTACCGATAATGGTCGTACCAACATTTGTTGACCTGCAAGGGTTCATCGTTGACGGAAGATTTATCGTGAAGGAAGTGGCAGTCCTACGAAAGGGAACAATTCTCTCGCACTATATTTTTGGGAGTTCGATGCCGCAATATCTTCTCACGAAATCTGACAAATCGAGCATCCGGTGGTTGGTGGCAAAACATCATGGACTACGGTGGGAAGATGGAGACGTTCCATACAGTATGGCTAAACAGCTAATTACGAAAGCTGTAGCTGATGCTATGGACGAAGAAGATGACTCATCCCATATCGTATACGTTAAAGGGTTGCAGAAACGCGACTGGCTTGCGGATTTCCTCGATGAAAATACGAGAGCGGACGTGGTCATTGAGACACTGGATATTGATTACGAGGATATCAAATCTCTAAATAAGCTAAATGTAGTTAATACTCTGCGATGTGGCAGACACGCAAAGCATTGTGCTTTGCAAAATGTATTTAAAATATTCAACTGGTGGTTTAAACACCAGATGGAATTTCATAAATAAAATGTAATCAATTTTTATTTAATGCATAAATGTTTTTTTCTTCACTCTCCCCAACTTCCTAAAATATATAATGTACGCTAGATTAAGATGGTGGTGGTGGTTCAACCTCCTAAAATACGTAGGAGGTACGCTAGATTAAGACGGTGGTTGCAATTATGTCTGGTCAGCGAAGAAGAAGGTGAAGAAGAAGAAGGTAAAAAAAACAACAACAACATATTACTTTGCTGCATAAGCACTTCTCAACTTCAACATAACAGTTTAGATGCGTGAGCCTGGAGTTGCTGCATGACCATTTATGTTTCAAACGTAGTACACAACACACGGTATGGGGTATTATAAAAAACCCGTACATTTTAATTGGATGGGGTGGAGGGAGCACTTACAGGTATGTATCGAATACTCCCCAATGTTTTCACGATTTTTTTATGCTTATTATGTTTTTAATATGCTAATATTATACCCATTATTGAATGTTTTAGGACTCACCACCACCATCGCCTCCCCCACCACCATCGCTGGAACCATCGCCGGAACCATCACCAGTATGTAATACTTTGCATTGTTTTGTGCATTTTTTTTTAAATAATTTGCATTGTTTTGTGCATTTTTATGGTTATTGTGTTTAATGTACCAATATTATATAGATGTTTGCATGTTCTAGGGCTCACCACCACCACCACAACTACCACCACCACCACCACCAACACCTGCTATAAGGGCCCCGAGATTCAGATTTCGGCCATCGCCATACATGCACCCTGGGCCCTCATCTTAAAAAATAATTTATTTGTTTTATATTCATTTTTTTTTCTCTAATTTTTTATATTTAATAATTATGGCTTTTTTATATTCCTAATTATGTCTTTTTTATTTATATTCCTCTATATTCCTTTATATTTTTTCCAATTCTTAGTTTTTTTCTGTTCTTCTAATTTTTAAAATAAAATTTTATTAAACAAAATATTATTTCACAATTTTATTTACCTATCATCCTCCATCTCTCCTCACCACCTAATTTTTAAGATTTGACGCTTCAAAAATTACTATTTCTCTGTGCTGGAGACCTAACCTCTGAGCAGTTACAATATACCAAAGATTATTCTACTCCGCGAATTTTTTTGATGGAACTCCCCGAGCATATGAAGAAGAGAAGGAGAGAATGGTCAGCGAAAATGAAGATGAAGAACAACAGTATTGTACTTTTGCAAAGCTACGCACTTCTCGATTTCATGATAAGGATTTACATCCAAGAGTCTAGAGATGCTACGAGACCAGTCGTCTGTCAAAGCTTGACAATATTAGAAGTGTTCAAAAGTGTTCAAAGTGTTCAAAGTGTTAAAGTGTCGCATTTTTATGGGATTAAGCAGGATTGCCCCTGAGTGGGATGAGCAACCATGCAGGGACCCCCCGGAGGTATGTACATAACAATACTTTTGATATTTATCGCGTTTAGTCATTTAAATCGATATTATATCGCGGGTTTTTTATGTTTTTTTAGCATTTACCGATAATACCATCCTCTTCGTCGTCGTCGTCGTCGTCGTCGTCGTCGTCGTCGTCGTCGTCGTCGTCGTCGCCACCGCCGCCGTCATTGTCGCCGCAGGTGTGTAATACACTGAATTATTCTGTGTGTTTCATGTTTATTATGTTTAATGTGTCAATATTATATCGACGTTTTGTGTTCTAGGACCAGGAATTGTTGATAAATCAATTAGCAAGTTTAGCAGAGGCCCTGACGGCGGCCCAGCATGCACCCCCGGTGGTGCCTCCCGAAGAGCCGCAGATGCGGCGACATTCAGGGCTGGTGTTTGGTCCCGCGATGGTTGCGCGACTGCGGCGCCCATGGGTGCCGTACTTGCAATTGGGGGCCCTGCGACGGCCGCGGTCCCCATCACCCCTCTGGATTGACGTTAGCAGGCCGTTGCCACCACCGTCACACCCAGGGTGGGTGATGGCGCCCCCGGGGCCTCCATCGCTACCCCCATCATCGTCATCATCTGGCGATACGGCACCCTGGTGGCCGCCGGCGACACCGTCGCCGCCGTCGTCACCCTGGTGGCCGCCATCGACACCGTCGCAGCCGTCGTCACCCCAACCATCACCGTAATTTTTTCTTCATTTTTTCATTTTTTTTATCTCGTCAAAAATATGAACACCATGGAATTATTTCAACATCACCATTACAGGTCGTTGCCATCGTCGTCACACTCGGGGTGGGTGATGACGCCCCCGGGACCCCCTTCGCTGCCCCCACCATCACCATCGCAGCCGTCATCGACGTCGTCGCAACCGTCCCAGCCATCGTCATCACCCCTCGAATGGTTTGGGGACATATTAACGCCGCAGCCGTCGCCTCCCCTCGATCCGCTCAGGGGGCTACTAATGCCACCACCACCGCCGCAGCCTCCTGAGTGGTTCGAGGGACTATTGCCACCATCACCCCCATTGCCACCACGCGAGTGGTTCGAGGGGTTGTGGCCGCCGTCGCCCCCATCGCCACCACCCGAGTGGCTGGGGGCGATGTTTACACCGCCACCATCGCCCCCATCGCCGCCACCTGAGTGGCCGGGGGCGATATTTACGCCGCCGCCGTCGCCATAGTTTTTATATATTTTTCATTCTTTTTTCTTTTAATTTATATTTTTATTCATTTATTATTAATCGTTTTCAATCATATTTTTTGTAACAATATATTTAAATTTATTAACCATATATTATTTCTACATTTTATTTATCCATCTTCCTCCATCTCTCCTCACCACCTAATTTTAAGATTAAACGTTTCAAATTTATTATTTCTCTGCGTTGGGGAAAAAATTTCTGTTGGCGCCGCATAATTCTTTCTATGATTCGTACGTTCTTCGCGCCGCGAAAAATGACATCCTGCACGGCTGCTTCAGAGGATTCGAATTACGCGAGATCGCGCGATACGCTGCGACGCTAAAATCGGAACGCTTTAGAATGTCGCATATTTGTTTGAAAAAAATATGTCTGTTTTCTACATAATGGTTCGCTGGATCGCTGATTAAAAAATTATTTCTCTGCGTTGGGGGAAAGTATCTGTTGGTTTGAAAAAAATATTTGGGGGTCATTCCCTCCCTCGGCCAGGCCTAAAAATATTTCGGGGGTGGGCCTCTCCCTCCGCGGAAATTTCCAGCGGTGGGTCCGACGCGGAGAGGTCTCCGCGACAGCTCGGCCCGGAGTGAGCCCCTCCATCATCGCGGCTTCCCCCACTCCGCGGCTCGTGCGCGCGCAACCAGTCTTCCTCTCCCCGCAGGCCCCGCGCCCATGCTTCCCTCCGCCGCGCTCCCCCGCGCGCCCTCACTTCCCCCCGCCCCCGCGCTCCCCTCAGAGGACCTGCGTTAGAACCCGCCTGATCATACTACTCGAGTCAAACGAGTCAAACGAGTCAAAGGAGGCAAACGAGTCAAACGAGGCAAACGAGGCAAACGAGTCAAACGAGCCAAACGAGCCAAACGAGCCAAACGAGCCAAACGAGCCAAACGAGCCAAACGAGCCAAACGAGTCAAACGTGTCAAACGAGACAAACGAGTCAAACGAGTCAAACGAGTCAAACGAGTCAAACGAGTCAAACGAGTCAAACGAGTCAAACGAGTCAAACGAGTCAAACGAGTCAAACGAGTCAAACGAGTCAAACGAGTCAAACGAGTCAAACGAGTCAAACGAGTCAAACGAGTCAAACGAGTCAAACGAGTCAAACGAGTCAAACGAGTCAAACGAGTCAAACGAGTCAAACGAGTCAAACGAGTCAAACGAGTCAAACGAGTCAAACGAGTCAAACGAGTCAAACGAGTCAAACGAGTCAAACGAGTCAAACGAGTCAAACGAGTCAAACGAGTCAAACGAGTCAAACGAGTCAAACGAGTCAAACGAGTCAAACGAGTCAAACGAGTCAAACGAGTCAAACGAGTCAAACGAGTCAAACGAGTCAAACGAGTCAAACGAGTCAAACGAGTCAAACGAGTCAAACGAGTCAAACGAGTCAAACGAGTCAAACGAGTCAAACGAGTCAAACGAGTCAAACGAGTCAAACGAGTCAAACGAGTCAAACGAGTCAAACGAGTCAAACGAGTCAAACGAGTCAAACGAGTCAAACGAGTCAAACGAGTCAAACGAGTCAAACGAGTCAAACGAGTCAAACGAGTCAAACGAGTCAAACGAGTCAAACGAGTCAAGCGAGTCAAGCGAGTCAAGCGAGTCAAGCGAGTCAAGCGAGTCAAGCGAGTCAAGCGAGTCAAGCGAGTCAAACGAGTCAAAAGACTCATACGACTCAAACGACTCATACGACTCGAACGACTCGAACGAGTCGATCGAGTCGAACGAGTCGAACGAGTCGAACGAGTCGAACGAGTCGAACGAGTCGAACGAGTCGAACGAGTCGAACGAGTCGAACGAGTCGAACGAGTCGAACGAGTCGAACGAGTCGAACGAGTCGAACGAGTCGAACGAGTCGAACGAGTCGAACGAGTCGAACGAGTCGAACGAGTCGAACGAGTCGAACGAGTCGAACGAGTCGAACGAGTCGAACGAGTCGAACGAGTCGAACGAGTCGAACGAGTCGAACGAGTCGAACGAGTCGAACGAGTCGAACGAGTCGAACGAGTCGAACGAGTCGAACGAGTCGAACGAGTCGAACGAGTCGAACGAGTCGAACGAGTCGAACGAGTCGAACGAGTCGAACGAGTCGAACGAGTCGAACGAGTCGAACGAGTCGAACGAGTCGAACGAGTCGAACGAGTCGAACGAGTCGAACGAGTCGAACGACTCGAACGACTCGAACGAGTCAAACGAGTCAAACGAGTCAAACGAGTCAAACGAGTCGAACAGGACAATCGAGTCAAACGAGTCGAACGAGTCAAACGAGTCAAACGAGTCAAACGGGTCGAACAGGACAATCGAGTCAAGAGTGTTGAACGAGCCAAACGAGTCAAACCAGTCAGACGCGTCAAACGAGTCAAACGAGTCAAACGAGTCAAACGAGTCAAACGAGTCATACGAGTCAAACGAGTCAAACGAGTCAACCGAGTCAAACGAGTCAAACGAGTCAAACGAGTCAAACGAGTCAAACGAGTCAAACGAGTCAAACGGGTCGAACAGGACAATCGAGTCAAGAGTGTTGAACGAGCCAAACGAGTCAAACCAGTCAGACGCGTCAAACGAGTCAAACGAGTCAAACGAGTCAAACGAGTCGAACGAGTCGAACGACTCGAACGACTCGAACGACTCGAACGACTCGAACGACTCGAACGACTCGAACGACTCGAACGACTCGAACGACTCGAACGACTCGAACGACTCGAACGACTCGAACGACTCGAACGACTCGAACGACTCGAACGACTCGAACGACTCGAACGACTCGAACGACTCGAACGACTCGAACGACTCGAACGACTCGAACGACTCGAACGACTCGAACGACTCGAACGACTCGAACGACTCGAACGACTCGAACGACTCGAACGACTCGAACGACTCGAACGACTCGAACGACTCGAACGACTCGAACGACTCGAACGACTCGAACGACTCGAACGACTCGAACGACTCGAACGACTCGAACGACTCGAACGACTCGAACGACTCGAACGACTCGAACGACTCGAACGACTCGAACGACTCGAACGACTCGAACGACTCGAACGACTCGAACGACTCGAACGACTCGAACGACTCGAACGACTCGAACGACTCGAACGACTCGAACGACTCGAACGACTCGAACGACTCGAACGACTCGAACGACTCGAACGACTCGAACGACTCGAACGACTCGAACGACTCGAACGACTCGAACGACTCGAACGACTCGAACGACTCGAACGACTCGAACGACTCGAACGACTCGAACGACTCGAACGACTCGAACGACTCGAACGACTCGAACGACTCGAACGACTCGAACGACTCGAACGACTCGAACGACTCGAACGACTCGAACGACTCGAACGACTCGAACGACTCGAACGACTCGAACGACTCGAACGACTCGAACGACTCGAACGACTCGAACGACTCGAACGACTCGAACGACTCGAACGACTCGAACGACTCGAACGACTCGAACGACTCGAACGACTCGAACGACTCGAACGACTCGAACGACTCGAACGACTCGAACGACTCGAACGACTCGAACGACTCGAACGACTCGAACGACTCGAACGACTCGAACGACTCGAACGACTCGAACGACTCGAACGACTCGAACGACTCGAACGACTCGAACGAGTCGAACGACTCGAACGACTCAAACGAGTCAAACGCGTCAAACGAGTCAAACGAGTCAAACGAGTCAAACGAGTCAATCGAGTCAAACGAGTCAAACGACTCAAACGTGTCAAACGAGTCAAACGACTCAAACGTGTCAAACGAGTCAAACGAGTCAAACGAGTCAAACGAGTCAAACGAGTCAGACGAGTCAAACGGGTCGAACAGGACAATCGAGTCAAGCGAGTTGAACGAGCCAAACGAGTCAAACGAGTCAAACGAATCAAACGAGTCAAACGAGTCAAAAGGGCCCTTTACACGGACGTTCTGGCGCGCGACCCGGCGCGCGGTCCGGCGCGCCTCGCGCCGCGCGACACGCCAAAGTACGTGAAGCCGGATCGCGGCGTTCCTTCGCGCGGGCCAGGAGGTCGTACCCGTCACTACTTAGAGACAGCGAGTTCGGGCTCCCATTTCTACGTCGACTTCACATGCTTTTTACACGATCCACCGCAGTAGTGTATTGTGTACTACCTGTTCGATGTATATCATCGATAAATTCTGGAAATGGTTTATGACTGAGTTATAACGACTGTAACATTTTACAAGGGTACATTAAAAAATGTCCAAATGTTTCCCCGACAATGCGATGGCAAATGAAATTGCAGTTAACACATTCCCTGTTGTGACGATCATAATTATTACTATTGACGGCAATAATCACCATGTCATTGCTCGTTTTAATATAAAAACTATTATTGATAGACGATAAATACACTTAAGGGGGGCATTCTTCTGATTGCTCGTGATGCAGGTAAAATTTTTCACTAACGCTCTTGCGTGGCGCGTTCGAAAAGGTGTGGCGCGCCAGAAAGCACCACAGTCCTGCCCGCGCGCCAGAAAACACCACGATCCTGCCCGCGCGCCAACCTCGACTCCAGAAGAGTTTACATAAGAGACAGAAAAGGTAGTTGGAAAAGGAAAACGGCATTTGAAACCAAGGGCCCGGCACGCGCTTCAGGATTTCCAACGGCACGGAAATCCTGGACCGCGTGCCGAGCCGGCAGCCGATCCTGGCAGCCAAGACCCAGAGGCAACGCCGTCGATAAGCCGTGTCTCGATGGTGGGTTTCGAGGACTTCGACCCTCGTGACCAGGGGGGGGCCGTACAATGTTATCCCCTAAGACGTGGCGAATCGAAAATTCTACATTTCTCACCGGATCTTGGCGAAAGCGACGTGAATCGTTTCCTTGTGTTTTCCCGATGAAAATGGTCCAAAAACGACACAAATCGGATTGTAATTAAGGAATCTTCATAATAAATTGATTTCCATAACTTCGTTAAAAATAGCCCGATTTACATGAAATTTGGTATAATTTTCATTTGAAAAACGTAAGGAATCCATCGATATCACTTCCATATCGATACGATGAAGAATAAAGAATCCAGTTTTTCTGAAACAGGTATGAATCCTTGGCCGACCGCAGCGAATCGAGGTCGGCGACTCACAGTCGAGGGTGAAATATTCATTACAGCGTATTAAGAAATTCGTTATTCTTCGTCGCATCGATATAAAAGTAACACTAATGGATTCCTGGCGTTCTCCCAATTAAAATTATCACAAATATCATGCAAATCGGACTACTTTTACACAAACAATACAAATTATAAAAGGAGTAGGCATTCCGTGGTCGATGACCAGAACGATAACCAGAACGAGCAAAGAACCTTATAAAAAGAGAATAAATATAAGGAAAGTAACCGTAATAAACGTACTAATGGACTAATTTTTGTACCTATTTAAAAATTATATGAAAAAACTATATACTTAGTGTTCCGTGTTGCGGGACAAAAGCGGGCTCAGAGCGAAGCGAAAATTCGTTTCTCGTTTACAGCGGGCGATTTAACAATTTACGAAGCCAAATTCATTCATTCGTTTACAACTAGGCAATTGCTTGTTTCCGAAGGTTTCGTCGGGAAGCATTTGTCTGCCAGATGTCGAAAAGGGGCAATCGACAATATCGACATCGTGCCGTTTTTCAAGGGTTTCGACTTTCTTCGCTCTGAGTTAATGAGTATATTGCTCCATCGGCGGATTCCATCGCTGACCCGCGGGACAATACGGTTATAAACCGTGACCATGTCGAGACTCTGGCCGATCCATCTGGGTAGTTTTGGTAAGCAGATGTCTAATTTTCACCCTCTACGCTGTGAAGAGGGAGAGGGGGGGTTCCTCCTACACCGTCGAACTCATAGAGAGAAGGTCCCTCCTCTCCAAGGAAAATTTAGCCAATCAGCAAGGTTCTTTGCTCGTTCTGGTCATCGTTCGGACCACGAAATCCGAGCATTCTTCATAAAACAAAGTTTTCACAACTATTTTGATTACCGTACGGATCACAGAGTCTACATCGATCTAATCATGATTTTGGATAAGTTACACTCTTGTCGGGCTCCTGGTTGAGCCAGGAATCATTGGTGTCACTTCCATATCGATACGATTAGAGAGTGCGTTTAAGAAATGCCTACTCCTTTTATAATTTGTATTGTTTGTGTAAAAGTAGTCCGATTTGCATGATATTGTGATAATTTTAATTGGGAGAACGCCAGGACTCCATTAGTGTTACTTTCATATCGATACGATGAAGAATAAAGAATTTCTTAATACGCTGTACTGAATATTTCACCCTCGACTGTGGGTCGCCGACCTCGATTCGCTGCGGTCAGCCCAGGATTCATACCTGTTTCAGAAAAACTGTATACTTTATTCTTTATCGTATCGATATGGAAGTGATACCGATGGATTTCTCATGTTTCTCAAATGAAAATTATGCCTACCAACTTTCATATAAATCGAACTATTTTTAACGAAGTTATGGAAATCAATTTATTATGAATATTCCTTAATTACAATTCGATTTGTGTCGTTTTTGGACCATTTTCATCGGGAGAACATAAGGAAACGATTCACGTCACTTTCGTCAAGATCCGGTGAGAAATGTAGAATTTTCGATTCGTCACGTCTTACGGGGTAACATTGTACGGCCCCCCTGGTCTCGAGGGTCGAAGTCCTCGAAACCCATCATCGAGACACGGCTTATCGACGGCGTTGCCTCTGGGTCTTGGCTGCCAGGATCGGCTGCCGGCTCGGCACGCGGTCCAGGATTTCCGTGCCATCGGAAATCCTGAAGCGCGTGCCGGGCCCTTGGTTTCAAGTGCCGTTTTCCTTTTCCAACTACCTTTTCTGTCTCTTATGTAAACTCTTCTGGAGTCGAGGTTGGCGCGCGGGCAGGACCGTGGTGCTTTCTGGCGCGCCACACCTTTTTTTCGCGAACGTTATCGCGAAAAGTATCTCAAATTCCTCGATATACCTGGCTTATAGAGGATATCATAAATGCTGTTACTGTAGGGTACACTGAAACATCTGTTTTTAGGAAGCTACATTTGGTTGACCTGAAGGTGCTATAAATTCTGGAAATGGTTTATGACTGAGTTATAACGACTGTAAAATTTTACAAGGGTACATTAAAAAATGTCCAAATGTTTCCCCGACAATGCGATGGCAAATGAAATTGCAGGTAACACATTCCCTGTTGTGACGATCATAATTATTACTATTGACGGCAATAATCACCATGTCATTGCTTGTTTTAATATAAAAACTAATATTGATAGACGATAAATACACATAAGATAAATGATGAAGAGATGAAATGTGCAAGATGTTTTGAAGAAAGGGGGCATTCTTCTGATTGCTCGTGATGCAGGTAAAATTTTTCACACACGCTCTTGCGTGGCGCGTTCGAAAAGGTGTGGCGCGCCAGAAAGCACCACAGTCCTGCCCGCGCGCCAGAAAACACCACGGTCCTGCCCGCGCGCCAACCTCGACTCCAGAAGAGTTTACATAAGAGACAGATAAGGTAGTTGGAAAAGGAAAACGGCACTTGAAACCAAGGGATCGGCACGCGCTTCAGGATTTCCGTGCGGCCGGAAATCCTGGAGCGCGCGCCTAGCCTGGCAGCCAAGCCTCTGCGAGGCGCTGGAAGCGGTAGAAAGTGAACGCGAATTTTTTAAAACCAACCAATTAAATATATTTATTTCTAGCTTTGTGGCCTCATTTGTCAATGTTTAGGAAATATGAAACAAAATTGTATGAAAAAATAGTGGTTATATCCAGAGTTATACAGCTTAAAATGGAGCGCCTTACAAAACTTATATGCGCACTGTTATCATAAAATCAGCCGTTGTTGTCGTCTGAAATAGATTAATAAACGATTAATAGATTAAACTTTATTAACCAAAATCATGATGTTATTTGTTTTCATCTGCAACCTAGTAAATTATGTCTATACCTTACTATCGCAAACTATTTCCGTAAAATCTAAACATTCGGATATTTAGTTAAAAAATTAAATATGGATATCTTAATACACGTGAAACTGTATATTTCGATACACGTGTACCCGTGAATTTCAGTACACGGGTACACGGATACTACGATCCGTGAATTTCGCAACACGTATACACGTGTATCTTCAATACACGTTCTACGCCGGGATCTCTAGTACGAAATGAACGCGATTTAAGAAAGGGTCAAAACTGATTTGACTGATAACTATGCGGGTGGTTAATTTCCGCATATTTAAAAAACAGAACTTGACCATCGTATCTTTAAAAATAATAATGTAAGAAAAAATTGTTTGGCCTAATAAAATTGCCTCATCGAACCATGGAATCCCATATAAACATTGTTTTTCTATCTCGAATACGTTAGGAAATATCCAACTGTTTACTGTTCCCGCGGACACCCTGTATGTACCTTTTTATTACTTTCTGCCGTTTCTTCTTCCATCTACATACATACTTAGTTTCAAGGGTTCGCACAGGCCTGGTCATCGTCAGAAACATTTGGCGGCCAGGCGTTTGCGAACCGAAGGACACTTTTCTTATCCCACGCTTTCTCTTCACCCTGTCTACGTTTTTCTCTGTTTTGCCCCTTTCATCCCCGTTTTTGGGCTGTCACTATCTTTCTTCTTCGCTATCTCTAACTCTGTCTAGTCGTTCCTTTTTAGCCGGCGAAAATTCAGGAAGCGGTCACTTGTTCTCGAACCGGCTTACAAACTCCACGTATCGCGCACGCATTATTTCATTTTTACTGTTAATTGTTATTATTATTTGTTACTGTTAAGTGTTACTATTACTTGTTACTATTAATTTTTACTGTTAATTGTTACCATTAATTGGTACTGTTAATTGTTCTTGTTAATTGTTCTTGTTAATTGTTACATTTAATTGTTGCTTATAATTGTTTCTTTTAATTGTAAATTAATAAGTTGGGTTAGGTGATTACGTGTGTTCGTTACACCGAACCAACTGCAGAATCAGTGACGTGCGTGACAAAAAAAAAACAGTACTACCCACAGTTCTGCGTGGTGTGTGGAGATTCCGGCAGTGATCAGTTCGACATTGTGATGTTGGCGATAAACGACAATCGTCGCCGGAACTTGGTCATTGCTGCTGCTGCTACTGCTGCTGCTGTATATTTAACAGAAGCAGAGCGGAGAAGAGACAGAAGAAGGAAGCGCCGTGTTTGGGTGAAACAATACCGAGCAAATTCAAATGATGGAGCCCTTGTTCGAGAGCTGAGACAGGAGTACCAAGAGGATTACCGAAATTATTTGCGGATGGATTCTCAAGCGTTCGATGAACTGTTGAAACTAGTTGAAAACAGAATCGCGAAGCAGGACACAGTCATGAGACGGAGCATCAGTGCAGAGCAACGTCTCATCGCCACGTTACGATTTTTGGCTACTGGACGATCTTACGAAGATTTAAAATTTAGTACGGGGATATCAGCTCCTTCATTATCCAAGATAATTCCCGAGACTTGCAAAGTACTATATCAGGTCCTACGGACTGAATTCTTAAAGGTAAGGGTTACAAATTAATAATACGTATACAAAGAATAACAATAATGCTGCATTAGAGGCGCTCCGTTGGAAAAGTTTCTGAGCGGCGTGCACCATTGCGTCGCTCTATTTTTCCTATTCTCAATTTCAGAGAAAACGATAATACCGTTAAGGAACTAGTTGGATGGCGTCTTTAATACTTCGGTGCATGTTCGGTAAAATTCGCATGCATCTTGTTCTGGCTTTCTTTTCTTGCCACCTTTCCTAGTAGCCTTATCTAGCCGATTGTTCGTGACAGGCACTTCTTCTTCCTTCAAACAAAAAAAATTAATAAAATAAGAAATAGGAAAGAAATTAAAAAACAATAAGTCCGTGTCTGTCTGTCGGTATGCCCGCCTGTTGTTCGTGAAACTTGTGTGGTGCGCAGGTCATGCCACAGACGTTTCGTTGTCAACATCATCTCTGTGCGCGCTTCCTATTTCATTTTTTTATTTCTGTATGTATTTTTTGTCATAGTTCCCGAATACCAAGGACGAGTGGAAAAAGATAGCAGAAGGGTTCCATAACAAATGGGATTTTGTCAACTGCGGAGGTGCTATGGATGGAAAACACATCCGAATTGTTCCACCACCGGATTCTGGAGCATTTTATTATAATTATAAAAATTATTATAGTATCGTCCTAATGGCGTTAGTCGATTCTAATTACGAATTCATTTTTGTCGACGTCGGCAAAAATGGAAGGATATCGGATGGGGGTGTTATCGAACATACGGAATTTATGAGACGTTTAAATAACGGGCAGTTGAATTTGCCGGATAATACTGAAACAGTACAAAATTTAAACTTCGCCTTTTTAGGCGATGAAGCGTTTGCTTTGACTAACAATTTTTTAAAGCCTTATGCGCAAAGGGAAGTGGACCATGACAAAAGAATTTTTAATTATAGATTGTCGCGAGCTAGGAACGTAGTCGAAAATACATTCGGTATATTATCCTCGAGATTTCGAGTCTTACATACCGCCATCAATATGAAGGTGGAAAATATATCATATGTCGTATTGGCTACATGCGTTCTGCATAATTTCTTACGGAGACGGAGTACATCATATTTAACTAACAACAGGAGTATGCAAGTGGGGGATTGGCAGAATAATGCAATACAGATGCATAATTTGCAACCCGCCATTCCCAGGAATATTAACAACTCTGCGAAACAAAATAGAGACCGCTATAAAGAATATTTTGTAGGAGAAGGAAGTGTTCCGTGGCAGGAAGACATGTTGAATGTGTATAGAGCGTAAGTGGTTCATGTATTAAGGGGTCACGCCTATCAGTCAGGTCTGAAAACACAAGTATTTTAGGTTTTTTGAAAAGACTTGAAGACTTGTTTAAATAAACGGTTGTGTATTCGAAAATATACATTTTAAAGTTCTTGTTGTTTTTTGCAATGCAATATATAAATAAATAAAGGATTAATAGGCGATCTCCCAACAGCGTTTTTTATTTAAGTACTTTAGGGTGACTGCGACTGTAGGTTTGATCTGGTTCATCAGAAATAACAAATTTGTTCAAATTCAGTTAGTATATTCAATTATTAATCGTGGCTTTTTAAATTTCGTTGCGTAGTTTTTATTTTATAGATGGAAAATGATTTAAGATGATAAGAAATGAGAGCGATTCTGTGGCGAAAGTCGATACTTTTACTATGAAACAGTCGCGATTTTGTAGGAAATTCATTTTTCGGGATAATGAACGTTTAAGCACTAGATAATTTAATATACTAACTAAATTTGGTCGATTTTTTATTTCTGATGAAACAGTTCATAGCTACATTCACGGTCATCCTAAAGTGCTTAAATAAAAAAACCTTGTCGGGAGATCGCCGATAAAACCTTTATTTATTTATATATGGCATTGCAAATAAAAATAAAAGAACTTTCAAATATATACTTTCGAATACACAGCCGTTTATTTAAAAAGGTCTTCAAGTATTTGCAAAAAAAAATACTTGCCTTTCAGACCTCACAGGTAGGCATGACCCCTTAATAGATTGTGTCATACAGGATATTATGTGCAGCGTGTGTCTAAGAAGGAGACGTTTCTAGGATGTACGCCTTCGATTGCTTTAGTTTTTGGATGTGTTGTAGAACAGCAAAAAATAAGAAAAACGTGTTTTTATTATATCGTCTCGTTTGCACATGTAGATGGTGTAACCACCCCTCATAGTCCATTAGAAGAGGTACAAAAGATTCTATTGTTAGTTTCAGAAATATTATCACATTAAAATTGTTTTGAATAAAACCTGATATAGATTTCATTTGCGTCATACGTTGCTGCATGCATGATGTTCTTGTCGTCAGTTACTTTTGTACCTCCTTTTGTGAACTTCGTAGGGTTCTTTTACTCCATAAATATGTAATTGCGCCAATATAAGAAAAACTGTATTTCTTATTTTTTGCTCCTGTAAAAAATATCCAAAAACCAATATAATCGGAGGCGGATACCAAAAAAGCCTCACCTTTCGAATGAGTGCTGGGGAACGAATGAAGCAGGGAGAGAGAGAGGGAGGCAGAGAGAGAGAGAGAGAGAGAGAGAGAGAGAGAGAGAGAGAGAGAGAATGGATGGCGAATGGTAAGGAGAACGAGCGTGATGTAATAGTGACGTGAGGGCGTGATACGATAATTATTGTCAAAAGGAGCGAGAGCAGGTGACAGAGTGGGAGAGGAAGGATTGTATGGACGGGAATAAGGAGAGGGTGAGAGAGCGTAATGAAGTCGAGCGAGTATCGTGTAGGTAATTGTACAGTTGTGCTATTTCAATTACACCGTAATTTCATTACATTGTACTTCAATTACATAATAATTAAATTACGCCGTAATTGAATTACATAATTCTAACTTTTCAATTAATTCAATTGCTAATTAGTGTAATGATCTGAAGATCTGAGATAAATGTTTATATTTATCTTTCATGTCTATAATCGGGTAACAGACACCGGGTAGCGATAATCCTTTTCTTTTATTTACCCTTCTCTCATTTGTTGTACAAGCGAATTAAATGTGTTAAATAGTATTAATATACATATACGTTAATAATAATCATTTGTGTACACTGTACAGAGTGTTAAAAAACTAATGTTCACTAGTCTGGTGGGTGAATGTACACCTGTGGACCGGTAGAGATTTGTAAACAAATCTTGCTACGAATTTGTTTATTACATTGGAAATTAATGTTTCAACGATTCGATTGTGTAGAGTTGCACGCAGAGGTATGGGCATACCACAACTGTGCCCGTTTGGTAGTATTTACCCAAACGGTGGGGCCTGCCACAGTGCGTACCCCCAAACGTAAACAAATACAATACGACGTTTAAAGGGACAGAAAATAGTGCAAGGTGCATTGACCTAGTTAGGCCCACCAGGCCACTGTGCCAGACCCCACCATTCGGGTAGAAACTATCAAAGCGGCAGAGTACTTAGTAGTAGGTCCATGCCTCTACGTGCAACTCTACACAATCTAATCGTTCAAACATTAATTTCAATGTAATAAACAATTTCGTAGCAAGATTCGTTTACAAATCTCTACCGGTCCACAGATGTACATTCACCCACCAAACCAGTGAACATTACTTTTTTAACACCTTGCATATTGTCAGTCTGCGCATGTGTTAATATTACTGTTTCAATATGATGTAATTGAATTACTTTGTAATTATAATTTATGGAGTAATCAATTGTAATTCTGCACAACTCTGTACAATTGTAATACATAGTCAATCCAAGAGTGTGAAATCGGTATAATAGAAAATAAACTATAATTTCATAAATGTTTACATTCCTTTTCTTATGCCAATGCAAAATTGTCAATAAAATATTATTCATTAGACATTCTGTTTCTTGTTTACTTTCAGCCCTACATTAAAATGATTTTTCTTCGTAGTTAGTACTTTTGGCCCGTATTCGTAATAATAATAAAATAAACAAATAAAGTTACTCAATCATCAGGCTGAGTTCCACTTTCAGCGGGGACCGTTTCAATCATTACTGCCTCTGCATCTTCTAAATTAGTTATGGCTGTATTGTCTCCTTCCACCTCGGAAGGTTCCTCCAGGAAAGATGTTCCTGGATCTGCTTCATCCATATTGGACATACTGGTGCTTGGGGTCTCCTGATCTACCGTAAATGACATCTGCTCGTAATACCATAAGGTAGGGACGTATGTATATCTGTTCTGTCCCCTTGCCGGAACGTTTCGACTCTGCCACTTTTTTTAACTCTTTCCGGAAAATTCCACGAAGACTTTATATGTTTTTACGGATGAATTCCTTATCGGCTTCCGGAAAGTGTGGTTTCACCAAGTCGATGAACCTGTCGTACGATTCCGTTTTTAAATTCCTATTTGAATACTATTTGGTTTTTATTTTCCACAGCCAAGGCATTTGCCTGTATAAATCAATAGATTCAGTTGTCAATTTCTTGCCCCAGGAGTCTTTCATTTTCTTAATGTGTGATTATTATTATATTTAATATGACACGGTACACTCACAAGTCACTGAACTATCTAATGTTCAAACACTTTGACTTTTCGTTTCATTCTGCCTCTGTTCCGTGTTTTCCCTTAAGGGGGGTTTGCGCCTTGTTGGGCTGAAAAATAGGTAATTCTTTGTGAATTTTTTCTATAAAAACGGTTCGTCAAATTAATTTGAGCTTTGGCAGGCCGTCTTATTGTATCTTGAACTATTGTTCTGAATTTTTGTGTGACAGTGAAAAAAAAACATGGCAGATACAAAAAGAGCGTTGGAAAATAATCGGGTGATCCTGGCGTTGACGAAAAGTACTGTAAAGTTTATCCGAAACAAAAAAAAGAGATTCTTAATCTATATGAATGTGGCTATCGGTGGTAGTAGATGTATTGCCGTATCTGTTACCATTCCTTTTTTATTTAAAGAAGTTTTCCAGATTTTGCGGCAAAACCTGTTTCAGACTCAAATCAGGACGCTTCACCTTTTTCAAAAGGCTGTCATTTTAACATTTTTTTATATGTATTAATAAATCTACTACCACCGATAGCCACATTCATATAGATTAAGAATCTCTTATCTTTTGTGTGTTTCGGATAAACCTTACAGTACTTTTCATCAACGCCAGGACCACCCGATTATTTTTCAACGCTCTTTTTGTATCTGCCATGTTTTTTCACTGTCATACAAAAATTCAGAACAATAGATCAAGATACAATAAGACGGCCTGCCAAAGCTCAAATTAATTTGACGAACCGTTTTTATAGAAAACATTCACAAAAAATTACCTATTTTTCGGCCCAACAAGGCGCAAACCCCCCTTAACACGTAAACATTGGATCCTCCCTCCGTAGCTGAAATTCCGGGTGGAGGTGGTTACGCCAAAATCTAATTGGTGAAGGTGTGACAGAAGGTGCTGGTGACCATTCGCCTGGGACTCTTAATTAAGGCCTAGGCCAGCAATAAAAATTAAAAAGGCCATCGGTGAAGGCGTCGCGGACAGTCCCAGGATTATGGCAATTAGAATTGGCGATCCAGGTGTTCGCCAGGCGCAGGGAATAAACATAAATACCCCAAGTCTCAACAGTCATGGTTAAAGGTGATAAATATGTAGTCGTGGGAGCAGGGTAAATAGAATATCTTTTTTTCAGCCATTAATAAACTAATTTCAGTTTCATTATAAGTATGTGGAAATACGCGTGGTTACATTGCACACCTTGCAATCAATCCGCCGCGTTCATCAGCAATCCACTGCTAATATATTTTTATAAACAATTGATCTACATATACAGCTTCAACCACCGCGCTGTTGTACTAAAAAATCACACGCGATTACACGCGATAAGCGTTAAAGACACTTGGAGGGGGCACCCGGGGACAGAAGGAGTAGTTTGCGCGTGGTCTCGCCTGCGCCATCCTCTTTTCAAATTACACGCGGATCTCTTATCGCGCGAGTCTATACACGCGCCCGAATATAAAAACAGATGGACGCATAACGATTGGGTGCAAAAGAAGGTTCGCCATAGGGAGGAAATATTACTATGCAGAGGTGGAAACTTCACGTATGCATCCTTACAGGTACGATTGGTCATAATACAATCTCCGTCCTGTGGCTTACCTTATCTCGCGGCGCATACGTGGAGCTAGTTTTTGTTTTGATATTCTAACGCGTGTTTATACTCAAGAGATAAGGGAGCCGTGTTCAATTTTAAAGGAGGGCGATGCAGGCGGAACCACGTGCGGACAGCGGACTACCCCTTTTCTTCCTGTGTCTCTCCGCGATACGTATTGATGGTGGACTTGGTGGGTAATACTTCTTAATTGCTATATTGGTGGCATCTTTCTCACGTGCGTCGGGACAAAAGGGGGCTCAGAGCCAGGCGAAAATTCATTCCTTCTTTACGATCGATAATTTATTATTTTTCCAAGAACGTTTCGACAACATCTGTTTGCCAAATTTGTAAAGGTCAAGAAAAAACGTGGTGACATTGTTCAGTCTGAGTTAATCCGTATATTGCTCTGTCGGTGGGTAGTGCGTACGATGACTTTGAACGCGCAGGTACCGTCGTCAACCGGCAACTCGCGGGACAAAACGGCCATAAACCGCGACCCTAGCGAGACTCTGACCGATCAATGTGGCTAGTTTTGGTAAGCAGATGTCTAGTTTAAAACCTCTACGGTATCGGGAGGGAGGGGAGGGTCCCTCCTACACCGTCGAATTCACAGAAGGAAGGTCCCTCCTCTCCAAGGAAAATTTGGCCAATCAGCACGGTTCTTTACTCGTTCTGGTCATCGTTCGGACCACGGAATCCGAGCAGCCTTCATAAAACAAAGTTTTCACAATTATTTTGATCACGGTACAGATCACAGAGTCTACATCGATCTAATCGTGGTTTTGGATAAGTTACACTCTCGTCGGGCTCCAAGGTGAGCCAAGAATCATTGGGGTCCCTTCCATATCGATACGATAAGAGAGTGTGGTAAAAAGATGCCTACTCCTTTTAAGATTTGTATTGCTTGTGTAAAAGTACTCCGATTTGCATCACATTTGACATGATTTTAATTGGGAGAACGCCAGGAATCCATTGGTGTTACTTTTATATCGATACGATAAAGAATAAAGAATTTCTTAATACGCTGTAATGAATATTTCACCCTCGACTGTGGGTCGCCGACCTCGATTCGCTGTGGTCAGCCGAGGATTCATACCTGTTTCAGAAAAACTGTATTCTTTATTCTTTATCGCATCGATATGGAAGTGATGCCGATGGATTCCTATTGTTTCTCAAATGAAAATTATAACAAATTTCATATAAATCGGACTATTTTTAACATGGACTATTTTTAACGAAGCTAGCGAGTACTTTGAGTATGGAACTGCTTAAAATTCATGAAAAAAAATGGTATCACGGATACAAGACACAGGAAGAAAAGTGGTAGTCCGCTGACCGCGCGTGGTTCCGCCTGCGCCGTCCTGCCTTCAAATTAAACACGGATCCCTTATCGTTCGAGTATAAACACGCGTTGGAATATCAAAACAAAAACTAGCTCCACGTATGCGTCGCGAGAGAAGGTAAGCCGTAGGACGGAGATTGTATTATGACCAATCGTCGTACTTGTAAGGATGCATACGCGAAGTTTCCACCTCTTTATAGTAATATTTCCTCCCTATGGCGAACCTTTTCTTGCACCCAATCGTTGCGCGTCCTTCTGTTTTTATATTCGGGCGCGTGTATATACTCTCGCGATAAGGGATCCGTCTGTAATTTATAGGGAGGACGGCGCAGGCGGGACCCCACGCGCGCAAAGTACCTGTTCCCGGGTCCCTACGCGAAGTGTATTGGCCCTCGTCGCGAGTAATCGCGTGTAATTTTTTAGTACAACAACGCGTGGGTGACATTGTATAGATCTATAGATTAAGAGGTTGTTTTACATCAGGTGTTTATGAAAATATACTAGCAGCGGCTTACTGATGCACGCGGCGGATTGATTGCAAGGTATTCAGTGGAACCACGTGTATTTCCATAAAACTGAATTTAGTTTATCAATGTCTGAAAACAAGATATTCTAATTACCCCGCTCCTACGCCTACATATTCATCTTTTTTAAGCATGACTCTTAAGACTCGGTATATTTAAGTTTATATCCTGCGCCTGGCGAACACTTGGCAATTCTAATTGCCATACTCCTGGGACTCTCCGCAATGCCGTCACTGATGGGCTTTAGCCCATGACGTCTTTATTGCTGGACTAAACCTTCAGAATCCCAAGACAGTGGTCAAATAAGGAAATAACTCGCGGAGCTTCCACATCTGGCTGCCAAACGTAAACTAAAGACGTATTTACAACCCCTGATTTTTATTACCCGACCGCTGTTCGGGAAGAAGGACGAAAGCGTTTTGCATGTCCTCCTGGGCTCAAATCAGCCCCTTTTGTCACGCTTTAACCAATTATATTTTGCTATAACCACCTCCACTCGGAATTTGACCTGTGGAGGGAGGAACCAATGCTTACGTTTTAAGTGAAAACACGGAGAAAAGGCAGAATCAAACGAAAATTCGAGGTGTCAATACGTGTTCGTATACTTCGGCTACTTTAGTGACGTACTGTGTGATTGCTGTGAAAATTATGGCAGACGAATCAAAGTGGAGTCACAACGCATTGACAGAGCTGCTTACTTTATACAGAAGAATGCCTTGTCTTTGGAAAGTGAAATCAGTGGATTACTTAAATCGCAATTTACGCAAGAAGTGCTACGATGAACTCATTGCATATTGCAAGCCCATATTCCCGCAAGCAGACAGGGATTTTGTTTCAAAAAAAATTCAAAAGCTCCGTGGGTCATTTAGAAAAGAATTTCGAAAAGTAGAGGCATCGAAACGGTCTGGGAAGGGGGCTGAAGATGTTTATGTGCCATCATTATGGTATTACGAGTTATTAGCATTTACCAAGGACCAAGATACCCCCAGTGCGAGCGTATCTAATATTGAAGAGGATTCTAATCAGCCCCTGGACGAGGTGGAAGCGAGGCGGGACGAACCCGAAGTCGAAGATATTGAGGTTGAAGCTGCAGATGCAGATGCAGATGACATAGACGCTACTGATACACAGCCTCACAGTCAAGTAAGTTTATTTATGACCTTATTTATTTCATTACTACACTCCTCAAACAAAAAAAAATAAGCGACGACCTTCCTGTGTAAAATCAGTATTCATTGGTGGTTGTAGGTACGTTTTTTTGCCCGAGTTATTCAAGTTTGAAGCAAAAAATTTCCCTTTCGCTTTAATTGCTCCTACAAACCCAGGAAATCATTGTAGAACGTTCAACAATAAAGCAATAGAAAGATCAGTCATTCCTCTTTAAGACGCATCGTTTGGTTTTTTTCATTTCAATTAACATTTCGGTGAACCATGTCCTTTCTAAAATACGTTTAAAAATTGCACTTTTATTTTCTCTTCAAGTGAGTACTCTAGTGTACAGACCGCGCAATATAACTTTGCCTCCGAGTGGCCACTGAGTAGGCCGTACGTGCGGAAGAGTCTAACCGTCGGCATTCTTTTAATTCCATTCGAAAAGCATACAAATCTTTTTTTTAAATGTTGTCACTGCAAATTTTTATTCTTTTATTCCTTGGTGGGGTCTAGCATTTTCGGCATTTTTTTTAGGAAGATAATGAATTAAACAGAAAATTCAATATGAAGCCTGTTATTGTACAACTCTCGCCGGACATAATCCGATTTTTTTCCCTACAAAATGGCGACGGCAGAGCCATGATATGCAAGATCTTGAGGAGCGACGTTTTTCACGGTGTTCAATCTTACGGCTATACCGTTTGACTTAGAACAAAAAACCAAAAAGTTTTGCGATATCTTGAACATATTCTTTGCAATTGACTCTTTTATAAAAAAATTGCACTTTTTCTTCCAATGTTCACCATTTCGTGACAAATGAATGTTTCTGGATTTCCATATGTACTTCTCTAGTTTTAGACATGCAGAAAATAGATCTTTTTTGTTTTTTGTTCCAAGTCAAACGGTATAGCCGTAAGATTGAACACCGTGGAAAACGTCGCTCCTCAAGATCTTGCATATCATGGCTCTGCCGTCGCCATTTTGTAGGAAAAAAAAATCGTATTATTTCCGGCGAGAGTTGTATAATAACAGGCTTCATATTAAATTTTCTGTTTATTTCATTATTTTCCTAAAAAAATGACGAAAATGACTGCAATTTTGCTTCGTCCAAGGTGACCTAACCTCTTAATACATCAAACACTTACGCTCTATACACATTCAACATATCTTCCGGCCACGGAATACTTCCTTCTCCTACAAAATACTCTTTGTAACGGTCCCTATTTTGTTTCGTAGAGTTATTTATATTCCTATGATCAACGGGTTGCAAATTATCCATCTGTTCAGCATCGTTTTAACAATTCCCCTTCTGCACACTCCTGTTGTTCGTTATATATGCTGCACTCCGTGTCCGTAAGAAATTATGGAGGACGCATGTAGCCAATACGACATATGATATATTTTCCACCTTCATATTGATTGCTGTATGTAACACTCGAAATCGCGAGGATAATAAAACCGAATGTAGTTTCGACTACGTTCCTAGCTCGCGATAATCTATAATGATATATTCTTGTATCTTGGCCCAGCGCCCTTTGCGCATAAGGCTTTAAAAAATTGTTAGTTAAAGCAAACGCTCCATCGCCTAAAAAGACGAAGTTTAAATTTTCTACTGTTTCAGGATTATCCGTCAAATTCAATTGCCCGTTATATAAACGTTTCATAAATTCCGTATGTTCGAGAACACCACCATCCTATATCCTTCCATTTTGCCCGACGTCGATAAAAATAAATTCGTAATTAGAATCGACTAACGCCATTAGGACGATACTATAGTAATTTTTGTAATTATAATACAAAGCCCCTGAATCCGGTGGTGCAATAATTCGGATGTGTTTTCCATCCATAGCACCTCCGCATTTGACGAAATCCCATTTGTTAGGAAACCCTTCCGCTATTTTTTTACATCCGTCCTTGGTATTCGGGAATTATGAAAAAACAAAATACAATACAAAAATAAACAAAATTTAATTATTTTGTTACTTGTTATTTTATTAACTTATTTCTGTTTTTTTGTAAAGGAAGAAGAAGTACGACTGTGTGAAAGCACAAATAAAAGGCCGGCTGGCGAAATGAATCGCTGCGCCAAGAAAAAAAAAAGGATGACAGCGTAATCGAAGCTCTCAAAACTTGCGCTGTCGCGTTGACGAACCCCACCACCACCAGAATCGAGATCTCGGAGTACGAGGCCGCAGGCATAAAAGTTGCCAAACAACTGGAACGAATGGACCCGGAGCAGGCCATATATGCGGACAGCATAATAACAGCCGTATTGAGAAGAGGACTGTTAAATACTTTAAAGCCTCACACAGCTTTGTGTGACAACGAATGTAATCTCTATGCCCTGCCGATCCGGGATACAATGAATGTCAACACTGATAATCTTCAAGGACATCATAGTAGGAGTTATTAGATTTTTATAGATACAAGCGCGAATTCATATGAAAATCTGTGTATTTTGTTGTATTTAAACAATTGTCTGGCGCTCTGATTGAAAAGTTGCTGTGCGGTGTGCAGCATACCTAGCGGCTGTTCTATTTAGCTGAAACAAAATACCAAAAAGAATTTTGTTTTTTAGGAAATTGCGCAAGTAATGAACCTTGGAATGCAGTAAAAGTTGCCGTTATTTGTTTAATTTTCCAGTTTTTATCCTCCCAATCGACGTTCATTATCTGCGCAGTTTACTGAAGAACAAAACTCTTTTTGGTGTGTTGTATCAGATAAACAGAACTGTTGCTATCTTGCACGCCGCACAGCAACTATTCAAACGGATCGTCTGAAAATAGTTTAAATATAGGGGAAAGGTGGGATAGTTGATCACAGTTTTGATTTTTTATTCAAATAATAATAATGGTTTGCTTTATTTGTATATAATTATGTAAGTTGTAATTCTTAGTGTATTCTCAATATACTTGTTCAAATTCAAGAGCTGAAAACTAATTTTAATGAGTGAAATTCAACATTTTCTGGCAGTGACGGTATGCACAAGTATCCCCCACTGAAGGGGAGACTTGATCACAAGATTTGGGAGACTTGATCAGTGTACTTTAACAGTAAATAACACATTAACTTTCTAAAATATATTTATTATCTTCGTCAATAACATGAAAGAAAGAGAATATCATAAAAAGAAAGTAAACTATAACTAACTTGAAAGAATTACTGAAAAAATAAACCAAAGAATTAAACTGTATGACATAAAATAACATAAATGCATTCTTAAAAGACATTTCACTTAGATATCACCTGATTAAGATGGTGATGAAGGAAATATTTTTCTTCTCACTTTCTTTGCCGAATTTTTCTGTTTCATTAGCCGTTCCATGGTTATTTTTGGGGCATTTTCAGCTGTTCAAGTATCCCACCTCACAGACTGATCAAGTATCCCTCAATGCACTCGATATGAAAAAGATGAAAAATGAAACTTACCTTAAATATTTAGATTAATCAATAAATAGCATTAATAGACCAGAAATTGCTGTTTTTACTTAATATATTTCAAATCGTTGAAAATGCAACATTTACTCGAAAAGGAGGAAGAACAAGCAGACTGAAATATTTACTTTTTGGCTGCAAATAAGATCGAAGCTTCTAACAACATCATTCTATGCTACCAAAAGAAAACTGCTACGTGAAGTGTTGCGATAATGCAAACATTACCGCGATAGCGTGACAGGAGGCACAAATTGCCAATATATTAATTAAAAAACTGATGTGATCATGTATCCCCGCTGATCAACTATCCCACCTTTCCCCTATACAATACACAAATTTTCATATGAATTCGCGATCGTGGATTAGCCTTTCCCCGTTAATAACGATACTATATACTATTATTATACATTATACATTATTGTTAGTCTACATGTATTATTATTATTAGTCTACACGTATTATTACGCATTATTACAGTGCTTTGCACGTCTCATAAATTATTTTGGATAGCGAAGGAGCTGATATTCCTGTTGTAAATTTTAAATGTTCATAATTTTATGATAACAGTGCGCATATGAATTTTGTAAGCCGCTCCATTTTAAGCTGTATAACTGTGGATATAACCACTATTTTTACATACAATTTTGTTTCATATTCCCTAAACATTGACAAGTGAAGCCACAAAGCTAGAAATAAATATATTTAATTGGTTGGTTTTAAAAAATTCGCGTTCACTTTCTACCGCTTCTAGCGGCTCGTAGAGGCTTGGCTGCCAGGCTAGGCGCGCGCTCCAGGATTTCCGGTCGCACGGAAATCCTGAAGCGCGTGCCGATCCCTTGGTTTCAAGTGCTGTTTTCCTTTTCCAACTACCTTATCTGTCTCTTATGTAAACTCTTCTGGAGTCAAGGTTGGCGCGCGGGCAGGACCGTGGTGTTTTCTGGCGCGCGGGCAGGACTGTGGTGCTATCTGGCGCGCCACAACCTTTTCGAACGCGCCACGCAAGAGCGTGTGTGAAAAATTTTACCTGCCTCACGAGCAATCAGAAGACTACCCCCTTTCTTCAAAACATCTTGCATATTACATCTCTTCATCATTTATCTTATGTGTATTTATCGTCTATCAATATTAATTTTTATATTAAAACAAGCAATGACAAGGTGATTATTGCCGTCAATAGTAATAATTATGATCGTCATAACAGGGAATGTGTTAACTGCAATTTCATTTGCCATCGCATTGTCGGGGAAACATTTGGACATTTTTTAATGTACCATTGTAAAATGTTACAGTCGTTATAACTCAGTCATAAACCATTTCCAGAATTTATCGATGATATACATCGAACAGGTAGTACACAATACACTACTGCGGTGGATCGTGTAAAAAGCATGTGAAGTCGACGTACAAATGGGAGCCCGAACTCGCTGTCTCTAAGTAGTGACGGGTACGACCTCCTGGCCCGCGCGAAGGAACGCCGCGATCCGGCTTCACGTACTTTGGCGTGTCGCGCAGCGCGAGGCGCGCCGGACCGCGCGCCGGATCGCGCGCCGGAACGTCCGTGTAAAGGGCCCTAAACGAGTCAAACGAGTCAAACGAGTCAAACGAGTCAAACGAGTCGAACGAGTCAAACGAGTCGAACGAGTCGAACGGGTCGAACGAGTCGAACGGGTCGAACGAGTCGAACGGGTCGAACGGGTCGAACGGGTCGAACGGGTCGAACGGGTCGAACGGGTCGAACGGGTCGAACGGGTCGAACGGGTCGAACGGGTCGAACGGGACAATCGAGTCAAGCGAGTTAAACGATCCAAACGAGTCGAAGGACTCGTTTGACTCGTTTGACTCGATTGTCCTGTTCGACCCGTTTGACCCGTTTGACACGTTCGACTCGTTTGACTCGTTTGACTCGTTTGAGTCGTTCGACTCGTTTGACTCGTTCGACTCGTTCAACTCGTTTGACTCGTTCGACTCGTTTCACTCGTTCGACTCGTTTCACTCGTTCGACTCGTTTCACTCGTTCGACTCGTTTCACTCGTTCGACTCGTTTCACTCGTTTCACTCGTTTTACTCGTTTCACTCGTTTCACTCGATTGTCCTGTTCGACCCGTTTGACCCATTTGACTCGTTTGACTCGTTTGACTCGTTTGGCTCGTTCAACTCGTTTGACTCGATTGTCCTGTTCGACCCGTTCGACCCGTTTGACTCGTTTGACTCGTTTGACTCGTTTGACTCGTTGGACTCGTTTGACTCGTTTGACTCGTTTGACTCGTTTGACTCGTTTGACTCGTTTGACTCGTTTGACTCGTTTGACTCGTTTGACTCGTTTGACTCGTTTGACTCGTTTGACTCGTTTGACTCGTTTGACTCGTTTGACTCGTTTGACTCGTTTGACTCGTTTGACTCGTTTGACTCGTTTGACTCGTTTGACTCGTTTGACTCGTTTGACTCGTTTGACTCGTTTGACTCGTTTGACTCGTTTGACTCGTTTGACTCGTTTGACTCGTTTGACTCGTTTGACTCGTTCGACCCGATTGACTCGTTTGACTCGTTCGACCCGTTTGACTCGTTCGACTCGTTCGACTCGTTCGACTCGTTTGACTCGTTTGACTCGTTTGACTCGTTTGACTCGTTTGACTCGATTGTCCTGATCGAACCGTTTGACTCGTTTGACTCGTTTGACTCGTTTGACTTGATTGTCCTGTTCGACCCGTTTGACCCGTTTGACTCGTTTGACTCGTTTGACTCGTTTGACTCGTTTGACTCGTTTGACTCGATTGTCCTGATCGAACCGTTTGACTCGTTTGACTCGTTTGACACGTTTGACTCGTTTGACTCGTTTGACTCGTTTGAATCGTTTGACTCGTTTGACCCGTTTGACACGTTTGACTCGTTTGATTCGTTTGACTCGTTTGACTCGTTTGACTCGTTTGACTCGTTTGACTCGTTTGACTCGTTTGACTCGTTTGACTCGTTTGACTCGTTTGACTCGTTTGACTCGTTTGACTCGTTTGACTCGTTTGACTCGTTTGACTCGTTCGACCCGTTCGACTCGTTTGACTCGTTCGACCCGTTCGACTCGTTCGACCCGTTCGACTCGATTGACTCGTTTGAATCGTTTGACTCGTTTGACTCGTTTGACTCGTTTGACTCGTTGGACTCGTTTGACTCGTTTGACTCGTTTGACTCGTTTGACTCGTTTGACTCGTTTGACTCGTTTGACTCGTTTGACTCGTTTGACTCGTTTGACTCGTTTGACTCGTTTGACTCGTTTGACTCGTTTGACTCGTTTGACTCGTTTGACTCGTTTGACTCGTTTGACTCGTTTGACTCGTTTGACTCGTTTGACTCGTTTGACTCGTTTGACTCGTTTGACTCGTTTGACTCGTTTGACTCGTTTGACTCGTTTGACTCGTTTGACTCGTTTGACTCGTTTGACTCGTTTGACTCGTTTGACTCGTTTGACTCGTTTGACTCGTTTGACTCGTTTGACTCGTTTGACTCGTTTGACTCGTTTGACTCGTTTGACTCGTTTGACTCGTTTGAGTCGTTTGACTCGTTTGACTCGATTGACTCGATTGACTCGTTTGACTCGTTTGACTCGCTTGACTCGTTTGACTCGTTTGACTCGTTTGACTCGTTTGACTCGTTTGACTCGTTTGACTCGTTTGACTCGATTGACTCGATTGACTCGTTTGACTCGTTTGACTCGTTTGACTCGTTTGACTCGTTTGACTCGTTTGACTCGTTTGACTCGTTTGACTCGTTTGACTCGCTTGACTCGTATGACTCGTTTGACTCGTTTGAATCGTTTGACTCGTTTGACTCGTTTGACTCGTTTGACTTGATTGTCCTGTTCGACCCGTTTGACCCGTTTGACTCGTTTGACTCGTTTGACTCGTTTGACTCGTTTGACTCGTTTGACTCGTTTGACTCGTTTGACTCGATTGTCCTGATCGAACCGTTTGACTCGTTTGACTCGTTTGACACGTTTGACTCGTTTGACTCGTTTGACTCGTTTGAATCGTTTGACTCGTTTGACCCGTTTGACACGTTTGACTCGTTTGATTCGTTTGACTCGTTTGACTCGTTTGACTCGTTTGACTCGATTGACTCGTTTGACTCGTACGACTCGTATGACTCGTTTGACTCGTACAACAGGTTTGTGCCGTTTGACTCGTTTGACTCGTTTACCTCGTTTGACTCGTTTGACTCGTTTGACTCGTTTGACTCGTTTGACTCGTTTGAGACGTTTTACTCGTTTGAGTCGATTGACTCGATTGACTCGTTCGACTCGTCTGACAAGTTTGACTCTTTCGACGCGTCTGATACGATTGATTCGTTTGACTCGTTTGACTCGTTTTACTCGTTTGACTCGTTTGACTCGTTTGGCTCGTTTGACTCGTTTGACTCGTTTGACCCGTTTGACTCGTTTGACCCGTTTGACTCGTTTGACACGTTTGACTCGTTTGACACGTTTGACTCGATTGACACGTTTGACTCGTTTCACTCGTTTCACTCGTTTCACTCGATTTACTCGTTTGACTCGATTTACTCGTTTGACTCGTTTGACTCGTTTGACTCGATTGACTCGTTTGACTCGTTTGACTCGTTTGACTCGATTGACTCGTTTGACTCGTTTTACTCGTTTGACTCGTTTGACTCGTTTGGCTCGTTTGACTGGTTTGACTCGTTTGAGTCGTTTGACTCGTTTGACTCGTTTGACTCGTTTGACTCGTTTGACTCGTTTGACTCGTTCGACTCGTTTGACTCGTTTGACTCGTTTGACTAGTTTGACTCGTTTGACTCGTCTGGCTCGTTTAACTCGCTTGTCTCGTTCGACTCGTCTGACAAGTTTGACTTTTTCGACGCGTCTGATACGTTTGATTCGTTTGACTCGTTTGACTCGTTTTACTCGTTTGACTCGTTTGACTCGTTTGGCTCGTTTGACTCGTTTGACTCGTTTGACTCGTTTGACTCGTTTGACTCGTTTGGCTCGTTCAACTCGCTTGACTCGAATATCCTGTTCGACCCGTTTGACTCGTTTGACTCGCTTGACTCGTTTGACTCGTTTGACTCGATTGTCCAGTTGGACCCGTTTGACCCGTTTGACACGTTTGACTCGTTTGACTCGTTTGACTTGTTACGTGAGGGCGTTGAATTTAAAGTGACCGAGCGGTTGAGTCTTATTTTTCTCACGCAACGCTTAACAAATTAAAGATTTTAGTAGTTTATATGTATTACGCGAAAATTCAGGATTGTTTTGGGAGTAGGGCTTTTGTCTACAACCAATACAAGTTGTCCCGTCTGGATGTGGTACTTTGAGACTGGTTCGAAACAAAATGAGACAATATTTAAGTAAATATTACCATGTATTACAAAATAAGCAAAAGGAAATGTTTAAAGGTGGTACAATTTGAGGAATTTACATGGGTTTTTCGGAGAGTCGTAGATGACTCACGAAAATAAACACGCGGGGTGAACAATATTGATCGGGTGTACAATTTAACGCGAATACTTTACGGACGACAATTGATCGAGGAAAACCCCGCAACTCGTTATGTGAGTTGGATCAATGTTCGCGCCATCGTACGATAATACAGATTTCGAATAAATCGTTTTGAAGAAAATTGAATGATCGGCGCTTTATAGTAATCGGATGCGATACAATTCACAAATGCGGTACGCGTGAAAAAGAAATTAGGCAGTTATCGAGGGAGAATTCCCATAACACGTACTGGTTGGATTAACTGTCGCTTCCGTACATTGAAACAAAAGAAAATCAATTTCGAAAAGAAACGACGTGACAGAACGATAAATGCATATACGATACACGCCACACAATGACCATTTGATTATAGAAGAAGTACTTCAAGACACTCACCGACTTGGTAGTAGAGGGTTTAAATTTTTGAACGTCTTACTCTCTCTCTCTCTCTCTCTCTCTCTCTCTCTCTCCGATGTACTGGAGCGGTTCTCTCTCTCTCTCTCTCCGATGTACTGGAGCGGTTCTCTCTCTCTGCGTGACCTGGGGCTCTGGGCGCCGGTACAAGATGTTGAAGCGCGGCACAGGCGTGAAGCACAAATCACGCCGAACAGTTCACTAACGTTATAATGTTTTGAGAGTTTTGAATATCACAATTTAAATAGAACGGGAAAATCACTAATACTGATTTAAAATAATGGTTAACGTAATTATTGAGTTCGATACGGGGACTGAGTCTTTCCACGTTAAGTATTAACTATTCACGATGGAACTCTAGCTCACACACCTAATGTAATAGGGCAATACGTCCCTCGGGCAGAACGACCACGCTCAATGCGATTTAACAGGCGACTGCGACGAACGAACGCAAGGGCCCAAGCACTTGGGACTTTGAACAAAGAGCGCCAAAATTGCTGACTCCGCACCTTGTGCACACGGGCCCAGCGCGTAGTCGCTTCGGAGCGTTCCCAGCATCTCAGTGCTTAGGTTTTCAAAATGCTTATCGCATCCGGCGTTCTAAGAACATCGCACGGCGTTGCAAGATTGTTGTCGACAACTTGCATGGGAAAAATTTACTGTGGCGCATCAGAATTCTAGGAATTAATTATTACCATAGAATTTCAATTTGTAGATCATTGACAATTGAGCGAGCGATATCCCGTAACACGCTGTGGTTGGGTCAATTGTCAATGTCTTAAAAATCAAGAAGGAAAAATTTTAAAAAGTGGTCGGCACGTAACACCCCTCGCCCCTTGAAATCATCGTCCTCGATGATAACTAGGTATAAGGACACTTGGAGTGCCGAGTATAATTTATAAAAGCGTGGAGTAGCTGCCTGTCACGCCTACGACGCACCGCGCTTGTTCCGCTGACAAAGATCGTAATTCGGTGGTTATGAGGGTCGCCGCGCAGCGCGGAGTATACGCATTCTATAAAAGGGCGTCCTATATGTACGCAGCCCTACAGCAGGTCGCTCTATTGATATTTCTGAACATTTTCTAATCAGACCACAAACATACACCCTGGTTATCCCCACAAGTCAATTCCTCGAGTGACGACACGTCCTTAAGGAGTCGAGCACCGACGTCCGAGTAGAAGTTCGTTTGTCAGCTTGAACTCCTCGCACGTTGGTACAACTGCTGATGTTAGGTATGATGATGGGTCTTATGCGTTGATCTCCTCGATGAATTCGTTATTCGTCATATTGAGGTTGGAGTGTTTCGGATGTAGGAAAGTCGGTGCTCTTAATGCCAAAACTCCGTAGGCTCGGACTGGTCTCCAAAAATGTCTCCAGTTTGGCGCTGCCACAGTTCGCGCAGCGATCATCTGAGAGGTCCCTCAAGGAATTGACCCGCAGGTACTGCCAGCTCCTGAAAGGCTGATGGTCGGGCGTGAAAGCTGTCACATTCTATCCTTCCAGCGCTGTACAGTTTTTCGCAACCAGGGTGAACAGCCATGGCCATTTGCAGCAACCAATTTGTCATCTAAAACAGTGTATCATATACAATAACGGCGCATCGCATACAAAGTATCCAATAGAAAGCGGTGGTTAATACTATCCTGCATCCTCGAATCCCTGGTTATCTCCCATCACCGAGGCTGAGGTGATCCAGACCCCGAAGTGACTCATGGACTTCCGTCCTGCAGAACTCGGCAATCCGTGCGATGCAGTCCACAATCCATCTCCATAGGCTATACTCTGGCAGGATATAAGTTGCCTGAGCGGTGTTCGGCCTCATGACAACTGAAGAGTGACTCGGTAGATTCCGCCAGTCGGTGGTTGTCAGTGGAAGATGGTAGTAGGTTGATCCAATGTACGAACAAGCGTGATTGTATATAAGTCGCATTCTCCTCCTCCAAATTACGAGTATCGAGAGTATCGTCATCTGTGATGTTATCAGTCTTGTAATGAGCAATTTTTCGAAATATAATCCCAGAACGAATGAACTCTTGATGTTTCATGTGTTCTCCGATGGTTTGCGGAGGTTAGCGTGATCCAGGTCATCACAGAGAGAAGAGTTACCAATTTTCTTAATTTAATTTAACTCTATTCGTGGAGACAATACCGATTTTACATTTTTCGATACATTTAAGTCTTTTATATGTTCCTATAATATTTGCATATTTTAATTTCTGGAAAGTGTTAAGTGTCATTTTGGAATTTTTGTTCCGGTTCAATGTACTGAGCACCCTGGTGGTGTAACAATAGCTTATCGGCGTGTTTTACAAATCGTTCGCCAGACTTCTTTTGCAAAATAATATTATTCTTTTCGAGAATTCCAACAATTTTGTAGGGACCGTGATATCGACTACCAAATTTTCCTTTTCTGACTTCTACCAAAACGCGTGCCATGTCGCCAATTTTACCTTGAAATGGTCGCGCTTTTTCATCGTAGTGTAATTTTGATTTGTGTTTAGCCGATATCAAATTTTGTGCAGCCAAGGTCTGCATTTCAGTTAATCGCGTTAACAAATCTCCGAGATATCCATTATACGTCGATAAGGATTCGTCTGTAGGGAATGCACTAGGACAGCGTGCTATTTCGCCAAACACCAATTCGTGTGGGGTAAAATTTGTTGCTTCGTGAACAGACGTGTTATATGAAAATATTGCAAATGGTACTATTTTATCCCAATCATCAAAGTCATTTAGATAATGTTTTATGTATTCTGTCAAGACTATATGGCTACGTTCTAGAGCACCATTTGTTTGTGGACGGTACCCAGAAGTAGTTACGTGATTAATTTTGAATACTTTTGCCAATTCTTTGGTCAATGGAAGAGGTCCCACAGTATCTAAAGATATTTTATCAAATGGCCTTAATGGTGTATCAGTTATAAGCATTGGTTCACGAGTTTTTGTCCTAACAAGTTTGTTTTCCTGACAATTATTGCATGTTCTGATAAAATTTTGAATGTCGTTACGCATCGATGGCCAATAAAATCTTTCGCGAATTCTTTGATATGTTTTTGTTACGCCCTTATGCCCTCCTATTAAACTTTCGTGTAATTCCGAAATGATTTTCGGACGGAGTTCTTCGGGCGGTACCTGTACGTTTCCGGTACACAGAGTTACTTTGATTTCACTATCCGCAAAAACATTTAATAAGATACCAGCTAGTGTACCTTGCGGAAGTGTATCCGTAAATTCACCGGATTTCGAAATTCTAAAGGTTTTTATACCTGATTGTAAAAGTGTATTTCTTAAATTTTTCAAAGCATTACCTAATTTTGCGATGGAAGTATCATCATAATGCTTTTCTTTGATTACTACACTAAAAATTTTGTATTTACCTCGCGGCGTAACGAGTACCTGGCCTTCTTTTGGCTTTGCATTCCGCAGATTTTCAATGCTTATGGCCCCTATATCTGCGAGCAATTTACTTATTGGGGTTACCAATTCTACATCGGAAGAAATGAAGTGAACGTAATTTTCGCGAATGTTTGTTAAATTGTTTCGAGTGAAATTAATATTTCCTCCGCGTGTGCTTCGGGAGAAAGTCGGTGACGTTAATATGTCCGGAAGTATACTTTCTGTTATTTGAATTCCTGGCCGATACTGATCAATTTTCCTGTGGTTCCTCGATTCAGGAATAAATGAACGTTTGGGAGTGGAAAATGGGTCGGAAGATATGGTTTCTGGTTTTGAATAAGGTGTGGATAATGCAAGCGGTCTGTTTGATGGTAATGGGGTTGGTATCATGGATCGGCGCGGTGAACGATGAATTAGTGTATTATCAAATCCTGAGGCAGTGTTTGGTTCTTCTTCTTCTTGAATGGATTCTAAAGGTGGTTTCCCTATTTCATCTTTTGAAGGTCCTGTATCAGTAGCCGTTGCTTCTACACTATCTTGTCCTCGCGATTTATATTGCGTCCACAAGTCTTCTGCGCGTTTATCCAATTCTTCCCGGAATGAATTTTCTGTATCCGGTTCTAGTTCATCGGATGATTTTTGAAGAATCTCGCTATGCTCCTGCAGCGATTGGTCAAAACGGTTAAAAGATTCCTGAAGTTCCTGTAGCCCAATGGGTTGAGTAGTGTCGAGGTGGATCTCGTTATCGTCACTATCATTGGATGGAGGTTCAACCTCTATTGTTATGCCTTCGGCAGGTGTTGGAGCCGCGGCAGCTTCATCCTCTGTAGTGTCCACAACCTCGGACTGGTCTTCAGATTGTACTTCTTTAGAAAGGGCGCGTTGAAATTCTTGAACCAATGTTGGTGATTTGAGATTAGGTAACACGCTTTTTCGACCTCGGAATACCGGTGGGTCGGTAGGCGGTTCATCTTCGGAATTTTGTGAAGACTCTGTAGTAGTTAATTCCGCGTAATTAATGGGAGGTTTTGGATCGACAGTTGGAACTGTGGAACGCGTTCTTGTTGAAACAGCATTTTTATCTAATGGAAAGGTACGTTTACCTCTCTTGATGATTGGTTTAACTATAGGTTTTGGTTCTGCAGGTACGGATCTAGAAGTGCTCGGAGCTGGTAGCTTTTTATTCGCGGGTGGTCTTTTAATAGGCAGAATTTTTGGAATATTACATTCCGAATCACTTTCGGATGTGTCTTTGGAACTAGATTCTGAACTAGTATTAAATTTTGTTACTGGGTTTCGAGATAATGCATCTGCGTTGGAATTCAGACGTCCAGGTTTATGTACAAATTCGTATTCGTAATCATGCAATTTTAATCTCCAACGTACTAATCGTTGTCCCGGATCTTTTATTGAGTCTATCCATTTTAAAGGCTCATGGTCACTAACCAAAGTAAATTTTCTTCCGTAAAGGTATGGTCGAAAATGTAGTATTGCAAAAAGAACTGCTAGGCATTCCTTTTCAGTGGTAAAATAATTTTGTTCTGGATTCGTTAAATTTCTCGAAAGGTAAGCTACAGGCAAATCATGTCCGTCCACATTTTGACTGAGTACGGCGCCTATTGCGTAATCGGATGCATCGGTAGTTAACGTAAATGGTTTATTGAAATCGGGATATTGCAATATGGGACTCCTGCACAAAGCTTTACGTAAAATTTTGAAACTATTTTTGTGTTCTTTCTTCCACACGAAAGTGGCGTTCTTTTTTAATAATTCGGTTAATGGTTTGGCTTTGGCTGCAAAATCTTTGATAAATCGGCGATAATAACCGGCTGGTCCAAGAAATTGTCGTACATTTTTTGATTTTTAGGACGAGGAAAATGTTTCACTGCCATTAATTTCTTAGGGTCAGGTCTTACTCCTGATCGACTGATAACACAGTTCGACAGCCATCTGGACTTGTAACATTCAATAGCCGTTTCTTAAAGGTTTTCGTGCGCTGAAAACGAATCCGCAAACCGTTTGTCGCCATCACCCTCAGTTTTTGAGAAAATCGATTTTGAAAAAAACTGCAAATTTTCGACTTTGAACATCTTTTATGTCGAAACGGTAATAGTTATTCGGTTGCTCGTTGCGTCAAATTATTCTATGAACCCTCCCGAATACAACGATATAAATTATTATTGCATTATGAACATTTAAATATGTTTAAACAACGATCAAAGGGAAAAGGGCACCCGAAATACACCAATTTTTGCAGATATATTTCAAATTATTTTGAAAACTAAGGGTCTGGGAGAAAATCTGACCATTCCACGCGATACAGCAGACAGTTTTCCTTCGGAAAGCGTCAACAGAAGTGGTAAGTCTCGTTTTGTTTTCAATACAGAAGCGAAATAGTTTGGCAAAACACGCGAAGCCGACAGTGGTAGTCAACGGCGGCGTGCGATCTAGTGCCGCTCAGCGTAATACAAACGCTTAACGCGCGTGACTACCACTGTCGGTACCGCGCGTTTTGCCAAACCATTTCGCTTCTGTATTGAAAACAAAATGAGACTTACCACTTCTAGTGACGCTTTCCGAAGGAAAACTGTCTGCTGCATCGCGTGGAATGGTCAGATTTTCTCCCAGGCCCTTAGTTTTCAAAATAAATTGAAAACTATCTGCAAAAATGGGTGTATTTCGGGTGTCCTTTTCCCTTTGATCGTTGTTTAAACATATTTAAATGTTCATAATGCAATAATAATTTATATCGTTGTATTCGGGAGGGTTCATAGAATAATTTGACGCAACGAGCAACCGAATAACTATTACCGTTTCGACATAAAATATGTTCAAAGTCGAAAATTTGCATTTTTTTTCAAAATCGAATTTCTCAAAAACTAAGGGTGATGGCGACAAACGGTTTGCGGATTCGTTTTCAGCGCACGATAACCTATAAGAAACGGCTATGGAATGTTACAAGTCCGAAAAAAAGTCAAAATTTGTCGAACTGTGTAATGTGGCCTAAATATGTGACTTCGGTTTTTAAAAACTCACACTTGTCTGGCTGAAGGGTTAATTTAGCATCATTTAATCGTGTGAATAACCGTCGGACTTTCTTTCCGTGATCTTCCAAATTTTTCGCGTAAACGACGATGTCATCAAGGTAGACAAATACTGCCACACCCTGTAATCCGCGCAATACCTGATCCATCAGCCGTTGAAACGTCGCGGGAGCATTCTTAAGCCCTTCAGGCATACGAATATATTCGTAATGACCGTTAGGTGTAGTAAAGGCTGTTTTAGCGCGATCTCGTGGATCCATTTCGATTTGTTGGAATCCACTGGCGAGATCAAAGGTTGAAAAGTATCTCGCATCGCCTAAATGATCTAGAATCTCCGTGATGTTAGGCAGGGGGTATGCGTCACCTATTGTTTTTTCATTAAGGTTCCGAAAATCAATGACTAATCTCCACCTTAGATTTCCCTCGGAATCAGGTTTCTTTGGTACTATCCAGAGTGGTGAATTGTATGGAGAATTTGAAAGTCCAATAATTTCCTCTGTTAATTTACTAGAAATTTGGCGAGCTATTTCTTTTTGGTGAACTCGCGGAAATCGATATTGCCTAGTGTTAATGGGCAAATCGTCTATTGTAGGTATTCGATGTTGTATTAAAGGAGTGGATTCTAATTTGTCACCTGGTAGACGAAATCGTTCCGGAAATTCTTCGATTATTCTAATTACGTGATCTCTTTCCTCGTCATTTAAATGGTCTAAACGCAATTTTGATAAAATTTGAGTTACACGGTCCGGTGATACCGGTGACTCCTGCTGTTCAGGGTCAGAATCGAAGTATTCGCGTTCTTCCGGAAAATTATGGTATTCAAACGGTAAAATTTCTTGAGGCGGTATTTCTATTTGAATGTCCTTGTCCAAGGTATTAATTGCGAGAACATGGCACACGTTATTTTTAATTTTTACTATTGCTTCTCCAATATAAATTCCATCTATTGTTTTGAGTAATGGTAAATATCCTTCTTTCAAATCACTGTTGATGGTGTCTATGGCGATTGCTTGTCGGGTACGACTGCTAATACGATAAACACGCGGCGTACTATTTTTCTGAGATGCTTCCTCTGGAGGAGCCTCGCCAATAAAATGGATCGGTCGAATTGGTTGACTTTGAGTAACTATAGTATTATGTGCAAAAGAAATTTCGGCTTTTTCTTGTCTCAAATAGGCTTTTCCTAAAATACCGTCACTATGTATCGGAAAATTTGATCTTACTACATGAAATAGGATTGGTTGATCCAAAATTGATACTATTGTGGTTCCTAATGTTTCCATTCTTTCGTCTGTAATTCCTCTCATTTCGATAGAATCACGTACATCGACGGTTACATCCTCGTGCAATGCGTTTAATTTTATTACATTTATGTCTGCACCCGTATCAATCAAAAACGTTGCAGTTTTATATCGTAATTGTTCCGCGGTTAATTTTACAACAGGCGATTCGTCGTTACAACCCAAATTTAATATTGTTGATCCCTTTCCAGAAATCTTACTGTCGGACGACGCTCTGAGTTTTGATTGTTCGACGGGCGACGCTCGGAATTTTGGTAACTCGTCGTCGCGTCTGTTCGAGGAGTTACTCGGGAGTTTAAATCTGAATTATTACGTGGTTCTGACGAATTCTGATTCGGTGAATATGAACGATTCTGATTCGGTGAGTACGGCCTAGACTCGCGAAATCCTACGGAATTTCGTGAATCGGGATTCAAATTTCGTGAGCTAGATTGAAAATTTGAATTTTGATGTGCGACTTGAGTCGCCTGAGGAGTTGGACTCGTACTTCGTGCCAATTGTGGAGCCGTCGGAGATTGTGCGTATGGCAAATTTGATGGAAAACGCGGATCCTGTGGATACGGTGAATAGTATTGTTACGAGCCGGGGCTGCGGCAACGCAGTGGCCGGCGAGAAGGGTATTTCCCAAGGAATACGGTTTATGAGTTTGTTAATTAGAGTGCGGACGAACCTGATGCGAAATCAGGGAGCCGCTGGGATTATCGGAAGCGAGGACGAACCTGATGCTAAATCAGGGAGCCTCTAGGAATGGAGTCACTCGCGGACGAACCTGATGCGAAATCAGGGAGCTGCAGGAGGGTGATTCGTCGTGAACGAACCCGATGCGAAATCGGGGTGTCACTAGGATGATGTTCACAGACGAACTCGACGCGAAGTCGAGGAGCTGTTAGGAGGTTGGATTATTCACAGACGAACCTGGTGCGAAACCAGGGAGCTGTTCGGAGGTTGGTAGACTTACAGACGAACCTGATGCGAAATCAGGGAGCTGTAGGACACGGACGAACCTGATGCGAAATCAGGGAGCCGTAGGAGGGTTAAACGTGGACGAACCCGATGCGAAATCGGGGAGCCACTAGGTTGGTAAAGATTCCTTGTTTTGGATGAAAGGTTGCGAACGAACCTGATGCTAGATCAGGGAGTCGCAGGAAATGTTAGTAATGCCTCGTAACTCTTAATTTATGTTTGATACAACTCGAGCGGTAAAGCTGTATCAGTGGGTGAGTGCTACTAATATTATAAGGATCGCTGGGTAAAAGATGGGTTTCAACGAATCTACTCGATTTAGAGCGAACACCATTCGTGTATTCAATAACTAATTATTATACAAATGTAAGTGTCGCGATTAAATAGTGTAGTAAAAGTATATAAATTACCACTAATTTGCACGGTGTTGACGCACTGGCGATGCGGGGCGTACGAGTGGCTATTTCAAAGTGCCGAATAGAATATGAACCGAACTCGCTGATTCTATGAGGTTAACTTTGATTCTGACGGAGACTTTAGCTCGATCGTACTCGATTTAACCAGCTCTGTACGAGCGTGACACGACGTTACTCTACGCGTGACTGTACTGCTTTGAACCGAAGAGGGTTGAAACTAAAGGGTTTATATAGTCCCAAAATGAGTGGGGATTCGTTAAGAATTTCCATATAAGGAAATCCTTCGGGGTCGTCGTCGTGTCACTCCCGTTCCCATGGTCGCGATCCAGATGGTCAAGATCAAGAGCCCCTTAGTGGTGTATGATAAGCAAAGGATTTTAGGGCGTTTTCCCTTCGCAGACGCGAGCTCGAAAAGTGGTTGAGAGCGGCGTATGGGAAAATTCCACATACGTAACAGTATGGTGGATAAGGCATTTGGTAAAAAGGTGGATAAGGCATGTAAGGATACGGAGAATAAGCGGGATACCCTTGTTGTTCTGGATATCTACTCGATTCCGTGTTACTACGCGGTGGTTTAAGAATACTTGTCGGAAATTTTGAATGATCCGAATTTCCAGTCGCGTTTGGACTCGGGCTTCGCGAGCGAGAGTCTCCGAAATTTTGGTTTCGCGAATCGCGATAAGTGAATAAGCTTTGACGCGAATTACTCTGATTAGGCGAATCTGGACGGGGATTTAGACGAGAATCGTCCTGTCTTGAAAGAAATAACCTATTCGGATCTCCGGTTGGTATTACTCCAGACCTCATTCGCGTTTCGACTCGAGTCGCATGTTTTACCGCGTCATCTAGAGTTTTGGGATCCCGCGCGTCTACGGCCCTGGCAATCTCGTCGGGCAAGCCGCGAATAAATGCTTCTAACGCGCATTCTTTAATCGGGCGCATCATCTTATCCGCGTCCGCGCCATACGAATCCTCCAGCGCGAGTCGAGCCCCGCTAACCAAAATATTAAGCCGATCATGAAAGTCATTTACTGTTTCACTTCTACGCATGCGGATGTTTTCAATCTCATGATGGTAATATGGAAAATCTTTCCCGGGAGCGAATCTGTTTTTCAAATGTTTAATTAATTCGTTTACGGTATTAAAGGTTTTCCCAAAAGTGCTATCGCGTGCAGCTCCTTGTAATTTTCCAAGGACTGCTTTAACGAACGGGCCTTCCGACGCAGGAGGTACAAAAACTGCGCCGTTTTGCACATCTTGTAAGAAATCTTTCAAAGGTATATTTCTCCCGTTAAAGAAAGGAATATTCAACGTCCCGTGCTGTAAAGCAAAGCATTCCGCCATAGACGTCATCATCGCGTTTGTGACGGATAGATTCACGGATGACGCGCTAGCGTCAGCGGTTTCATTGGGATTAACCATTTTGTTAAAATTTTTAATTTACAAATATATAAATAAGCTGAATATATAAACTGAAAATAAATTAGAAGGCGATATCACGGATTTTCCCAAAACTTTCAAGAAACAAAAATGCAAACATGCCAAACAAATTACATATGCCAATGATGCACTCTTCTATCTCAAACGTCTCAGAAAAATACCACAATGGACGGAGTTTCGACAAAAGCAGTAAAATATCCCACTTCTGACACCAGTTTAGCTGTTACGTGAGGGCGTTGAATTTAAAGTGACCGAGCGGTTGAGTCTAACTTTTCTCACGCAACGCTTAACAAATTAAAGATTTGAGCAATTTATACGTATTACGCGAAAATTCAGGATTGTTTTGGGAGTAGGGCTTTTGTCTACAACCAATACAGGTTGTCCCGTCTGGATGTGGTACTTTGAGACTGGTTCGAAACAAAATGAGACAATATTTAAGTAAATATTACCATGTATTACAAAATAAGCAAAAGGAAATGTTTAAAGGTGGTACAATTTGAGGAATTTACATGGGTTTTTCGGAGAGTCGTAGATGACTCACGAAAATAAACACGCGGGGTGCACAATATTGATCGGGTGTACAATTTAACGCGAATACTTTACGGACGACAATTGATCGAGGAAAACCCCGCAACTCGTTATGTGAGTTGGATCAATGTTCGCGCAATCGTGCGATAATACAGATTTCAAATAAATCGTTTTGAAGAAAATTGAATGATCGGCACTTTATCGGATGCGATACAATTCACAAATGCGGTACGCGTGAAAAAGGAATTAGGCAGTTATCGAGGGAGAATTCCCATAACACGTACTGGTTGGATTAACTGTCGCTTCCGTACATTGAAACAAAAGAAAATCAATTTCGAAAAGAAACGACGTGACAGAACGATAAATACATAAACGATACACGCCACACAATGACCATTTGATTATAGAAGAAGTACTTCAAGACACTCACCGACTTGGTAGTAGAGGGTTTAAATTTTTGAACGTCTTACTCTCTCTCTCTGTCTCTCTCTCTGTCTCTCTCTCTCTCTCTCTCTCTGATGTACTGGAGCGGTTCTCTCTCTCTCTCCGATGTACTGGAGCGGTTCTCTCTCTCTCTGCGTGACCTGGGGCGCTGGGCGCCGGTACAAGATGTTGAAGCGCGGCACAGGCGTGAAGCACAAATCACGCCGAACAGTTCACTAACGTTATAATGTTTTGAAAGTTTTGAATATCATAATTTAAATAGAACGGGAAAATCACTAATACTGATTTAAAATAATGGTTAACGTAATTATTGAGTTCGATACGGGGACTGAGTCTTTCCACGTTAAGTATTAACTATTCACGATGGAACTCTAGCTCACACACCTAATGTAATAGGGCAATACGTCCCTCGGGCAGAACGACCACGCTCAATGCGATTTAACAGGCGACTGCCACGAACGTTCGCAGGGTAGGCCCGAGCACTCGGGCCCTTGCACAAGGAGCGTCAAATTCGCTGACTCTGCACCTCATGCACACGGGCCCAACCGTCACCACCCAGAACGTTCCCAGCATCCAAGTCGCTATCGCGCCCGGCGTTCTAAGAACGCTGACGGTGTCGGAAGGTTTTCTCACGGAAGAGCGCAGCGGCGTAACGGCTCATATAAAATTATTATTATCATATAATTTGTAGATCATTGACAATTGATCGAGGGAAACTCCCACAACACTCAATGGTAGGATCAAATGTCAATGACGGTGTACCAAAATTTTGACAGGGGAGAAAAATATAAAGTAGCCTACTACAATGCGTCGTAAGGCTTATCACGGCGCGCATTCTAGGAATGTCGACGGCGTTGGGAGATTGCTGACGATAATCTTCCAGAGTATGCCGTGGCGTGACAGGCTTCAACCGGAATTAAATTATAACCATTAAGAATATTCACAGATAATCGACTACTGATTGAGGGGAATCCCCATAACACGTGATGGTTGAACCAGTCGTCGACATCTGTGTAGCAAAATATGATGTGAATTTAGCAAAAATTTAGAGATAAATTTAAAAAGTAACCGGCACGTAACATTTGACTCGTTTGACTCGTTTGACTCGTTTGACTCGTTTGACTCGTTTGACTCGTTTGACTCGTTTGACTCGTTTGACTCGTTTGACTCGTTTGACTCGTTTGACTCGTTTGACTCGTTTGACTCGTTTGACTCGTTTGACTCGTTTCACTCGATTGACTCGTTTGACTCGTTTGACTCGTTTGGCTCGTTCAACTCGCATGACTCGATTGTCCTGTTCGACTCGTTTGACTCGTTTGACTCGTTTCACTCGTCTGACTCGTTTCACTCGTTTGACTCGTTTCACTCGTTTGACTCGTTTGACTCGTTTGACTCGTTTGACTCGTTTGACTCGTTTCACTCGTTTGACTCGTTTCACTCGTTTGACTCGTTTCACTCGTTTGACTCGTTTCACTCGTTTGACTCGTTTCACTCGTTTGACTCGTTTCACTCGTTTGACTCGTTTGACTCGTTTCACTCGTTTGACGCGTTTCACTCGTTTGACTCGTTTCACTCGATGGTCCTGTTCGCCCCGTTTGACCCATTTGACTCGTTTGACTCGTTTGAATCGTTTGGCTCGTTCAACTCGTTTGGCTCGTTCAACTCGTTTGACTCGATTGTCCTGTTCGACCCGTTTGACCTATTTGACTCGTTTGACTCGTTTGACTCGTTTGACTCGTTTGACTCGTTTGACTCGTTTGACTCGTTTGACTCGTTTGACTCGTTTGACTCGTTTGACTCGTTTGACTCGTTTGACTCGTTTCACTCGATTGACTCGTTTGACTCGTTTGACTAGTTTGGCTCGTTCAACTCGTTTGACTCGATTGTCCTGTTCGACCCGTTTGACGTATTTGACTCGTTCGACTCGTTTGACTCGTTTGACTCGTTTCACTCGTCTGACTCGTTTCACTCGTTTGACTCGTTTCACTCGTTTGACTCGTTTCACTCGTTTGACTCGTTTCACTCGTTTCACTCGTTTGACCCATTTGACTCGTTTGACTCGTTTGACTCGATTGACTCGTTTGACTCGATTGACTCGTTCGACTCCTTGGACTCGTTTGACTCATTTGACTCGTTTGACTCGTTTGGCTCGTTCAACTCGCTTGACTCGAATGTCCTGTTCGACCCGTTTGACCCGTTTGACTCGTTTGACTCGTTTGACTCGTTTGACTCGTTTGACTCGTTTGACTCGATTGTCCTGTTCGACCCGTTTGACCCGTTTGACACGTTTGACTCGTTTGACACGTTTGACTCGATTGACTCGTTTGACTCGAATGACTCGTTTGACTCGATTGACTCGTTTGACTCGTTTGACTCGATTGACTCGTTTGATTCGTTTCACTCGTTTCACTCGTTTCACTCGATTGACTCGTTTGACTCGTTTGACCCATTTGACTCGTTTGACTCGTTTGACTCGATTGTCCTGTTCGACCCGTTTGACCCGTTTGACACGTTTGACTCGTTTGACACGTTTGACTCGATTGACTCGTTTGACTCGAATGACTCGTTTGACTCGATTGACTCGTTTGACTCGTTTGACTCGTTTGACTCGATTGACTCGTTTGACTCGTTTGACTCGTTTGACTCGTTTGACTCGTTTGACTCGTTTGACTCGTTTGACTCGTTTGACTCGTTTGACTCGTTTGACTCGTTTGACTCGTTTGACTCGTTTGACTCGTTTGACTCGTTTGACTCGTTTGACTCGTTTGACTCGTTTGACTCGTTTGACTCGTTTGACTCGTTTGACTCGTTTGACTCGTTTGACTCGTTTGACTCGTTTCACTCGATTGACTCGTTTGACTCGTTTGACTCGTTTGGCTCGTTCAACTCGCATGACTCGATTGTCCTGTTCGACTCGTTTGACTCGTTTGACTCGTTTCACTCGTCTGACTCGTTTCACTCGTTTGACTCGTTTCACTCGTTTGACTCGTTTCACTCGTTTGACTCGTTTCACTCGTTTGACTCGTTTGACTCGTTTGACTCGTTTCACTCGTTTGACTCGTTTCACTCGTTTGACTCGTTTCACTCGTTTGACTCGTTTCACTCGTTTGACTCGTTTCACTCGTTTGACTCGTTTGACTCGTTTCACTCGTTTGACGCGTTTCACTCGTTTGACTCGTTTCACTCGATGGTCCTGTTCGCCCCGTTTGACCCATTTGACTCGTTTGACTCGTTTGAATCGTTTGGCTCGTTCAACTCGTTTGGCTCGTTCAACTCGTTTGACTCGATTGTCCTGTTCGACCCGTTTGACCTATTTGACTCGTTTGACTCGTTTGACTCGTTTGACTCGTTTGACTCGTTTGACTCGTTTGACTCGTTTGACTCGTTTGACTCGTTTGACTCGTTTGACTCGTTTGACTCGTTTCACTCGATTGACTCGTTTGACTCGTTTGACTCGTTTGACTCGATTGTCCTGTTCGACCCGTTTGACGTATTTGACTCGTTCGACTCGTTTGACTCGTTTGACTCGTTTCACTCGTCTGACTCGTTTCACTCGTCTGACTCGTTTCACTCGTTTGACTCGTTTCACTCGTTTGACTCGTTTCACTCGTTTCACTCGTTTGACCCATTTGACTCGTTTGACTCGTTTGACTCGATTGACTCGTTTGACTCGATTGACTCGTTCGACTCGTTGGACTCGTTTGACTCATTTGACTCGTTTGACTCGTTTGGCTCGTTCAACTCGCTTGACTCGAATGTCCTGTTCGACCCGTTTGACCCGTTTGACTCGTTTGACTCGTTTGACTCGTTTGACTCGTTTGACTCGATTGTCCTGTTCGACCCGTTTGACCCGTTTGACACGTTTGACTCGTTTGACACGTTTGACTCGATTGACTCGTTTGACTCGAATGACTCGTTTGACTCGATTGACTCGTTTGACTCGTTTGACTCGATTGACTCGTTTGATTCGTTTCACTCGTTTCACTCGTTTCACTCGATTGACTCGTTTGACTCGTTTGACCCATTTGACTCGTTTGACTCGTTTGACTCGATTGTCCTGTTCGACCCGTTTGACCCGTTTGACACGTTTGACTCGTTTGACACGTTTGACTCGATTGACTCGTTTGACTCGAATGACTCGTTTGACTCGATTGACTCGTTTGACTCGTTTGACTCGTTTGACTCGATTGACTCGTTTGACTCGTTTGACTCGTTTGACTCGTTTGACTCGTTTGACTCGTTTGACTCGTTTGACTCGTTTGACTCGTTTGACTCGTTTGACTCGTTTGACTCGTTTGACTCGTTTGACTCGTTTGACTCGTTTGACTCGTTTGACTCGTTTGACTCGTTTGACTCGTTTGACTCGTTTGACTCGTTTGACTCGTTTGACTCGTTTGACTCGTTTGACTCGTTTGACTCGTTTGACTCGTTTGACTCGTTTGACTCGTTTGACTCGTTTGACTCGTTTGACTCGTTTGACTCGTTTGACTCGTTTGACTCGTTTGACTCGTTTGACTCGTTTGACTCGTTTGACTCGTTTGACTCGTTTGACTCGTTTGACTCGTTTGACTCGTTTGACTCGTTTGACTCGATTAACTCGATTGATTCGTTTCACTCGTTTCACTCGTTTGACTCGTTTCACTCGATTGACTCGTTTGACTCGTTTGACCCATTTGACTCGTTTGACTCGTTTGACTCGTTTGGCTCGTTCAACTCGCTTGACTCGATTGTCCTGTTCGACCCGTTTGACCCGTCTGACTCGTTTGACTCGTTTGACTCGTTTGACTCGTTTGACTCGTTTGACTCGTTTGACTCGTTTGACTCGTTTGACTCGTTTGACTCGTTTGACTCGTTTGACTCGTTTGACTCGTTTGACTCGTTTGACTCGTTTGACTCGTTTGACTCGTTTGACTCGTTTGACTCGTTTGACTCGTTTGACTCGTTTGACTCGTTTGACTCGTTTGACTCGTTTGACTCGTTTGACTCGTTTGACTCGTTTCACTCGTTTCACTCGTTTGACTCGTTTCACTCGTTTGACTCGTTTCACTCGTTTGACTCGTTTGACTCGTTTGACTCGATTGTCCTGTTCGACCCGTTTGACCCGTTTGTCTCGTTTGGCTCGTTCAACTCGCTTGACTCGATTGTCCTGTTCGACCCGTTTGACTCGTTTGACTCGTTTCACTCGTTTCACTCGTTTCACTCGTTTGACTCGTTTCACTCGTTTGACTCGTTTGACTCGTTTCACTCGTTTCACTCGTTTCACTCGTTTCACTCGTTTGACTCGTTTGACTCGTTTCACTCGTTTGACTCGTTTGACTCGTTTCACTCGATTGACTCGTTTGACTCGTTTGACTCGTTTGGCTCGTTCAACTCGCATGACTCGATTGTCCTGTTCGACTCGTTTGACTCGTTTGACTCGTTTCACTCGTCTGACTCGTTTCACTCGTTTGACTCGTTTGACTCGTTTGACTCGTTTGACTCGTTTGACTCGTTTGACTCGTTTCACTCGTTTCACTCGTTTCACTCGTTTGACTCGTTTGACTCGTTTGACTCGTTTCACTCGTTTCACTCGTTTGACTCGTTTCACTCGTTTCACTCGTTTGACGCGTTTCACTCGTTTCACTCGTTTCACTCGATGGTCCTGTTCGCCCCGTTTGACCCATTTGACTCGTTTGACTCGTTTGAATCGTTTGGCTCGTTCAACTCGTTTGGCTCGTTCAACTCGTTTGGCTCGTTCAACTCGTTTGACTCGATTGTCCTGTTCGACCCGTTTGACCTATTTGACTCGTTTGACTCGTTTGACTCGTTTGGCTCGTTCAACTCGTTTGGCTCGTTCAACTCGTTTGACTCGATTGTCCTGTTCGACCCGTTTGACCTATTTGACTCGTTCGACTCGTTTGACTCGTTTGACTCGTTTGACTCGTTTGACTCGTTTCACTCGTCTGACTCGTTTCACTCGTTTGACTCGTTTCACTCGTTTGACTCGTTTCACTCGTTTGACTCGTTTCACTCGTTTGACTCGTTTGACTCGTTTCACTCGTTTGACTCGTTTCACTCGTTTGACTCGTTTGACTCGTTTGACTCGTTTGACTCGTTTGACTCGTTTGGCTCATTCAACTCGCTTGACTCGATTGTCCTGTTCGACCCGTTTGACTCGATTGACTCGTTTGACTCGATTGACTCGATTGTCCTATTCGACCCGTTTGACTCTGTTACGTTTAGAACGTAAAATTTTTTCTTTTTAGTCAGGGTATGCATCAACAACGCTCAGCGTTATGGGAAATCCCTCGTTGATCATACTCCTGCCTACTGGTTAATAATATTTTTGGTAGAACAAGAACCCTTTCTTGGAGCGTCGTCGCCTCGACGCAATGCCGTCCGTGGATACAGATAAGGCGGTGCTGACGCAGCGGCGTTCTCACCAGAGAGTCGCGTTCGGAAAGACCCAGTGGCTCTCCTGTTGTGCCGAATCCGTTCTATGTAAGCGGCAGGGATGCGTTTCAACAATGCCTCGCAGCATTGTGGGAGAACCCTCGTTGAGAACACCTCTGACCGTCGCGTTAAACATTGTAACATAATCAGTAACGGCTACAGCGGAATGCGCAGACTGGATCACTTCTTAGAAGATTGATGTAATTGTATGCTCTACATCCGGTGCAGGGAACCGCGCCTTCCCACGGTTTTGTCGCATGTGTGAATTATTAAATAATTAAAAATTGTTGTTAAAAATTAAATACCCAACATAATTTCTGATAGTCCAACGACTGTGGGATTCCCCTAGTCAGAAATTGTGTATATGAAATTATGAACATTAAGGGAGGGCCTTTAACTGTGCGAAATTGTATGGTTTTCAAGATGTGAGATGTCATGTTTTCCTGTGCATGCGAATGTTCCGTAAAGATCATATATTTGAATCGGGAGCTGATGGATGGACGTGGGCACACATACACACCGCCTCGTTAAGTAGACGGGCCCATGGTAACGCGGCCGAGCGATAAAATGCAGCGTAAGCATTTTCGGTACGGACCCACTCTGGTCGCTGCCGAGAGCGTGAAGCTGCGACACTCTGTGACGGTAAATCGCGAGGTGCGTGTCGTTGGGTCCGCGAAGTCTTATAGAGCTAGAGTTCTCCGGTGTACTGTGTAACCGCGAGAAAGACTCAACTTTGCGAAACAATTTCAATCAATTAAATCACTATTTCAATTAACGATTTCATTTTAAAAGTTATAATTCTAATTGGTTATTTAAATTACTATTATTTCAATCTTCTTTTATCAATTAAAATCAAGTGCGTGTGTGTGTTTGCCTTCGCGTCTGATTCCTCTTTCTGATTCAGGTTTATCAGCGATCCAGATTTCTCCAAATTCAAAAAGCAAATTTCATACATTTATATTGTTGTGACTGTCTGGTGAGTTGCACCTATTATCTCTTTTATACACTGTATTATAATTGATTCGTGCTATAACACAATTTCTGACAATCCAAAGATTGTGGGATTCCCCTAGCCAGGAATTGTGCCCGATTGCACGAATGTATATGTTTTGTAAAATTATTGATTCCATGTTCAGCTTTGTTATATGCCTTTACATCCATTCATTATTTAACTATTAAAGCTTTATTACCATGCAATTCTATTCATCACTTACCTGTCTGATTCCATTGAAAAGTCCCGTACGGGACTAGAGCACCAACGATCCCAAAATCTACCCCTTATCCATCTGATAAGGTACTTAGACATTTAAAATTTAAAGAATTGACTGTTACGAGTGCGGCGAGCCTCTTTGCTTTCTTACGAAAATATCCAATACAACAAATTCCGATAGTCTAACGACTGTGGGACAGCCCTAATCCGAATTTGTATGTATAAAACGTGCCGCTCGAACACTGAAGCCCGCGGCGCGTAACAGATCTGGTGGCAGCGGTGGGATTCGAACCCACGCCTCCGAAGAGACTGGTGGCAGCGGTGGGATGCCAGGAATTCTCTTGTAAGAATTTCCTGGGTGCTCATATTCATTGAAATCGGATAGAATTTATGAAAATTTTCCATTTTACTATATTATCAGTGTGGTCGTGGTAGCGCTGGGTTTATTGTCTGCTATTTATTGACTAGTTTCGGACATATATTTCATTACAAATATTTAACCATGGCTCAGGACACAAGTGCAATGATGACCTCTATGGCAGAGTGTCTGACTATCCAGAATAGTACTTTAAATATTCCTTACTTTGACGGGAAAGGCGTTCCTCTGAAGGATTTTGTGCAAGATGTGCAAAATAGTGCAAGTCTAGTGCCTCCTGCATTAGAGGGCTCATTTCTAAAATCAGTATTAGGGAAATTGAAGGGTCCAGCCCGCGATAGCACGTATGGAAAAACATTTAACACAGTTAATGAGTTAATTAAACATCTAAAGGGTAGATTCGCCCCTGGCAAAAATTATCCTTACTATCAACACGAAATAGAAAATATTCGCATGAAAAAGGACGAATCGGTTAGTGACTTTTACGATAGATTAAACATATTAATCAGTGGAGCTCGAGTTGCGTTAGAAGATACTTACGAAGGTAATGCAGAACAAATGTTATTACCACTAAAAGAATGCGGACTGGAAGCTTACATTCGCGGACTTCCAGACGAAATAGCGCGCTCAGTAGATGCACGTGATCCTAAAACTTTGGATGACGCGAGAAAATTTGCAGTACGTATCGAAACGCGAATGAAATCCGGAATATTACCTTCAAATGAAACTCAGAAAGTATCATTTAATCAGAATAATAGCTATTCTCGATCATCGAATCCTTACTATCAGGAATACTCTAATCGGCAACCCTCAAATTCCACTCGTTATCAAAATTATGCAATTCGAAATGAAGAAGAGAGTCGCACACGTTCACCGAGTCCCATCCCTGACGTAAATGGATCGCCAATAGGAATCTTAAAACCTCCATCGCGAAATCAATTTTATAATCCACCCGGATTTCCTCCACAACCGTACTATCCGCCTTATTTCTATCCGCCAATGCCATATCCAAACTATTACCCTTACCACCATTATAATGCAAATAGTAATGAGCAATCACGTTCAGTAAGAGATAGGTATTCGCAAGGGTCTAGACCAAGATCTCCATCTCCTGGGCCTTCGGCACCAGGACCTGCTTCGTTATATAATAGAAATACTAAATCAGAAACCGAAGATAGAACCGATCATTTAAACGCACAAATGACCCGACGGACGGACGCGACGTCGAGTCATCTGAAAAAAGAGCGTCATGCAACAGTAAAATTCCTAGCCAACCAAGAATTGCAACAGTAGAAAAACCTGAATCACCACTAGTGAAAATGATGGGTAAGGAGTTGAATATGGGTTGTGCATATTTCCTTGTAGATACAGGCGCGGATATAAATATAATTAAATTAAGCGCCCTAGACGACAATGTTTCAGTCGCGCTTCATGAATCAGTTGCTATCTCGGGAATAACTCCGGATACTACAGAGACGTTAGGTACCACAATAGTTACTTTATTAGGCAAACCTGTAAAATTTCATGTCGTAAGATCTTCATTTGTATTGCGCTGCGATGGTATATTAGGTAAAGAGTATCTAACACAAGAAGAGGCTGAAATTTCCTTTTCCCATAACACATTAGTAACACGAAGCGATCCTATCAAACCTATACCTTTTATTGGCCATGATCCAGTACCTCGTAGGGTAGGACCTCGAGTTTTATATTTAAAAGCCCGTACTAGACAAGCGGTTGCCATTAATGTTACGAATCATGATCTAAAAGAAGGATATTTACCAAAAATCGATACTATAGATGGTTTGTACATCGGCGAAGCTGTCGTGTCTGTAAATGACCGAGGTGCATGTCACGTCTTTTGCTGTTAACACAACGGATAAGGATGTCGAAGTCGAAATTCCGCCACAGGAATTAATACCATTCGAGTATCATAACTTCCCCGAAGAACAAAATTATTTCGATTCCGATACGGAAGATGAGACCTTGCCAATCGCGGAAGATAGAGTTTTAGAAATCATTAAAAAATTGCGTCTCGATCATTTGAACGAAGAAGAACGGAATCATGTAATTAAAATTATTAAAGAATTTCCGGAACGATTCCATTTGCCTTGTGATAAATTACCATGTACTTCATACATTAAACATAGAATCCCCACAGTGGATGATGTTCCTGTGAATACGCGACAGTATCGTTTTCCTCCGGTTCATAAAGATGAAATAGAAAAACAGGTCCGTAATAAACTAAAAAACGGAATAATAGCACCGTCAAATTCACCGTATAATTCGCCCATTTGGATTGTTCCTAAAAAACCGATTCTAAAGGCAATTTGAGATGGAAAATAGTCATAGATTTCCGTAATCTTAATGAGAAAACCATTGGCGATGCATATCCATTACCAAACATTACCGATATACTGGATCACTTAGGTGAAGCCCGATATTTTTCAACGTTTGACTTAGCAAGCGGATTTCAACAAATTGAGATGGATCCTAAAGATAGACAAAAAACAGCCTTTACAACCCCAAATGGTCATTATGAATATATCCGAATGCCGGAAGGTCTCAAAAATGCTCCAGCGACTTTTCAAAGATTAATGGATCAAGTCCTACGCGGGTTACAGGGTGTAGAAGTTTTCGTTTATTTGGATGATATTGTGGTATATGCTAAAAATTTAGAAGAACATCAAAAGAAAATTCGTCGTTTATTCACGCGTCTGGCCGATGCAAAATTAACTTTACAGCCGGATAAGTGCGAGTTCCTCAAAATAGAAGTTGCTTACCTAGGACATGTTATTAGTCGGTCAGGTGTAAAACCGGATCCCAAAAAGATTAGTGCAGTAAAGAATTTCCCTCGCCCGAAAAATCAGAAAAACATTAGGCAATTTCTAGGTTTAGCAGGATATTATAGACGCTTTATCAAAAATTTCGCTGAAAAGGCTAAACCGTTGTCGGATTTGCTAAAGAAAAATTCTACTTTCACTTGGGGAAAAGAGCAAAAGAAAGGATTTCTGGAATTACGAAAAGCACTTTGTAAAAGCCCCATACTTCAATATCCAAATTTCAATAATCAATTCACTTTAACTACAGATGCGTCAGACTATGCTATAGGCGCTGTACTAAGTCAGGAAATCAATGGTCAAGATCTACCAGTTGCATACCTTTCTAGGATTTTAACTAAACCAGAACAAAATTATTTCACTACAGAAAAAGAATGTTTGGCAGTCCTTTATGCAATTTTACACTTCAGACCATATTTATACGGCCGAAAATTCACCCTCGTTAGTGATCATGAACCGTTAAGATGGATTAACTCAATAAAAGATCCAGGACAAAGATTGATCCGTTGGCGATTAAAATTGCGAGATTATGAGTACGAATTTATTCATAAAGCAGGAAAATTAAACACAAATGCTGATGCCTTATCAAGGAATCCAGTCATAGTAAACGAACTATGTTCGTCTGATGACTTCAGCTTATCGGATTCCTCTGATGATGCATTATCACTTGACTGCCCGAAATTACTACCAATAAATAAACCCTCAACAACGTGCAAACGAACACCGACATCTTCGGGATCAGATATTTCCAAACCTAAGGAAAAGGTAGCTAGTTTACCGGGAAAATCAAAAATAGGAAGGCCATTAGGTTCAAAAGGTAAATCAAAAGAACCTGTACCTTTGGATACCAGTGCAATAGCAACTAGAACACGCGCAAAGATTCAAACTACTGAGGTCCCGAGATCATCTAAATCATTACCGTTGTCTAAAACACAAGAATTAGGTACATCTAAAGAACTTTCTCTTGCGGAAGATGACGATTCCGACGATGAACAGTCAGATCCGCCTGTATTCCGACAACGTAGGAGTACGCTGCCGAATCTGGGGTTTCATCCTGAACGGATGGTGGTGAATCCTAAAATCCCAGAGGCGCAGAGTACAGTGGCCGGTGCGGAATTGCAGAAAAAAGTGAGCGAGTCCGAACTAGATAGAGCTATTGCCATTAATTTACCCGAGGCTCGCGATAGTGATAGTGAAAATCAAGACAAACAGGAGTCCACTTTTATAGATTTAGATGAGCTACAAAAGTCTTTCAGTAAATTTGAAAAATCATTACAAGATAAAAGCGCTCTATTAGAGGAACTTGAGAAGGAAGTCGTTCTAGTGGATGCTCTTTCTGAGGGAGACACTTTAGACGAAGATAGACAGGAAATATTACAAGAATTAGATCCATATGATGACGATACTGGGGACGAGGAATTAAATAGACGAATAGAAAAATTGTTACAACAAGCTAGGGATTCCGAAAAAGATAGTCAAATTTCAAACCCAAGGCGTGAGGAAACGGCCAGTAAAGCACCTCAACTAAAAAATATTCCGGAAGAATCAGAACTAGAAATAACTGCAACAGGAGTGCCTGATAGCACGATCGTTAATAGGCCTAGATACAGTTCAACCTTACCTACCCCGACAATAGATCCAAGCCCTATAGCACTTTCAACACCATTTCCAAACACAACGGCTGATCAAATTCCCAAGGACGGAGGTAGGGAACCTATCGTTCAAAAATCTACTCCTAGACAACTTTTCCCACAAATCTCAAATTCATCATCCATATACATTCCAAGCGCTGATTACATACCTCCGGATATCGAATCTCGGAGCTCGCGATACAAAAGTCAAGATATCGTAACTACTACGAGACAAAATTTAACGTATTACAGATCAAATTATGTACATTTCATTTCATCTGATTGTGAACTGGTTACACCAGTAAGTATATTGCTCTCCGACTTGGGGATTATTAATGGTAATGATTTGAAAGAGGCAAAGCCCAGAGTGGGACAAATACTAATAACAAAGCGCGGTAAACATAAAATATTTAGCGTAGTTATAAAAAGGAAACATTTTGATGAAATTTCTACTCGAGATTTGGAACTGGGTCTACAGAACCTAAGAAAGATACTTTCAGATTTAGATATAAAGGGTCTAAGAATCTCACAGAATGGCGACTTTACAGACGAATTACCTCAAGGTACGTTAATAGAAATATTAAGGAATACATTTGAGGACAGCAATATCGAAATAGCCCTTTGTTACGGAAACACTCAGGTTCCTGCGGAAGAACTTCGCCTGAAAATCATTTCAGAGTTACATGAAAGTTTGGTAGGAGGACACAAGGGTTTAACAAAGACATATTGCAGGATTCGAGAACGATTTTATTGGCCAGGTATGCGCAATGATATTCAAAATTATATCCGTACTTGCAATAGTTGCCAGAATCAAAAATTAGTACGAACTAAAACTCGCGAACCAATGTTAATTACTGACACTCCATTGGAGCCTTTTTCCAAAGTATCATTAGATACTGTAGGTCCTTTACCTACTACACCCAGCGGAAACAAACATATTCTAACTATGCAAGATAATTTGACAAAATATTGCATAGCTGTCCCTGTTCCAGATATAAAAGCTGAAACCATAGCTCATGCATTGGTAACCAATCTTATATTGCAGTATGGAACGCCACGTGCAATATTAACGGATAAAGGGACTAGTTTCATTAATAAGATAATTCGGAATCTAGCTAAAATCTTCAAAATTCAACATGTCACTACATCTGGGTATAGACCCCAAACCAATGGTGCATTAGAAAGAAGTCACATAGTATTAACCGAATATATAAGCCATTAGATGAATGATTTTGACGATTGGGATAGATTAGTACCCTTTGCTATGTTTTCTTATAATACATCTGTCCACGAAGCTACAAATTTTACCCCGTATGAATTAGTTTTTGGCAAACTTGCGCGTTGTCCGAGTTCCTTCCCGAACGACGAGAATTTGGTCACATACAATTCGTATTTACATGATCTAATAACGCGGCTTTCGGAGATGCAAGTAATAGCAGGACAAAATTTGGTTCAGGCAAAAGAAAGGTCAAAATTGTACTATGATAGGAACGCCCGACCCTTCAAAGGCAAAATAGGGGATATGGTACGTGTTTTAGTAGAACCAAAAAGGGGAAAATTCGCCAAGCGCTATCACGGACCATATAAGATTATTGGGATATTAGAAGGAAACAATGTTTTGTTAAGAGATGAAGCTGGTAAAATGCTCACCAAACATGTCGATAAATTACAATTAAATTGGAGTCCTGATTGATTTAACTGATTCAGGTTGAGAGATGACGCTGACCCGACTGATAATCTTACTTGCTCTGCAACATACCGCGCGGACCCAGGAACTATACAGACTGACACGCACGGATTCGAACCCGGGTTTATACTTTGAAAAGATCAACGCAATTAGATTTCAAAGGGCTGATTGGAAATTCATGCTAGTTATAGATATAGATAAAATAATAGCTGAATTTCCGTATGAAATCAGGAATATTGAACAAACTCACAGTTTATGTACTAAATTTCCAACTCCAATACAATGTGATTCCTTAGTACGGGCAAAATACTTAAACAATATGGTACGAGAAGCATCAGATTTACGGATGGAACTTATAGAATTGAGTACAGAAATTAAGAGTCCAGAATATGAACCACATAATTTGCCTAAAGCTATCACACGCAGAAATGCACCCTTCGGATTCATAGGTTCAATTAGCCATGCTTTATTTGGAACTTTAGACAGTGATGATGCTGAATACATTAACAAGGAAATAGATAAGATATATGCTGATCAGAGGAAGATCACCCACCTTGTCAAAAATCAAACCCATATAATCATAAGTGATCTGCATAAAGTTCATAAAACTTTCAACCGAATTGCCGCAGAAGTAAAAACCAATAGACAGAAGATTTCCGAATTAGAAATGCAAATTGATAAACAGTTAGCTCTGAATTATAGCCTAGCAATGAGTCAATATTCAGCATCTGTTGAAACCTCTCTGAATCATTACATTATTACAACGCAACGTTTTATAACCGCTTTGAGCACTGCGCGCAACGGAAAATTACACCCATCATTACTAAGCGGATCCAGTTTCAAAACAATAGTAAACGAGATACATAACTCAATGGTCGATTATGAACTTCCAATACCGAAGGATCATCAACGAATCGAGGATCTCGTCAAGATATCTCGTGTCAACTTAAAGTATATAACAGGGAAAATAGTCGTAATGGTACAAATACCATTAGTAAATCGAATTGAATACGACCTGTACAAAATACACGTATTACCAATTCCTCAGTACTTGAATAATAGTTCTGGCGAAGGAGCTAGCAGTAAGAGGACCACAATTTCGGCGTTCATTTTACCGGAGTTTCCATACTTAGGAATAAGCACTGACCATTCTAAATTCTTCGGATCAGATAATGCATTCATAGATTCCTGCACCTGGGCATGGCATTACTACATTTGCCCACAGGACGTCCCATTGCAAGACACAGCTCACAGAACATGCGAAACTTCTCTATTACTTCAGCCAGATCCGAAATTCTTACGCCTGTGCAATATTAGAATCATGCCCTATCACATACCTTCCTGGCGGAAATTAACTACTCTTGGCGGATGGTTATATTCTTTTGAACAACCGGAACCGATGCAAATCCTATGCGGTCGACAGAAGAATACTCACACCACCATAGTTGGAACAGGTATCTTAGAAATACATCCGGAATGTTTTGCAAAAACACAATATCATACCTTGCTAGGATCAAAAACGTACCTGAGCAAAGATTCCTATTATTACATTCCGAATATGTTACTGAATGTTAGCTTGATATCACCTAAAATCTATCAGTACTCCAAAGAGAAACATGCCACAGAGAATCTATTTTCAAATGACATTAATAAATTGGAACGCACATCTGATTCGCTGTACGAAATTGAAGCCCAACTAGAGGAAATTGGAGAACATCATCGAGCAAGAAAATCACATTTGTCATTAACGTATGGAACAATAGCGGCACAGGCCTTAATTATAATAGGCTTGATGATCTACTATTTCTGGGATCCACTGAAGATCTTATGCAAGATACGATTCCTGAGGAAACGGGGCCCGAAACACGAAACTGAGGAAGCTCCAGCCAACCAACCTGCTGCAATACCGTTACAAGAATCGTCTATTTCGGAAAACAGACCACCGTTGCCTATTCAGAGGGCGATGATAAACTGCTAGAAATATGTTTAATAACAAACCCTGACAGTCTAAGGACTATGGGAATTCCCTTGTCAGAAATTGTTGTTAGTTACGATTCTTCTAATGTTCTTTTCCTTCTTCGATAATGATTTTGTTATTTCGTAATCTTGATCTTGCCTTGTGTGACTGTCCGTAGTGAATTACGAAATGGCATCGTCCAGTTCCTTCCAGCCGGAGTCTCTCGAACGGCGACTGTTTGTCAGCCGACTAGCGCCGTATACAAAAAAGGGGAAGCTGCTTGAAATATTTCGCCCTTATGGAATCGAGCATGCGGTAGTGATGAGGAAACCGACAGGAAACCAGGCATTCCTAACGTTCTCAACACCTGATGGAGCAAGGAAGGCTTTGGCTGCGGCGGACGTCGGAATAGTATGCCATAAGCGGACGTTGAGGGTGCTGATGGCGGATTCGTGGCACAGCACTAAACTAATTCCACCACTGCCAGCTGTAAATCCATTCCCTGGATTGGATCTCAGAGAAAAATCACCACTACCAACGGAATGTATCGCACAAATTTCCAGCTATCTACCGTTCAAGGACCGTGGTCCCTTGGAAATGGTTTCCAGACGTTGGCGACAAGGAAGTCTTGCCTCTTATCACAATATTCGGCATATCGATCTAAATAATTGGCGCTGGCCGAATTCATGGGAGGGAAAATTAATAACTACCGATTCTTTTTACTGGTTGATGACGCGGGTGGGAGGTTACCTAAAAGGAATAAGTATCACTGAAGAGCATTTGGCCAAGAACTTACGACCACAAGTAATTTCTATTGCTATCAAGAACTGTCATAAATTAGAGACTCTGGATCTAACCGCTGTGACCATCCGACCATCAGCTTTAAGAGAAATGGAACCTGGTGCACCTCGGCTCACATGTCTCAACCTTGGGAAATGCGAGGGACCAGTCGACCCTGGGCTCTCTGATGTGCTGGTATTAGCAGTACATTTAAAATCTTTTTGCGCACTAAACACCGATCTCACCGGCAAATGTTTGTCGGCAATGACCGAAAACCTTGAACGAATCACCCTTCAGGACTGTCAAAGGTTGAAATCCGGAAATTTATCAGAATTACTCCAGAGGTTACAAAAACTAGAGTATTTGGAAATAAGCAGATGTGATGAGCTAACGGACAATAGTATTTTACAGGCACTATTAGACAACACTAATCTCCATACTGTTTTGACTGTGTTGAAATTCCATTTTTGCTTTTTCAAAGAACCCATCCCTGACGTGGAAATGGTGGAAGCTAACGAAGCAGCTGAGAGGGGAGATTTCGTTGAGCTGGAACTAGGTCCAGTAGAGATGGCTGTCTCCTTTCCTTCAAAATATAGGAATGTGACCAATCTAAGCCTCACATTCTGTGGATGGGTAGCTGCGGCCCTCATCGCAGAGATTGGGAGGCACATGGGCGAAATCACCTCTTTGAGCCTTAGTGGATGTACCAACGTCAAAGGAGAATTTGTTCTAGAACCACTCCGGGAACTAAAAAACCTAAGGACACTCAATATCAATAATATGCATCCCAGCGTCGGAGGTTGGTTCCTGCAGTTCATCAAGGGCTTGGTGGAGGTCCACTGTAGGGAAAGTCAAGGAATTTCCGACGAAGACATCTGCGGTTTGCTGCGAGAGGCCCCCGAAATAGCCCTAGTTGACGTAGAGCGGTGCCAAAACATCGGTAAACCTATATTAACCTGCGCCTACGAGGTAGTAACAAGGGGTCACAGGACCAAGCCAATACATCTATATATCGGCGGTACCCAAATTACGCGATCAACAAGGTACAAACGCAACCATTTTCTACACGTTACCTACGACTTGATATATGAGCCTCTATACGGATCAAATTAAATTGTAACGGGATTGCATTGCGACAATGTGCAAACATTATGGGAATTCCCTAGTCCAATGCAACCTGAGCCCATACGTCCATATACATACATGTTTATATACATATACAACCATATGCGCTACCGTACCTATACATTCAGTATACATCGTCGGGGACGACGATGGTTCCAAGGAGGGAGGGATGTTACGTTTAGAACGTAAAATTTTTTCTTTTTAGTCAGGGTATGCATCAACAACGCTCAGCGTTATGGGAAATCCCTCGTTGATCATACTCCTGCCTACTGGTTAATAATATTTTTGGTAGAACAAGAACCCTTTCTTGGAGCGTCGTCGCCTCGACGCATTGCCGTCCGCGGATACAGATAAGGCGGTGCTGACGCAGCGGCGTTCTCACCAGAGAGTCGCGTTCGGAAAGACCCAGTGGCTCTCCTGTTGTGCCGAATCCGTTCTATGTAAGCGGCAGGGGTGCGTTTCAACAATGCCTCGCAGCATTGTGGGAGAACCCTCGTTGAGAACACCTCTGACCGTCGCGTTAAACATTGTAACATAATCAGTAACGGCTACAGCGGAATGCGCAGACTGGATCACTTCTTAGAAGATTGATGTAATTGTATGCTCTACATCCGGTGCAGGGAACCGCGCCTTCCCACGGTTTTGTCGCATGTGTGAATTATTAAATAATTAAAAATTGTTGTTAAAAATTAAATACCCAACATAATTTCTGATAGTCCAACGACTGTGGGATTCCCCTAGTCAGAAATTGTGTATATGAAATTATGAACATTAAGGGAGGGCCTTTAACTGTGCGAAATTGTATGGTTTTCAAGATGTGAGATGTCATGTTTTCCTGTGCATGCGAATGTTCCGTAAAGATCATATATTTGAATCGGGAGCTGATGGATGGACGTGGGCACACATACACACCGCCTCGTTAAGTAGACGGGCCCATGGTAACGCGGCCGAGCGATAAAATGCAGCGTAAGCATTTTCGGTACGGACCCACTCTGGTCGCTGCCGAGAGCGTGAAGCTGCGACACTCTGTGACGGTAAATCGCGAGGTGCGTGTCGTTGGGTCCGCGAAGTCTTATAGAGCTAGAGTTCTCCGGTGTACTGTGTAACCGCGAGAAAGACTCAACTTTGCGAAACAATTTCAATCAATTAAATCACTATTTCAATTAACGATTTCATTTTAAAAGTTATAATTCTAATTGGTTATTTAAATTACTATTATTTCAATCTTCTTTTATCAATTAAAATCAAGTGCGTGTGTGTGTTTGCCTTCGCGTCTGATTCCTCTTTCTGATTCAGGTTTATCAGCGATCCAGATTTCTCCAAATTCAAAAAGCAAATTTCATACATTTATATTGTTGTGACTGTCTGGTGAGTTGCACCTATTATCTCTTTTATACACTGTATTATAATTGATTCGTGCTATAACACAATTTCTGACAATCCAAAGATTGTGGGATTCCCCTAGCCAGGAATTGTGCCCGATTGCACGAATGTATATGTTTTGTAAAATTATTGATTCCATGTTCAGCTTTGTTATATGCCTTTACATCCATTCATTATTTAACTATTAAAGCTTTATTACCATGCAATTCTATTCATCACTTACCTGTCTGATTCCATTGAAAAGTCCCGTACGGGACTAGAGCACCAACGATCCCAAAATCTACCCCTTATCCATCTGATAAGGTACTTAGACATTTAAAATTTAAAGAATTGACTGTTACGAGTGCGGCGAGCCTCTTTGCTTTCTTACGAAAATATCCAATACAGCAAATTCCGATAGTCTAACGACTGTGGGACAGCCCTAATCCGAATTTGTATGTATAAAACGTGCCGCTCGAACACTAAAGCCCGCGGCGCGTAACAACTCGTTTGACTCGTTTGACTCGTTTGACTCGTTTGACTCGTTCGACCCGTTTGACCCGTTTGACACGTTTGACTAGTTTGACTCGTTTGACTCGTTTGACTCGATTGACTCGTTTGACTCGTTTGACTCGTTTGGCTCGTTCAACTCGCTTGACTCGATTGTCCTGTTCGACCCGTTTGACCCGTTTGACTCGTTTGACTCGTTTGACTCGTTTGACTCGTTTGACTCGATTGTCCTGTTCGGCCCGTTTGACCCGTTTGACACGTTTGACTCGTTTGACACGTTTGACTCGATTGACTCGTTTGACTCGATTGACTCGTTTGACTCGATTGACTCGTTTGACTCGTTTGACTCGATTGACTCGTTTGATACGTTTCACTCGTTTGACTCGATTCACTCGATTGACTCGTTTGACTCGTTTGACCCATTTGACTCGTTTGACTCGTTTGACTCGTTTGGCTCGTTCAACTCGCTTGACTCGATTGTCCTGTTCGACCCGTTTGACTCGTTTGACTCGTTTGACTCGTTTGACTCGTTTGACTCGTTTGACTCGTTTCACTCGTTTGACTCGTTTGACTCGTTTGACTCGTTTGACTCGTTTGACTCGTTTCACTCGTTTGACTCGTTTGACTCGTTTGACTCGTTTGACTCGTTTGACTCGTTTGACTCGTTTCACTTGTTTGACTCGTTTGACTCGTTTGACTCGTTTGGCTCGTTTGACTCGCTTGACTCGATTGTCCTGTTCGACCCGTTTGACTCGTTTGACTCGTTTGACTCGTTTGACTCGTTTGACTCGTTAGACTCGTTTGACTCGTTTGACTCGTTTGACTCGTTTGACTCGTTTGACTCGTTTGAATCGATTGACTCGTTTGACTCGATTGACTCGTTTGACTCGATTGACTCGTTTGACTCGTTTGGCTCGTTCAACTCGCTTGACTCGATTGTCCTGTTCGACCCGTTTGACTCGTTTGACTCGTTTGACTCATTTGACTCGTTTGACTCGTTTGACTCGTTTGACTCGTTTGACTCGTTTGACTCGTTTGACTCGTTTGACTCGTTTGACTCGTTTGACTCGTTTGACTCGGTTGACTCGTTTGACTCGTTTGACTCGTTTGACTCGTTTGACTCGTTTGACCCGTTTGACCCGTTTGACTCGTTTCGCTCGTTCAACTCGCTTGACTCGATTGTCCTGTTCGACCCGTTTGACTCGTTTGACTCGTTTCACTCGTTTGACTCGTTTCACTCGTTTGACTCGTTTCACTCGTTTCACTCGTTTCACTCGTTTGACTCGTTTCACTCGTTTGACTCGTTTCACTCGTTTCACTCGTTTCACTCGTTTGACTCGTTTCACTCGTTTGACTCGTTTCACTCGTTTGACTCGTTTGAATCGTTTGACTCGTTTCACTCGATTGACTCGTTTGACTCGTTTGACTCGATTGTCCTGTTCGACCCGTTTGACCCGTTTGACTCGTTTCGCTCGTTCAACTCGCTTGACTCGATTGTCCTGTTCGACCCGTTTGACTCGTTTGACTCGTTTCACTCGTTTGACTCGTTTCACTCGTTTGACTCGTTTCACTCGTTTGACTCGTTTCACTCGTTTGACTCGTTTCACTCGTTTGACTCTTTTGAATCGTTTGACTCGTTTGACTCGTTTGACTCGTTTGACTCGTTTCACTCGTTTGACTCGTTTGACTCGTTTGACTCGTTTGACTCGTTTGACTCGTTTGACTCGTTTGACTCGTTTGACTCGTTTGACTCGTTTGACTCGTTTGACTCGTTTGACTCGTTTGACTCGTTTGACTCGTTTGACTCGTTTGACTCGTTTGACTCGTTTGACTCGTTTCACTCGATTTACTCGTTTGACTCGATTTACTCGTTTGACTCGTTTGACTCGTTTGACTCGATTGACTCGTTTGACTCGTTTGACTCGTTTGACGCGTTTGACGCGTTTGACTCGTTTGACTCGTTTGACTCGATTGACTCGTTTGACTCGTTTGACTCGTTTGACTCGATTGACTCGTTTGACTCGTTAGACTGGTTTGTGTCGTTTGACTCGTTAAACACGTTTGACTCGTATGACTCGTTTGACTCGTACGACTGGTTTGTGTCGATTGACTCGTTTGACTCGTTCGACTCGTTTGACTCGTTTGACTCGTTTGACTCGTTTCACTCGTTTGACTCGTTTGACTCGTTTGACTCGTTTGACTCGTTTGACTCGTTTGACTCGTTTGACTCGTTTGACTCGTTTGACTCGTTAGACTCGTTTGACTCGTTTGACTCGTTTGACTCGTTTGACTCGTTTGACTCGTTTGACTCGTTTGACTCGTTTGACTCGTTTGACTCGTTTGACTCGTTTGACTCGTTTGACTCGTTTGACTCGTTTGACTCGTTTGGCTCGTTTAACTCGCTTGACTCGATTGTCCTGTTCGAACCGTTTGACTCGTTTGACTCGTTTGACTCGTTTGACTCGTTTGACTCGTTTGACTCGTTTGACTCGTTTGACTCGTTTGACTCGATTGACTCGTTTGACTCGTTAGACTGGTTTGTGTCGTTTGACTCGTTAAACACGTTTGACTCGTATGACTCGTTTGACTCGTACGACTGGTTTGTGTCGATTGACTCGTTTGACTCGTTCGACTCGTTTGACTCGTTTGACTCGTTTGACTCGTTTCACTCGTTTGACTCGTTTGACTCGTTTGACTCGTTTGACTCGTTTGACTCGTTTGACTCGTTTGACTCGTTTGACTCGTTTGACTCGTTAGACTCGTTTGACTCGTTTGACTCGTTTGACTCGTTTGACTCGTTTGACTCGTTTGACTCGTTTGACTCGTTTGACTCGTTTGACTCGTTTGACTCGTTTGACTCGTTTGACTCGTTTGACTCGTTTGGCTCGTTTAACTCGCTTGACTCGATTGTCCTGTTCGAACCGTTTGACTCGTTTGACTCGTTTGACTCGTTTGACTCGTTTGACTCGTTTGACTCGTTTGACTCGTTTGACTCGTTTGACTCGTTTGACTCGTTTGACTCGTTTGACTCGTTTGACTCGTTTGACTCGTTTGACTCGTTTGACTCGTTTGACTCGTTTGACTCGTTTGACTCGTTTGACTCGTTTGACTCGTTTGACTCGTTTGACTCGTTTGACTCGTTTGACTCGTTTGACTCGTTTGACTCGTTTGACTCGTTTCACTCGATTTACTCGTTTGACTCGATTTACTCGTTTGACTCGTTTGACTCGTTTGACTCGATTGACTCGTTTGACTCGTTTGACTCGTTTGACTCGATTGACTCGTTTGACTCGTTTGACGAGTTTGACTCGTTTGACTCGTTTGACTCGTTTGACTCGTTTGACTCGTTTGACTCGTTTGACTCGTTTGACTCGTTTGACTCGTTTGGCTCGTTTAACTCGCTTGACTCGATTGTCCTGTTCGAACCGTTTGACTCGTTTGACTCGTTTGACTCGTTTGACTCGTTTGACTCGTTTGACTCGTTTGACTCGTTTGACTCGTTTGACTCGATTGACTCGTTTGACTCGTTAGACTGGTTTGTGTCGTTTGACTCGTTAAACACGTTTGACTCGTATGACTCGTTTGACTCGTACGACTGGTTTGTGTCGATTGACTCGTTTGACTCGTTCGACTCGTTTGACTCGTTTGACTCGTTTGACTCGTTTCACTCGTTTGACTCGTTTGACTCGTTTGACTCGTTTGACTCGTTTGACTCGTTTGACTCGTTTGACTCGTTTGACTCGTTTGACTCGTTAGACTCGTTTGACTCGTTTGACTCGTTTGACTCGTTTGACTCGTTTGACTCGTTTGACTCGTTTGACTCGTTTGACTCGTTTGACTCGTTTGACTCGTTTGACTCGTTTGACTCGTTTGACTCGTTTGGCTCGTTTAACTCGCTTGACTCGATTGTCCTGTTCGAACCGTTTGACTCGTTTGACTCGTTTGACTCGTTTGACTCGTTTGACTCGTTTGACTCGTTTGACTCGTTTGACTCGTTTGACTCGTTTGACTCGTTTGACTCGTTTGACTCGTTTGACTCGTTTGACTCGTTTGACTCGTTTGACTCGTTTGACTCGTTTGACTCGTTTGACTCGTTTGACTCGTTTGACTCGTTTGACTCGTTTGACTCGTTTGACTCGTTTGACTCGTTTGACTCGTTTGACTCGTTTGACTCGTTTGACTCGTTTCACTCGATTTACTCGTTTGACTCGATTTACTCGTTTGACTCGTTTGACTCGTTTGACTCGATTGACTCGTTTGACTCGTTTGACTCGTTTGACTCGATTGACTCGTTTGACTCGTTTGACGAGTTTGACTCGTTTGACTCGTTTGACTCGTTTGACTCGTTTCACACGATTTACTCGTTTGACTCGTTTGACTCGTTTGACTCGTTTGACTCGTTTGACTCGTTTGACTCGTTTGACTCGTTTGACTCGTTTGACTCGTTTGACTCGTTTGACTCGATTGACTCGTTTGACACGTTTGACTCGTTTGACTCGTTTGACTCGTTTGAATCGTTTGAATCGTTTGACTCGTTTGACTCGTTTGACTCGTTTGACTCGTTTGACTCGTTTGACTCGTTTGACTCGTTTGACTCGTTTGACTCGTTTGACTCGTTTGACTCGTTTGACTCGTTTGACTCGATTGACTCGTTTGACTCGTTTGACTCGTTTGACTCGATTGACTCGTTTGACTCGTTAGACTGGTTTGTGTCGTTTGACTCGTTAAACACGTTTGACTCGTATGACTCGTTTGACTCGTACGACTGGTTTGTGTCGATTGACTCGTTTGACTCGTTCGACTCGTTTGACTCGTTTGTCTCGATTGACTCGTTGGACTCGTTTGTCTCGATTGACTCGTTTGACTCGTACGACTCGTATGACTCGTTTGACTCGTACAACAGGTTTGTGCCGTTTGACTCGTTTGACTCGTTTGACTCGTTTAACTCGTTTGACTCGTTTGTCTCGTTTGTATTGTTCGACTCGTTTGACTCGTTTGACTCGTTCGACTGGTTTGTGCCGATTGACTCGTTTGTGCCGTTTGACTCGTTTGACTCGTTTGACTCGTTTGACACGTTTGACTCGTTTGACTCGTTTGACTCGTTTGACTCGTTTGACTCGTTTGACTCGTTTGACTCGTTTGACTCGTTTGTCTCGTTTGACTCGTTTGTCTCGATCGACTCGTTTGACTCGATTGACTCGTTTGACTCGTTTGACTCGTTTGACTCGCTTGACTCGTTTGACTCGTTTGACTCGTTTGACTCGTTTGACTCGTTTCACTCGATTTACTCGTTTCACTCGATTTACTCGATTTACTCGTTTGACTCGTTTGACTCGATTGACTCATTTGTGTCGTTCAACTGGTTTGACCTGTTTGACACGTTTGACACGTTTGACTCGTTCGACTCTTTTGACTCGTTTCACTAGTTTGACTCGTTTCACTCGTTTGACTCGTTTGACTCGTTTCACTCGTTTGACTCGTTTGACCCGTTTGACTCGTTTGACTCGTTTGACTCGTTTGACTCGTTTTGCTCGTTTAACTCGCTTGACTCGATTGTCCTGTCCGACCCGTTTGATTCGTTTGACTCGTTTGACACGTTTGACTCGTTTGACTCGTTTGACTCGTTTGTCTCGTTTGACTCGTTTGACTCGTTTGACTCGATTGACCCGTTTGACTCGTTTGACTCGTTTGACTCGTTTGACTAGTTTGACTCGTTTGACTCGTTTGGCTCGTTCGACTCGCTTGACTCGATTGTCCTGCTAGATCCGTTTGACTCGATTGACTCGTTTGACACGTTTGACTCGTTTGACTCGTTTGACTCGTTTGAATCGTTTGAATCGTTTGACTCGTTTGACTCGTTTGACTCGTTTGACTCGTTTGACTCGTTTGACTCGTTTGACTCGTTTGACTCGTTTGACTCGTTTGACTCGTTTGACTCGTTTGACTCGTTTGACTCGTTTGACTCGTTTGACTCGTTTGACTCGTTTGACTCGTTTGACTCGTTTGACTCGTTTGACTCGTTTGACTCGTTTGACTCGTTTGACTCGTTTGACTCGTTTGACTCGTTTGACTCGTTTGACTCGTTTGACTCGTTTGACTCGTTTGACTCGTTTGACTCGTTTGACTCGTTTGACTCGTTTGACTCGTTTGACTCGTTTGACTCGTTTGACTCGTTTGACTCGTTTGACTCGTTTGACTCGTTTGACTCGTTTGACTCGTTTGACTCGTTTGACTCGTTTGACTCGTTTGACTCGTTTGACTCGTTTGACTCGTTTGACTCGTTTGACTCGTTTGACTCGTTTGACTCGTTTGACTCGTTTGACTCGTTTGACTCGTTTGACTCGTTTGACTCGTTTGACTCGTTTGACTCGTTTGACTCGTTTGACTCGTTTGACTCGTTTGACTCGTTTGACTCGTTTGACTCGTTTGACTCGTTTGACTCGTTTGACTCGTTTGACTCGTTTGACTAGTTTGACTCGTTTGACTCGTTTGACTCGTTTGACTCGTTTGACTCGTTTGACTCGTTTGACTCGTTTGACTCGTTTGACTCGTTTGACTCGTTTGACTCGTTTGACTCGTTTGACTCGTTTGACTCGTTTGACTCGTTTGACTCGTTTGACTCGTTTGACTCGTTTGACTCGTTTGACTCGTTTGACTCGTTTGACTCGTTTGACTCGTTTGACTCGTTTGACTCGTTTGACTCGTTTGACTCGTTTGACTCGTTTGACTCGTTTGACTCGTTTGACTCGTTTGACTCGTTTGACTCGTTTGACTCAATTGACTCGTTTGACTCGTTTGACTCGTTTGACTCGTTTGACTCGTTAGACTCGTTTGACTCGTTTGACTCGTTTGACTCGTTTGACTCGTTTGACTCGTTTGACTCGTTTGACTAGTTTGACTCGTTTGACTCGTTTGGCTCGTTCGACTCGCTTGACTCGATTGTCCTGCTAGATCCGTTTGACTCGTTTGACTCGTTTGACTCGTTCGACTCGCTTGACTCGATTGTCCTGTTCGATCCGTTTGACTCGTTTGACTCGTTTGACTCGTTTGACTCGTTTGACTCGTTTGACTCGTTTGACTCGTTTGACTCGTTTGACTCGTTTGACTCGTTTGACTCGTTTGACTCGTTTGACTCGTTTGACTCGTTTGACTCGTTTGACTCGTTTGACTCGTTTGACTCGTTTGAATCGTTTGACTCGTTTGACTCGTTTGACTCGTTTGACTCGTTTGACTCGTTCGACTCGTTTGACTCGTTTGACTCGTTTGACTCGTTTGACTCGTTTGACTCGTTTGACTCGTTTGACTCGTTTGACTCGTTTGACTCGTTTGACTCGTTTGACTCGTTTGACTCGTTTGACTCGTTTGACTCGTTTGACTCGTTTGACTCGTTTGACTCGTTTGACTCGTTTGACTCGTTTGACTCGTTTGACTCGTTTGACTCGTTTGACTCGTTTGACTCGTTTGACTCGTTTGACTCGTTTGACTCGTTTGACTCGTTTGACTCGTTTGACTCGTTTGACTCGTTTGACTCGTTTGACTCGTTTGACTCGTTTGACTCGTTTGACTTGTTTGACTCGTTTGACTCGTTTGACTCGTTTGACTCGTTTGACTCGTTTGACTCGTTTGGCTCGTTTGACTCGTTCGACTCGCTTGACTCGATTGTCCTGTTCGATCCGTTTGACTCGTTTGACTCGTTTGACTCGTTTGACTCGTTTGACTCGTTTGACTCGTTTGACTCGTTTGACTCGTTTGACTCGTTTGACTCGTTTGACTCGTTTGACTCGTTTGACTCGTTTGACTCGTTTGACTCGTTTGACTCGTTTGACTCGTTTGACTCGTTTGACTCGTTTGACTCGTTTGACTCGTTTGACTCGTTTGACTCGTTTGACTCGTTTGACTCGTTTCACTCGATTTACTCGTTTGACTCGATTTACTCGTTTGACTCGTTTGACTCGTTTGACTCGATTGACTCGTTTGACTCGTTTGACTCGTTTGACTCGATTGACTCGTTTGACTCGTTTGACGAGTTTGACTCGTTTGACTCGTTTGACTCGTTTGACTCGTTTCACACGATTTACTCGTTTGACTCGTTTGACTCGTTTGACTCGTATGACTCGTTTGACTCGTTTGACTCGTTTGACTCGTTTGACTCGTTTGACTCGTTTGACTCGTTTGACTCGATTGACTCGTTTGACACGTTTGACTCGTTTGACTCGTTTGACTCGTTTGAATCGTTTGAATCGTTTGACTCGTTTGACTCGTTTGACTCGTTTGACTCGTTTGACTCGTTTGACTCGTTTGACTCGTTTGACTCGTTTGACTCGTTTGACTCGTTTGACTCGTTTGACTCGTTTGACTCGTTTGACTCGATTGACTCGTTTGACTCGTTTGACTCGTTTGACTCGATTGACTCGTTTGACTCGTTAGACTGGTTTGTGTCGTTTGACTCGTTAAACACGTTTGACTCGTATGACTCGTTTGACTCGTACGACTGGTTTGTGTCGATTGACTCGTTTGACTCGTTCGACTCGTTTGACTCGTTTGTCTCGATTGACTCGTTGGACTCGTTTGTCTCGATTGACTCGTTTGACTCGTACGACTCGTATGACTCGTTTGACTCGTACAACAGGTTTGTGCCGTTTGACTCGTTTGACTCGTTTGACTCGTTTAACTCGTTTGACTCGTTTGTCTCGTTTGTATTGTTCGACTCGTTTGACTCGTTTGACTCGTTCGACTGGTTTGTGCCGATTGACTCGTTTGTGCCGTTTGACTCGTTTGACTCGTTTGACTCGTTTGACACGTTTGACTCGTTTGACTCGTTTGACTCGTTTGACTCGTTTGACTCGTTTGACTCGTTTGACTCGTTTGACTCGTTTGTCTCGTTTGACTCGTTTGTCTCGATCGACTCGTTTGACTCGTTTGACTCGTTCGACTGGTTTGTGCCGATTGACTCGTTTGTGCCGTTTGACTCGTTTGACTCGTTTGACTCGTTTGACTCGATTGACTCGTTTGACTCGTTTGACTCGTTTGACTCGCTTGACTCGTTTGACTCGTTTGACTCGTTTGACTCGTTTGACTCGTTTCACTCGATTTACTCGTTTCACTCGATTTACTCGATTTACTCGTTTGACTCGTTTGACTCGATTGACTCATTTGTGTCGTTCAACTGGTTTGACCTGTTTGACACGTTTGACACGTTTGACTCGTTCGACTGTTTTGACTCGTTTCACTAGTTTGACTCGTTTCACTCGTTTGACTCGTTTCACTCGTTTCACTCGTTTGACTCGTTTGACCCGTTTGACTCGTTTGACTCGTTTGACTCGTTTGACTCGTTTTGCTCGTTTAACTCGCTTGACTCGATTGTCCTGTCCGACCCGTTTGAATCGTTTGACTCGTTTGACACGTTTGACTCGTTTGACTCGTTTGACTCGTTTGTCTCGTTTGACTCGTTTGACTCGTTTGACTCGATTGACCCGTTTGACTCGTTTGACTCGTTTGACTCGTTTGACTCGTTTGACTCGTTTGACTCGTTTGACTCGTTTGACTCGTTTGACACGTTCGACTCGTTTGACTCGTTTGGCTCGTTCGACTCGCTTGACTCGATTGTCCTGCTAGATCCGTTTGACTCGTTTGACTCGTTTGACTCGTTTGGCTCGTTTGACTCGTTCGACTCGCTTGACTCGATTGTCCTGTTCGATCCGTTTGACTCGTTTGACTCGTTTGACTCGTTTGACTCGTTTGACTCGTTTGACTCGTTTGACTCGTTTGACTCGTTTGACTCGTTTGACTCGTTTGACTCGTTTGACTCGTTTGACTCGTTTGACTCGTTTGACTCGTTTGACTCGTTTGACTCGTTTGACTCGTTTGACTCGTTTGACTCGTTTGACTCGTTTGACTCGTTTGACTCGTTTGACTCGTTTGACTCGTTTGACTCGTTTGACTCGTTTGACTCGTTTGACTCGTTTGACTCGTTTGACTCGTTTGACTCGTTTGACTCGTTTGACTCGTTTGACTCGTTTGACTAGTTTGACTCGTTTGACTCGTTTGACTCGTTTGACTCGTTTGACTCGTTTGACTCGTTTGACCCGTTTGACCCGTTTGACTCGTTTGACTCGTTTGACTCGTTTGACTCGTTTGACTCGTTTGACTCGTTTGACTCGTTTGACTCGTTTGACTCGTTTGACTCGTTTGACTCGTTTGACTCGTTTGGCTCGTTTAACTCGCTTGACTCGATTGTCCTGTTCGAACCGTTTGACTCGTTTGACTCGTTTGACTCGTTTGACTCGTTTGACTCGTTTGACTCGTTTGACTCGTTTGACTCGTTTGACTCGTTTGACTCGTTTGACTCGTTTGACTCGTTTCACTCGATTTACTCGTTTGACTCGATTTACTCGTTTGACTCGTTTGACTCGTTTGACTCGATTGACTCGTTTGACTCGTTTGACTCGTTTGACTCGATTGACTCGTTTGACTCGTTTGACGAGTTTGACTCGTTTGACTCGTTTGACGAGTTTGGCTCGTTTCACACGATTTACTCGTTTGACTCGTTTGACTCGTTTGACTCGTTTGACTCGTTTGACTCGTTTGACTCGTTTGACTCGTTTGACTCGTTTGACTCGATTGACTCGTTTGACACGTTTGACTCGTTTGACTCGTTTGACTCGTTTGAATCGTTTGAATCGTTTGACTCGTTTGACTCGTTTGACTCGTTTGACTCGTTTGACTCGTTTGACTCGTTTGACTCGTTTGACTCGTTTGACTCGTTTGACTCGTTTGACTCGTTTGACTCGTTTGACTCGTTTGACTCGTTTGACTCGTTTGACTCGTTTGACTCGTTTGACTCGTTTGACTCGTTTGACTCGTTTGACGCGTTTGACTCGTTTGACTCGTTTGACTCGATTGACTCGTTTGACTCGTTTGACTCGTTTGACTCGATTGACTCGTTTGACTCGTTAGACTGGTTTGTGTCGTTTGACTCGTTAAACACGTTTGACTCGTATGACTCGTTTGACTCGTACGACTGGTTTGTGTCGATTGACTCGTTTGACTCGTTCGACTCGTTTGACTCGTTTGTCTCGATTGACTCGTTGGACTCGTTTGTCTCGATTGACTCGTTTGACTCGTACGACTCGTATGACTCGTTTGACTCGTACAACAGGTTTGTGCCGTTTGACTCGTTTGACTCGTTTGACTCGTTTAACTCGTTTGACTCGTTTGTCTCGTTTGTATTGTTCGACTCGTTTGACTCGTTTGACTCGTTCGACTGGTTTGTGCCGATTGACTCGTTTGTGCCGTTTGACTCGTTTGACTCGTTTGACTCGTTTGACACGTTTGACTCGTTTGACTCGTTTGACTCGTTTGACTCGTTTGACTCGTTTGACTCGTTTGACTCGTTTGACTCGTTTGACTCGTTTGTCTCGTTTGACTCGTTTGTCTCGATCGACTCGTTTGACTCGTTTGACTCGTTCGACTGGTTTGTGCCGATTGACTCGTTTGTGCCGTTTGACTCGTTTGACTCGTTTGACTCGTTTGACTCGATTGACTCGTTTGACTCGTTTGACTCGTTTGACTCGCTTGACTCGTTTGACTCGTTTGACTCGTTTGACTCGTTTGACTCGTTTCACTCGATTTACTCGTTTCACTCGATTTACTCGATTTACTCGTTTGACTCGTTTGACTCGATTGACTCATTTGTGTCGTTCAACTGGTTTGACCTGTTTGACACGTTTGACACGTTTGACTCGTTTGACTCTTTTGACTCGTTTCACTAGTTTGACTCGTTTCACTCGTTTGACTCGTTTGACTCGTTTCACTCGTTTGACTCGTTTGACCCGTTTGACTCGTTTGACCCGTTTGACTCGTTTGACTCGTTTGACCCGTTTGACTCGTTTGACTCGTTTGACTCGTACTCGTTTGACTCGTTTGACTCGTTTGACTCGTTTGACTCGTTTGACTCGTTTGCCTCGTTTGACTCGTTTGACTCGTTTGACTCGTTTGACTCGTTTGACTCGTTTGACTCGTTTGACTCGTTTGACTCGTTTGACTCGTTTGACTCGTTTGACTCGTTTGACTCGTTTGACTCGTTTGACTCGTTTGACTCGTTTGACTCGTTTGACTCGTTTGACTCGTTTGACTCGTTTGACTCGTTTGACTCGTTTGACTCGTTTGACTCGTTTGACTCGTTTGACTCGTTTGACTCGTTTGACTCGTTTGACTCGTTTGACTCGTTTGACTCGTTTGACTCGTTTGACTCGTTTGACTCGTTTGACTCGTTTGACTCGTTTGACTCGTTTGACTCGTTTGACTCGTTTGACTCGTTTGACTCGTTTGACTCGTTTGACTCGTTTGACTCGTTTGACTCGTTTGACTCGTTTGACTCGTTTGACTCGTTTGACTCGTTTGACTCGTTTGACTCGTTTGACTCGTTTGACTCGTTTGACTCGTTTGACTCGTTTGACTCGTTTGACTCGTTTGACTCGTTTGACTCGTTTGACTCGTTTGACTCGTTTGACTCGTTTGACTCGTTTGACTCGTTTGACTCGTTTGACTCGTTTGACTCGTTTGACTCGTTTGACTCGTTTGACTCGTTTGACTCGTTTGACTCGTTTGACTCGTTTGACTCGTTTGACTCGTTTGACTCGTTTGACTCGTTTGACTCGTTTGACTCGTTTGACTCGTTTGACTCGTTTGACTCGTTTGACTCGTTTGACTCGTTTGACTCGTTTGACTCGTTTGACTCGTTTGACTCGTTTGACTCGTTTGACTCGTTTGACTCGTTTGACTCGTTTGACTCGTTTGACTCGTTTGACTCGTTTGACTCGTTTGACTCGTTTGACTCGTTTGACTCGTTTGACTCGTTTGACTCGTTTGACTCGTTTGACTCGTTTGACTCGTTTGACTCGTTTGACTCGTTTGACTCGTTTGACTCGTTTGACTCGTTTGACTCGTTTGACTCGTTTGACTCGTTTGACTCGTTTGACTCGTTTGACTCGTTTGACTCGTTTGACTCGTTTGACTCGTTTGACTCAATTGACTCGTTTGACTCGTTTGACTCGTTTGACTCGATTGACTCGTTTGACTCGTTAGACTGGTTTGTGTCGGTTGACTCGTTTGACACGTTTGACTCGTATGACTCGTTTGACTCGTACGACTGGTTTGTGTCGATTGACTCGTTTGACTCGTTTGACTCGTTTGACTCGTTTGACTCGATTGTCCTGTTCGACCCGTTTGACCCATTTGACTCGTTTGACTCGTTTGACTCGTTTGGCTCGTTCAAATCGCTTGACTCGATTGTCCTGTTCGACCCGTTTGACTCGTTTGACTCGTTCGACTCGTTTAACTCGCTTGACTCGATTGTCCTGTTCGACCCGTTTGACTCGTTTGACTCGTTTGACTCGTTTGACTCGTTTGACTCGTTTGACTCGTTTGACTCGTTTGACTCGTTTGACTCGTTTGACTCGTTTGACTCGTTTGACTCGTTTGACTCGTTTGACTCGTTTGACTCCTTTGACTCGTTTGACTCGTTTGACTCGTTTGACTCGTTTGACTCGTTTGACTCGTTTGACTCGTTTGACTCGTTTGACTCGTTTGACTCGTTTGACTCGTTTGACTCGTTTGACTCGTTTGACTCGTTTGACTCGATTGACTCGTTTGACTCGTTTGACTCGTTTGACTCGTTTGACTCGTTTGACTCGTTTGACTCGTTTGAGTCGATTGACTCGTTTGACTCGTTTGACTCGTTTGGCTCGTTCAACTCGCTTGACTCGATTGTCCTGTTCGACCCGTTTGACTCGTTTTGCTCGTTCAACTCGCTTGACTCGATTGTCCTGTTCGACCCGTTTGACTCGTTTGAGTCGTTTGACTCGTTTGAGTCGTTTGACTCGTTTGACTCGTTTGACTCGTTTGACTCGATTGTCCTGTTCGACCCGTTTGACCCATTTGACTCGTTTGACTCGTTTGACTCGTTTGGCTCGTTCAACTCGCTTGACTCGATTGTCCTGTTCGACCCGTTTGACTAGTTTGACTCGTTTGACTCGTTTGACTCGTTTGAATCGTTTGACTCGTTTGACTCGTTTGACTCGTTCGACCCGTTTGACCCGTTTGACACGTTTGACTCGTTTGACTCGTTTGACTCGTTTGAGTCGTTTGACTCGTTTGACTCGATTGACTCGTTTGACTCGTTTGACTCGATTGTCCTGTTCGACCCGTTTGACCCGTTTTACACGTATGTCTCGTTTGACTCGTTTGACTCGTTTGAGTCGTTTGACTCGTTTGACTCGATTGACTCGTTTGACTCGTTTGACTCGTTTGACTCGATTGTCCTGTTCGACCCGTTTGACCCGTTTGACACGTTTGACTCGTTTGACTCGTTTGACTCGTTTGAGTCGATTGACTCGTTGACTCGATTGACTCGTTTGACTCATTTGACTTTTTTGACTCGTTTGGCTCGTTCAACTCGCTTGACTCGATTGTCCTGTTCGTCCCGTTTGACTCGTTTGAGTCGTTTGACTCGTTTGAGTCGTTTGAGTCGTGTTACGTATGTGGAATTTTCCCATACGCCGCTCTCAACCACTTTTCGAGCTCGCGTCTGCGAAGGGAAAACGCCCTAAAATCCTTTTGCTTATCATACACCACTAAGGGGCTCTTGATCTTGACCATCTGGATCGCGACCATGGGAACGGGAGTGACACGACGACGACCCCGAAGGATTTCCTTATATGGAAATTCTTAACGAATCCCCACTCATTTTGGGACTATATAAACCCTTCAGTTTCAACCCTCTTCGGTTCAAAGCAGTACAGTCACGCGTAGAGTAACGTCGTGTCATGCTCGTACAGAGTTGGTTAAGTTTAGTACGATCGAGCTAAAGTCTCCGTCAGATATCAAAGTTAACCTCATAGAATCCGCGAGTTCGGTTCATATTCTATTCGGCACTTTGAAATAGCCACTCGTACGCCCCGCATCGCCAGTGCGTCAACACCGTGCAAATTAGTGGTAATTTATATACTTTCACTACACTATTTAATCGCGACACTTACATTTGTATAATAATTAGTTATTGAATACACGAATGGTGTTCGCTCTAAATTGAGTAGATTCGTTGAAACCCATCTTTTACCCAGCGATCCTTATAATATTAGTAGCACTCACCCACTGATACAGCTTTACCGCTCGAGTTGTATCAAACATAAATTAAGAGTTACGAGGCATTACTAACATTTCCCGCGACTCCCTGATCTAGCATCAGGTTCGTTCGCAACCTTTCATCCAAAACAAGGAATCTTTACCAACCTAGTGGCTCCCCGATTTCGCATCGGGTTCGTCCACGTTTAACCCTCCTACGGCTCCCTGATTTTGCATCAGGTTCGTCCGCGAGTGACTCCATTCCTAGAGGCTCCCTGATTTAGCATCAGGTTCGTCCTCGCTTCCGATAATCCTAGCGGCTCCCTGATTTCGCATCAGGTTCGTCCGCACTCTAACTAACAAACTCATAAACCGTATTCCTTGGGAAATACCCTTCTCGCCGGCCACTGCGTTGCCGCAGCCCCGGCTCGTAACAGAACTGGTGACAGCGGTGGGATGCTACTGCATTAGAATCGCCGTAAAATTTGGTTTTTAAATACGTTAAAATCACTCGTAATTTATTATTGACAATATACTAGTTTTCGCTAGTCAAGTCACTTAAGAAAGTTTCAAAATGACAGGCGCACAGGCTAACGTCTCGCCTAACGACATTACGAACCTGACAGTTTCCATTGCAAACTCAATGTCACTCTTGACACAACGGACATGTATACAGAATATTACAATGTCAATTCCGACCTTCGACGGTGAAAGTCCACCCTTGACGCGCTTTGCACAAAATGTGGAAGACGGGTTAACTTTGATTCCTGAGGGTACGGAAGCTGAGTATCTTGCGATAATTTTAACAAAACTGATCGGTCCGGCACGCAGGTGCACGTTAGAACATAAATTCACCTCTGTTAAGACGTTAGTGCAACATTTAAAAAAGAGATTCGCGCCGGGAAGAAGTTTGTCATATTTCCAAGTGGAAATCGCGAAATTACATATTCGCGAAGGAGAAAGTCTACGACAGTACGTCGACAGGACCTCTCATCTCGTATATTGTGCGCGCGGAGCTATCCGGGAAAGGTATCTGGATCACGCTGAAGACTTCGTCAAAGAAATGGAAAAGGACGTTAGAGAAAACTTCATCGATGGTTTACCGGATCGAATTTCTTGGAAAGTGTCGGCTCAGTATCAAGACAATCAAACCCTTGAACAAGCTTACGATGCTGTGCTGCAGATAGACAGAAAATTAAGGAATCGGCGACAGTCTCCCCGTAATGAGTCACCCTCTAGGTGGTCTCGCCGAGACCATTACGCCGAAGATTCTCGCCATCACGACCGCCAAGTGTCGTACCCACATTCTCCAAGTAGGTACGACCAAAACAGGGATCGGTCAACAAGAACATCTGGTTTTGAAGAGGAACGAGAAGGACGGACACGTACGACGGCCTGGACCTTGCGTCACCGGAGCCCCTCGAAATCCCCTTCTTATCGCTCCGACTCATCGTTTCCAGATGATGGGGAAAAACAATATTCTATTTTAAAAAATCACGATAAAAATCGCAAGCCGAGTTTATATTGTTGGCATTGCGGTACAACCGGACACGACGGAAAATTCTGTAGGAAACATCCGCGTAGTCCGAGATATCAACAAGACTCGCGAGATTCGTCTGCCGAATCAAACAAGTCTTTAAACTTCGATCGCGCTCAACGTACAGGCGAAACGTTGAGCGGAAACAAAGAAGCTCGCCAAAGGACAGTCCGCTTCGAAGAGAAACCCTCATCAAGGAAGCACCTGCCCCACGCATCAACATCAAGGTTCCAGAACTGGAGTCAGGAACGGGAGAATTCCTAATCGATGGTGGAGCGTCCGTTAATTTAGTAGTCATTAACGCCCTGGGAGAGAAAGCCGCGATAAGCTCTCGGGAAGAAATCGAGTTAACCGGAATTACAACTAATCCAATTCATACCTTAGGAACAACAATTCTTCACATCCACGAAAGTCCCGCACTCTTCTATGTGGTAAAAGAACTTGCAATAGAAGCAGACGGACTAATAGGAATCCCATTTTTAAAACAGGAGGAGGCCGAAATTTCCTATTACCATGGGACTTTAGTATTAAAAAATAAACCAACCCGACCTTTGCGTTTTTCAAATTATCAGGACCTACCTCAAATGAAAGAACTACCGACGTCGACCAAACATCGTATCGAGCCCAGAACGTCGCAACAGATTGCTATAACAATAACAAACCCGAGGATTAGGGAAGGATATTTACCACGTATCAAGACTCTCGAACATCTCTACATAGGGGAAGCAGTTGTAAAGAACAATGACGGGAAGTGCTACGTTATGGCAACAAATACCAGCGATGAACCCCTGGACGTGGAGATAGAACCACAAACATTGGAGCCCTTCGATATCTTCAGTTCATCAGACGAAGATTTGTATCCAGCTGCTGAACACCCGTCAAAATTCAGAACCAAAGAAGATAGAATGCAGAAAATCTTAGAAGCCCTAAACACAAAACATTTGAACAAGGAGGAACTAGATTTCGTTACCAATTTAGTTAGAGATTTTCCCGACCGTTTTTATCTTTCCGGAGATAAACTTGGAAAGGCCCGCGACTTTAAACACTCAATCCATACATCTAACGATATTCCAATCAATACAAGACAATATCGCTATCCTCTCATTCATCAAAAGGAAATTCAAAAACAAATTAGGGCGTTATTCTCAAATGGCATAATCACTCCTTCCAAATCTCCGTACAATTCACCTTTATGGATCGTCCCGAAAAAAGAAGACGAAAACGGAATGAAACGTTGGCGTCTGGTAATAGATTTCCGCTTTCTCAACGAAATAACAATTTCTGATAAATATCCATTACCTCAAATCACCGAGATTTTAGATCGACTAGGAGGAGCTAAATATTTTTCAGTCTTTGATCTCGCTAGTGGATTTCATCAAATAGAGATGGATCCGAAAGATAAAGCAAAAACAGCATTCACTACTCCAAATGGACATTACGAATTCTCTCGAATGCCTTTCGGATTAAAGAATGCACCACCCACCTTTCAACGCCTCATGGATCAAGCACTCACTGGACTTCAAGGAACAGACCTCTTTGTCTACTTGGACGACATAGTGATCTACGCATCATCATTACAGGAACATAATATCAAAGTAAAAAAGCTGTTAAACCGCCTTCGAGAACATGGATTAACCCTCCAGACCAACAAATGCCAATTCCTGCGAAAGGAAGTCGCATACCTTGGACTCATTATTTCAAAGGAAGGAGTAAGACCCGACCCTAGGAAATTAAAAGCTGTTCAAGATTTTCCCACACCTACAACGCAGAAGAACATTCAACAATTCTTAGGACTTGTAGGATATTACCGAAGATTCGTACCTAATTTCACCACAAAAGCAAAACCTTTAATTAATCTATTAGGAAAAGGCATCAAATTCAAATGGACGGAAGAACAAGACCAAAGTTTTAAGCAATTACGTAACGAACTTTGCCTTCAGCCCATATTGCAATATCCAGATTTCAGTAAACCGTTCATTGTAACTACAGATGCATCCGATTACGCTATTGGAGCTGTACTTAGTCAAGGGGAGATAGGAAATGACCTGCCGATTGCCTACGCATCCCGCAGCCTAAATAAACCCGAGAAGAACTATTCGGCTACTGAAAAGGAATGTTTGGCCATGGTTTACGCCGTAAGGTACTTCAGGCCCTACATCTATGGAACTCCATTCACCCTCGTTACAGATCACAGACCACTGGTGTGGCTACACTCTGTCAAGGACCCCACTTCTAGATTAATGAAATGGAAACTCCGACTTTTGGAGTACGAGTACCAGGTTGTCCATAAATCCGGAAAGACGAATAAGAACGCAGACGCATTATCGCGCAACCCCGTTTCTGCCTGCCTACCACTTATTCCACGAGAGCCCAAGGATCCTGACTTCAAAGTCCAGATACCAAAAACAGACGCCAACATCGATACAATTGGGCACCGCGTACGGCAATTACGACGAGACAGAGAAAACCGACCCAAGTACCGAGAGACAAGCAGCAGCTCATATGAAATAGAAGAAACCGCACGTGGGAACGTTCAACATTCTCCAATAATACACAAGAACCGATCTTTTCCCAGCTTATCTCAAGAGGTAACCATGCCAGATGAACGCCAGGAAACCATAAACAATTTTCGCCCGCAGCAAATTCCACTCAAATCGTCCCTTTAGATAAGGAACAGACCTTATTTGACAATCTGATATCCTTTGAGGAACCGCTCGAAAATACTGTAATAGAAAACGCAGGAAACGTTCAACAAGATTTACTCGGTACACCGCAAGCATCATCAGAAGTCATGGATGAACCTTTACAACCTTCAATAAACCAGCTACCTGCAGATACTACACCCGAAACAAGTGTGAGACAACCACCTGACTTTGACCTCACGCTTGACCCTTACCCATTCCTCACTACCGACATTGAAAATTCAAACGAACTTGACGATCTAGAAGAGATCCCGCTAGACCAACCACATAAAATTATTGTTTCTTCCAATACCTTTACCGCTGAAGAAGGACATTACGTACACTTCATTTCTGCCGATTGCAATTTAGTAAACCCCGTCGGAAAATTACTGCTGGACACTGAAATAATTAATAAACCAAACCTCCTAGCAGCGCAACCAAAAAGGGGACAGGTGATAACTACAGACAATGGACTATTTAAAACATTCAGTATAATAATCGCAGACAACTTTTTTGATAATATTAAAAGAGCAGATGTGCTCAATGGATTGAAAACTCTGCAACACACCTTGGATCAAAATCAGATTGAATCATTTCGAATTTCTGCCACCGGAGACCTTCACAAAATACCATCCAACGAATTCGTCAAGATATTAGAAGAGGTTTTTATAGAAACCGGCCTGCAGATCACTTTATGCAATTGTATCATCACAACACCATCCGAAGAGGACAGACAGCACATCATTTGCGAAGCTCACGACAGTTTAATCGGAGGACACAAAGGAGTAACGAAAACCTACAAACGCATTCGATCAAGATTCCATTGGCCGCAAATGCGCAACGATATTCAAGACTACATCCGAAGATGCCAAAGTTGTCAAGAACAGAAATTAGTCCGAGCGAAAACCCGTCAGCCGATGTTGATCACCGACACGCCTATAGGAGCCTTCGACAAAATCTCCTTAGATACAGTGGGACCTTTACCAATTACACCGAGTGGGAACAGACACATTCTCACCATTCAAGATAATCTAACGAAATATTGCGTAGCCGTAGCAATACCTAATATTCGTGCTGCTACAATTGCAGATGCTTTCGCTAGACACTTCATCGCAATCTACGGTACACCCCGCGCAATATTAACAGACAAAGGAACTAGCTTCATCGGAACACTAATGACAAATTTATCCGAAATATTTAAAATCAAACAAATCACAACCTCGGGATATAGACCACAAACCAACGGATCTTTAGAACGAAGTCACATCGTACTCACCGAATATCTCAAGCATTACATGAATAATTACGAAGACTGGGATTTATTAATACCGTTTGCAATGTTCTCTTACAATACATCCGTTCATGAAGCAACAAATTTCACCCCGTACGAATTAATCTTTGGAAAACCAGCTCGAGAACCAAGTTCTTTTCCAACTGGCGAAAAATTAAAGTCATTTGGAGACTACTAAATAGAATTAATAACGCACATGTCTAATATTCGTAATATAACCTCTGATAATCTAAACAAAGCAAAAACCCGTTCCAATCAACACTCCTCGCTAACAACAGCCAGCATGGAAACGCTGACGGAGAACAGAAGGATGATTTCATTGCCGCCTTGATGCTCGACCGACTACCCGGACAACCTCCACTAGACGTCGTCGACCACTGGCTGGAGATGGGCTACGTGGTGCCCAGCGACGATTAAACTTTTACACCCCGCAACACCTAGCGATAAGTACACATCACACTACACTACACCCGACAATTCTCTTTCACACTCTTGTTTATAAAAGGATTTGTGGGGCGTTTTCCCTTCTTTTGAAAAGCATCACGAGAATCGCGATGATTTGTCTTAGGGGGGAGATGTTACGTATGTGGAATTTTCCCATACGCCGCTCTCAACCACTTTTCGAGCTCGCGTCTGCAAAGGGAAAACGCCCTAAAATCCTTTTGTTTATCATACACCACTAAGGGGCTCTTGATCTTGACCATCTGGATCGCGACCATGGGAACGCAAGTTTGACTCGTTTGACTCGATTGAGTCGTTCGACTCGTTCGACTCGTTCGACTCGTTCGACTCGTTCGACTCGTTCGACTCGTTCGACTCGTTCGACTCGTTCGACTCGTTCGACTCGTTCGACTCGTTCGACTCGTTCGACTCGTTCGACTCGTTCGACTCGTTCGACTCGTTCGACTCGTTCGACTCGTTCGACTCGTTCGACTCGTTCGACTCGTTCGACTCGTTCGACTCGTTCGACTCGTTCGACTCGTTCGACTCGTTCGACTCGTTCGACTCGTTCGACTCGTTCGACTCGTTCGACTCGTTCGACTCGTTCGACTCGTTCGACTCGTTCGACTCGTTCGACTCGTTCGACTCGTTCGACTCGTTCGACTCGTTCGACTCGTTCGACTCGTTCGACTCGTTCGACTCGTTCGACTCGTTCGACTCGTTCGACTCGTTCGACTCGTTCGACTCGTTCGACTCGTTCGACTCGTTCGACTCGTTCGACTCGTTCGACTCGTTCGACTCGTTCGACTCGTTCGACTCGTTCGACTCGTTCGACTCGTTCGACTCGTTCGACTCGTTCGACTCGTTCGACTCGTTCGACTCGTTCGACTCGTTCGACTCGTTCGACTCGTTCGACTCGTTCGACTCGTTCGACTCGTTCGACTCGTTCGACTCGTTCGACTCGTTCGACTCGTTCGACTCGTTCGACTCGTTCGACTCGTTCGACTCGTTCGACTCGTTCGACTCGTTCGACTCGTTCGACTCGTTCGACTCGTTCGACTCGTTCGACTCGTTCGACTCGTTCGACTCGTTCGACTCGTTCGACTCGTTCGACTCGTTCGACTCGTTCGACTCGTTCGACTCGTTCGACTCGTTCGACTCGTTCGACTCGTTCGACTCGTTCGACTCGTTCGACTCGTTCGACTCGTTCGACTCGTTCGACTCGTTCGACTCGTTCGACTCGTTCGACTCGTTCGACTCGTTCGACTCGTTCGACTCGTTCGACTCGTTCGACTCGTTCGACTCGTTCGACTCGTTCGACTCGTTCGACTCGTTCGACTCGTTCGACTCGTTCGACTCGTTCGACTCGTTCGACTCGTTCGACTCGTTCGACTCGTTCGACTCGTTCGACTCGTTCGACTCGTTCGACTCGTTCGACTCGTTCGACTCGTTCGACTCGTTCGACTCGTTCGACTCGTTCGACTCGTTCGACTCGTTCGACTCGTTCGACTCGTTCGACTCGTTCGACTCGTTCGACTCGTTCGACTCGTTCGACTCGTTCGACTCGTTCGACTCGTTCGACTCGTTCGACTCGTTCGACTCGTTCGACTCGTTCGACTCGTTCGACTCGTTCGACTCGTTCGACTCGTTCGACTCGTTCGACTCGTTCGACTCGTTCGACTCGTTCGACTCGTTCGACTCGTTCGACTCGTTCGACTCGTTCGACTCGTTCGACTCGTTCGACTCGTTCGACTCGTTCGACTCGTTCGACTCGTTCGACTCGTTCGACTCGTTCGACTCGTTCGACTCGTTCGACTCGTTCGACTCGTTCGACTCGTTCGACTCGTTCGACTCGTTCGACTCGTTCGACTCGTTCGACTCGTTCGACTCGTTCGACTCGTTCGACTCGTTCGACTCGTTCGACTCGTTCGACTCGTTCGACTCGTTCGACTCGTTCGACTCGTTCGACTCGTTCGACTCGTTCGACTCGTTCGACTCGTTCGACTCGTTCGACTCGTTCGACTCGTTCGACTCGTTCGACTCGTTCGACTCGTTCGACTCGTTCGACTCGTTCGACTCGTTCGACTCGTTCGACTCGTTCGACTCGTTCGACTCGTTCGACTCGTTCGACTCGTTCGACTCGTTCGACTCGTTCGACTCGTTCGACTCGTTCGACTCGTTCGACTCGTTCGACTCGTTCGACTCGTTCGACTCGTTCGACTCGTTCGACTCGTTCGACTCGTTCGACTCGTTCGACTCGTTCGACTCGTTCGACTCGTTCGACTCGTTCGACTCGTTCGACTCGTTCGACTCGTTCGACTCGTTCGACTCGTTCGACTCGTTCGACTCGTTCGACTCGTTCGACTCGTTCGACTCGTTCGACTCGTTCGACTCGTTCGACTCGTTCGACTCGTTCGACTCGTTCGACTCGTTCGACTCGTTCGACTCGTTCGACTCGTTCGACTCGTTCGACTCGTTCGACTCGTTCGACTCGTTCGACTCGTTCGACTCGTTCGACTCGTTCGACTCGTTCGACTCGTTCGACTCGTTCGACTCGTTCGACTCGTTCGACTCGTTCGACTCGTTCGACTCGTTCGACTCGTTCGACTCGTTCGACTCGTTCGACTCGTTCGACTCGTTCGACTCGTTCGACTCGTTCGACTCGTTCGACTCGTTCGACTCGTTCGACTCGTTCGACTCGTTCGACTCGTTCGACTCGTTCGACTCGTTCGACTCGTTCGACTCGTTCGACTCGTTCGACTCGTTCGACTCGTTCGACTCGTTCGACTCGTTCGACTCGTTCGACTCGTTCGACTCGTTCGACTCGTTCGACTCGTTCGACTCGTTCGACTCGTTCGACTCGTTCGACTCGTTCGACTCGTTCGACTCGTTCGACTCGTTCGACTCGTTCGACTCGTTCGACTCGTTCGACTCGTTCGACTCGTTCGACTCGTTCGACTCGTTCGACTCGTTCGACTCGTTCGACTCGTTCGACTCGTTCGACTCGTTCGACTCGTTCGACTCGTTCGACTCGTTCGACTCGTTCGACTCGTTCGACTCGTTCGACTCGTTCGACTCGTTCGACTCGTTCGACTCGTTCGACTCGTTCGACTCGTTCGACTCGTTCGACTCGTTCGACTCGTTTGCCTCGTTTGCCTCGTTTGACTCGTTTGAATCGTTTGATTCGTTTGACCCAGTTGACTCGTTTGACTCGTTTGACTCGTTTGACTCGTTTGACTCTTTGACTCGTTTGGCTCGTTTAACTCGCTTGACTCGATTGACCCATGTGACTCGGTTGACTCGCTTGACTCGATTGTCCTGTTCGACCCGTTTGACTCGTTTGACTCGTTTGACTCGTTTGACTCGTTTGAGTCGTTTGACACGTTTGACTCGTTTGACTCGTTTGACTCGTTTGACTCGTTTGACTCGTTAGACCTGTTTGACACGTTTGACTCGTTTGACTCGTTTGACTGGTTTGACTCGTTTGACTCGTTTGACTCGTTTGACTCGATTGACTCGTTTGACTCGATTGTCCTGATCGAACCGTTTGACTCGTTTGACTCGTTTGACTCGTTTGACTCGTTTGACTCGTTTGACTCGTTCGACTCGTTTGAATCGATTGTCCTGTTCGACCCGTTTGACTCGTTTGACTCGTTTGACTCGTTTGACTCGTTTGACTCGTTTGACTCGTTTGACTCGTTTGACTCGTTTGACTCGTTTGACTCGTTTGACTCGATTGCCCCGTTTGACCCGTTTGACCCGTTTGACCCGTTTGACCCGTTTGACTCGTTTGACCCGTTTGACTCGTTTGACTCGTTTGACTCGTTTGACTCGTTTGACTCGTTTGACTCGTTTGGCTCGTTTGGCTCGTTCAAATCGCTTGACTCGATTGTCCTGTTCGACCCGTTTGACTCGTTTGACTCGTTTGACTCATTTGACTCGTTTGACTCGTTTGACTCGTTTGACTCGTTTGACTCGTTTGACTCGTTTGACTCGATTGACTCGTTTGACTCGATTGATTCGATTGACTCGTTTGACTCGTTTGACTCGTTTGACTCGTTTGACTCGTTTGACTCGTTTGACGCGATTGAATCGTTTGACTCGATTGACTCGTTCGACTCGTTTGACTCGTCCAACTCGTTTGGCTCGTACAACTCGTTTCACTCGATTGTCCTGTTCGACCCGTTTGACCCATTTGACTCGTTTGACTCGTTTGACTCGTTTGGCTCGTTCAACTCGCTTGACTCGATTGTCCTGTTCGCCCCGTTTGACTCGTTTGACTCGTTTGACTCGTTGACTCGTTTGACTCGTTTGACTCGTTCGACCCGTTTGACCCGTTTGACACGTTTAACACGTTTGACTCGTTTGACTCGTTTGAGTCGATTGACTCGTTTGACTCGATTGACTCGTTCGACTCGTTGGACTCGTTTGACTCATTTGACTCGTTTGACTCGTTTGGCTCGTTCAACTCGCTTGACTCGAATGTCCTGTTCGACACGTTTGACCCGTTTGACTCGTTTGACTCGTTTGACTCGTTTGACTCGTTTGACTCGATTGTCCTGTTCGACCCGTTTGACCCGTTTGACACGTTTGACTCGTTTGACACGTTTGACTCGATTGACTCGTTTGACTCGATTGACTCGTTTGACTCGTTTGACTCGTTTGACTCGTTTGACTCGTTTGACTCGTTTGACTCGATTGACTCGTTTGACTCGTTTCACTCGATTGACTCGTTTCACTCGATTGACTCGTTTGACCCATTTGACTCGTTTGACTCGTTTGACTCGTTTGACTCGTTTGACTCGTTTGACTCGTTTGACTCGTTTGACTCGTTTGACTCGTTTGACTCGTTTGACTCGTTTGACTCGTTTGACTCGTTTGACTCGTTTGACTCGTTTGACTCGTTTGACTCGTTTGACTCGTTTGACTCGTTTGACTCGTTTGACTCGTTTGACTCGTTTGACTCGTTTGACTCGTTTGACTCGTTTGACTCGTTTGACTCGTTTGACTCGTTTGACTCGTTTGACTCGTTTGACTCGTTTGACTCGTTTGACTCGTTTGACTCGTTTGACTCGTTTGACTCGTATGACTCGTATGACTCGTTTGACTCGTTTGACTCGTTTGACTCGTTTGACTCGATTGTCCTGTTCGACCGGTCTGACCCGTTTGACTCGTTTGACTCGTTCGACCCGTTCGACTCGTTCGACTCGTTCGACTCGTTCGACTCGTTCGACTCGTTCGACTCGTTCGACTCGTTCGACTCGTTCGACTCGTTCGACTCGTTCGACTCGTTCGACTCGTTCGACTCGTTCGACTCGTTCGACTCGTTCGACTCGTTCGACTCGTTCGACTCGTTCGACTCGTTCGACTCGTTCGACTCGTTCGACTCGTTCGACTCGTTCGACTCGTTCGACTCGTTCGACTCGTTCGACTCGTTCGACTCGTTCGACTCGTTCGACTCGTTCGACTCGTTCGACTCGTTCGACTCGTTCGACTCGTTCGACTCGTTCGACTCGTTCGACTCGTTCGACTCGTTCGACTCGTTCGACTCGTTCGACTCGTTCGACTCGTTCGACTCGTTCGACTCGTTCGACTCGTTCGACTCGTTCGACTCGTTCGACTCGTTCGACTCGTTCGACTCGTTCGACTCGTTCGACTCGTTCGACTCGTTCGACTCGTTCGACTCGTTCGACTCGTTCGACTCGTTCGACTCGTTCGACTCGTTCGACTCGTTCGACTCGTTCGACTCGTTCGACTCGTTCGACTCGTTTGCCTCGTTCGACTCGTTTGACTCGTTTGACTCGTTTGACTCGTTTGACTCGTTTGACTCGTTTGACTCGTTTGACTCGTTTGACTCGTTTGACTCGTTTGACTCGTTTGACTCGTTTGACTCGTTTGACTCGTTTGACTCGTTTGACTCGTTTGACTCGTTTGACTCGTTTGACTCGTTTGACTCGTTTGACTCGTTTGACTCGTTTGACTCGTTTGACTCGTTTGACTCGTTTGACTCGTTTGACTCGTTTGACTCGTTTGACTCGTTTGACTCGATTGACTCGATTGACTCGTTTGACTCGTTTGACTCGTTTGACTCGTTTGGCTCGTTCAACTCGCTTGACTCGATTGTCCTGTTCGACCCGTTTGACCCGTTTGACCCGTTTGACTCGTTTGACTCGTTTCACTCGTTTGACTCGTTTCACTCGTTTGACTCGTTTCACTCGTTTGACTCGTTTGACTCGTTTGACTCGTTTGACTCGTTTGACTCGTTTGACTCGTTTGACTCGTTTGACTCGTTTCACTTGTTTGACTCCTTTGACTCGTTTGACTCGTTTGGCTCGTTCGACTCGCTTGACTCGTTTGTCTCGTTTGACTCGTATGGCTCGTTCAACTCGCTTGACTCGATTGTCCTGTTCGACCCGTTTGACCCGTTGGACTCGTTTGACTCATTTGACTCGTTTGACTCGTTTGACTCGTTTGACTCGTTTGACTCGTTTGACTCGTTTGACTCGTTTGACTCGATTGACTCGTTTGACTTGATTGATTCGATTGACTCGTTTGACTCGTTTGACTCGTTTGACTCGTTTGACTCGTTTGACTCGTTTGACTCGTTTGACTCGTTTGACGCGATTGAATCGTTTGACTCGATTGACTCGTTCGACTCGTTTGACTCGTCCAACTCGTTTGGCTCGTACAACTCGTTTCACTCGATTGTCCTGTTCGACCCGTTTGACCCATTTGACTCGTTTGACTCGTTTGACTCGTTTGGCTCGTTCAACTCGCTTGACTCGATTGTCCTGTTCGACCCGTTTGACTCGTTTGACTCGTTTGACTCGTTTGACTCGTTTGACTCGTTCGACCCGTTTGACCCGTTTGACACGTTTGACACGTTTGACTCGTTTGACTCGTTTGAGTCGATTGACTCGTTTGACTCGATTGACTCGTTCGACTCGTTGGACTCGTTTGACTCATTTGACTCGTTTGACTCGTTTGGCTCGTTCAACTCGCTTGACTCGAATGTCCTGTTCGACACGTTTGACCCGTTTGACTCGTTTGACTCGTTTGACTCGTTTGACTCGTTTGACTCGATTGTCCTGTTCGACCCGTTTGACCCGTTTGACACGTTTGACTCGTTTGACACGTTTGACTCCATTGACTCGTTTGACTCGATTGACTCGTTTGACTCGTTTGACTCGTTTGACTCGTTTGACTCGTTTGACTCGTTTGACTCGTTTGACTCGTTTGACTCGTTTGACTCGTTTGACTCGTTTGACTCGTTTGACTCGTTTGACTCGTTTGACTCGTTTGACTCGTTTGACTCGTTTGACTCGTTTGACTCGTTTGACTCGTTTGACTCGTTTGACTCGTTTGACTCGTTTGACTCGTTTGACTCGTTTGACTCGTTTGACTCGTTTGACTCGTTTGACTCGTTTGACTCGTTTGACTCGTTTGACTCGTTTGACTCGTTTGACTCGTTTGACTCGTTTGACTCGTTTGACTCGTTTGACTCGTTTGACTCGTTTGACTCGTTTGACTCGTTTGACTCGTTTGACTCGTTTGACTCGTTTCACTTGTTTGACTCCTTTGACTCGTTTGACTCGTTTGGCTCGTTCGACTCGCTTGACTCGTTTGTCTCGTTTGACTCGTATGGCTCGTTCAACTCGCTTGACTCGATTGTCCTGTTCGACCCGTTTGACCCGTTGGACTCGTTTGACTCATTTGACTCGTTTGACTCGTTTGACTCGTTTGACTCGTTTGACTCGTTTGACTCGTTTGACTCGTTTGACTCGATTGACTCGTTTGACTTGATTGATTCGATTGACTCGTTTGACTCGTTTGACTCGTTTGACTCGTTTGACTCGTTTGACTCGTTTGACGCGATTGAATCGTTTGACTCGATTGACTCGTTCGACTCGTTTGACTCGTCCAACTCGTTTGGCTCGTACAACTCGTTTCACTCGATTGTCCTGTTCGACCCGTTTGACCCATTTGACTCGTTTGACTCGTTTGACTCGTTTGGCTCGTTCAACTCGCTTGACTCGATTGTCCTGTTCGACCCGTTCGACTCGTTCGACTCGTTCGACTCGTTCGACTCGTTCGACTCGTTCGACTCGTTCGACTCGTTCGACTCGTTCGACTCGTTCGACTCGTTCGACTCGTTCGACTCGTTCGACTCGTTCGACTCGTTCGACTCGTTCGACTCGTTCGACTCGTTCGACTCGTTCGACTCGTTCGACTCGTTCGACTCGTTCGACTCGTTCGACTCGTTCGACTCGTTCGACTCGTTCGACTCGTTCGACTCGTTCGACTCGTTCGACTCGTTCGACTCGTTCGACTCGTTCGACTCGTTCGACTCGTTCGACTCGTTCGACTCGTTCGACTCGTTCGACTCGTTCGACTCGTTCGACTCGTTCGACTCGTTCGACTCGTTCGACTCGTTCGACTCGTTCGACTCGTTCGACTCGTTCGACTCGTTCGACTCGTTCGACTCGTTCGACTCGTTCGACTCGTTCGACTCGTTCGACTCGTTCGACTCGTTCGACTCGTTCGACTCGTTCGACTCGTTCGACTCGTTCGACTCGTTCGACTCGTTCGACTCGTTCGACTCGTTCGACTCGTTCGACTCGTTCGACTCGTTCGACTCGTTCGACTCGTTCGACTCGTTCGACTCGTTCGACTCGTTCGACTCGTTCGACTCGTTCGACTCGTTCGACTCGTTCGACTCGTTCGACTCGTTCGACTCGTTCGACTCGTTCGACTCGTTCGACTCGTTCGACTCGTTCGACTCGTTCGACTCGTTCGACTCGTTCGACTCGTTCGACTCGTTCGACTCGTTCGACTCGTTCGACTCGTTCGACTCGTTCGACTCGTTCGACTCGTTCGACTCGTTCGACTCGTTCGACTCGTTCGACTCGTTCGACTCGTTCGACTCGTTCGACTCGTTCGACTCGTTCGACTCGTTCGACTCGTTCGACTCGTTCGACTCGTTCGACTCGTTCGACTCGTTCGACTCGTTCGACTCGTTCGACTCGTTCGACTCGTTCGACTCGTTCGACTCGTTCGACTCGTTCGACTCGTTCGACTCGTTCGACTCGTTCGACTCGTTCGACTCGTTCGACTCGTTCGACTCGTTCGACTCGTTCGACTCGTTTGCCTCGTTTGCCTCGTTTGACTCGTTTGAATCGTTTGATTCGTTTGACCCAGTTGACTCGTTTGACTCGTTTGACTCGTTTGACTCGTTTGACTCTTTGACTCGTTTGGCTCGTTTAACTCGCTTGACTCGATTGACCCATGTGACTCGGTTGACTCGCTTGACTCGATTGTCCTGTTCGACCCGTTTGACTCGTTTGACTCGTTTGACTCGTTTGACTCGTTTGAGTCGTTTGACACGTTTGACTCGTTTGACTCGTTTGACTCGTTTGACTCGTTTGACTCGTTAGACCTGTTTGACACGTTTGACTCGTTTGACTCGTTTGACTGGTTTGACTCGTTTGACTCGTTTGACTCGTTTGACTCGATTGACTCGTTTGACTCGATTGTCCTGATCGAACCGTTTGACTCGTTTGACTCGTTTGACTCGTTTGACTCGTTTGACTCGTTTGACTCGTTCGACTCGTTTGAATCGATTGTCCTGTTCGACCCGTTTGACTCGTTTGACTCGTTTGACTCGTTTGACTCGTTTGACTCGTTTGACTCGTTTGACTCGTTTGACTCGTTTGACTCGTTTGACTCGTTTGACTCGATTGCCCCGTTTGACCCGTTTGACCCGTTTGACCCGTTTGACCCGTTTGACTCGTTTGACCCGTTTGACTCGTTTGACTCGTTTGACTCGTTTGACTCGTTTGACTCGTTTGACTCGTTTGGCTCGTTTGGCTCGTTCAAATCGCTTGACTCGATTGTCCTGTTCGACCCGTTTGACTCGTTTGACTCGTTTGACTCATTTGACTCGTTTGACTCGTTTGACTCGTTTGACTCGTTTGACTCGTTTGACTCGTTTGACTCGATTGACTCGTTTGACTCGATTGATTCGATTGACTCGTTTGACTCGTTTGACTCGTTTGACTCGTTTGACTCGTTTGACTCGTTTGACGCGATTGAATCGTTTGACTCGATTGACTCGTTCGACTCGTTTGACTCGTCCAACTCGTTTGGCTCGTACAACTCGTTTCACTCGATTGTCCTGTTCGACCCGTTTGACCCATTTGACTCGTTTGACTCGTTTGACTCGTTTGGCTCGTTCAACTCGCTTGACTCGATTGTCCTGTTCGCCCCGTTTGACTCGTTTGACTCGTTTGACTCGTTGACTCGTTTGACTCGTTTGACTCGTTCGACCCGTTTGACCCGTTTGACACGTTTAACACGTTTGACTCGTTTGACTCGTTTGAGTCGATTGACTCGTTTGACTCGATTGACTCGTTCGACTCGTTGGACTCGTTTGACTCATTTGACTCGTTTGACTCGTTTGGCTCGTTCAACTCGCTTGACTCGAATGTCCTGTTCGACACGTTTGACCCGTTTGACTCGTTTGACTCGTTTGACTCGTTTGACTCGTTTGACTCGATTGTCCTGTTCGACCCGTTTGACCCGTTTGACACGTTTGACTCGTTTGACACGTTTGACTCGATTGACTCGTTTGACTCGATTGACTCGTTTGACTCGTTTGACTCGTTTGACTCGTTTGACTCGATTGACTCGTTTGATTCGTTTCACTCGTTTGACTCGTTTCACTCGATTGACTCGTTTGACTCGTTTGACTCGTTTGACTCGTTTGACTCGTTTGACTCGTTTGACTCGTTTGACTCGTATGACTCGTATGACTCGTTTGACTCGTTTGACTCGTTTGACTCGTTTGACTCGATTGTCCTGTTCGACCGGTCTGACCCGTTTGACTCGTTTGACTCGTTTGACCCGTTCGACTCGTTCGACTCGTTCGACTCGTTCGACTCGTTCGACTCGTTCGACTCGTTCGACTCGTTCGACTCGTTCGACTCGTTCGACTCGTTCGACTCGTTCGACTCGTTCGACTCGTTCGACTCGTTCGACTCGTTCGACTCGTTCGACTCGTTCGACTCGTTCGACTCGTTCGACTCGTTCGACTCGTTCGACTCGTTCGACTCGTTCGACTCGTTCGACTCGTTCGACTCGTTCGACTCGTTCGACTCGTTCGACTCGTTCGACTCGTTCGACTCGTTCGACTCGTTCGACTCGTTCGACTCGTTCGACTCGTTCGACTCGTTCGACTCGTTCGACTCGTTCGACTCGTTCGACTCGTTCGACTCGTTCGACTCGTTCGACTCGTTCGACTCGTTCGACTCGTTCGACTCGTTCGACTCGTTCGACTCGTTCGACTCGTTCGACTCGTTCGACTCGTTCGACTCGTTCGACTCGTTCGACTCGTTCGACTCGTTCGACTCGTTCGACTCGTTCGACTCGTTCGACTCGTTCGACTCGTTCGACTCGTTCGACTCGTTCGACTCGTTCGACTCGTTTGCCTCGTTTGACTCGTTTGACTCGTTTGACTCGTTTGACTCGTTTGACTCGTTTGACTCGTTTGACTCGTTTGACTCGTTTGACTCGTTTGACTCGTTTGACTCGTTTGACTCGTTTGACTCGTTTGACTCGTTTGACTCGTTTGACTCGTTTGACTCGTTTGACTCGTTTGACTCGTTTGACTCGTTTGACTCGTTTGACTCGTTTGACTCGTTTGACTCGTTTGACTCGTTTGACTCGTTTGACTCGTTTGACTCGTTTGACTCGATTGACTCGATTGACTCGTTTGACTCGTTTGACTCGTTTGACTCGTTTGGCTCGTTCAACTCGCTTGACTCGATTGTCCTGTTCGACCCGTTTGACCCGTTTGACCCGTTTGACTCGTTTGACTCGTTTCACTCGTTTGACTCGTTTCACTCGTTTGACTCGTTTGACTCGTTTGACTCGTTTGACTCGTTTGACTCGTTTGACTCGTTTGACTCGTTTGACTCGTTTGACTCGTTTGACTCGTTTCACTTGTTTGACTCCTTTGACTCGTTTGACTCGTTTGGCTCGTTCGACTCGCTTGACTCGTTTGTCTCGTTTGACTCGTATGGCTCGTTCAACTCGCTTGACTCGATTGTCCTGTTCGACCCGTTTGACCCGTTGGACTCGTTTGACTCATTTGACTCGTTTGACTCGTTTGACTCGTTTGACTCGTTTGACTCGTTTGACTCGTTTGACTCGTTTGACTCGATTGACTCGTTTGACTTGATTGATTCGATTGACTCGTTTGACTCGTTTGACTCGTTTGACTCGTTTGACTCGTTTGACTCGTTTGACTCGTTTGACTCGTTTGACGCGATTGAATCGTTTGACTCGATTGACTCGTTCGACTCGTTTGACTCGTCCAACTCGTTTGGCTCGTACAACTCGTTTCACTCGATTGTCCTGTTCGACCCGTTTGACCCATTTGACTCGTTTGACTCGTTTGACTCGTTTGGCTCGTTCAACTCGCTTGACTCGATTGTCCTGTTCGACCCGTTTGACTCGTTTGACTCGTTTGACTCGTTTGACTCGTTTGACTCGTTCGACCCGTTTGACCCGTTTGACACGTTTGACACGTTTGACTCGTTTGACTCGTTTGAGTCGATTGACTCGTTTGACTCGATTGACTCGTTCGACTCGTTGGACTCGTTTGACTCATTTGACTCGTTTGACTCGTTTGGCTCGTTCAACTCGCTTGACTCGAATGTCCTGTTCGACACGTTTGACCCGTTTGACTCGTTTGACTCGTTTGACTCGTTTGACTCGTTTGACTCGATTGTCCTGTTCGACCCGTTTGACCCGTTTGACACGTTTGACTCGTTTGACACGTTTGACTCCATTGACTCGTTTGACTCGATTGACTCGTTTGACTCGTTTGACTCGTTTGACTCGTTTGACTCGATTGACTCGTTTGATTCGTTTCACTCGTTTGACTCGTTTCACTCGATTGACTCGTTTGACTCGTTTGACCCATTTGACTCGTTTGACCCATTTGACTCGTTTGACTCGTTTGACTCGTTTGACTCGTTTGACTCGTTTGACTCGTTTGACTCGTTTGACTCGTTTGACTCGTTTGACTCGTTTGACTCGTTTGACTCGTTTGACTCGTTTGACTCGTTTGACTCGTTTGACTCGTTTGACTCGTTTGACTCGTTTGACTCGTTTGACTCGTTTGACTCGTTTGACTCGTTTGACTCGTTTGACTCGTTTGACTCGTTTGACTCGTTTGACTCGTTTGACTCGTTTGACTCGTTTGACTCGTTTGACTCGTTTGACTCGTTTGACTCGTTTGACTCGTTTGACTCGTTTGACTCGTTTGACTCGTTTGACTCGTTTGACTCGTTTGACTCGTTTGACTCGTTTGACTCGTTTGACTCGTTTGACTCGTTTGACTCGTTTGACTCGTTTGACTCGTTTGACTCGTTTGACTCGTTTGACTCGTTTGACTCGTTTGACTCGTTTGACTCGTTTGACTCGTTTGACTCGTTTGACTCGTTTGACTCGTTTGACTCGTTTGACTCGTTTGACTCGTTTGACTCGTTTGACTCGTTTGACTCGTTTGACTCGTTTGACTCGTTTGACTCGTTTGACTCGTTTGACTCGATTGACTCGATTGACTCGTTTGACTCGTTTGACTCGTTTGGCTCGTTCAACTCGCTTGACTCGATTGTCCTGTTCGACCCGTTTGACCCGTTTGACCCGTTTGACTCGATTGACTCGTTTGACTCGTTTGACTCGTTTCACTCGTTTGACTCGTTTGACTCGTTTGACTCGTTTGACTCGTTTGACTCGTTTGACTCGTTTCACTTGTTTGACTCGTTTGACTCGTTTGACTCGTTTGGCTCGTTCGACTCGCTTGACTCGTTTGTCTCGTTTGACTCGTATGGCTCGTTCAACTCGCTTGACTCGATTGTCCTGTTCGACCCGTTTGACCCGTTGGACTCGTTTGACTCGTTTGACTCGTTTGACTCGTTTGACTCGATTGTCCTGTTCGACCCGTTTGACCCGTTTGACCCGTTTGACTCGTTTGACTCGTTTGACTCGTGTCACTCGTTTGACTCGTTTCACTCGTTTCACTCGTTTGACTCGTTTCACTCGTTTGACTCGTTTCACTCGTTTGACTCGTTTCACTCGTTTGACTCGTTTCACTCGTTTGACTCGTTTCACTCGTTTGACTCGTTTGACTCGTTTGACTCGAGTAGGTAGGCTATGCCGATTCTAATCCAAGTTGGGGCGAGGGGGTGAGGTGGGGCGAGGGGAATCGCGCTCTTCGACGTGATGGGCGCGGGGGTGAGGCGGGGTGGGGGGAATCGCGCTCTTCGACGAGATGGATGAGGGGTGAGGTTGGGGAGGGGGGTTCTGATTTCTGGACCAAGTGTTGGCGAGGGGGTGAGGCGGTGTGGGGGGAATCGCGCCCTTCGACGAGATGGGCGCGAGACCGCTGGCGGTGGAGGGGGTAATTGGTAAACTGTTGCTGTGAAAAATCCCTAGATTGATCTAGCGACCCCGCAGATCGATGAAAAATCCCCAGAAAATCCCTAGATTCGATGAAAACTCCCCGGATTTGATGTAGCGACACCGCCGATCGATGAAAAATCACCCATACACCTTTGAACGTGTCTCGTTCCCGCGCAATTTCGGCACGTGTTGGACGCGTCTCGTTCCCGCGCAATTTCGACACGTGTCCGAGGATCGGCGAGTAGGCGCGAAAGATAAGGCGTGAGAGAATCAAACGCTCAAGATTAATTACCCTAAATAGAGGAACCGACGCCGCGAAAGAATCCAACGTAGCCTTCGTATAAACATCCGCATGTAATTCGAGGCGATAACTATTCGAGGAATTAATTAATCTAAATACCCAACCGTCGCCACGAAAGAATCCAACGTCGCTTTCGTATAAACATCTACCAACGGAAACATAGAGCGATAATTATTCTTGGTCGCGGGTGAATGAATCAGTTCTCATCGTCGTTGCGCTCATCGCCGGTACCACCGCTATACTCCTCGCTGTCGCGTGCATCTCTATACAAAAATAAAAAAAATAATTCATACATATTCGTTCTCTACATATGACGCGTAAAGTAGATGGAATCAGTGAATAGGACTTACATTAGGTAACGCTACATATATAATTCCATATTTTATGAACGTTCTCCAACGCGCAAACTCCATCGTTGTTGTGAAACGTGCATCGCGGGGCATTCGTCGCGGGCATAGACTTCAGGTTAGGAACGCCGGAATCGTTCGCGGTGCTAGACGCGATCCCACAATAATCATCGTCAACGTCGTAACCACCGTCATCTTCCACAGTTCGGGCGTTGTTGTTGTTGTTGTTAATCTTTAGCTCCTTCAATTCATATAAATCGCAGACATCCTCAACGATTATGTCAGGCATGAGTTGCAGCATCCAGGTATTCTTTTCCGAACCTTTCACGATAGCGAAGTCAATGTTCACGAGTGCGCTGGCGAGCAGTCCAGGAAGTTTGGAGTACGGAACGCAGCCATCAGACCAGCGGAACCCGTGATGATGCTTCGCGAGCCAGGACGCTTGACGGTTTTCGCACGAATTCAGATGTCCCCAGAAGTACGGTGGTTCGAAGATCCAATGGCTGATCGTTGGCGTTTTATCCGTGTTACTCGTTGTGCGAATCGCGAGCTCTTTGACGACGAACTCGCAATTCATATTGAAACCTTGTAGATCGACAATAGCGAACATTATTATTCGTTTAGGTAGCAGTGTCGGCGACGAGAGAGTAACCGAGGACTTTGACATCGACATCAACGTTTTAGAGTAGAAGTAGTATAAGTATTGGTAATTGATGATCGTTCTATATTAGTTTGCGTACCACGTTGGTCAAAGGACCGTATTCGACTATTCGATCGTGGATGATCATACAGTACGCGGTAGTATTAGCGGGGACATTTTCTTTGCATTCGAAATCGATTCGCACGTCAACCGTAGCGCTCTTCAACGATTCGTTCTGCCTAGAACAATCTATGACCGCGATAGGCGCGTATTGGAAGAATTCGATCGCGTTCAGTAACGGTTCTCCACGGCCGTAGTACGATCGACGGAATTTCGCATACATATCGTACAGGAGCGCGTACTTATACTTATCGAAATCCAAGTTCAAGTCTTCGTACGGATACGACTCGGAATTTAGGTAGAGTCGAACGTTCGCGAGTTTACACGCGTCGAATTTGCTCGCGGTTCTATCGAGACGATTCTTTCGATCGGTTTGCATCGCGAATATCACGTATCGGGGTTTCTCGATTTGTGACGAATCGCTTTCCACGATTCGCAGCATCGATAGTTTGTTCACTTCCTCCAAAACGACGTGGGGCATACGCCACTGCACCTTGCGTATCTCGAGTTTCGGTCTCGCAGTGGCGGAGATTCCATACATAGCGTTCGCATCGACTCGCGATCGAATAAGGATCAGCTCGTGCCGCGCGTTCATTACGATGTGTTTGTAATCCTCGCAGAATCCTAATAACACGTTCAGGGGTACGCAGAAATTGAAATCACCCGAATGAAAAATGTCTTTATCGTACGCGATGGTATGATCCCAACCGGCATTCGCGAGTACTTTGCTTCTGTCGATCGACAACGATACGTAATGTTTCAACGTGGTAGCGATCCCCGGATTTCGGCAACGATCGATCTCGACACCATTCAATTCGTACCGAATCTCATCGAACATGAACGCGACGCAATTGTTGTCTAGAACAGCGGTCGCGGACGTTGCCGGACTTTTTGCGTCCTGCACCGTCATCGTGCCGCGACCTTCGATGTAAAGAAAACTTTCACACGGAAGCGTGTACAGATCTTGCTGCTGTATGGGGATTCTTATCTCATCGCTATTGTCGAACGTCGTATTGGCGTACGGATTATAGGTGTGTAACTCGATCTTCGTGATACGGTTGTCGAAGGTTGGCGTATTCGCCACGTCCAGAATGACAGACATCGCGATTCCGTGTGACGCTCTCAGCTTGTTTAATAGGCTACGATGAAACCTAACGATCGTAGGAAACGCGCGTTTCGACGTGTCAACGACTTTCTTATACTTCTCACCGGCCCTCTTCTTATCGCTCCACCCGCCTTTGTTCTTCTACTTTCGCTTCCCGAGATATGATTGCGCCGATGACGCGAGACAGTGCTGGTGGGGCTGGCGACGATTGACGATTCGTACGCGTGATCTAACACTAACATACTACACACATACACGCGTGAATACTACGCTAGCCTATCGCGCGGACGTCGTTGAACGTGCAAACGAATCGTTATTTCTTCTCCACGGAAATCTATAGGGCGATCGTATTGATCGACGATGCACAACGTTAAATCGTGTATTGCTCGTGCGACGATCGGCAAGTAAATGACGTGTCGCGGGGTTTCCGATATCTTATATCCCGGCGGAACGCGAGGTGAAAATTCATGGATCGTGTTTAATCGAATGCCTTGGGAAGGCGATGTGGATCGCCACTGGTACGGCCAGGGAAGGGATGCACTCCAAGGGAGTATTAAAAGTCCAACGGTTGATGGGGCGGCACGTTTATTCGGCCGATCGTGGGCGTCGTTACATAGATGGACGAACGCAGCACGCACAAAGATCAAACACGAACAGACACGACTCGACAAAACACGACGGAAACACTTCACGAAAACTATGTACAGAAATATGTACAGGGAGCGCTGGGCGCGAATGGCTCGAAGGGCCGTTTTCCGGAAGTTCGTAAAACTCGTGGGTCGCTGGGCGACAAAGAAGATCGTTAACAAACGTGCGTGCGAGAGCGTGTTGTTCTTCGAGATGTGTTCGAACGACTAACGGTCGAATTCCAGGAACCTAGACGCTCGCGCCGTGCAAAAACGTGTGACGTGCGTAACCGTCTTACCGAACGGTGTGTCACCGTGTTTACACGCTCTCGCACGCACATTTAAATCCGCGGAACAGCTGACCGCCGGATTTCGGCTGCAACATTCCGCCCGCCTCGGCCCGGAGTACTGGGCCGACCTTGGCGGACGACGCCTCAGGGCGTCCGCCCGCCGTGACACGCAATGACGCGACAAGGTGGACCGGAGTGGCGCGTTACATTGGTGACGGTGGCGTACATTCACTCGTCACGTCGTTGTCCTCGTCAGCAGGCGCAGGGGGGCACGGTAACACGACGACGCGGGTGATCGGGCGCAGGGTGTCGCCCTGCGCGGTGCGCACCGTCACAACTCGGACGCGACCGTCGGGACCAGGGTGGACGCGCGAGACGCGGCCGAGCCGCCACTGTGCCGGCGGAGTGTCGTCGCCCTTGAGGACGACGACATCGCCGACACAGAGGTTTCTCTCTGGGCTGGTCCACTTACGCCGCGGCTGCAGGGAGTGGAGGTAATCCGCGTGCCAACGCCTCCAAAAGTGGTCACGCATCCGCTGAACGACCTGCCATCGGGTCCGGAGCGACGCAGGACCGGTCGCCGATGCTAACGGGGGCAGCGCCAACGGAGGTGCGCCGGTTACAAAGTGAGCCGGGGTGAGCGCGAGGTCGTCATCGTCGTCCGGCGCGGGGACGAGGGGGCGCGAATTGAGGCACGCCTCAACCATGCAGAGCACCGTCGTCAACTCCTCGTACGATAGGGTATGGTCTCGCACGACCCTGTACAGGTGGTGCTTCGCGCTCCTCACTCCTGCTTCCCACAGTCCCCCGCAGTGTGGCGCGGCTGGAGGGATGAAACTCCAATCAATGTTTTCGGTGTCGGAGAATGCCGCGAGGTCCGGCGAGCCCACCGCGCCGCGGACCGCGGCGCCGAGCTCCCGCGCGGCGCCCTTGAAGTTCGTACCGTTGCCGCTATACACGCGCTGGGGGCGACCGCGGCGAGAAACGAACCGCTGAAACGCGGCGAGGAAGGTCGCGGTGGTGTAGTCCGACACCAGCTCCAGGTGCACGGCCCGCGTCGACATGCACACGAACAGGGCGATGTAGGCCTTATGGGCCTTGTATCCGCGACCTTTCGCCGGTCGCGCCAGGATCGGACCTGCGTAATCCACGCCGGTGTTCGCGAAGGGACGGGACGGCGAGACGCGCGCGGCGGGAAGGGCGGCCATGATTTGCGTCCCGGCAGTGGCCCGGAACCGGGCGCAGACCGTGCACCGATGCACGATCGCGCGAACTTCTGCCCTCGCGCGCAGCACCCAATAATTATTCCGCAGGACGCCGAGGGTGAGCTGGGGCCCACCATGCAGCGCCCTGAGATGCGCGTGTCGGATGATCAAGGTCGCGACGTGATGCGGCGGGAGGACGATCGGGTGCCGAGCGTCGTACGGGAGGGGGGCGTGTTGTAACCTTCCCCCCACGCGAATCAAACCGTCCTCGTCCACGTACGGGGCCAGCTGACGGAGCGGGCTGGCCCTTCGGACGGGTTCCCCTTTCCGAATCGCGGCAATGTCGTCCGCGAAGGTCGTACCCTGGAGCCAACGGAGCCACCATACACGCGCCCGCTGCACTTCCGATAATCGCGACCCCCCACCCCCTGCGGTTCCTCGACGACACAGGCGCGCGACGGACAGGATGCGAGCCGTGATTCGGAGGAGTCGCGGCCATGAGGAGACGCTGTTCGGTAGCGGGTTTAACGGGCAAGGTTCGGGCGCCGCGGTGACGTGAGTCACCGTTCGTCGCATCTCGTCCTCGACTGGTCGCGAGTCCTCCGACGCCGGACACGCTGGCCACTCCGACGGCGCTAGCGCGAGCCACTTCGGCCCCTTCCACCAGAGCTCGTGAAGAATCAAATCGCGGGGGTGCATGCCTCGCGAGGCGCAGTCCGCCGGGTTGTCACGCGTCGGAACGTGACGCCACACGGCGGCCGGCAAAGAAGTCTGTATTTCCGACACGCGGTTTGCGACGAACACGTTCCAGTGGGAGGGGTGACGTTGTAGCCACGCCAGCACCACCCGAGAGTCCGTCCAGGCGTGCGTCGTCGAGGGAGGCCAGAGGGCTTCGGACTTGATCCGCAGGAGGAGGCGCGCGAGGAGGACGGCGGCGCTCAATTCGAGGCGAGGAATGCTCATTGTCTGAACCGGCGCGACCTTCGTTTTGGCGGCAAGGAGAGTCACTTGCGCTGCTTCCCCGTGGCGGCGAACGATCCTGCAGTACACTACCGCGCCGTACGCCCTCGAGGACGCGTCGGCGAAGCCATGCAGCTCACAGACGGCGATGGAGGCGTCCTGTCCGCACCAGCGCGGAATGCGCAACGACTCCAGGAGGGGAAGGGACGAGACGTGGTCCTGCCATCCCTGCAGCACATCCAGCGGGAGCGGAGCATCCCAGTCCGAGCCTCGCAACCACAGGTCCTGCAACAAGATTTTTGCGACCACCACCGCAGGCGATATCCAGCCGAGCGGATCGTACAGGCGCGCAGCCACCGACAGGATGGTGCGCTTTGTCGTCGCGGGGACGGAAGGGGGGCCAACCACATAGCGGAACGCGTCCGCTTGGGGAATCCAGTGGATTCCCAGAACCGAGTGGAGATCCGAGCCCTCCGGGGCACAAGGGACTGACGACTCGGATGTGGCCGAAGTCATGCAGTCCGGAAGAAGGGACGGGTGATTGGCCGCCCATTTCCGTAGCACGAATCCTCCCCGCGCCAACAAGGCGCAGAGCTCGTCGCGATCCGCGAGCGCCGACGAAATCTCGTCCGCCCCAAACAGTACGTCATCGACGTAAAATTGAGTCTCGAGGATTCGTCGCCCTCGCGGATATCGCCCTCCTTCGTCAGTGGCCAGCTGCTGTAGGACTCGTAGGGCTAGGTAGGGCGCGGAGGCGGTGCCGTAAGTGACGGTTCGTAATCGAAAAGCGACGGGCTCGCTGTCAGGGCGACGGTGCCACAGAATGCACTGGAGGTTCGCGTCGCTCGGGTGCACGAGGATTTGCCGGTACATCTTCTCGATGTCGGCCTTGAGGGCGAAGCGAGGGAGGCGCCACTGGAGAAGTATGGCCAAAATGTCGCGCTGAAGCTTCGGGCCGACCAGCATATGGTCATTGAGGGAGGTCCCGTTCGACGTCGGGCTCGACGCGTTGAAAACGACACGGAGCTTGGCGTTCGCGCCGGGAGCTTGCTTTACGACGGCGTGATGGGGCAGGTATAATTGCCGCGGGGACGCGTCGTCCCTTGGAGGAACGGCGACCTCCTCCATATGCCCGAGAGCTTCGTATTCTGCGAGAAACGCGTGATACGACTTCTCCAGAGTCGCGTCCCTCGCGAGGCGTCGGTCGAGCGAGCGCAAGAGGGCAGCCGCGCGCGACCGAGATTCGCCGACATCGAGCGGATGTCCCGACTTTAAGGGAAGCCGGACGATGTACCGACCGTCCGCCCGCCGTGAATGCGTGCTCGCGAAATGCTGTTCGCAGCGCGCGTCGTCTGGAGCAAGAGTCACTGGCGCCGTGACCTCCTCGACCTCCCAGAATTTGCGGAGCAGCGCTGGGATGTCGTCCTCAGCGGCTACGGGCTGGGCCGTTATGTGGTGCACCGCACCGACGGCGGGCGAACGACCGGTCGGGCCGGAGACGATCCATCCGAAGATGGTCTGCTGCGCGATTAGGGCCGAGGGGTCGCCGCGACGCAGCCCGGGAAGCAGCAGTGCTCCGAAGTAATCGGCGCCGACGATTAGGTCAATCGGGCGACGGGTGGACGGATCTGGATCCGCAAAAGCCAGGCCGGCGAAGTCCTTCCGCTGCGTGGTCGGGTTCCACTCGTGCACGTAAGACGAGACCTTCGGGACTACGTGGGCGGTGATGGTGATGGCAGTCAATGGTAGTCCCGACAGCGACGACAGGGTCAGCCGCACCTGAGACTGCGAGGCTCCTAATTTGCCGTCCAGGGCCCCGATGAAGTTGGTTACCCGCGGTTGCCGGGGAAGGCGCAACGTCTGGACCACAGATTCCGACACGAGGGAAACCTGGGCTCCCTGATCCAGCAGAGCCCGGATGGTCAGCAGCTCGCCGCCCGATGACCTGACGCCGACAATAGCGGTGGCCAGCAGCACGGGCGCTCCATCCGCGCTCGCGGGCGACGCGATGGAATTAACGGCCGCTGGGGCCTGGCTGCCGGAGGCCGACGGGCCGACGGGGGCACCGTCGGCACCGTCTGACGTATCGGCGTTCACCGGATGGAGCAGCGAATGGTGCCGGCGACCGCATCGCGAGCACGAAGCTGCGACGGGGCAAGAAGGGGCCATGTGGCCGGGCGCGAGACAATTGAAGCAAACGTGTTTGGTCTTCGCGAGTTCGCGACGCTGCTCAAGGCGGAGCGCTTTAAACGCCGCGCATCGGTATAACGCGTGTCGCGCCCGACACACAGGGCATTGGGCTTTCGTCCCGAACGAAGGGTCTGGCGTAGGGCTAGCCATGCAGACCCGAGCGACGGAACCGCGCGACGATTTCCCGGTTTGGCTGCGATCGGGGGCCACGGCCTCCTTCGTGAGGCGTACCGCGTCAAGAGACCGAATTCGTGCCTTCATAAATTGGTCGAGTGCCGCGTACGAGGGGGGATCGGTGCTGACGCCAAGCGAGAGCTCCCACTCCTCGAGCAACTCGGGATCGAGCTTCATCGTCGTCAGAGCGACGATGACGTCATCCCAATGCTCGGTGGGGCGGCCTAAGTTCGCGAGGAGTGAGAGAGCTCGATTGGTGGGGGCCCGTAGCCGTTTCAACTCCGCGGCCGTCGCACCCGCCATCGGCGGCAGAGTGAGAAGGTCGCGCAGGTGGGCCGAGACAATCGCCCGTTTATTTTCAAATTCTTGGGCCATGAGCGCCCACGCGGTGCCGAAATTGGCCTCGGTAATCGTGATGTGTTCGATTGTCTCGGCCGCCTGACCCTCTACCGCCGACTGCAGATACTGTAGCCGCGTCGTATCACTCAGGCTCGCGTTCCCGATGACCAACGACGTGAACAAGTCGCGAAAGCTCGGCCACTCCGTGTACGCACCTGAAAACTTGGGCAAAGCGATGTGCGGGAGGCGCGCGAGGCCTTTGCTGGATCCCTCGCTGGCTGCCTCCGTGGTCCCCGATGCGGGTGGTGTCTGGAAGGACCGAATGGTTTCCCGCAGAAAATCCCGCGCTGCCCAGTACTCCTCCTCAGCCCGAACGAACTCCTCCTCGGCGACGAACGGGCACTCCTCTCGCTCGGCGTCCGGGAGCAGGAGCTCCAGCTCCAGATTGAGGGCTTCACAACGGGCCCACGTCCCGTTCAGCTTCGTCAGCCGATCCTCCGCGTTTGCCTCCGTGAATTTCGCCTTCCCCATCTTCTTGAAATTGGCGAGGAGGCGCACAGACCCTTGCAGCAGCAGGCGAATCTCCTTCACCAACGGCTGCCATGTTGGAGATGATGTCGGAGCCATCCTTCACGGCGCTCCGGCTCGAAGGACCAATGTTTAATCGAATGCCTTGGGAAGGCGATGTGGATCGCCACTGGTACGGCCAGGGAAGGGATGCACTCCAAGGGAGTATTAAAAGTCCAACGGTTGATGGGGCGGCACGTTTATTCGGCCGATCGTGGGCGTCGTTACATAGATGGACGAACGCAGCACGCACAAAGATCAAACACGAACAGACACGACTCGACAAAACACGACGGAAACACTTCACGAAAACTATGTACAGAAATATGTACAGGGAGCGCTGGGCGCGAATGGCTCGAAGGGCCGTTTTCCGGAAGTTCGTAAAACTCGTGGGTCGCTGGGCGACAAAGAAGATCGTTAACAAACGTGCGTGCGAGAGCGTGTTGTTCTTCGAGATGTGTTCGAACGACTAACGGTCGAATTCCAGGAACCTAGACGCTCGCGCCGTGCAAAAACGTGTGACGTGCGTAACCGTCTTACCGAACGGTGTGTCACCGTGTTTACACGCTCTCGCACGCACATTTAAATCCGCGGAACAGCTGACCGCCGGATTTCGGCTGCAACAGATCGTGTGTACCGGTTTATCGTTACTGTACGCGCCGGTAGTGACGTTGCACGTTACTCTGATCACGTTAACGTTTATTATATTCACGGGTACGTTAGACTCGTGTCAGATTCTCGGCAATAAGATATGATTCGGTGAAAATCCTAGCAACGAGCCCACATTATTCGATTTCGTAAAGTCTACAAAGAACGAGGAATACATCTCGCTTTTCATGGTATTGTTGTTAGCTCGAAGCATTAGAGGGTACTTGTCGTCATCGCCGTTGGCGTTGTTCTCGTTGTTACCGCGCTTTCGAGGATATCGCTCGAGTAATCGCTGCTTCAGGTACTCGCCGATAGCGTCTAATTCGTAGGAACCGTGGGGAATCTGGATGCATTCATGAGCGATGTCGACGCTGTTGCTGTCTGCGTCGTAGTCGGCGGCGTAGTAGAATTTATCGTTGCTCGAGTCGATGTTCGGTATCGTGTGAAACGTCTCCAAGTCCGCGAGGCCTAATTCGTACTCACCATCGCTCAAATCTATCGGCGGGAAATAGTTTACCGTCAACACGCTGCTCCGGCCCGTTAACGTGAGCGTGAACGACATATCGATTGTACTCGCGAGACGAAGAGAGATAGAGTGACGCGGGCGCACGAATACTCGGTAATTTATCGATATTATGGATCTTTATTAAGGAAGATGCGGATGATCATTCCGCATCGATACATTCTAACGATATCTTAGTATACATCATTATTAGTAGATAGGCCATAATTCCATAGACTTTTGTTGTAAAAATTGCATGCATAACCGCCCACAATTCATCTCATCGAAACGTTGAAAACGGTCGTGATTGTACGTGATCGTTGTACCGCGTCCGAAATAGTGAATCAATTCCACGGGTGGCCGCAGATTCCCAAAACTATCAAAGTATTGAACTCGCGATCCACGTTTCGCGTACGCGACCCAATGCGTCCCAGCCCCTCGATTCTCGTCAAGATTCGCGATACCGGTTTCGTTGATTCGGACACGCGTGGGAAGCGTGTCGCGCATAAACACCCCTCGAAAGAACGGTACGTTTGCACACTCGCGCGCTAATTGCAGGTTCGTCATAGGTTGCTGCGTTATCGTCGCCACGCGCCGACTCGATCGGCGTTTTTTTTTTTCTTCGTTTGGAGTTGTCGGCGCCGTCGTCTCGAGTTCAAGCCCGCGCCTCGCTTGTACGGTGCCAGATGCATTCCTCGACCCTCCATAACCCGATGGTGACGTAACGTCTCTTCCAGCTGTTTTCGAGACGCCTTCGCATCATTGACCGCTTTGGTTATACCAGCCGCTCCACCGGCCAATGCTCCGATAGCCGATAAAGCGGGTAGCACGAACGGAAGAAACGGAAGAAAGCCTCCGCGTTTCGCCACTCGTAGATTCCGAGGTTGTTGTCGTTGCGAATGTTTCCTTGCAGACTTTCTCTGTTTTCGTTTCATTCTTTTCACACCCATGCCGAGTCTAGTCTTAGCCTTCATCGTCGCCCACACTCCGGCTGCTGCTGCTTTTTCACCAAAGGTCGCGTCGTTCGCGAACACTCGTTCTCGCGCTCGTTCGGCTAACGAACGATCAGCTTCGTGTCTTCCCTCCAAATCCTTTCGATGCGAGTACGCGATATCGTGATCTCGACACGCCGCGTCCAGGGGATTCACACCTTCGTCGCCACGTGCCAATCGCTTTAGCAAACGCGTCCCCGGTCCGCAGAACTGATAACCTGGAACGTGTAGTTCAAATGGTAAACGGTTTATGATACCGTTCACGAGACCCGATCCGGTCTTCTTCCGCTTCTGATTCTTATGCTTCTTCCCTAATCCACGAGACGTCGCAGTCGTTGATGCAACCATATACCTACGTTAGAATAACCATGATAGCGACTACAATAATAAACGCGTACGAGCGCTCCGCCGATCACAGTGATAGTGACCTGCACATCGCATGTCACGAATATAAATAGTCGTCCATCGTCATAGACGCGTGCGTGCGAAGATGCGATTCGTGAAACAGCATGACGTTATCCGCGTAACCGCGAACAGAATGCTCGAAGATGATACGAATGCGAGTCGAGCGAACAGACACGGCCCGCTGCTTCCGAACAGCGTGCGAGGTGTGATTTGCGGTCCTTCGGGATGTGGAAAAACGAACGTGCTTTTAAGTATGCTAGAGAGCCCGAACGGTTTGCGTTTCGAGAACGTGTACGTGTACTCGAAATCGCTGCATCAGCCAAAGTATCGGTATCTCGAACAGGTGTTATCACTCATCGACGGAATCGAATACTTTCCCTACTCGGACAACGCTGAGATCATTCCACCGAGAGACGCTCGGCCCGATTCGATCTTCGTGTTCGACGACGTGGCGTGCGACGAGCAGAACGCGATACGCGAATACTTCTCCATGGGTCGTCACGCGAACGTGGATTGTTTTTATTTGTGTCAGTCGTACGCTAGAATACCTAAACATTTGATTAGAGACAACGCGAATTTCCTGATGCTTTTCAAACAAGACGGTACGAATTTGCGTCGCGTTTACAACGATCACGTGAATACAGACATGACGTTCGAGTCGTTCAACGACTTGTGCGCGAAATGTTGGCGTCGACGATACGATTTCGTGGTTATCGATAAGGATAGTTCCATGTCCGAAGGTCGATATCGAAGAGGATTTAACGAGTTCGTCGTAGCTCACGGACGTCAGTAAACCACGAATCGTTCATCGAGCAACACGAAATGTCTAAAGAACCAACTACAACGATAACCTCGAGCAACGTCAACGCGAGACAAACGCAAAAACATCGTCGGCGAAAAGGAACGAAACGCCAAAAAGGAGTGAAACGTCGGAGCGTGGACGCGAAGGTGGAAATCGCCAAAGTCAGCGACGTTATACGTAAAAAGAGCTTAGCTTTGAAAATTGGTAAAATGGCTACGGAAGCGGCTGTGGAGGCGAGCACGCGACCCATCGTCGAGCCCTTGAAGCAATTAATCGTGAACACGTCTGCATTCCAAACACGCTCAACGCCTCGACCGCGACCGGTGAAGAGGAAACATGAATACGATCATCAAGAATCGTCGAAGAGACTTCGAACCGCTGCTGCGGGTGCAACCATGGAACGATCGAACACCTTTCCAGATTCTGACGACAACGACGATGACGACGACGACGACGATGACGACGACGATGACGACGACGACGACGACGACTACGACGACTACGCCGACGACGCCGACAACGCCGACGACGCCGACGACAACGCAGACATCGACATTGACAACAGCAACGTTGTCGATGTTAATGATGTTGCTGATAATGATAATGATATCATTGATAACGGTGAAAAAAATCAGGATGCTGCGTCGCAATCAAAGGCCACCGATTTTGATTCGCTGCGTAGCCCCGTCGACGATATCCAGGTGTATGTACGGAACGCCAAAGGTCCCTTGTCGCGAGAATACATACGACTACTCTTTACCGACACCAAAAAACGCATCGACAATGTGTACGGTGTATACTTGGGCCCCGACGAAGACCTGATGATCGGCGATTCCACGCTTACCATCGACGCGCACAGCGACGACGTTTGCGTGAATGGAACGCAATACCCGAGAACTCGGGGTTTGTACGAACTGTTATTCATGCGAATCCCCAATGAACTGACGTGCACGGACGCGGATTTTCGGTCGTACCGACGCATCTTGTTAGCTACGAACGCGCATAAGCGAAACCATTCACCGAGTAAGCGCACGTTGGGCAACAGGGGGTACAAGTATAAGAAAATCATATCCTCGGTGATCGGCGGGGTTCAAACATCGGGTCTCAAACGCGTTGCGGGAAAGGGGAGGCGTGGCGGCGCGGGCGCGGGCGGTGCGGGCGGCGCGGGCGGCGCGGGCGACGCGGGCGGCGCGGGCGACGCGGGCGGCGCGGGCGACGCGGGCGGCGCGGGCGGCGCGGGCGACGCGGGTAACGCGGGTGGCGCGGACGCTGCGAGTACGCGTCGAGGTCTAGGATTGCCCATCGACGAATCGATGACGGTCACCGATAACGCGATCGATTACGTGTACTGGGACGATCCGAACGAATTAGTCGATAGACTCGGATTGCTCGTGGCATCGCGCGCGGCCGGTCACACGGGTCACGATAACGAAATCGCGTCCATCGTGGAGGAATTACGCGAGGACGGATTCATCTTAAATTGAACGATCCGATGATCGTCGCGTCAGTAGCGTTCACGAGCACGCATCGTTATGTCGGTGAATAAGTTTGGCATCTCGTTACACAATAATAACAGCAATAACAATAACAATAACAACGAATCGGCGATGACAATGACTAGACTCCTGACCGCGGTGGACGATCGCTTTACGCGAAAACTTGAAACGGCTATCGCGAACGCGCGACTGGACGCCGAGCATCAACGATCTCAACTAGAGACGCGAGTACAACGCGCGATGACGGATATCGTTACCACGCAATTGTCTCGGCTAGAGGACGACTTAAATACCGCGATTGAACGACGCTTCGATCATTTGAAAGACAGATTCGAAGAGTTCACGACTGGGGTGACGAGTCAGAACGCGATATCGACCACGGATCTGTACGAACGGAAGGAGCAGCGAAACGCGAGCGAGGGTCGCCGACGACGACGATGATTAATGGCCCTGACCCCGACGATAGTGATTCCGGAGCGTCGAATGATGACGAACGTTTGCAAAAGACGTGTACCGATTGTATTTTACGAACGCTCGAGGAACTGATACTACTTCTAACACCTTCGGAACGTCGCGACCACCCCCACCCACCCGCGAAGCATGAGCAAGGAACGAATACAATTAGTGAATGAATTACACGCCCCAGCGAGACGAAACTTCCCGCGACGACGCGTCGTGATTCGCGGTTACGATGATCTGTGGCAGGCCGATTTGGTAGAGATGCGTCCGTACGCGAAGCAAAATCGTGGATATCATTACATACTAACGATCATCGACGCGTTCAGCAAGTATGCGTGGGCCGTACCCGTGAAAGCGAAAAGCGGACGCGACGTAACCGCGGCGTTCGCGGCCGTGTTGCGGCAGAGCGATAGATGTCCGCGAAATTTACAAACCGACATGGGAAAGGAGTTTTACAACGCGGAGTTTCAACGATGCGCTAAGACTCGCGGAATCAACCACTACTCCACGTACAGCGTGATGAAAGCGTCGATCGTCGAACGTTTCAATCGTACGCTGAAAAACCTAATGTGGAAACAATTCTCATTGAACGCGTCGTATCGTTGGATCGACCTGTTACCTGAACTCGTCAGCACTTACAACCATCGCAAGCATCGAACGATCAATGCTAGACCCGTTGACGTGACCCCCGCGACGCGTTTATCGTTCGCCGCGAATGAGCCCATCCACCCATCCGCCGCGAAAGGTATTCGACGACGCGCCAAATTCAACGTCGGTGATAAGGTGCGCGTTAGCAAGTTCAAGACCCTCTTCGAGAAGGGATACACGCCAAACTGGTCGACCGAGGTGTTTGAAATCACAACTGTACAACGAACGTGCCCGGTGACATATATTTTGCGCGATTCCGCGGGAGAGCCGATCTCGGGCGGTTTCTACGAGTATGAACTACATTCGGTCGCGAATCCGGACGTCTATCTGGTCGAGAAGATTATTCGACGGAAGGGAAATCAGGTGTACGTCAAGTGGCTTGGATTCGATTCGTCGCGGAACTCGTGGATATGCGATAGGGATATTCTATGATTCTGGAATATGTTTCTGAAATAAATGAATAAATATATATAAATATGTACATTGCACGTTTATTCGCGTTCTCCTTCACGCACGAGTAATCTTAATAAAGAATTACAAATATATATAATATATATATATATATATATATATATATACTAACACATATAAAATACAATTTTGAATATGAACAAACGAAAGAATCGCTTATAACATAAGATATACAATATACATATGTACATGCAGACATACAAACATACTATACATATGTACATGCAGGCATACAAACATACTATACATATGTACATGCAGGCATACAAACATACTATACATATGTACATGCATGCATACGAATATGCTATACAGCGAGGGATTCGTCGATGTCGAGATGTTCGTCGGTGTCGAGGTGTTCGTCGGACTCGTTGAGATGCTCATCGGTGTCGATGTGCTCGTCGGACTCGTCGGGCTCAGGGGGCTCGCGCTCAAGGAGTTCGTGGGGCTCGAGTTCGGGAATTCGATAATGACCCCACGGAATGGTTCTGATCCGGTCAACTAAGACACATCGCTTGTCGTCGAACGGACTGAGTGCGTTCTTTTCTTCACTCACCGAGTACACGTCGTGTTGCTTGGAGCGGATATTGTTCTGTCGAACCGCTTTCTCGGTGAGTGAGTAAAGACAGCGAACGTAATCGTCGAATTGTATACAATTCGCGACCACGTGTCTTCGCACACCCTTCACTTTCTTCGTTTCACTCACAGACCCGTCTTTGGCGTTGACTGTTCTAGTCGCATACATTTTCGATCGTAGTCCGACGAACTCGGTCATCAAGGCGCCGTTGTTCTCATCCTTCATGAGCCCCGGCACCTTTTTGTTTACGCGGGGCATACCGTATGGATTGTCCACCGCGTAATCGCTCGTATCGAATCGATCGACGTCACACTTCATAACGTCATATGCATCCTCGCATTCTAAGCTATACATCAAACTATCGGTGTCGGTGTACAAGACCTTACAGCGGTCACCGAACTTCGCACGCATATACGCGTAATGAAATTCGTACAAGCATTCTTTCGACACGTCGAGCACACTCATACCCACGTATATCGGCTTGTCGAACTTCACTTTTAGTTTGCGCATTTCGATGGCCACTAACTGTTCCGAAAAGATCGTGCGACTGTGAAAGTTCGGCTTCGCGATCAGCGCTTCCGCGCCATAACGACCGTCCCACTGAGTCACTAGTCGCACGTCTACGCGATTCCGCACGTTTTCCATAGTTTTACCATACACCGCGTTGTTCATTAGTTTATATAATGTCTTTTGAAATTCACTCGTGGTGCGTGTTCTCAAATCAGTGTTCAATTGGATGTACTCGCGCAACCAATGCGACTGATCGAATCGCAACACCCGATGAATTCGCGTCACGCGTAATCCGTGGCGCACGCACTGTTTTAGGTAGCGATAGTGGATTACGTATCGCTCCTTATCGTCGAGCGTGGCAAGCAGCTTGGTCTGTTTACCATGTGGCGCGTGCTCGCGCACCGGGCAGAATGGCAGGTCGGCGTGTGCGTCGTGAAGCTTCTTGGGATATTCGATGTCCACCTCCAACAGGTATCCCTCGGGTCCATCGTCGCTGGGCAAGGATGATACATCGAGCGCGGTCACTTCGGAATCGTCCAGCCACTGAAATCCACCATGCGGCATGGCCTGTGACATAGCCCACCCGTACAAGTTGTTGACATCGAAGTACATCAGGTACGTCGAAGGCTTCGACTTGTCGTGCATCCGAGCCGGCAGGTGTTTGTTATTTGCCTTCGCGTGCCTGTGCGAGCACTGGCTCAGACCGCCGCGTATCCCACGCTCCACGAACAGTAGCATGTCAACGTCCGTTAAAAGTTCTAATTGTATGCCGGTGTACTTGAGCATCGCGTCCCACGTGAAACTCGGAAGCGTAAAATAATGCGCGGGATCTAAATCATAACTCGCGATACAATCTGTCCGGAAACTCTCGAACACGTCAGCGAGTAACAATACGTCCGTTTTCAAGTATAAATCACTGTACTCCCCCAATGTCTGTACGCGGAAAGTGTTCCACACATTCGCTGCGTGTGCGTAATCGAGCTCCGACACGGCGGTATCATTCAACCGACTATAGAATGCTTCGCGGGATGGTAAACGCGTATCGTTCAACTTCGCTTACGACGATACATAGTCGTATGGGAAGACGCCCTTCCGGGCTAGAAGATTGAATTGATCGTCCGACAGGGATTGAAATTCGCGTCGTAGAATCACGAGTCGTTCTATGCCGAGGTTCGAAGCGAGTTTCTCCAGACTAGCGGCTAAGAACTTCAATGAATCAATGAAACGAAACTTCAATCCCCTCTGCCAATCGTTATTCTCGGCGTCGATTCCCTTCACGTGCTTGGTGAACGATATGTATCGCTCCTTCGTTACAGGTAGCAGATCGATCTGTCCCTCGAACGCGGACGCCAACTCCCTAATTATAAAATGCGCGTCGTATCCGGACAGATTGTGAAAGACGACCGGTATCGTGTACGATCTTTGGAATTGTAAGTTACACGTCACGTGGGCCGCGCCTCGGTACTCACCCGTCGAGTGGCAATGGTCTCGCACTTTTTTGTCCGTATCGACGAATGGTTTCCCGCACACGTGACACACGCTCGCGTCGTTATAACTTCGCAACTGGTCTTTCGTCAGCGGATTCATCGGTTTCGCGTTCCGTCACCACGAATACGCGACGTTCGCGAAGTCTCTGAGTTCCTGCACGAACCATTGCACGCACTCAGTTTCATGTCGATACACGTGATAACGGCACAGAGACGCGTCGCTGGAACAATGGATGTAGTATCCAACGCTGAAGGCTCTGTGCTGCTGGTACGTGAAGGTGCGACTCCGTTCCGCGGGCTCGACGTCCTCCAGCATGCACTCGAAGTCTGCGTACACGATGAAAGGTGCTCGCTCCTTGTTCTTGAAGTTTTTAAACCTCAACCATTTGTCCTTCGCTGACGGCAATTCGACTGCACACTCGTTGATACGTTGACAGTCCACGGTGTGTTTCGTCAAGCGCTCGGACGAATAGAAGAAGCTGAGACACCTGCAACGAGAATAGCATTAATAATAAACATAAGAATAAATAATATATCGATCGAAGTATTCCATATTTTACTCACCTTTCGCAAACAAATACTCGATGTCCATTATTGCTGAGCTGCTTCGAAATCAGCCTCGACATACTTCGAATACACGCGAAATGGTACCGTTGCGGGTCCTTGGAGTCCTGCACCAGTAGCAGGTTCGCGTGTTTATCCCGCTTTTCCTCCGTCAAACGCAGCGGCAAGCAGCTTTTGTCGGCCCACGTGTACACGTTCACCGACACGTTGTTCAACTCTTCGAACTTCGTCAGCTGGTTTAGCGTTACGGGGAGACTCACAGCGTCCGTATGAAGTACCGTTGAGTAATGAGGGTACGACGCGGTCCTCTCCCCATGTGTAGCAGCGGGATACAAAGTGGCGACGATGGACCACAAGAAACACGCATTGTCTATGCTTTTTACATTAACCACTGCCCTTTTAACCATGACCTCGCGCGGAAGTGGTACGTCACAGCCGGCGCGAAGAGGGTTATGCTTATTAATGTTTATTAGGAGATTTAGCACAGCCCTCAGGGTCCATCCACTATCGCGATCTTGGAACTCCTCGATCGCCACTAACGTGGGAGCTACCACGAACTTGGAATACCACTCGCGCACGTTCGATGTCGCGAACAGTACGCGATTTCGCGTCCCGAAGCTTTTCATGTCTGTATTATCGTTCAACGAAAACTCCGCGTTCAGAATCGTATTCACGGACACACTAGAATGTTCACTGATAGCGTCTGTGATGCGCGATAGAACCATTCGTCGAGCATCCGCCAAAAATTTACGCAGATCGAGGAAGCCCGCGTTAATGACGGCACCGGTCGAAATGCGATTCCGAAACGCGGTTTCCAGATCCTCCCATACAACCTTGGGCGCAGTCGATTGACCCGAAACCCCGAGTCCCACTCGCGAAGACCGTTGCTCCACGATCGTACGTAATGTTGTTGTACGCGCGATTAGTGACACGAGATGCTGTTTCAATCCCACCGAGACTCCCTCGCCGCGCTGATACTCGATGATAAGTTGCAAGGACGCGTCGCACTGATCCATCCAGTTCTCAACTTCCAAAACGGCTTCGTAGTCCAAAAGCGTTGCCATTCGGTAGAGAGCATTGTACATATCCATGAACGCCTCCATGTTTTGGCTTCTTCTTTTACTTCAGTTTTCAATTAATACACACGCACGAACAGGTATGAGTGGTTGATGCGACTGGCGTAGACACGATCGCAGTAAAATAGTTCATCCGTTGACGATGCACATCACTGTCACCCACGATGCAATATAATGTGCATTTACGTAGAGTACTATATTGCGCGGTGTGACGTAGTAGTTGACGTTGCTCGGGCGAGAATCGCATAAATCCTACTTGAAAGATCCTACTCCACGATGATTCGGATAATGAATGCACGCTTAACGCGTCGCGGATTTTATGTCTCTCGATTGTAAGCGTCTGATCACGACTCCACGACTCTGATTGAATATACTAACCACCTACCCTAGCCGAGGTTCATGAGTCATTATCGCTCCAAATTCTTTTCTTCGCACTCTCTCGCGCTCTTTCTCTCTCTCTCTCTCACCCCCAACGTTTCAATAAGGTGACGTGATGCGACGGTTACTCGCCGCGGCACCGCGCGTATCGAATTCACGCGTCCGTGATAAGGGTGTTCACACCCGTCACGGTGGTCTCGATCTTCAAAATACGTTGGGCGATGCCGAATAATTATCGCTGTATACTTCCGTATGCACGACCATGGATCAGCCTCCTAAAAATCAGTTCTTGTCGCCGAGCAAGTCACCGAGCAAGTCGGCGAGGATGCGTTCTACGACGACAACGATGTATATACATATATGCAGATCGTCGATAATATTGTCGAATCGAAAAAATAGATTTAATAAATCTTAATATTAATATTAATATTAATATGTCAGGTTTACTTACCTATCTTCCACCTTCCCTCTGAAATAGTATGTATCGAGATGATAAGTATGATAAGGGAGTCTAAATGAACGCGTTACATTTCCGTTGGTAGATGTTTATACGAAAGCGACGTTGGATTCTTTCGTGGCGACGGTTGGGTATTTAGATTAATTAATTCCTCGAATAGTTATCGCCAGAGGGTTTCGAATTACATGCGGATGTTTATACGAAGACGACGTTGGATTCATTCGCGGCGGCGGTTCCTCTATTTAGGGTAATTAATCTCGAGCGTTCGATTCTCTCGCGCCTTATCTTTCGCGCCTGCTCGCCGATCCTCGGACACGTGTCGAAATTGCGCGGGAACGAGACGCACCCAACACGTGCCGAAATTGCGCGGGAACGATACACGTTCAAAGGTGTATGGGTGATTTTTCATCGATCGGCGGTGTCGCTACATCAAATCCGTGGAGTTTTCATCGAATCTAGGGATTTTTCTGGGGATTTTTCATCGATCTGCGGTGTCGCTAGATCAATCTAGGGATTTTTCGCTGCAACAGTTTTCCAATTACCCCCTCCACCGCCAACGGTCCCGCGCGCGACGAGTCCCCCTCCCCTCTGACGTGATCCCCCTTACCCACGAACTCGATCGACGCCATCTTGAAATCCTCCCCCTCTGACGTCACCCCCTTGCTCACGAACTCAGAACCCCCCTCCCCACCTCACCCCCTCGTCCATCTCGTCGAAGAGCCCGATTCCCCCCACCCCGCCTCACCCCCGCGCCCATCACGTCGAAGAGCGCGATTCCCCTCGCCCCGCCTCACCCCCTCGCCCAAACTTGGATTAGAATCGGCATAGCCTACCTACTGACTCGTTTGACTCGTTTCACTTGTTTGACTCGTTTGACTCGTTTGACTCGTTGGACTCGTTTGACTCGTTTGACTCGTTTGACACGTTTGACTCGTTTGACTCGATTGACTCGTTTGACTCGTTTCACTTGTTTGACTCGTTTGACTCGTTTGACTCGATTGTCCTGTTCGACCCGTTTGACCCGTTTGACACGTTTGACTAGTTTGACTCGTTTGACTCGTTTGACTCGTTTGACTCGTTTGACTCGATTGTCCTGTTCGACCCGTTTCACTCGTTTGACTCGTTTGACACGTTTGACTCGTTTGACTCGTTTGACTCGTTTCACTCGTTTGACTCGTTTCACTCGTTTGAATCGTTTGACTCGTTTGAATCGTTTGACTCGTTTGAATCGTTTGACTCGTTTGACTCGTTTGACTCGTTTGACTCGTTTGACTCGTTTGACTCGTTTGACTCGTTTGACTCGTTTGACTCGTTTGACTCGTTTGACTCGTTTGACTCGTTTGACTCGTTTGACTCGTTTGACTCGTTTGACTCGTTTGACTCGTTTGACTCGTTTGACTCGTTTGACTCGTTTGACTCGTTTGACTCGTTTGACTCGTTTGACTCGTTTGACTCGTTTGACTCGTTTGACTCGTTTGACTCGTTTGACTCGTTTGACTCGTTTGACTCGTATGACTCGTATGACTCGTTTGACTCGTTTGACACGATTGACTCGTTTGACTCGTTTGACTCGTTTCACTCGTTGGACTCGTTTGACTCGTTTGACTCGTTTGACTCGTTTGACACGTTTGACTCGTTTGACTCGATTGACTCGTTTGACTCGTTTCACTTGTTTGACTCGTTTGACTCGTTTGACTCGATTGTCCTGTTCGACCCGTTTGACCCGTTTGACACGTTTGACTAGTTTGACTCGTTTGACTCGTTTGACTCGTTTGACTCGTTTGACTCGTTTGACTCGATTGTCCTGTTCGACCCGTTTCACTCGTTTGACTCGTTTGACACGTTTGACTCGTTTGACTCGTTTGACTCGTTTCACTCCTTTGACTCGTTTCACTCGTTTGAATCGTTTGACTCGTTTGACTCGTTTGACTCGTTTGACTCGTTTGACTCGTTTGACTCGTTTGACTCGTTTGACTCGTTTGACTCGCTTGACTCGCTTGACTCGCTTGACTCGCTTGACTCGCTTGACTCGCTTGACTCGCTTGACTCGCTTGACTCGCTTGACTCGCTTGACTCGCTTGACTCGCTTGACTCGCTTGACTCGCTTGACTCGCTTGACTCGCTTGACTCGCTTGACTCGCTTGACTCGCTTGACTCGCTTGACTCGCTTGACTCGCTTGACTCGCTTGACTCGCTTGACTCGCTTGACTCGCTTGACTCGCTTGACTCGCTTGACTCGCTTGACTCGCTTGACTCGCTTGACTCGCTTGACTCGCTTGACTCGCTTGACTCGCTTGACTCGCTTGACTCGCTTGACTCGCTTGACTCGCTTGACTCGCTTGACTCGCTTGACTCGCTTGACTCGCTTGACTCGCTTGACTCGCTTGACTCGCTTGACTCGCTTGACTCGCTTGACTCGCTTGACTCGCTTGACTCGCTTGACTCGCTTGACTCGCTTGACTCGCTTGACTCGCTTGACTCGCTTGACTCGCTTGACTCGCTTGACTCGCTTGACTCGCTTGACTCGCTTGACTCGCTTGACTCGCTTGACTCGCTTGACTCGCTTGACTCGCTTGACTCGCTTGACTCGCTTGACTCGCTTGACTCGCTTGACTCGCTTGACTCCCTTGACTCGCTTGACTCGCTTGACTCGCTTGACTCGCTTGACTCGCTTGACTCGCTTGACTCGTTTGACTCGTTTGACTCGTTTGTCTCGTTTGTCTCGTTCGACTCGTTTGACTCGTTTGACTCGTTCGACTGGTTTGTGCCGATTGACTCGTTTGTGCCGTTTGACTCGTTTGATTCGTTTGATTCGTTTGACTCGTTTGACACGTTTGACTCGTTTGACTCGTTTGACTCGTTTGACTCGTTTGACTCGATTGACTCGTTTGACTCGATTGACTCGTTTGACTCGTTTGACTCGTTTGACTCGTTCGACTCGTTCGACTCGTTTGACTCGTTCGACTCGTTTGACTCGTTTGACTCGATTTACTCGTTTGACTCTTTTGACTCGATTGACTCGTTTGATTGGTTTGACTCGTTTGACTCGATTGACTCGTTTGACTCGTTAGACTCGTTTGACACGTTTGACACGTTTGACTCGTATGACTCGTTTGACTCGTACGACTGGTTTGTGTCGATTGACTCGTTTGACTCGTTTGACTCGTTTGACTCGTTTGACTCGTTTGACTCGCTTGACTCGCTTGACTCGCTTGACTCGCTTGACTCGCTTGACTCGCTTGACTCGCTTGACTCGCTTGACTCGTTCGACTCGTTCGACTCGTTTGACTCGTTCGACTCGTTTGACTCGTTCGACTCGTTTGACTCGTTTGACTCGATTTACTCGTTTGACTCTTTTGACTCGATTGACTCGTTTGATGGGTTTGACTCGTTTGACTCGATTGACTCGTTTGACTAGTTAGACTCGTTTGACACGTTTGACACGTTTGACTCGTATGACTCGTTTGACTCGTACGACTGGTTTGTGTCGATTGACTCGTTTGACTCGTTTGACTCGTTTGACTCGTTTGACTCGTTTGACTCGTTTGACTCGTTTGACTCGTTTGACTCGTTTGACTCGCTTGACTCGCTTGACTCGCTTGACTCGCTAGACTCGCTTGACCCGCTTGACCCGCTTGACTCGCTTGACTCGCTTGACTCGCTTGACTCGCTTGACTCGCTTGACTCGCTTGACTCGCTTGACTCGCTTGACTCGCTTGACTCGCTTGACTCGCTTGACTCGCTTGACTCGCTTGACTCGCTTGACTCGCTTGACTCGCTTGACTCGCTTGACTCGCTTGACTCGCTTGACTCGCTTGACTCGCTTGACTCGCTTGACTCGCTTGACTCGCTTGACTCGCTTGACTCGCTTGACTCGCTTGACTCGCTTGACTCGCTTGACTCGCTTGACTCGCTTGACTCGCTTGACTCGCTTGACTCGCTTGACTCGCTTGACTCGCTTGACTCGCTTGACTCGCTTGACTCGCTTGACTCGCTTGACTCGCTTGACTCGCTTGACTCGCTTGACTCGCTTGACTCGCTTGACTCGCTTGACTCGCTTGACTCGCTTGACTCGCTTGACTCGTTTGACTCGTTTGTCTCGTTTGTCTTGTTCGACTCGTTTGACTCGTTTGACTCGTTCGACTGGTTTGTGCCGATTGACTCGTTTGTGCCGTTTGACTCGTTTGATTCGTTTGACTCGTTTGACACGTTTGACTCGTTGGACTCGTTTGACTCGTTTGACTCGTTTGACTCGATTGACTCGTTTGACTCGATTGACTCGTTTGACTCGTTTGACTCGTTTGACTCGTTCGACTCGTTCGACTCGTTTGACTCGTTTGACTCGTTTGACTCGTTTGACTCGATTTACTCGTTTGACTCTTTTGACTCGATTGACTCGTTTGATTGGTTTGACTCGTTTGACTCGATTGACTCGTTTGACTCGTTAGACTGGTTTGTGCCGTTTGACTCGTTTGACACGTTTGACTCGTATGACTCGTTTGACTCGTACGACTGGTTTGTGTCGATTGACTCGTGTGACTCGTTTGACTCGTTTGACTCGTGTCACGTCCCGGGTGAGGTCTTTCAGGAACGATGACTATGGGGAAGGAGAAAGACAGGCGCGAATCTAAAATCCAGCACTCTGAGGTTTTGAGGGACTCAGGCGCGAATCTAAAATCCAGCACTCTGAGGTTTTGAGGGACTCAGGCGCGAATCTAAAATCCAGCACTCTGAGGTTTTGAGGGACTCAGGCGCGAATCAAAAATCCAGCACTCTGAGGTTTTGAAGGACTCAGGCGCGAATCTAAAATCCAGCACGCTGAGGGTTAAAGGAACTTAGGCGCGAATGTTAAATTCGTCACACTGAGGTCTTGAGGGACGTTAGGCGCGAATGTTAAATTCGTCACACTAAGGGTTTGAAAGGAACTTAGGCGCGAATGTTAAATTCATCACACTGAGGGTTTGAGAGGAACTTAGGCGCGAATGTTAAATTCGTCACACTGAGGGTTTGAGAGGGATTTAGGCGCGAATGTTAATTTCGTCACACTGAGGGTTTGATAGGAATTTAGGCGCGAATGTTAAATTCGTCACACTGCGAATTTGGAAGGAATTTAGGCGCGAATATTAAATCCGTCACGCTGAGAGTTTCTGGAGGTGATCAGGCGCGAATATTAAATTCGTCACTCAAATCGACCAGGGAAGGTAAATATACACTTGGTGAACACCCGTTATGGCACTTCGTATTTGGTTTGGTTCTGGTAATAGGATTTACCGTTGCATTCGTGCAAAAGAAACCACGCTTAGTTTTTCTATGGATTTGCACGTTTCGTACAGCAATGTGTTTACAAATACTGGAAGCGCTCTCGCGAATCAGCTGTTGCGGCAGCTTGGTTTCGTTGGGAATCTTTATGACTTGAGGATACACACAATAATTCAAAACGTGGTTGAAAACAAAGCGGTTTATTAGCCTTGTTAAGCTTTTATGACAATGCGTGAGGTTTGAGTGTTAACACATAACATTTATATAAATCACAATAAGAAAATATGAATATGAGGTTCATAAATATAACCAAATGAAATTATATTAAGCGTAGATAAATGTGAATGATCGCAATAAGCTTTAGAATATAATGTATTGAGAAATATGATAAGAATAGTAATGAAAATATATATATATAGAAAAGTATTTAACGAAATATTAAATAAACGCAATAAGCAATAGGTGGAATAAACGTTATTAATATAAAGAAATATGAGTAAATATGATATAGAAAGCAATAAGCGTTAGTAAGGAATATAATAATGGAATCAATAAGCATTAACAATATAAAATGATATAGATGAGGGTGATATGCCGTTGAATAATAAATGATAATAATAATATTCGCTTACGGTAGTTGCCGTAGTACACTGATTTTAGGTATATTAACACTTTTATAATATTTTGTTACGATGTAACAACGAAAGATAATCGAAGGAAGATCACTGATCAAAGAGGACCCGGCCTCGCAGGACCTCGTATTTATGTATTTCTACAGGAGCATTGCGGGGGTACGCGCGGTAAAGACCTTGACATATTTCAGGATAATACGCAGTAGGACTTCCAGGGTTTTTATAAACGGTGTGGCTATTAATAGACATATTTATGTCACGTACGCCAAATATGCGTCGTAATTAGGTTTCTGGGGTTTTTATAACTGTAAAGGAGATACTCAACTCATCGGATGGATTTCGGGTATTTTATAGGAAAGGGGTTAGAGTGGCTTAGACTCTGTGGGACGTAGAGGGGGGATTGAGACGTGGTCTCGATTTAAGAGGGATTTGTAACGAGGGACTTGTTTGAATTCGTTTTTGAGGGAATGATTCGTGCTTTGTAGGACGAATAGGCGAAGAGGGTTTTGTAACGATCATCTCGTGATGGGGACCACTAAGGTACATCAGCGAGGTGGACGTTGTATTGATCATCTCGTGATGGGGACCACTAAGGTACATCAGCGAGGTGGACGTTGTATTGATCATCTCGTGATGGGGACCACTAAGGTACATCAGCGAGGTGGAGGTTGTATTGATCATCGTGTGTTGGTGACCGCTAAGGTGCAACATCAAGGTGATCGGTGATTGAGGAGATGGGGTAGGAGCTGAGTTTGATAGACTGTGGTGGAGTGATTTTGAGGTTTACTAATGGAATTTGGAATATGAACGCGCGAAAAATCGTGGGACGTCACACCTCCCCCCTTATATGAAGAAATGGGTACATTTCTTCACACAGGGTCATGGTGTTTTGAAATGAGGAGAAAAATAAAAATAAAAATAAAATGTATTTTGGAAATAACGAAAAAATAAAATAAAATATATAGCCTATTTGGCGAAAATAAATAAAAGATAAAGCCTATTTGGCGAAAATAAATAAATAAAAAGATGTGATGAACCAAAAATGTAAAAAAAGGAAAGAAAAATATTCATTTATATGAAAAATAAAAAAAAGAGATATATAAAAATAAGGAATATATATATATATATATATATATATATATATATATATATATATATATATATATATATATATATATATATATACATATATACAAGGGAAGGGTCGGGTCAGGAAGGAAAGAAGGAAGGATTTTCGGGGGATTAGGAAGGAGGAAAGGAATATTCAAGGGTTTGGAAGGAGGGGTCGTCCAGGATGAACGAGAGGTCGTGACCTTCTTGATAGAGGTCATCGAACCACCTCAGAAATTCGGGCGTCAGCTCCGTATGGTCTGGAACCTCGATAGTTGACCCCGTATCCGGGATTTCTAGAACTCCTGAACGAGGGGGAATGGTTAACGGAACATGGGAGATGAAGGGTTGGGGAGAGGATCGGCATGTATGAGGGGGACTGGAGAGTACCTCCTCGCCGGTCGTTGGAGGGCAGTTTTGGGGCGGTGGGTCCATTGGCGTCCCTGCCGGGGAGTCATCGATGACGATGACCGGGATCGCCGGCTCTGCCTCCCTGATGACCGTCTCGGAGGTTATCCGGGGAAGGAGGGGCGACAGGCTTCTTCCCTCCTTGATGGCCTGCTTCCTTAACCATTTTATATGCCCTAGCCTCCTCTTAAGTCCTCCTCCGTTAGATTTAGCCCCATTGGGCTGGTGGGCCCTTTTATGCGGCATTATATTTTTTGGTAGTTCAATTGATTAATACAAATGTTTTATATTGGGATTAGGGTCAACCGGGATCCTCGCGTAATCGACCAAGACGCGCTTTGTTCGCGTGTATGATTTTTGTTTTGCCTTTCCATGATGTTTTTAAATTTTGCGAAGGGATCACTTCTAATATGGTGTGAGGGCCCGAGTATTGATCTCCGAATTTTCCTTTTTTCGGTTCTATAAGGACGAAAATTGGGTCACCCGGTTTAAAGGTCTCTTCGTTTATATGTCGATCATAATACTTTTTATATCGAAGTTTTGATTGGTTTAACTTTTCCGCAGCGGCGGTTTGTAATTCCTGCACCCTCGTACTCAGGTTCGAGAGGTATTGATTATAGGTTTCGTTTTCGAAGTCTTCGGGTACTCTTTTCCGGCTGGGTACCCGGGCTATTTTCCCAAATACTAACTCGTGTGGAGTGTAACCAGTGCCCTCATGGACGCTGGTATTATAAGAGAACGCGGCCAAATCGGTCCATTCGTCCCAGTCATCATATTTACTGATATACATTTTTAGATATTCCGTTAGGACGATGTGCGATCGCTCTAAAGAGCCGTTTGTCTGTGGGTGAAAGGCTGTGGTTCGAAATTGTTCGATTTTAAATTTTTGCGCGATAGCCTTCATGAATTTACTGGTGAAATTTGCTCCTTGGTCGGTGAGAATGGCTCTAGGAGCTCCGAATTGACAGATAAATTTCTTTATGAACGCATCTGCGATTTTTATTGACGTGGACTGTTTAAGGGGTACGCACACGAAATATTTTGTTAATAAATCTTGGATTGTTAATACATAGGTATTTCCTTCTCTAGTAGTAGGTAACGGTCCCACTATATCTAACGCAACTTTGTCAAAGGCTCGTCCAGGCGTGTCAGTAAGAATCATTGGTTGTTTGGTCTTGACACGGACGAGTTTCTTCCGCTGACAATCCTCGCATTTTCTAATATAATCTTCTACGGCTTTCTTCATTCCTTTCCAAAAGTAGTAGTGTCTAATACGATTATATGTTTTGGTTACTCCTTTATGTCCAGCTAATGCCGATGCGTGATGTTCTGTAATAATATTTTGTCTTTTTGATTCCTCGGGGATTTGAACTATTTGTAAACATACCGTGACTTCAATGTCTTCCTCGTCGACGGTTTCGAGAATGCCCATAATGATGTCTTGCCAGGTTAATTGGTCGATATTTGCTGTTTTAGCTATACTAAATGAGTATATTACGAGTTCCTTGATTATGTTTTTAAAGGAAGATAGAGCTTCACCCCAAGTTGTCGTGGTTAGGTGAGTATTCTGCGTTTCTTTTATGACTAACCCGATGAGAATTCGTCCTTTGTTACTTGTTACATGGGTCTTTCCCAAAGTGAGTTCGTTCGCTTCTTCTAATGCTCCAGTTTCTAGTAGTTGTTTGGCTCCATTGTCGCAAGGTTTCCCATCGGCGCTTAAGAAGAAGATAAGCGTTTCTTTTCGTAAAGACAACGGGTCGCGACTGATCATTGGTATTGTTCGAATGTCCCTATCGGGGTCCGCTTCGTATGTCTCTTCCGGAGAATCGTTCAGCTCGATTAACGACGATTCTGAGTCTGTTGTTGATCCGTCTGATGCGTTGGATTCGATTTCGGAATCAGGGTCTTCCTGTTCCTGTGGTGTTGGAGGTTGCGGAGGTGAAACGATTTGATGTGGAATATTTAATTCTTGTTCTTCTTCTTTTCCCTGGTCTTCCTTTTCTATGCCACTCATGGGTTCTGGTGCATTTACTGGGGAGACGTCGGGTGGTATTATTACAGGTGTTGGAGTTTTGCGCACCTTTCGGTGTGGTTGGATCCTCGTGGGTTTCGCCTTTGGGCGGTTGTTAGTTTCCTTGGTAGTTCGAGGCTTTTTACTAGGCACCCAATCATCATTGGTTTCCTCTCGTGGTCGTATGGGACATGTTCTCTTTACAGGAGGATTACGAGACAGGGCGTCAGCAAGTTTATTGCTTTTCCCTGGTTGATAGCGAATTTCGTAGTCGTATTCTGCTAACTTTAAACGCCACCTAACGAGACGTGCCGTTGGATCTTTTACCCTATGTAACCAAATTAGGGGTTGGTGGTCAGTATATAATATAAATTTCTTTCCATATAAATAAGGTCGGAAGTACCTGACACAATAAACAATGGCTAGAAGTTCTTTTTCTATGGTTGCGTAGTTTATCTCTGCTTTGTTCAGGAGCCGAGAAGCATAAGCGATGGGTAACTCTTTTCCCGCGATATTTTGACTCAATATTCCTCCTATAGCAAATTCAGAAGCGTCGGTGGTAACATGAAAATCCAGGTCAAAATTCGGGTATTGCAGGATAGGTTCTTTCTGCAATGCTAACCTTAGGTGGTCAAAAGCCGTTTTCTGGGACGGTCCCCACTCGAATATTGTGTCTTTCTTTAATAGTTGGGTTAACGGACGAGCTATTTTAGAAAAGTCCGGGATAAACCTCCTATAATATCCGGTTAGTCCAAGGAATTGTTTGATTCCTTTTGGTGTACTTGGTGCCGGGTAGTTTCGGACGGCTTCAATTTTTCCCAGATCAGGTTTTACCCCTTGCTCGGTGATTATGTGGCCTAAATATGCGACTTCCTTGTGTAGGAATTTACATTTGGAAGGCTGAAGTTTAAGATTTGCTTCTCTTAGGCGTTGAGCAAGTTTTTTAAATTTAATCAGGTGTTCCGTGAGGGAACTCGCATAAAGGACGATATCGTCCAAGTAAACAAACATTTCCGTGCCCTGAAGTCCCGTAAGTGTGTGATCCATTAGGCGTTGGAAAGTTGCTGGTGCATTACATAACCCAAACGGCATTCTGACAAACTCATAATGTCCATGAGGTGTAGAAAAAGCCGTTTTAGGTGCATCTTCCGGTTTCATAGGGATTTGGTGAAATCCAGAAGCAAGGTCGAATACGGAGAAGTATTTTGCTCCTCCTAATTGGTCTAATATTTCGTTAATGTTTGGGAGTGGGTATGCATCAGGAACGGTTTTTTCGTTTAAATCCCTGAAGTCAATTACCATTCTTCACAAGAGTTCCCCATTGGGTCCTGGTTTTTTGGAGACGATCCAAATAGGTGAATTGTAGGGTGATAATGATGGCTTTATAATGTCGTTTGCTAGTAAATTCTTTACTTGTTTGTCTATTTCCTTCTTATGTACAGGAGGGAAGCGATATTGTTTAGTATTTACAGGCACTGGGTCCATTGTCTGGATCCCATGCTGGATAGCGTTTGTATGGCCTAACTTCTCGTCTGGTAGATGGAAGAGGTCATGGTATTTATATAAAATTCCTTGGACATGAAGTTTTTCCTCCGGATTCATATGTTCCGTTGAAATTAATTTGAACACTTGTTCCATTCTTGTTGCAAGTTTTTCAGAGATTGTTGATACTTCCTCACCCGACGCCATAGTTAGAGACTCTTGAAATTTTAAGGGAAGGGTTGTTTCGGCATAATGCCCTGGGGATGAGAGCGAGTGTACCTTCGCGGGTACCTCTGAATGATGGATCGACGGATCCTGGGGAAAGAGGGGCTTGATTTTCGTTAGGGTTGGGATAGGAGTGACGCGTTTAGACGTCTTAGTCTCTTTCGGTCGTCTTTGTTTGGGTTCTGGAATCACAATTTCAAATTCTTCCAATTCAACAGTAGGTATAGTGATCGTTGTGTCCATTTCATTAGAATTTATAACTTGTAGGTACGCTTTGCCGTCCTGATTACGGACAAGAGCATTCCCTGCATGAATTCCAGTGCCTAAATCTAATCTAGGTAAATAGCCTTCTTTTATGTCTGAATTTGATATATTTATAAAACAGACTGTTTTTGACCTGGCGGGTAATACGAGTTGATCTCTATTTACAAACGGAATAGAGTTCCCTTTGAACTCTAACTGTTTCTTTGAATAATGAATTGAAGCACTCTGCTTTATAAAGAATTCAGTTCCTAGTATTCCGTGTGGTTTGATTGGGAAATCATTTTCAACTACGTGAAACGTGACGTTGTTGCCCAATAGTGTTATGGTTATTGTTCCAAGGGTGTAGACGAGGTCTTTAGCGATCCCTCTTAATTGCACCTGTTGGTCGGTATTTATATCTCGAGGTTGTTTTATTGTTTGGATTTTTAATAGATTGACTTCAGAACCGGTGTCAATCATTAATTCTGGGGCCATTATAAAATCCGGTGATTGAATAATTACAGACGGGGCTTCTTTGACGGCATTCACCCATGCGGTAGCGATTCTAGTTTTGTTATCGGACGCGTTGCTGCTTGGCCCGTTCCACGGTACGCGTCCGCTGTTGACCGTAGGGGCAGAGCGTTTCCCGAATCTCGTTCCTGGGAGGTTCCAGGGTTTCCCTCATTGCGATTAAATATTCGTTTCCTACATTCAGAGATCAGATGTCCGGGCTTTTTGCAGTATCCACAGATACGCAATTCTGTAGGTCTTGAGGGCGGAGGTCGGGTTTTGTCCCAGTAAGGGGGCAAAGGGTTAGATGCCTGACTACCATATCCTGCAACGCGATTTGGAGGATACCTTTCGAATGTTTGTGGAGCGGTATCTTGATTAGTTCTGCAGGTCCGCGCATCGTGTCCTGTTTTATTACAGAGTTGACACGTTAATTTGGGGGCCTTTTGTTCTGAAAACCTCTGTCGATCCCTGTCGATTTTCTTATCTACGAGTACAGCTAATTCAAAAGCTTCATCGAGCGTTTCGAAATTATGTTGGAGAAATCTTGTTCGTATATGTGGAGGAAGGCCATCCACAAACGAGTCTAACGTTAGACGATCTAGGTCCTCGAGGTGATTCAGTGTAAAGTCGCGATAGTATTCTTTGTCCTCTTCCAAAATAGCGAATCGGAGGTCCTTGACGCGTGAGATGTAATCTAATATGTGTTCGTTGGTTCCTTTGATTACGTTGGCGAGTTCTCCGCGATAGTGGTCCGACGTTTTCGCAGGGGAGAAGGTACGTTTAAGTTGTTTTATCAAATCATTTACGGAATCAAAGACCCGATCCTCAACCGCCAAGTACGCATGGTCTTGCAGCTTATTCGTCAACAACCTCGCTAGCTGAGGTTCAGCATGCGAGGGAACCAGAGCCTTAGCCCTATTGCAGGCTCTCGCGAATTGTAAAATGGATATGTTGTGACCGTTAAATTTTGGGACTGTTTCTACTGCGTCCTTTAATTTTATCTGGGGCGATGGACCCTGGTCCGGAATATTATTACTATTCACTGCCTCAGGAGTTTTATTGAAATTCAACACCGGTTTTCTATCAAGACGGGAGGAACCCGGTGTGGAAAAATTATTTGTATCTAGCGGGGGTGCAAGAAGTCTCTTCATCACTGCCTCGATACTCTGTATTCTATCGGAAAGACCCCCAAACATGGGTTCGGACGGTCCGGTGCCTACGCCCGTATGCGTTTTACTTTCCGCAAATCTCGTGTGCAAATTGTCGGTTCCGGCTCGTTTCTCACCCAATTTTCGTAATTGTTCCATTATTTCGGCGGTCGCGATTTCTATAGCATTTTTGGAAGGTCCCGCGTCTTGGTCTATCACGTGGGGGTCGTCGATATCGCCGTGTTCAGACATTTTAAATTTAGTAAAATCTGTTATTTTAGGGTGGTTTAGGAGGTTTCCTATGTTTGAGCGTCCGGCAGTAGCTACTCAAAATCTATGGTATTCTCTACCCGGGTAGTTTATATCAAATCTGTTATAATTTTTCCTTATTCGACGGCAATGCTCTGTGCACGCGGCACGACTGTTAATAGGATGTAATTTAAACAGAAGGTTTTTGCAACAAGGGCATTCAGGGAATGTATCGTTAGGTTGGTGGTAGTGCACTTGATATATCTCGTCTATCTCCACCGGATTTGAATTAAAACAGTTTAGGCAAATTTTTCTGCCTTCCGTGGTCGTTGCTACGCCTCCAGAAACACAAATCAATTTATTTGAGTCTGATAATACAGCCCGTAGTCTGCGGCTTGGGTAATTTAACGTGTTTTGATTTTGACGGGTATCGCTCATGTTAGATGTCGACTTTAGTTCCTATTCGAAAGGAAATACCATTCGGTGCACCTGGCACAATTGGTTGCAGGACGTACTTGTAACAGAAAGTTATTGCACCGCGGGCAATTAGGGAATGTATGGGGCGTATTTAAAATATGGATTTGATACGTTATCACCGTATTTGTTGGGTCTCGCAGGGAACAGTCTAAGCAAATTTCGTCGTCTTCGTTATTTGCTACAATGGTCCCGGAAACACAGATCATCCACTGTATGGACGCCGTCGAATTTTGAAATTGGCGGCTCCTGTAGGCTGGTTTCCATGGACTAACGTATTCTGTGTACATGCTTAATAGGCAATTGTGGGTACCGTTTGTTAGGGAATTTATTCCTATCGACAGTTGACGCATCCCACCGCTGTCATCAAAAATATGTCACGTCCCGGGTGAGGTCTTTCAGGAACGATGACTATGGGGAAGGAGAAAGACAGGCGCGAATCTAAAATCCAGCACTCTGAGGTTTTGAGGGACTCAGGCGCGAATCTAAAATCCAGCACTCTGAGGTTTTGAGGGACTCAGGCGCGAATCTAAAATCCAGCACTCTGAGGTTTTGAGGGACTCAGGCGCGAATCAAAAATCCAGCACTCTGAGGTTTTGAAGGACTCAGGCGCGAATCTAAAATCCAGCACGCTGAGGGTTAAAGGAACTTAGGCGCGAATGTTAAATTCGTCACACTGAGGTCTTGAGGGACGTTAGGCGCGAATGTTAAATTCGTCACACTAAGGGTTTGAAAGGAACTTAGGCGCGAATGTTAAATTCATCACACTGAGGGTTTGAGAGGAACTTAGGCGCGAATGTTAAATTCGTCACACTGAGGGTTTGAGAGGGATTTAGGCGCGAATGTTAAATTCGTCACACTGAGGGTTTGAAAGGAATTTAGGCGCGAATGTTAAATTCGTCACACTGCGAATTTGGAAGGAATTTAGGCGCGAATATTAAATCCGTCACGCTGAGAGTTTCTGGAGGTGATCAGGCGCGAATATTAAATTCGTCACTCAAATCGACCAGGGAAGGTAAATATACACTTGGTGAACACCCGTTATGGCACTTCGTATTTGGTTTGGTTCTGGTAATAGGATTTACCGTTGCATTCGTGCAAAAGAAACCACGCTTAGTTTTTCTATGGATTTGCACGTTTCATACAGCAATGTGTTTACAAATACTGGAAGCGCTCTCGCGAATCAGCTGTTGCGGCAGCTTGGTTTCGTTGGGAATCTTTATGACTTGAGGATACACACAATAATTCAAAACGTGGTTGAAAACAAAGCGGTTTATTAGCCTTGTTAAGCTTTTATGACAATGCGTGAGGTTTGAGTGTTAACACATAACATTTATATAAATCACAATAAGAAAATATGAATATGAGGTTCATAAATATAACCAAATGAAATTATATTAAGCGTAGATAAATGTGAATGATCGCAATAAGCTTTAGAATATAATGTATTGAGAAATATGATAAGAATAGTAATGAAAATATATATATATAGAAAAGTATTTAACGAAATATTAAATAAACGCAATAAGCAATAGGTGGAATAAACGTTATTAATATAAAGAAATATGAGTAAATATGATATAGAAAGCAATAAGCGTTAGTAAGGAATATAATAATGGAATCAATAAGCATTAACAATATAAAATGATATAGATGAGGGTGATATGCCGTTGAATAATAAATGATAATAATAATATTCGCTTACGGTAGTTGCCGTAGTACACTGATTTTAGGTATATTAACACTTTTATAATATTTTGTTACGATGTAACAACGAAAGATAATCGAAGGAAGATCACTGATCAAAGAGGACCCGGCCTCGCAGGACCTCGTATTTATGTATTTCTACAGGAGCATTGCGGGGGTACGCGCGGTAAAGACCTTGACATATTTCGGGATAATACGCAGTAGGACTTCCAGGGTTTTTATAAACGGTGTGGCTATTAATAGACATATTTATGTCACGTACGCCAAATATGCGTCGTAATTAGGTTTCTGGGGTTTTTATAACTGTAAAGGAGATACTCAACTCATCGGATGGATTTCGGGTATTTTATAGGAAAGGGGTTAGAGTGGCTTAGACTCTGTGGGACGTAGAGGGGGGATTGAGACGTGGTCTCGATTTAAGAGGGATTTGTAACGAGGGACTTGTTTGAATTCGTTTTTGAGGGAATGATTCGTGCTTTGTAGGACGAATAGGCGAAGAGGGTTTTGTAACGATCATCTCGTGATGGGGACCACTAAGGTACATCAGCGAGGTGGACGTTGTATTGATCATCTCGTGATGGGGACCACTAAGGTACATCAGCGAGGTGGAGGTTGTATTGATCATCGTGTGTTGGTGACCGCTAAGGTGCAACATCAAGGTGATCGGTGATTGAGGAGATGGGGTAGGAGCTGAGTTTGATAGACTGTGGTGGAGTGATTTTGAGGTTTACTAATGGAATTTGGAATATGAACGCGCGAAAAATCGTGGGACGTCACACTCGTATGACTCGATTGACTCGTTTGACTCGTTTGACTCGTTTGACTCGTTTGACTCGTTTGACACGTTTGACTCGTTTGACTCGTTTCACACGATTCACTCGTTCGACTCGTTCGACTCGTTCGACTCGTTCGACTCGTTCGACTCGTTCGACTCGTTCGACTCGTTCGACTCGTTCGACTCGTTCGACTCGTTCGACTCGTTCGACTCGTTCGACTCGTTCGACTCGTTCGACTCGTTCGACTCGTTCGACTCGTTCGACTCGTTCGACTCGTTCGACTCGTTCGACTCGTTCGACTCGTTCGACTCGTTCGACTCGTTCGACTCGTTCGACTCGTTCGACTCGTTCGACTCGTTCGACTCGTTCGACTCGTTCGACTCGTTCGACTCGTTCGACTCGTTCGACTCGTTCGACTCGTTCGACTCGTTCGACTCGTTCGACTCGTTCGACTCGTTCGACTCGTTCGACTCGTTCGACTCGTTCGACTCGTTCGACTCGTTCGACTCGTTCGACTCGTTCGACTCGTTCGACTCGTTCGACTCGTTCGACTCGTTCGACTCGTTCGACTCGTTCGACTCGTTCGACTCGTTCGACTCGTTCGACTCGTTCGACTCGTTCGACTCGTTCGACTCGTTCGACTCGTTCGACTCGTTCGACTCGTTCGACTCGTTCGACTCGTTCGACTCGTTCGACTCGTTCGACTCGTTCGACTCGTTCGACTCGTTCGACTCGTTCGACTCGTTCGACTCGTTCGACTCGTTCGACTCGTTCGACTCGTTCGACTCGTTCGACTCGTTCGACTCGTTCGACTCGTTCGACTCGTTCGACTCGTTCGACTCGTTCGACTCGTTCGACTCGTTCGACTCGTTCGACTCGTTCGACTCGTTCGACTCGTTCGACTCGTTCGACTCGTTCGACTCGTTCGACTCGTTCGACTCGTTCGACTCGTTCGACTCGTTCGACTCGTTCGACTCGTTCGACTCGTTCGACTCGTTCGACTCGTTCGACTCGTTCGACTCGTTCGACTCGTTCGACTCGTTCGACTCGTTCGACTCGTTCGACTCGTTCGACTCGTTCGACTCGTTCGACTCGTTCGACTCGTTCGACTCGTTCGACTCGTTCGACTCGTTTCGACTCGTTCGACTCGTTCGACTCGTTCGACTCGTTCGACTCGTTCGACTCGTTCGACTCGTTCGACTCGTTCGACTCGTTCGACTCGTTCGACTCGTTCGACTCGTTCGACTCGTTCGACTCGTTCGACTCGTTCGACTCGTTCGACTCGTTCGACTCGTTCGACTCGTTCGACTCGTTCGACTCGTTCGACTCGTTCGACTCGTTCGACTCGTTCGACTCGTTCGACTCGTTCGACTCGTTCGACTCGTTCGACTCGTTCGACTCGTTCGACTCGTTCGACTCGTTCGACTCGTTCGACTCGTTCGACTCGTTCGACTCGTTCGACTCGTTCGACTCGTTCGACTCGTTCGACTCGTTCGACTCGTTCGACTCGTTCGACTCGTTCGACTCGTTCGACTCGTCCGACTCGTCCGACTCGTCCGACTCGTCCGACTCGTCCGACTCGTCCGACTCGTCCGACTCGTCCGACTCGTCCGACTCGTCCGACTCGTCCGACTCGTCCGACTCGTCCGACTCGTCCGACTCGTCCGACTCGTCCGACTCGTCCGACTCGTCCGACTCGTCCGACTCGTCCGACTCGTCCGACTCGTCCGACTCGTCCGACTCGTCCGACTCGTCCGACTCGTCCGACTCGTCCGACTCGTCCGACTCGTTCGACTCGTTCGACTCGTCCGACTCGTCCGACTCGTTCGACTCGTTCGACTCGTTCGACTCGTCCGACTCGTCCGACTCGTCCGACTCGTCCGACTCGTTCGACTCGTTCGACTCGTTCGACTCGTTCGACTCGTTCGACTCGTTCGACTCGTTCGACTCGTTCGACTCGTTCGACTCGTTCGACTCGTTCGACTCGTTCGACTCGTTCGACTCGTTCGACTCGTTCGACTCGTTCGACTCGTTCGACTCGTTCGACTCGTTCGACTCGTTCGACTCGTTCGACTCGTTCGACTCGTTCGACTCGTTCGACTCGTTCGACTCGTTCGACTCGTTCGACTCGTTCGACTCGTTCGACTCGTTCGACTCGTTCGACTCGTTCGACTCGTTCGACTCGTTCGACTCGTTCGACTCGTTCGACTCGTTCGACTCGTTCGACTCGTTCGACTCGTTCGACTCGTTCGACTCGTTCGACTCGTTCGACTCGTTCGACTCGTTCGACTCGTTCGACTCGTTCGACTCGTTCGACTCGTTCGACTCGTTCGACTCGTTCGACTCGTTCGACTCGTTCGACTCGTTCGACTCGTTCGACTCGTTCGACTCGTTCGACTCGTTCGACTCGTTCGACTCGTTCGACTCGTTCGACTCGTTCGACTCGTTCGACTCGTTCGACTCGTTCGACTCGTTCGACTCGTTCGACTCGTTCGACTCGTTCGACTCGTTCGACTCGTTCGACTCGTTCGACTCGTTCGACTCGTTCGACTCGTTCGACTCGTTCGACTCGTTCGACTCGTTCGACTCGTTCGACTCGTTCGACTCGTTCGACTCGTTCGACTCGTTCGACTCGTCCGACTCGTTCGACTCGTCCGACTCGTCCGACTCGTCCGACTCGTCCGACTCGTCCGACTCGTCCGACTCGTCCGACTCGTCCGACTCGTTCGACTCGTTCGACTCGTTCGACTCGTTCGACTCGTCCGACTCGTTCGACTCGTTCGACTCGTTCGACTCGTTCGACTCGTTCGACTCGTTCGACTCGTTCGACTCGTTCGACTCGTTCGACTCGTTCGACTCGTTCGACTCGTTCGACTCGTTCGACTCGTTCGACTCGTTCGACTCGTTCGACTCGTTCGACTCGTTCGACTCGTTCGACTCGTTCGACTCGTTCGACTCGTTCGACTCGTTCGACTCGTTCGACTCGTTCGACTCGTTCGACTCGTTCGACTCGTTCGACTCGTTCGACTCGTTCGACTCGTTCGACTCGTTCGACTCGTTCGACTCGTTCGACTCGTTCGACTCGTTCGACTCGTTCGACTCGTTCGACTCGTTCGACTCGTTCGACTCGTTCGACTCGTTCGACTCGTTCGACTCGTTCGACTCGTTCGACTCGTTCGACTCGTTCGACTCGTTCGACTCGTTCGACTCGTTCGACTCGTTCGACTCGTTCGACTCGTTCGACTCGTTCGACTCGTTCGACTCGTTCGACTCGTTCGACTCGTTCGACTCGTTCGACTCGTTCGACTCGTTCGACTCGTTCGACTCGTTCGACTCGTTCGACTCGTTCGACTCGTTCGACTCGTTCGACTCGTTCGACTCGTTCGACTCGTTCGACTCGTTCGACTCGTTCGACTCGTTCGACTCGTTCGACTCGTTCGACTCGTTCGACTCGTTCGACTCGTTCGACTCGTTCGACTCGTTCGACTCGTTCGACTCGTTCGACTCGTTCGACTCGTTCGACTGGTTTGTGTCGTTTGACTCGTTTGACACGTTTGACTCGTATGACTCGTTTGACTCGTACGACTGGTTTGTGTCGATTGACTCGTTTGACTCGTTTGACTCGTTTGACTCGTTTGTCTCGATTGACTCGTTGGACTCGTTTGTCTCGATTGAATCGTTTGACTCGTACGACTCGTATGACTCGTTTGACTCGTACAACAGGTTTGTGCCGTTTGACTCGTTTGACTCGTTTGACTCGTTTAAATCGTTTGACTCGTTTGTCTCGTTTGTCTCGTTCGACTCGTTTGACTCGTTTAAATCGTTTGACTCGTTTGTCTCGTTTGTCTCGTTCGACTCGTTCGACTCGTTTGACTCGTTTGACTGGTTTGTGCCGATTGACTCGTTTGTGCCGTTTGACTCGTTTGATTCGTTTGACTCGTTTGACACGTTTGACTCGTTTGACTCGTTTGACTCGTTTGACTCGTTTGACTCGATTGACTCGTTTGACTCGTTTGACTCGTTTGACTCGTTTGACTCGATTGACTCGTTTGACTCGTTTGACTCGTTTGACTCGATTGACTCGTTTGACTCGTTAGACTGGTTTGTGTCGTTTGACTCGTTTGACACGTTTCACTCGTATGACTCTTTTGACTCGTACGACTGGTTTGTGTCGATTGACTCGTTTGACTCGTTTGACTCGTTTGACTCGTTTGACTCGTTTGACTCGTTTGACTCGTTTGACTCGTTTGACTCGTTTGACTCGTTTGACTCGTTTGACTCGTTTGACTCGTTTGACTCGTTTGACTCGTTTGACTCGTTTGACTCGTTTGACTCGTTTGACTCGTTTGACTCGTTTGACTCGTTTGACTCGTTTGACTCGTTTGACTCGTTTGACTCGTTTGACTCGTTTGACTCGTTTGACTCGTTTGACTCGTTTGACTCGTTTGACTCGTTTGACTCGTTTGACTCGTTTGACTCGTTTGACTCGTTTGACTCGTTTGACTCGTTTGACTCGTTTGACTCGTTTGACTCGTTTGACTCGTTTGACTCGTTTGACTCGTTTGACTCGTTTGACTCGTTCGACTCGTTCGACTCGTTCGACTCGTTTAACTCGCTTGACTCGATTGTCCTGTTCGACCCGTTTGACTCGTTTGACTCGTTTGACTCGATTGTCCTGTTCGACCCGTTTGACCCGTTTGACTCGTTTGACTCGTTTGACACGTTTGACTCGTTTGACTCGTTTGACTCGTTTGACTCGTTTGACTCGTTTGACTCGTTTGACTCGTTTGACTCGTTTGACTCGTTTGACTCGTTTGACTCGTTTGACTCGTTTGACTCGTTTGACTCGTTTGACTCGTTTGACTCGTTTGACTCGTTTGACTCGTTTGACTCGTTTGACTCGTTTGACTCGTTTGACTCGTTTGACTCGTTTGACTCGTTTGACTCGTTTGACTCGATTGACTCGTTTGACTCGTTTGACTCGTTTGACTCGTTTGACTCGTTTGACTCGTTTGACTCGTTTGACTCGTTTGACTCGTTTGACTCGTTTGACTCGTTCGACTCGTTTGACTCGATTGTCCTGTTCGACCCGTTTGACCCGTTTGTCCCGTTTGACACGTTTGACTCGTTTGATTCGTTTGACTCGTTTGACTCGTTTGACTCGTTTGGCTCGTTCAACTCGCTTGACTCGATTGACTCGTTTGACTCGTTTGACTCGTTTGACTCGATTGACTCGATTGACTCGATTGACTCCTTTGACTCGTTTGACTCGTTTGACGCGTTTGACTCGTTTGACTCGATTCTCCTGTTCGACCCGTTTGACACGTTTGACTCGTTTGACCCGGTTGACTCGTTTGACTCTGTTGACTCTGTTGACTGTGTTGACTCTGTTGTAACGTACCGCTACCCACCACCACATTTTTTCCCCTTTTTAATTGTTTCTGTATTATTATGTTAGTATTAAGATAAACTAACTCTTGCGTGCGTCACGCCCATAGCGGGAAATACCTAAATTCATTCACGCGCAACGCATGCGCGCAACCGCCCGTTCAAACCCAATTCAGCGCCGCAAACAACTTAACCGCGCACGCGCAAACCGCACGTTCTACCGGACGCCGATTAAACCCAGCGTTGTATTCGACCGGCGGGAACCGGAAGCGAATTACTATTGGTGCGCGTAATCGCACAGCATCTCATTGGTGCGGAATTAGCTCCACCGAGGAGTATAAATATAGGCTTGCCTACAGCAGTCAAGCAGTGCAGTCAAGATTGTGTCCTGACACCCAACCTTTCCAGGACGTTTACAACTCCTTTCAAGGAAGCTTTAACTAGCTCCGTAACTCCTAAATCCAAGGAAGCTTTTACTAGCTCCATAATTACCAAATCCAAGGAAGCTTTTACTAGCTCCATAATTACCAAATCCAAGGTAGCTTTTACTAGCTCCATAATTACCAAATCCAAGGTAGCTTTTACTAGCTCCATAATTACCAAATCCAAGGAAGCTTTAGCTAGCTCCATAATTCCTAAATCCAAGGAAGCTTTAATTAGCTCCACAATTCCAACCTATAAAGCGTTGGGCCAGCTTATAGGCACCAGTAAACTTTATACTCCGAGAGAAGTAATCCCCTCAAACATTAAACTATATTTTGACCAAGAGTCATTTCTATAATATCGACTTAGTATCGAGATTCATGTTCATTTACGATTTAGAATCGTAAACTATATCATACTATTAATTTATAATAAGAGTTAGTCGATTTGTATTCCGTTTAACCGACCAAGCGAATTATTAGTTAATTTCTAGTTCCGTTTAGCGCATAATCACAATTACTTAAATGTTCGACAGACGAGTAGCGACATAATCAATTAATGTTCATTATATTCAAACGACTGAGAGTCGAATCATATGTACAAATCGACCTAGCGTCAAAAGCCACTATTTAGAATAAATCATTGTTATTATTGTTAAAGGAAGGACTCTGGTTTCTTGAAATTCATTTCTTAATCGCATGCCAAACGAACCAATCCCACAATTTCATAGGTAAACCGCTCTACTTGTGAAAACTCCTGTAATGAACGGCAACGTCACGTTAGAGAACGTTACAGGTAGCAATAAATTTGGTGACAGCGGCTGGGATTAAACGCGATAAAATCGTAAAAAATTTTGCTTGTAACCGCAAAACGCGTGGCAAGGGAGATTCAACCTCCTAGCGAAGAACAAGACTCCTTCTTTCTTCCTAAGTCAGGCGTGTTAAAATCAATCAAACATGGTTAATAACGAAGCAACTGGTAGCGCAGTTAAGGTAGACGCGGTTGTAGAAGAGTTACAACGATTACAAATTAGTCAGGATAATGCGCGTCAACCGCATACTAGAATTCGAGATGCCGCAGACACGGTCCCGGCTTTCGACGGGCGAAACATTACAATCCATCAATTCACTAAATGCTGTAGAAACGCAAAACTTATGATAGCAGCAAACGCCGAATACGGTTTAGTTCAATTAATAAAATGTAAATTGTTCGGACAAGCCTCTCGAGTAATACTTAACGGCGATTATAATACAATAGAGGAAGTAATTAAGGTCCTCAGCTCTCGTTTCGCACCATTACATTCTTCAATCCAGTTATATGGAGAAATGTCGAAAATAGCACAAATGCCGAATGAAGCTACTGTAGATTATAGCAGTCGAGTCTCTGGGATTCTCCTACAATTAAAACACTGTAATGAGGTAGAGGTTCCCCAACATGTCGCACAGTATAATGAATCAGCCGAAACAAATTCAATTAAGGCATTTTTAACGGGTTTAAAACCAGAAATCTACGCACGAATGCGTATTGTCGAATTCGCCGACCTCGATACCGCAATTAGCACCGCAATCAAAGCAGAGGCCGAGTGTCAGGAAAACATAATGAGAAATAGATTCGCAGAAGGTCTATCGCACTCCGGGCAGTGTACTAATTGCTACGGGTACGGGCATTCAACGAGTGATTGTAGCAGTAAAATTCCAGTAGGGCAAATAGCTCAAATTAGTTGGCAAACAATATATTGCGATCATTGCCGAAAGGTAGGTCATAATATTCAGGAATGTCGAAAGATAAACACCGCACCGCGATCAACACAATATAGCTCTGGGTCAAGGCCGTGGTCGTACAATACTGGGTCGCGAATGATGCCGCGTAATCCCGCGCCGCGTCAATCACAAGTAGAATGTAAATATTGCAAAAACAGGGGACATAGTATCGAAGAATGTCGTAAGAAAATGTATAAGAACAGGAGAAATTCCGAGGAACCACCTAATTTCAGCCAGCAAACATCGAATCCTTCCAAAAATCCTACACGCAGACAAGCCGTACTCACACTTAAACCCCTAGAAATTGGGATAGCCCCAAGTATAGCATTGTCCAGTCCGGAATTTAAACAAAACAAGGCATTAATGATGATAGACACAGGAGCAGATTTGAGCGTTATAAAAGAAGAAACCGTCTCTCCAGGCACACCAATCCATACAGACGTAGTATATGATCTAAGGGGAATAACAGAAGGTTCACTACCAACTATGGGGTATATAAAAGCGAGAATACTAAGCACGGAAGTAGAGATCCATGTAGTCAAGACTCTCCCTCTAGGACAGGATGGAATTTTGGGAACATATTTTTTCAGGGACAACGGAGCGACGATAGATTACTCTAGGCTAGGTGTCATAATAGGAAACGAGTTACTTCCATTTAAAGACGGGGAAATAGCAGTACCACCCCGAATGAGATACCAAATACCAATTAAAATTAAAAGCACGCATCTAAAGACGGGATATGTACCCAGATTAGATATACACCCAGATATACTAATAGGAGACGCGATAGTATCAAATAACGACGGAATAGGATATTTGTTCGTCATTAACACATCATCCAAAGAAATAAAAATAGAAATACCAACCGTAGATATACAACCATTCGAGGAAGTAAAATTCGAAGGGGAATTAGCATCTCCAAACCATATTAAACAAGTACTCGAACTACTTCGTTTAAATCACTTAAATCCTGAAGAAAGAGCTAACATTGAAAACTTAATCGAAAAATATGCGGACAGATTTCATCTCCCTAGTAGCGAATTAGAAGCAACGAACGCTGTGTCTCACAGAATAATAACCGAAAATGAGGCACCGGTTAACATAAAACAGTATCGATATCCCCAAGTTCATAAAGAAGAAATTAATAGACAAATATACAAGCTAGGAAGATATAACACTAATGCGGATGCACTATCACGAAACCCAGTAAATGCACTCCCATTACAAATAGAAGGGAAACGATCACGCTCCCAATCCATAACGACTCCCGGATCCCCAAACCCAACCCCCATGAAGCAACCAAAAGGAGACAATTCATCCTCCACTTCGTCATCCGAATTCAATCCCAGACAGATACCAGTCAAAAGGAAATTAAAGAGAAAGCTAAAAACCACAACAACCACATCGTCAAGTCGACCGGTAATAAAAAAAGAGGAATCACACCAAAAAGGAAATCAGCGGAAATGGATGTATCTACCGACAGCTTTGAAGTAAGAAAGGACATCCAGCTATCAGTAGAGGTTCACCCCACCACTGCTGGACAAACCAGTTCTACACCACCAGTGCCTAGACCAACCATGGACAACCACCCTCCACAACGAATGGAAATTGAAATAACGAAGAACGATTTTGATGAAATAATGGAAATAAGCGAAAACGTAAAGATTCCTAGGAGTCATACATATAGAGAGCCTCCCAAAATAAACTCTAGCAATAGTAGCAGCAGTAAAAAGAATAGCCCACCAATAAGAGGTAGGAAGTACTGTAGTAGAGATTCCAGTGGAACACTCACCGGACCATTATCTCCAGTAACAATAAGAAGAGATTCAAATAACAATTTCAAGGCATTTACGGGACCACCCCGACAACAAATATCATCGCGACGACACGGACTACCACGACAAGGATTACCGCGACAGCAAATACCTCCTCAACAACGAACATTACCAAAAATAGTTAACCAGGAACCAATTCAAGGCAGGATCAAGGAAATTGGAGATCACCTATGGATGAGAAGGGAAACTGCAGGAATATTCATTACAACGTATGGGAAACCAGTGGGCAAGGAAAGCAAAGAATTCATAATTAAGGAACAAATTAAAATTACCTTACCCCTACCACTCCAGGCAGGAAGTATAATAGAAATTCACAAACCAGGACAGACCATCTTAGGAATGGTAATGCCAGATCCTCCAAATGAAGAAGCTTATCATACCATAATTCGAAACCTATATAATAAATTAACACAAGAAAACATTAATAAAATTTCATTACCGAAAACAGAAATTAATATAGCATGGGAAAAGTTAAAACATATGATTAATTTAAGGTTCTTACTAACAAATATCAGCATTACGATCTGCAATGGTACTGTACAGCTGCCAACAGAACAGGATCGTTTAACGATAATAAAAGAAAACCACGAGTCACCAGTAGGGGGACATAAAGGAGTAAGAAAAACCTATAACAGAATTAGAAATTTGTACCATTGGCCAAATATGAAAAAAGAAGTAAGGCAGTTTATTAAAACATGCATAAGTTGCCAAAAGAAAAAGCTCGTGCGAGTAAAAACTAAAGAGCCAATGATAATAACAGACACACCACTAGACGCTTTTGACAAAATATCCATGGATATTGTGGGACCACTGCCACTCACAAAATCAGGGAAAACATACATACTTACCGTACAGGATAATTTAACAAAATTCTCGTTAGCTATACCATTAGTCTCATTTACAAGCGAAGAAATAGCCCAAGCATTCACCACACACTTTATATGTCAATACGGATGCCCAAAAGCCATCCTCACGGATCAGGGATCATCATTCATTAGCTCTCTCATGCGGAAATTCGCAAAGCCTCTCAACATAAAGCAGTACAAAACCTCAGCATTCCATCCACAGTCAAACGGTTCCCTGGAAAGAAGCCATCATGTTTTGATTGAATATTTAAAGCATTATATCACAAAAGAGAAACAATGGGACCAGTGGTTACCACAGGCCATGTTCTCTTATAACACTAGTGTACATGAGGGAACTAAATACACTCCCTATGAGCTAATATACGGTAAAAAGGCCAGACAACCGTCAAGTTTAACACCAAATGACAGAATAACAACATATCCGGATTTTGTAGATAGGTTAGTTACAAAGTTGTTGAATATTCGCGAACTGGGACGACGCAATTTAGAAGGCTCAAAATATCGACAAAAATACTACTATGACCATAAAATATCTTCAATCAAGTATCACAAGGGCGAAAAAGTTTTGCTTTTAAACTCAAAAAGGAACAAATTCAGCGACGAATACAGCGGGCCGTACACAATCATGGAGATCTTAGAAAACAACAATGTAAAGATAGCTGTGAGCCCCCGTAGTACTAAGGTTGTCCATCAGGATAGAATTAAAAACGCCTACACTCCACCAGAACATGGCGTCCCTAGGGACAATTTAACAAAGCACTAGCAACTTCGCACCGCTAAACTCAAAGTGGTGGGGAGTACCCAAGCTCCCATTTCGAAAACTGATAGCCTGCCGTGCGCACATAATTTTTGCAACAAAATCAAAGAAAGACAAATTATTAAAGAAAAGATTCAGGAGCTCTCCAGTCGAGAAGGAAGTAAGGTAGGAACAGCAATAAACAAATATTAATTAAAAAACTAAAAATAAGCAAATCAAATCAAATTATTAAAATGAACGCGTGGTGTGCCGACACAGAGATATGGCAAAATCGCCAGAAGAAAATTATATTCACCGCCCTCGCGAGGAGGAGAGATTAGAAGACCCGTATTTAAGACTCCTAGGGATGATCTGCCTCAAAGCGAAGTGGCCCGGTTTACGGACCGACAGGAGTGACTTATATAGAAGAAAGATCTGCTGTCCGTGCTACAAGAACCTTTTTGCTGAGGAAACTCAATATTATTCACCAGCTATCCGACACCTGCTAACCCTCAGGAGAAATATAACAAATTTCAAATATTGCATAATTTGTACTAGACCAATCTATAAGATAGGTGTAGCGGCACAATGCCCCGACTGTATCGAAACCTTCTTGCACATATGTGCTAACAATGAAGAAGCTTTAAATTTGGGGCTTTCTCTCAATGTCCTAGAAGCCCATAAGAGAGGCGAAACAAGGCCTCAATAATAAATTTATATTTTTTCCACATACCTATTCAAATTATTCTATCCTATCTTCGTACCCCATCCAAATGAGCGAGAACAATTATTATTAAGCGTAAGAAGGATAGTCATAGACAGAGGTCAGCAAGCTCGCGATGTAAACAAACCGTGTACTCCTGAAACATTAAGAAATAGGGTAGCATTGTAAATAAAGCAGGACAAGGGACTTTCTCGGAATTTTATAAGGACTAGCGGAATAAGAACGTTGTGCGAATAGAGTCGATAGTAAATAAAAAGAGACAGAATATTTAGGGGAATGTGTAGGCAATACAGGGATAGATTGATAATAATACCGCGTAAGGAGAATGATAGGTATTGAAAGGATATCGTTACAGTAAGCTTCATTCGATCGTGAGACTCAGTCGTGTATAGTCGAAATAAATTCATATAATTAAATCGAAATGCCCAAACGAGCGGGAAGAAAAATAAGGAAATTAAAAGCAGCGCTAGCTTTAACCCCACCCAGTTTTACTCATTTAAGTTTTTCCCAGTCAAATCCAACGCGATTAGTTACAAAACCGTCGAGCTCTACACCCTGGAAATTACAAACAATAACTATACCAGAGGTGGATTGGCAGCCATACACCCAACTAACCCATTCTGATCCACGGAGGCGTGCGTGGAAATATATATTTCTATTCGGGACGGGAAAAGCACCACCCCCGACCACTGGAGGACCGGTCAAGGAAAACAAGGAAGCTGAGGCATTCAAGGACATCGAAGAGGAAGTAGATCGCCAGACCGCCTCACTCAACCCCGTGGTCCATGCAGCATCTCTCGAGGACGAGAGAAAAACCGGGCGGTGAGAAGTAACGTACCGCTACCCACCACCACATTTTTTTCCCCTTTTTAATTATTTCTGTATTATTATATTAGTATTAAGATGAACTAACTCTTGCGTGCGTCACGCCCATAGCGGGAAATACCTAAATTCATTCACGCGCAACGCATGCGCGCAACCGCCCGTTCAAACCCAATTCAGCGCCGCAAACGACTTAAGCGCGCACGCGCAAACCGCACGTTCTACCGGACGCCGATTAAACCCAGCGTAGTATACGACCGGCGGGAACCGGAAGCGAATTACTATTGGTGCGCGTAATCGCACAGCATCTCATTGGTGCGGAATTAGCTCCACCGAGGAGTATAAATATAGGCATGCCTACAGCAGTCAAGCAGTGCAGTCAAGATTGGGTCCTGACACCCAACCTTTCCCAGGACGTTTAAAACTCCTTTCAAGGAAGCTTTAACTAGCTCCGTAACTCCTAAATCCAAGGAAGCTTTTACTAGCTCCATAATTACCAAATCCAAGGAAGCTTTTACTAGCTCCATAATTACCAAATCCAAGGTAGCTTTTACTAGCTCCATAATTACCAAATCCAAGGTAGCTTTTACTAGCTCCATAATTACCAAATCCAAGGAAGCTTTAGCTAGCTCCATAATTCCTAAATCCAAGGAAGCTTTAATTAGCTCCACAATTCCAATCTATAAAGCGTTGGGCCAGCTTATAGGCACCAGTAAACTTTATACTCCGAGAGAAGTAATCCTCTCAAACATTAAACTATATTTTGACCAAGAGTCATTTCTATAATATCGACTTAGTATCGAGATTCATGTTCATTTACGATTTAGAATCGTAAACTATATCATACTATTAATTTATAATAAGAGTTAGTCGATTTGTATTCCGTTTAACCGACCAAGCGGATTATTAGTTAATTTCTAGATCCGTTTAGCGCATAATCACAATTACTTAAATGTTCGACAGACGAGTAGCGACATAATCAATTAATGTTCATTATATTCAAACGACTGAGAGTCGAATCATATGCACAAATCGACCTAGCGTCAAAAACCACTATTTAGAATAAATCATTGTTATTATTGTTAAAGGAAGGACTCTGGTTTCTTGAAATTCAATTCTTAATCGCATGCCAAACGAACCAATCCCACAATTTCACAGGTAAACCGCTCTACTTGTGAAAACACCTGTAATTAACGGCAACGTCACGTTAGAGAACGTTACACTGTTGACTCTGTTGACTCTGTTGACTCTGTTGACTCTGTTGACTCTGTTGACTCTGTTGACTCTGTTGACTCTGTTGACTCTGTTGACTCTGTTGACTCTGTTGACTCTGTTGACACTGTTGACTCTGTTGACTCTGTTGACTCTGTTGACTCTGTTGACTCTGTTGACTCTGTTGACTCTGTTGACTCTGTTGACTCTGTTGACTCTGTTGACTCTGTTGACTCTGTTGACTCTGTTGACTCTGTTGACTCTGTTGACTCTGTTGACTCTGTTGACTCTGTTGACTCTGTTGACTCTGTTGACTCTGTTGACTCTGTTGACTCTGTTGACTCTGTTGACTCTGTTGACTCTGTTGACTCTGTTGACTCTGTTGACTCTGTTGTCTCTGTTGACTCTGTTGACTCTGTTGACTCTGTTGACTCTGTTGACTCTGTTGACTCTGTTGACTCTGTTGACTCTGTTGACTCTGTTGACTCTGTTGACTCTGTTGACTCTGTTGACTCTGTTGACTCTGTTGACTCTGTTGACTCTGTTGACTCTGTTGACTCTGTTGACTCTGTTGACTCTGTTGACTCTGTTGACTCTGTTGACTCTGTTGACTCTGTTGACTCTGTTGACTCTGTTGACTCTGTTGACTCTGTTGACTCTGTTGACTCTGTTGACTCTGTTGACTCTGTTGACTCTGTTGACTCTGTTGACTCTGTTGACTCTGTTGACTCTGTTGACTCTGTTGACTCTGTTGACTCTGTTGACTCTGTTGACTCTGTTGACTCTGTTGACTCTGTTGACTCTGTTGACTCTGTTGACTCTGTTGACTCTGTTGACTCTGTTGACTCTGTTGACTCTGTTGACTCTGTTGACTCTGTTGACTCTGTTGACTCTGTTGACTCTGTTGACTCTGTTGACTCTGTTGACTCTGTTGACTCTGTTGACTCTGTTGACTCTGTTGACTCTGTTGACTCTGTTGACTCTGTTGACTCTGTTGACTCTGTTGACTCTGTTGACTCTGTTGACTCTGTTGACTCTGTTGACTCTGTTGACTCTGTTGACTCTGTTGACTCTGTTGACTCTGTTGACTCTGTTGACTCTGTTGACTCTGTTGACTCTGTTGACTCTGTTGACTCTGTTGACTCTGTTGACTCTGTTGACTCTGTTGACTCTGTTGACTCTGTTGACTCTGTTGACTCTGTTGACTCTGTTGACTCTGTTGACTCTGTTGACTCTGTTGACTCTGTTGACTCTGTTGACTCTGTTGACTCTGTTGACTCTGTTGACTCTGTTGACTCTGTTGACTCTGTTGACTCTGTTGACTCTGTTGACTCTGTTGACTCTGTTGACTCTGTTGACTCTGTTGACTCTGTTGACTCTGTTGACTCTGTTGACTCTGTTGACTCTGTTGACTCTGTTGACTCTGTTGACTCTGTTGACTCTGTTGACTCTGTTGACTCTGTTGACTCTGTTGACTCTGTTGACTCTGTTGACTCTGTTGACTCTGTTGACTCTGTTGACTCTGTTGACTCTGTTGACTCTGTTGACTCTGTTGACTCTGTTGACTCTGTTGACTCTGTTGACTCTGTTGACTCTGTTGACTCTGTTGACTCTGTTGACTCTGTTGACTCTGTTGACTCTGTTGACTCTGTTGACTCTGTTGACTCTGTTGACTCTGTTGACTCTGTTGACTCTGTTGACTCTGTTGACTCTGTTGACTCTGTTGACTCTGTTGACTCTGTTGACTCTGTTGACTCTGTTGACTCTGTTGACTCTGTTGACTCTGTTGACTCTGTTGACTCTGTTGACTCTGTTGACTCTGTTGACTCTGTTGACTCTGTTGACTCTGTTGACTCTGTTGACTCTGTTGACTCTGTTGACTCTGTTGACTCTGTTGACTCTGTTGACTCTGTTGACTCTGTTGACTCTGTTGACTCTGTTGACTCTGTTGACTCTGTTGACTCTGTTGACTCTGTTGACTCTGTTGACTCTGTTGACTCTGTTGACTCTGTTGACTCTGTTGACTCTGTTGACTCTGTTGACTCTGTTGACTCTGTTGACTCTGTTGACTCTGTTGACTCTGTTGACTCTGTTGACTCTGTTGACTCTGTTGACTCTGTTGACTCTGTTGACTCTGTTGACTCTGTTGACTCTGTTGACTCTGTTGACTCTGTTGACTCTGTTGACTCTGTTGACTCTGTTGACTCTGTTGACTCTGTTGACTCTGTTGACTCTGTTGACTCTGTTGACTCTGTTGACTCTGTTGACTCTGTTGACTCTGTTGACTCTGTTGACTCTGTTGACTCTGTTGACTCTGTTGACTCTGTTGACTCTGTTGACTCTGTTGACTCTGTTGACTCTGTTGACTCTGTTGACTCTGTTGACTCTGTTGACTCTGTTGACTCTGTTGACTCTGTTGACTCTGTTGACTCTGTTGACTCTGTTGACTCTGTTGACTCTGTTGACTCTGTTGACTCTGTTGACTCTGTTGACTCTGTTGACTCTGTTGACTCTGTTGACTCTGTTGACTCTGTTGACTCTGTTGACTCTGTTGACTCTGTTGACTCTGTTGACTCTGTTGACTCTGTTGACTCTGTTGACTCTGTTGACTCTGTTGACTCTGTTGACTCTGTTGACTCTGTTGACTCTGTTGACTCTGTTGACTCTGTTGACTCTGTTGACTCTGTTGACTCTGTTGACTCTGTTGACTCTGTTGACTCTGTTGACTCTGTTGACTCTGTTGACTCTGTTGACTCTGTTGACTCTGTTGACTCTGTTGACTCTGTTGACTCTGTTGACTCTGTTGACTCTGTTGACTCTGTTGACTCTGTTGACTCTGTTGACTCTGTTGACTCTGTTGACTCTGTTGACTCTGTTGACTCTGTTGACTCTGTTGACTCTGTTGACTCTGTTGACTCTGTTGACTCTGTTGACTCTGTTGACTCTGTTGACTCTGTTGACTCTGTTGACTCTGTTGACTCTGTTGACTCTGTTGACTCTGTTGACTCTGTTGACTCTGTTGACTCTGTTGACTCTGTTGACTCTGTTGACTCTGTTGACTCTGTTGACTCTGTTGACTCTGTTGACTCTGTTGACTCTGTTGACTCTGTTGACTCTGTTGACTCTGTTGACTCTGTTGACTCTGTTGACTCTGTTGACTCTGTTGACTCTGTTGACTCTGTTGACTCTGTTGACTCTGTTGACTCTGTTGACTCTGTTGACTCTGTTGACTCTGTTGACTCTGTTGACTCTGTTGACTCTGTTGACTCTGTTGACTCTGTTGACTCTGTTGACTCTGTTGACTCTGTTGACTCTGTTGACTCTGTTGACTCTGTTGACTCTGTTGACTCTGTTGACTCTGTTGACTCTGTTGACTCTGTTGACTCTGTTGACTCTGTTGACTCTGTTGACTCTGTTGACTCTGTTGACTCTGTTGACTCTGTTGACTCTGTTGACTCTGTTGACTCTGTTGACTCTGTTGACTCTGTTGACTCTGTTGACTCTGTTGACTCTGTTGACTCTGTTGACTCTGTTGACTCTGTTGACTCTGTTGACTCTGTTGACTCTGTTGACTCTGTTGACTCTGTTGACTCTGTTGACTCTGTTGACTCTGTTGACTCTGTTGACTCTGTTGACTCTGTTGACTCTGTTGACTCTGTTGACTCTGTTGACTCTGTTGACTCTGTTGACTCTGTTGACTCTGTTGACTCTGTTGACTCTGTTGACTCTGTTGACTCTGTTGACTCTGTTGACTCTGTTGACTCTGTTGACTCTGTTGACTCTGTTGACTCTGTTGACTCTGTTGACTCTGTTGACTCTGTTGACTCGTTTGGCTCGTTTGGCTCGTTTGGCTCGTTTGACTCGATTGTCCTGTCCGACCCGTTCGACTCGTTTCACTCGTTCGACTCGTTCGACTCGTTCGACTCGTTCGTTCGACTCGTTCGTTCGACTCGTTCGTTCGACTCGTTCGTTCGACTCGTTCGGTCGACTCGTTCGCTCGACTCGTTCGCTCGACTCGTTCGCTCGACTCGTTCGCTCGACTCGTTCGCTCGACTCGTTCGCTCGACTCGTTCGCTCGACTCGTTCGCTCGACTCGTTCGCTCGACTCGTTCGCTCGACTCGTTCGCTCGACTCGTTCGCTCGACTCGTTCGCTCGACTCGTTCGCTCGACTCGTTCGCTCGACTCGTTCGCTCGACTCGTTCGCTCGACTCGTTCGCTCGACTCGTTCGCTCGACTCGTTCGCTCGACTCGTTCGCTCGACTCGTTCGCTCGACTCGTTCGCTCGACTCGTTCGCTCGACTCGTTCGCTCGACTCGTTCGCTCGACTCGTTCGCTCGACTCGTTCGCTCGACTCGTTCGCTCGACTCGTTCGCTCGACTCGTTCGCTCGACTCGTTCGCTCGACTCGTTCGCTCGACTCGTTCGCTCGACTCGTTCGCTCGACTCGTTCGCTCGACTCGTTCGCTCGACTCGTTCGCTCGACTCGTTCGCTCGACTCGTTCGCTCGACTCGTTCGCTCGACTCGTTCGCTCGACTCGTTCGCTCGACTCGTTCGCTCGACTCGTTCGCTCGACTCGTTCGCTCGACTCGTTCGCTCGACTCGTTCGCTCGACTCGTTCGTTCGACTCGTTCGTTCGACTCGTTCGTTCGACTCGTTCGTTCGACTCGTTCGTTCGACTCGTTCGTTCGACTCGTTCGTTCGACTCGTTCGTTCGACTCGTTCGTTCGACTCGTTCGTTCGACTCGTTCGTTCGACTCGTTCGTTCGACTCGTTCGTTCGACTCGTTCGTTCGACTCGTTCGTTCGACTCGTTCGTTCGACTCGTTCGTTCGACTCGTTCGTTCGACTCGTTCGTTCGACTCGTTCGTTCGACTCGTTCGTTCGACTCGTTCGTTCGACTCGTTCGTTCGACTCGTTCGTTCGACTCGTTCGTTCGACTCGTTCGTTCGACTCGTTCGTTCGACTCGTTCGTTCGACTCGTTCGTTCGACTCGTTCGTTCGACTCGTTCGTTCGACTCGTTCGTTCGACTCGTTCGTTCGACTCGTTCGTTCGACTCGTTCGTTCGACTCGTTCGTTCGACTCGTTCGTTCGACTCGTTCGTTCGACTCGTTCGTTCGACTCGTTCGTTCGACTCGTTCGTTCGACTCGTTCGTTCGACTCGTTCGTTCGACTCGTTCGTTCGACTCGTTCGTTCGACTCGTTCGTTCGACTCGTTCGTTCGACTCGTTCGTTCGACTCGTTCGTTCGACTCGTTCGTTCGACTCGTTCGTTCGACTCGTTCGTTCGACTCGTTCGTTCGACTCGTTCGTTCGACTCGTTCGTTCGACTCGTTCGTTCGACTCGTTCGTTCGACTCGTTCGTTCGACTCGTTCGTTCGACTCGTTCGTTCGACTCGTTCGTTCGACTCGTTCGTTCGACTCGTTCGTTCGACTCGTTCGTTCGACTCGTTCGTTCGACTCGTTCGTTCGACTCGTTCGTTCGACTCGTTCGTTCGACTCGTTCGTTCGACTCGTTCGTTCGACTCGTTCGTTCGACTCGTTCGTTCGACTCGTTCGTTCGACTCGTTCGTTCGACTCGTTCGTTCGACTCGTTCGTTCGACTCGTTCGTTCGACTCGTTCGTTCGACTCGTTCGTTCGACTCGTTCGTTCGACTCGTTCGTTCGACTCGTTCGTTCGACTCGTTCGTTCGACTCGTTCGTTCGACTCGTTCGTTCGACTCGTTCGTTCGACTCGTTCGTTCGACTCGTTCGTTCGACTCGTTCGTTCGACTCGTTCGTTCGACTCGTTCGTTCGACTCGTTCGTTCGACTCGTTCGTTCGACTCGTTCGTTCGACTCGTTCGTTCGACTCGTTCGTTCGACTCGTTCGTTCGACTCGTTCGTTCGACTCGTTCGTTCGACTCGTTCGTTCGACTCGTTCGTTCGACTCGTTCGTTCGACTCGTTCGTTCGACTCGTTCGTTCGACTCGTTCGTTCGACTCGTTCGTTCGACTCGTTCGTTCGACTCGTTCGTTCGACTCGTTCGTTCGACTCGTTCGTTCGACTCGTTCGTTCGACTCGTTCGTTCGACTCGTTCGTTCGACTCGTTCGTTCGACTCGTTCGTTCGACTCGTTCGTTCGACTCGTTCGTTCGACTCGTTCGTTCGACTCGTTCGTTCGACTCGTTCGTTCGACTCGTTCGTTCGACTCGTTCGACTCGTTCGACTCGTTCGACTCGTTTGACTCGTTTGACTCGAGTAGTTAGGCTATGCGGATTCTGGACCAAGTTGTGGCGAGGGGGTGAGGCGGGGCGGGGGGGGTACCGCGCAACGCGCTATAGCGCGGGATGGGTGAGGGGGTGAGGCGGGGAGGCGGGTAACGCGCTATAGCGTGTGATGCGTAAGGGGGTGAGGTGGGGAGGGGGTACCGAGTTTGTAGGTGAGGGGGATGACGTCATAGGGGAGGGGGAATTCAAAATGGCGTCGACCGAGTTCGTAGGTGAGGGGGATGATGTCACAGGGGAGGGGGATTTCAAAAATTCAAATTTTCAAAATGGCGCAGCGCGCGTAATTTGAGTTCGTAGGTGAGGGGGATGACGTCACAGGGGAGGGAGGGCGGATTTCAAAAATTCAAAATGGCGTCGTGCGCATTTCCAAGTGGCGCCACCTAGGCGTCGTGCGCATTTTCAAGTGGCGCCACCTATTGGGTGTTCGAGGTACTTTGGGCCCGCGTTGGTATTTGGGCCCGAGGCGGTAATTTCCAAGTGGCGCCACTTATTGGGTGTTTGAGGTACTTCGGGCCTGCGTCGGTATTTGGGCCCGAGGCGGTAATTCCATAGGTTTTCATACATTTAGTATTGGCGCCACCTGTTGGATGTTTAAGGAACTTTGGGCACGCGTCGCCGCCGCGCAATCTCCGTACGCTCGCGGGATCGGTGCGCAGGCGCGACCGCGGCCGATTCGTGGAAATTCGCGTCTTCGATGTACGGAAGAGGGTGGACCTTGATTTCTGAGAAAGAGGGTGGTTCGTGATTTCTGAGAAAAGATAAGGAATCATGACGCGCGACAGGATTGAACACGTTTCGGCGCCTACGTGCATGTGCTTCATGCAGTGTGTTTATATTTGAATCGTGGGACCGATACAGCGTACGTGCAATGATGTAAACATATCGAGTATTTTAATGATCGAGGAGGTTGTAGATCAATCATCGCGGCAGCGCATGGTGTAAACACTACATTGCACCGTACATATAGCGATAAGGAATCATGACGCGCGATAGGATTGCGATGTACGGAAGAGGGTGGACCTTGATTTCTGAGAAAGAGGGTGGTTCATGATTTCTGAGAAAAGATGAGTGCACGCGCTTCATGCCGTGTGTGTTTATATTTGAATCGTGGGATCGATACGGCATACGTGCAATAATGTAAACATATCGAGCATTTTAATGATCGCGGGGTTGTAAGTCAATCAGCGCGGCATCGCATGGTGTAAACACTACATTGCACCGCGCGATGCTGTGTTTATGTTTGAATCATGGGACCGATACAGCCCACGTGCAATGGTATAAACATATAGCGATAATTATTCGGGGTAGAGTTCCGAGTATTTATGATCGAGAACAGGGTGAGCGTCCTTATCGAGGAGGCTGTAAGTCAAGCGTCGTGGGAACGCGTAAGGGCGAAAAGAATTTGTACATAGACCCGCTGGCATCTGGGTTACAATAGACCAGTGTCAGGACCCACCCCTTATCGACTATTAACATTCGCCAAGACCATGCCTCTAAGAAGTGTCATCGAGAAAACGTGACGTCCTTGAAGAATGAATTAGGCGTTGCGTTCGCGTAAGCATCCCATGTAACCTAAAACGATAATTGTTCATGGTAACGTTCCAAGTATTTTCACGATCGAGAACAGGGCGACGTCTCAAGTATCCTTCTCGAGAGGCTGCAAGTCAAGCGTCGTGGGCGCGTGTAAGGGCGAAGAGAAATCGACATAGACCCACGGCCATCTGGTTTACAGCAAACAAATGTCATGGTCAAGCACCATGGGAACGCATCCGAACCTTACCCAATAATATGCTAAGATCAGGCCTCAAAGAATTAATATATATGGATATGTAAGAATGGGTATTATAAATGATGTGTTACAAGTATTGATGTGAAAGTCAGTCATTTATTAATATATATATATATATATATATATATATATATGTACATACTACAGTGGTGTATGGACTCTATCACGCAGCATGGATGGTAATCCTAACGCTAACAATTCACAATCGATCAAAGAATGTTGTTCAAAGTGTTCGCATTCAGTAATTAATTTCACATAATTCGTTGGTGTAGTAGCTGTACGCAGAACGTCTACGAAGGATGCATATTTACTGCTTACAGAGTATATATTTTCGGTCAACCAGGTGAACATATGTTCAATGCAATGTTCATACGCGAATAGTTTACGTATCGTGGCTTCAGTCATATATATAAACCCACCATTATCGGTGATTTTAATAAGTCGATCATCGTGCATACGCGTGAATTCTAATCGTAAATGATCAATTACGATGTGGGTTTGGGGCGATGTTGCGTTGCTGCGTAATCGTTCGAGTATGTCCGCCTCACTTTGCAGTAGGAGCTTCCACGTAGACATTGAAAAGCTTAACTCGTTGCCTTTATTGTCGGCTATGGCGATCTCGACACGGCACGAATCCATCCCAATGCGTATTCCAATAGTTAGACGTTTATAAGCTGTTGCGGTCAATGGATAATCACGCCCCAGGATCCGTACGATTGACAGTTTTGGTGTCTTCGATGTTTTCGACGTTGCGGATTCAGAACTGTAAGAAACATATACACTAAATTAATACTTCGGTCGTTGTGTTTACAGTGAATGAAATAAATGAAAAGTGTTTATTAAAGCCTACGTACCTCATATGGAACTGTTGATGATGTTGTTGTTGTTGTTGTTGTTGTTGTTGTTGACGTTTATTTGGAAACCCACCATCGTTGTCGTATGCACAGGATGAATCGTTTAAGTTGCGTTTGTACATGTTGATATGTAGTACGTATGATTTTCATCGACGGTAAAAAAAAAAAATGACGCAAGCGATACTTGTTAGCACTCGAGTGTACGTGATGCAATGAAGTCCGCAGGGCTGACCCACGTCGCTTTATACTGATTCATGCACACGTACGCGTCAATGTGTGAAAGTATATCACATCAGTGATGGTCAAGATGCGTATGTATACCACACAAGGGTTAGAGAGTACGCGGCAAATTCAAATAGTATGCTTGACAAATTCAAGGTGTGTACGTATCGTGGAATATGCAGTGTCGATTCACGGTGTGAACCATAAAAGTATACTATAAGCTGGAATAATTGACTTCATATTATAAAATCATCGAGGAAGAAGGAGAAAAAGAAGAAGAAGAAGAAGAGAGATGATGGGAAGAAACTGTGACGTAGACATCCCCACCAAACCTCAAGCCCACCCGACTTGAAAACTACCCCTACTCTGCAACGTGCTGGGCCATAGTTCTAGGCTAGAGAACCGAAGTGTATATAAGGGTGTCGACCCCGCCGCACGGGCCAGTGTAGTTATCACAACCATTTCTATAAAACAAACATTTTACAAATAATAAAATATGTACGCCGGTGAAGTACTTCGCGAGCCGGTAACGTTCGGAATGAACGCGGTAGAGATGCAGCGATGCATCGTAAGTATAATTTTGTGTAAATCGAATTAGTGCGCGTCTTCCATTCGACGATATTCTAATAAAGTGGTGTCTTCATTTCAGCGAATGCATGGGGAAATCGAACAAGCATGGCATGCTGAGCGTGACGAAGCGGTCCGAAAAATCGTAAGTATGGTTTTTAGTGTAATTGAATTGGTGTATATTCAATTGGGCTAGCTTCTAACAAAGTTACGCATTGTTTCAGACCGAGCTCGATAACCTCATCAAGATGTGGCGTGTGGAGCGGCGGGCGGCAGTTAAACATCTCGTAAGTGATATTTCACAAAAATTATAGTGGTGCGCGTACACCATTCAACTATGTTTTAATCGATTCATGCATTTTTACAGTGTGAACGGGAAAATGAAATGTCGCGTTGGAGCTATAACTATCTCGGGACGGTCGGACGCCTCGTAAGTGATGTTTAAAAAAAAAAAAAAAAAAAAAATGATTGTGATGCGCGCACATCGATCGACGGCGGTTTAATCGAGTTGCATGTTTGTTTCAGCGTCGTGAAGACCTTGAGGCTCATGCGCGCGATGGTGATCGCGACGCAATCTTTCAAGTACTCGTAAGTGATGTTTCGCGCAAATGATACGCATACACCATTCGACGATGTGTGTTTTTTTTTTTTGTTTAATCGAGTCGCGTGTTTGTTTCAGCATCGCCAATACCCGACGAGGAGTGACGGGCGGATTTGCCGCGAGTTGAGAGATAAGATTCGTTTCGCCCGGCGTATGTGGCGGGAGGACACCATAGACGTGGAGTTCATGGCGTTCGAAGGCGAATTTTGGGGGTTAAAACGATTATTCGAAGAGTAAGTATAAATGAATTTTCATTGTTCGGTGTTTCGTGCTAATATCAACGTTTTATTTATAATAATAATTTGGTGTTTTTTTTTCTGTGTGTTGCAGGGTATAACATCACGCCGAACATTTTTTTTTTTTTAGTAAATATATATATATTTTTTTTTTTTTTAATAAATAAAAAAATATAAATATTTTTTTTAAAATAAATATAATTTTTATTCAAAACAGTGTGTGTTTATTCATGTACATCCATGCATGCATACTTAAATTATAGAATCACTATCTGCGTAAAAGTGACGTTCGTATGGGAGGGGTCTTCTTGCTCGTCGCCGCTAACGTTACGCTCATCGCCGCCGTCGTTGTGTTCATTGCTATAGAAAACAAAAAAAAAATTGTCACATATTCGTTTCTCTACATATGACGCATAAAGTAGATGTAATGCGTGTGTATGACTTACATTAGGCGACGCTGCGTATATAATCCCATATTTTCTGAACGTTCTCCAGCGCGCAAATACCGTCGTTGCTGTGAAATGCACATCGAAGGGCATTCGTTGAAGACATAGACTTCAGGTTAGGAACGTCGGAGTTCCCTGTATTAGGCACGATCCCGCAATAATCATCGTCAACGTCGTAACCACCGTCATCTTCAACAGTTCGGGTGTTGATATTGTTGTTATTGTTAATCTTTGGCTCCTTCAGTTCGTACAAATCGCAGACATCCTCAACGATTATGTCGGGTAGTAGTTGTAGCATCCAGGTTTTCTTTTCCGAACCTTTCACGACGACGAAGTCAATGTTCGCGAGTACGTTGGTAAGCAGTCCCGGAAGTTTGGAGTATGGAACATAGCCGTCGGACCAGCGAAGCCCGTGATGATGCTTCGCGAGCCAGGATGCTTGACGGTTCTCGCATGACTTCAGATGTCCCCAGAAGTACGGCGGCTCGAAGATCCAATGGCTAATCGTTGGCGTTTTATCACTGTTACTGGTTGTGCGAATCGCGAGCTCTTTGACTACGAACTCGCAATTGTTATTGAAACCTTGTAGATCGACAATGGCGAACATTATTCGTTAGGTAACTCTGTCGAGGGCTGTGTCAGAATAGTAACTGAGGGCTTGGACGTCGACGTTTTTCACAGTAGCAGCAGCAGCAGTATCGGCAGTAGTAGTATTCGTTGATCATTCACACACACACAAACGCACACTATGTTAGTTTACGTACCACGTTAGTCAGAGGACCGTATTCGACTATACGATCGTGTATGATCATACAGTACGCGGTAGTATTAGCGGGGACATTTTCTTTGCATTCGAAATCTATTCGCACGTCCACCGTAGCGCTCTTCAGCGACTCGTTTTGCCTAGAACAATCAACAGCGTTCAGCAGCGGTTCTCCGTGGCCGTAGTACGATCGGCCGAATTTCGCGTACATGTCGTACAGGAGCGCGTATTTATACTTATCGAAATCCAAATTCATGTCATCGTACGGATACGTCTCGGAATTTAGGTATAATCGAACGTTCGTTAGTTTACACGCGTCGAATCTGCTCGCGGTTCTATCGAGACGATTCTTTCGATCAGTTTGCATGGCGAATATCACGTATCGGGGTTTCTCGATTTGCGACGTAGCTTTCACGGTCCATGTATGTTTCGTTGTAGCTTGCAGTAACGGGTACTCGTACAGGTCCCACGATCGGAAACTCATTGCAATCGGCCTACCGCTTTCCAGGATACGCAGCATCGATAGTTTGTTCACCTCCTCCAAAGTGACGTGGGGCATGCGCCACTGCACCTTGCGTATCTCTAGTTTTGGCCTCGCAGTGGCGGAGGTATCGTACATCGCGTTCGTATCGACTCGCGATCGAATAAGGATTAACTCGTGTCGCGCATTCATCACGATATGTTTGTAATCTTCGCAGAATCCTAATAACACGTTTAGGGGTACGCAGAAATTGAAAGCACCCGAATGAAAAATGTCTTTATCGTACATGATGTTATGATCCCAACCAGCATTCGCAAGCGTTTTGCTTCTATCGACCGACAACGAAACGTAATGTTTCAACGTGGTGGCGATCCCGGGATTTCGGCAGCGATCGATCTCGACACCGTTCAATTCATATCGAATCTCATCGAACATGAACGCGACGCAATTGTTGTCGAGAACAGCGGTCGCGGACGTTCCAGGGCCTTTCCCGTCATGTGCCGTCAACGTGCCACGACCTTCGATGTAGAGAAAACTTTCGCATGGAAGCGTGTACAGATCTTGCTGCTGTATAGGGATTCTTATCTCGTCGCTATTGTCGAACGTCGTGTTGGCGTATGGATTATACGTGTGTAACTCGATCTTTGTGATACGATTGTCGAAGGTTGGCGTATTCGCCACGTCCAGAATAATAGACATCGTGGTTACGCGCTACTCTCTCCGCTTGTCTAATATTCAACGATGAATCCTAGCGATCGTAGGATACGTGCGTTTCGACGAGTCAACGGCTTTCCTATACTTCTTACCGGTCCTCTTCTTATCGCGCCACCCGCCTTTATTCTTCTACTTTCACCTGGGACAGAGACGACGGGGGTAGCAGTGGCAGCGACGACTGATGATTTGTATGTGTGATTCAACACTAACATACTACACGCGCATACACGTGCAATCACGCTAGCCTATCGCGCGGACGTCGTTGAACGTGCAAACGAATCGTTATTTCTTCTCCACGGAAATCTATAGGGTGATCGTGATGATCGACGATACACAACGTTAGATCGTGTATTGCTCGTGCGACGATTGGCAGGTAAATGACATGTCGCGGGGTTTCCGAGATCTTATATCCCGGGGGCACTCGAGGCGAAAATTCATGGATCGTATGCACGGGTTTATCGTTGCTGTACGCGCCGGTAGTGACGTTGCACGTTACTCTGATCACGTTAACGTTTATAATGTTCACGGGTACGTTGGACTCGTGCCAGGTTCTCGGTAACAAGACACGCGTCGGGGAAAATCCTAGCAACGAGCCCACATTGTTAGGTTTCGTAAAGTCCACTGCGAACGAGCAGTACAACTCGCTTTTCATGGTGTTGTTGTTAGCTCGTAGCATCAGAGGATACTTGTCGTCATCGTCGTTGGCGTCGTTGTTAACGCGTCTTCGTGGATTTCGATCGAGTAATCGTTGCTTCGGATACTCGCCAATGGCGTCTAATTCATAGGAACCGTGGGGGATCGTAATGCATTCATGAGCGATGTCGACGCTGTTGCTGTCTGCGTCGTAGTCGGCGATGTAGTAGAATTTATCATTACTGGAATCGATGTTAGGTATCGTGTGAAACGTCTCTAAGTCCGCGAGGCCTAATTCATACTCACCATCACTCAAATCTATCGGTGGGAAATAGTTTACAGTGAGCGCGCTGCTGCGGCCCGTTAACGTGAGCGTGAACGACATATCGATTGCACTCGCGAGACGGCGAGAGAGTGACGCGCGCGTACGAATACTCGGCAATTTATCGATATCGCGAGTCTTTATTATAGAAGATGTGGATAGTCATTCCACACGGATGCATTGTAACATAATCTTAGTATACATTATTATTATTATTATTAGTATATAGGCCATAATTCCATAGACTTTTGTTGTAAAAATTGCGTGCACAAGTGCCCGCAATTCATCTCGTCGAAACGTTGAAAACGATCGTGATTGTACGTGATCGTTGTACCACGTCCAAAATAATAGATCAATTCCGCGGGTGGTCGCAGATTCCCGAAACTATCAAAGTACTGTACTCGTGACCCGCGTTTCGCGTACGCGACCCAGTGCGTACCGGCGCCTCGATTCTCGTCAAGATTCGCGATTCCACATTCGTTGGTTCGTACGCGCGTGGGGAGCGTGTCGCGCATGAACACACCTCGAAAGAACGGTACGTTTGCACACTCGAGCTCTAATTGCAGGTTCGTCATAGGTTGCTGCGTTATCGCCCCAACCGTTGCCACATGCCTAGTCGATCGAAGTTTTTTTTTTCTTCGATCGCAGTCGTCGTTGGCGTCGGCGTCTAGGATTCATGCCTGCGCCTCGCTTGTACGGTGTCAGATGCATTCCTCGCCCCTCCATCGCTCGATGATGACGCAATGTCTCTTCCAGCTGTTTTCGAGAGGCCTTCGAATCGTTGACCGCTTTGGTTATACCTGCCGCTCCACCGGCCAAGGCCCCGATAGCCGATAAAGCAGGCAGCACGAACGGAAGAAATGGAAGAAATCCACCGCGTTTCGCCACTCGTAGATTACGATGTCGTCGTCGCCGCCGTTGCGGATGTTTCCCTCCAGACTTTCTCTGTTTTCGTTTCGTCCTCTTCACACCCATGCCGAGTTTAGTCTTAGCCTTCATCGTTGCGCAAACTCCACTCGCTGCAACTTTTTCGCCAAAGGTCGCGTCGTTCGCGAACACTCGTTCTCGCGCTCGTTCCGCTAACGCACGATCCGCCGCGTGTCGTCCCTCCAAACCCTTTCGATGTGAGTATGCGATATCGTGATCTCGGCACGCCGCATCCAGGGGATTCACACCTTCGTCGCCACGAGCCAATCGTTTTAGCAAACGTGTTCCCGGTCCGCAGAACTGATAGCCCGGAACGTGTAGTTCGAATGGTAAGCGGTTTATGATACCGTTCACGATACCCGATCCGGTTTTCTTCTTCTTCTGATTCTTCCCTAATCCATGAGACGTCGCAGTCGTTGATGCAACCATATACCTACGTTAGAATAGCCACGATAGCAACTACAATAATAAACGCGTACGCGCGCTCCACCGATCACAGTGGTAGTGACCTGCACACCGCATGCCACGAATATATATATAAATACCCGAGTACCTGAGAAACATCGCGAACATGCGATTCGTGAAACAGTCGGACGTTATCCGCGTGACCGCGAACAGAATGCTCGAGGATGATAGGGATGCGAGTCGATCAACCAGACATGGCCCGTTGTTGCCGAACAGCGTGCGAGGCGTGATTTGCGGTCCGTCGGGATGTGGAAAAACGAACGTGCTTCTGAGCATGCTGGAGAGCCCGAATGGTTTACGCTTCGAGAACGTGTACGTGTACTCAAAATCGTTGCATCAGCCAAAGTATCGATATCTCGAGCAGGTATTGTCACTCGTCGACGGAATTGAATACTTTCCCTACTCGGACAACGCGGAGATCGTCCCACCGAGAGACGCTCGACCTGATTCGATCTTCGTGTTCGATGACGTGGCGTGCGATGAACAGAACGCGATACGCGAATACTTCTCAATGGGTCGTCACGCGAACGTGGATTGCTTTTATTTGTGTCAGTCGTACGCGAGAATACCTAAACATTTGATCAGGGACAATGCGAATTTTCTCATGCTATTCAAACAAGACGGTACGAATTTGCGCCGCGTGTACAACGATCATGTGAATACAGACATGACGTTCGAATCGTTCAACGACTTGTGCGCGAGATGTTGGCGTCGACGATACGATTTCGTGGTGATCGATAAGGATAGTTCCATGTCCGAAGGTCGATACCGAAGAGGATTTAACGAGTTCGTCGTAGCACACTGACATCAGTAAACCACGAATCGTTCATCGAGTAACACGAAATGTCTAACGAACCGACGACGAGTACGATAACCACGAACAACGTCGACGCGAAGCACGCGCAAAAACATCGCCGACGTCATCAACGAAAAGGAACGAAACGCCGGGACGGTGACACAAAGGTTCATACAAAGGTGGAAATCGCCAAAGTCAGCGACGTTATACGTAAAAAGTGCTTGGCATTGAAAATTGACAAAATGGATACGGAAGCGGCTGTGGAGGCGAGCACGCGACCCATCGTTCAACCGCTGAAACAATTGATCGAGAACGCGTCCACCTTGAAAACGCACTCGACGCCACGATCGCAACCGGTGAAGAGGGAACATGAATATGATCAACAACAATCATCGAAGAGACTTCGACTAGCTACTGCGGATACATCCAACGAACGTTTGAACAACCCACCAGATTCTAACGACGACGACAACGACGACGCAGACGACGCCGACAACGACGACGACGCCGACGACGACGACGACGACGATGACGATGTTGTTGTTGATGATGATGATGATGATGATGATGTTGACATTGATAATGATGTTGTTGTTGATGACGAAGACGGTGAAAAAACTCGGGGTGATGAACCGCCAGCAAAGGTTCATGATTTGGATCCGCAGCGTAGCCCCTTCAATGACGTCAATGTGTATGTACAGAACGCTAAAGGACCCTTGTCGCGAGAATATCTACGACTATTCTTTGCCGATACCAAGAAACTAATCGACAACGTGTACGGCGTATACTTTGCATCCGACGAAGATCTGATGATCGGTGATTCCGTGCTTACCATCGACGCGAACAGCGACGACATTCACGTGAATGGAAGGCGATACGCGGGGACTCGAGGTGTGTACGAGTTGCTGTTCATGCGAAAACCCAACGAGCAGACATACACGGACGCAAATCTTCGCTCGTACCGACGCATCTTGTTGACGACGAACGCGCATAAGCGAAACCATTCGCCGAGTAAGCGCACGCTGGGTAACAAGGGGTACAAGTATAAGAAAATCATATCCGCGGTGATCGGTGGGGTACGGACCCCGAACGTTAGACGTGTTAGGGGTGGCGGGTGCGGCGGCGCGGGCAGACATCAAGGTGGAGGATTGCCAATCGACGAGTCGATGACGGTCACCGACAACGCAATCGATTACGTGTACTGGGACGATCCGAACGAATTGGTCGACAGACTTGGATTGCTCACGGCATCGCGCGCGGCAGGTCACACGGGCCACGATAACGAAATCGCATCCATCGTGGAGGAACTTCGCGAGGATGGATTCATCTTAAATTGAGGGTTCCGTCGATCATAGCGTCAGTAGCATTCGCACGCGCACGCATCATTATGTCGGTGAATAAGTTTGGCACGTCGTTACGCAATAATAATAATAATAATAATGGTAATAACAACGAAGCATCGATGACGATGACGAGACTATTGACCGCGGTAGACGACCGCTTTACGCGAAAACTTGAAACGGCTATCGCGAACGCGCGACTGGACGCCGAGCATCAACGATCTCAACTAGAGACGCGAGTACAACGAACGATAACGGATATCGTTACCGCGCAATTGTCTCGGCTAGAGGACGACTTAAATACCGCGATTGAACGACGCTTCGATCACTTGAAAGACAGATTCGAAGAGTTCACGACTGGGGCGACGGGCCAGACCGCGATATCGACCACGCATCTGTACAAACGGAAGGAGCAGCGAAACGTGATCGAGGGTCGACGACGACGACGATGATTAATGACCCTGACCCTGACCCTGACGATAGTGGTTCCGGAACGTCGAATGATGACAGACGTTTGCAAAAGACGTGTACCGATTGTATTTTACGAACGCTCGAGGAACTGATACTACTTCTAACACCCTCGGAACGTCGCGACCATCCCCACCTACCCTCGAAGCATGAGCAAGGAACGATTACAATTAGTGAACGAATTACACGCTCCCGCGAGACGAAACTTCCCGCGACGACGCGTCGTGATTCGCGGTTACGATGATCTGTGGCAGGCTGATTTGGTAGAGATGCGTCCGTACGCGAAACAAAATCGTGGATATCACTACATACTAACGATCATCGACGCGTTCAGCAAGTATGCTTGGGCCGTACCCGTGAAAGCGAAAAGCGGGCGCGACGTGACCGCGGCATTCGCGACCGTATTGCGGCAGAGCGATAGATGCCCGCGAAATTTACAAACCGACCAGGGAAAGGAGTTCTACAACGCGGAGTTTCAACGATGCATTAAGACTCGTGGAATCAATCATTACTCCACATACAGCGTGATGAAAGCATCGATCGTTGAACGTTTCAATCGTACGCTGAAAAACCTGATGTGGAAGCAATTCTCCTTGAATGCGTCGTATCGTTGGGTCGACCTGTTACCTGAGCTCGTCAGCACTTACAATCATCGCAAGCATCGAACGATCAACGCTAGACCCGTTGACGTGATCCCCACGACGCGTTTATCATTCGCCGCGAATGATCCCATCTCACCATCCACCTCGAAAGGTATTCGACGACGCGCCAAATTCAACGTCGGCGATAAGGTGCGCGTTAGCAAGTTCAAAACCCTCTTCGAGAAGGGGTACACTCCGAACTGGTCAACCGAGGTGTTCGAAATCATAACCGTACAACGAACGTTCCCGATAACGTATATTCTACGCGATTCCACGGGGGAACCGATCTCGGGTGGTTTCTACGAGTATGAACTACATTCGGTCGCGAATCCGGATATCTATCTGGTTGAGAAGATTATTCGTCGTAAGGGAAACCAGGTGTACGTTAAGTGGCTTGGATTCGATTCGTCGCGGAACTCATGGATACGCGACAAGGATATTCTATGATACGCGATTATAAATGTACTCTACGTTTCTGAAATAAATAAATAAATGAATACATAAAAATATATACATTGTACATTTATTAAATTATCCACCTTCTTCTTCTCGTATACAGGGTGTCCCAAAAATGTCGGAGTTCCTTGAAAGGGGTGATTCAGGGGGTGATTTGAAACAACTTTTTCCTTAGCGAAAATATTGTCCGAAGTTTCGTTTAGGAGATATTAACAAAAACCCCCGACCAATCAGAGCGCGCGCCTTCCGCCCGAGCTCCCGCGGTAGCGTTGGCTACGCGGTAGGCGGCTGCGCTTGTACTACGAACGTACGAACAAGCAAGTCGGCATGCATCGAAGTAAACCGCGTTACACAGACTTTTTTTAAACAGAATCTTAAATAATAATTGTTTGAGGTGAGAGGACAAGAAATACATCAATTTCATTTTCAAATAAGGCATAAACTAAATGGTAATGTAACAGAAAATGTACGACAAGTGATCGTAATTCGTTATTGAGGTAAAAATCCGTAGATTAATAACGGCCAACATAACTAAAGTTAAAAAATAATATCAGGTGTATGAATAAATTGTTTCCGACTGGATTTACACAATCAGTACAAAGCTACCGAATTTCTATCGCGGTGATGTTCGTAAGCTGCCAGAAAAATGGCGAAAGGTAATTAACAGTAATGGAAATTGTTTCGATGATTGAAATGTTTTCATATTTTTTAAATCAAACTGTTATTGTACCTACCCTAAAATCGAACAGAATTTATTTCTACACCTAATAATCACCAATAAATTAAATAAAACTCACCCTTTCGGACATTCCTTTCCTTTCTTTTCGGAAAGCTGTGTCACTAAGTAGGTCACTGTACCGATCCTGGTCATCGGTGGACGAAAAAGTTTTATGGCAGGGTAGCGCCCGGTGCTCAGCTGATCGCAGGTATACGACACCACCCGAAGGTAAGGGTCGTAACGTCAAGTGCGTCCGGGTTAATGTACCGAATATTCACTTCACTGCACGGCCACTAACACTGATCACTTAATGTATTTTTTATGGAACGTATTGTTCCTGCGTTATAAAAATTGTCTATGCACACCTCAACACGTACGATCAGCTGTCTTTGGACGGCCTGCAAAGTTTGTGGTATTATGTTCGTCACCGCAGCGTGAATTCGCACAACGATGTTCAGAATAATTTTGACGCCAAACGCCGAATCATACCCTAGCTTGGGGTTTGGATATGCGGGTATTCCCGTGAAAACGCTCGCACAGTAGCACTTGCGTCCCCGTTGTTCCGGGCGTACACCCAGAACATCGGGTAATAGATATTATTGGGCCGTGAACATTTCTGCGACGAGATTGCTAGCTGACTGACAGGATTTTTCCCAAGCAACTTCCTCTACCCCCAAGTAGCTTCTCTCGTTCCATTATAAGTTAACTCCCACCAGCACAAGAGGCTTTAGGTAAAAAGAAGCCAGCACATTTTCGAAACACACGTGCTTCGCAGAAGTGCAACGAACGAACCGTCGTACACCTTCACAAAAGCCCGCGCTCCGTCCTTTTACTGCCAATGTACCCAATGCTTCGAGGTAGGCAGCAGACACCACGTGTTTCGGTTCGAAAGGGTCCGAAGAGAAGAGAAACAGAAAGTCTTCGAGTTGCTATAAAGAAGAAAATGCATACCATTCCTGTTTCCCCTTTCCGATATCCTGATTTCACGTCTGCTACGAGGCGGAACCAACTAAGCCATAAATTACCCAAAACTGCGCGTAGTTCCGCCTGCTACGTCCTACCTTCAAATTAAAGACGAATCCCTTATCTCCCGAGTATAAACACGCGCTCGAATTTCAAAACAAAAGCACGCCTCGACGTATTCCGTGGGAGAAAAGGTGGGCTTGAAGACCGATTGGTCGTAACCGAACCAATCTGCCCTGCATCCCGCCCAAACGGCCACTGTCTTGAAGAGGCCCTCTTCACAGCAATATCTCCTCCCCGAGGCCCACCAGTAAAAAGACGCGCTCGATTTTCAAAACAAAAGCACGCGACGACGTATTCCTTGCGAGAGAAGGTGGGCTTGAAGTTCGATTGGTCCTAAACGAACCAATCGGGCCTGCTTATCTCTCGTGTATAAACACGCGCTCGAATTTCAAAACAAAAGCATGCGTCGACGTATTCCGTGCGAGAGAAGGTGGGTCTCCTGGAAGAGATATTGCTGTGAAGTGGGCCTCTTCAAGACAGTGGCCGTTTGGGAGGGATGCAGGGCAGATTGGTTAGATTAGGACCAATCGGACTTCAAGTCCACCTTCTCTCGCACGGAATACGTCAACGCGTGCTTTTGTTTTGAAAATCGAGCGCGTGTTTATACTCGAGAGATAAGGGATCTGTCTTTAATTTGAAGGAAGCACGACGCAGGCGGGATCACGCGCTGTCAGCGGACAGGACGACGCAAGCGGGACCACGCGCTGTCAGCGGACTACCCCTTTTCTTCCTGTGTCTCTCCGCGAGGCGTATTGATGTTGGATAATACTTTTTAAATTCTGCTTCCCCGAAATTAATCAGGCTGATCGGCCAGAGCATTTCGCCAGGGTCGCGGTTTATGCCCGTATTGTCCCGCTAGTCGGCGGTAGAGAACGGTTGCCTACAGTTTTGGATAATTTATGACTTAATTGGTTCCGCCTCGTAGCAGACGTGAACTCAGGATATCGGAAAGGGGAAACAGGAATGGTATGCATTTTCTTCTTTATAGCAACTCGAAGACTTTCTGTTTCTCTTCTCTTCGGACCCTTTCGAACCGAAACACGTGGTGTCTGCTGCCTACCTCGAAGCATTGGGTACATTGGCAGTAAAAGGACGGAGCGCGGGCTTTTGTGAAAGTGTACGACGGTTCGTTCGTTGCACTTCTGCGAAGCACGTGTGTTTCGAAAATGTGCTGGCTTCTTTTTACCTAAAGCCTCTTGTCCTGGTGGGAGTTAACTCATAATGGAACGTGAGAAGCTACTTGGGGGTAGAGGAAGTTGCTTGGGAAAAATCCTGTCAGTCAGCTAGCAATCTCGTCGCAGAAATGTTCACGGCCCAATAATACCTATTACGCGATGTTGTGGCTGTACACCCGGAACAACGGGGACGCAAGTGCTACTGTGCGAGCGTTTTCACGGGAATACCCGCATATCCAAACCCCAAGCTAGGGTACGATTCGGCGTTTGGCGTCAAAATTATTCTGAACATCGTTGTGCGAATTCACGCTGCGGTGACGAACATAATACCACAAACTTTGCAGGCCGTCCAAAGACAGCTGATCGTACGTGCGGAGGTGTGGATAGACAATTTTTATAACGTAGGAACAACACGTTCCAAGAAAAATAAATTAAGTGATCAGTGTTAGTGGCCGTGCAGTGAAGTGAATATTCGGTACATTAACCTGGACGCACTTGACGTTACGACCCTTACCTTCGGGTGGTGTCGTATACCTGCGATCAGCTGAGCACCGAGCGCTACCCTGCCATAAAACTTTTCGTCCACCGATGACCAGGATCGGTACAGTGACCTACTTAGTGACACAGCTTTCCGAAAAGAAAGGAAAGGAATGTCCGAAAGGGTGAGTTTTATTTAATTTATTGGTGATTATTAGGTGTAGAAATAAATTCTGTTCGATTTTAGGGTAGGTACAATAACAGTTTGATTTAAAAAATATGAAAACATTTCAATCATCGAAACAATTTCCATTACTGTTAATTACCTTTCGCCATTTTTCTGGCAGCTTACGAACATCACCGCGATAGAAATTCGGTAGCTTTGTACTGATTGTGTAAATCCAGTCGGAAACAATTTATTCATACACCTGATATTATTTTTTAACTTTAGTTATGTTGGCCGTTATTAATCTACGGATTTTTACCTCAATAACGAATTACGATCACTTGTCGTACATTTTCTGTTACATTACCATTTAGTTTATGCCTTATTTGAAAATGAAATTGATGTATTTCTTGTCCTCTCACCTCAAACAATTATTATTTAAGATTCTGTTTAAAAAAAGTCTGTGTAACGCGGTTTACTTCGATGCATGCCGACTTGCTTGTTCGTACGTTCGTAGTACAAGCGCAGCCGCCTACCGCGTAGCCAACGCTACCGCGGGAGCTCGGGCGGAAGGCGCGCGCTCTGATTGGTCGGGGGTTTTTGTTAATATCTCCTAAACGAAACTTCGGACAATATTTTCGCTAAGGAAAAAGTTGTTTCAAATCACCCCCTGAGTCACCCCTTTCAAGGAACTCCGACATTTTTGGGACACCCTGTATATACATACAATTATTCTTAATAAAATAAAAAAAAAATTTATACATATATATACATATATACATTTATACCAACACATATAAAATACAATAAATATTAAATATTAAATATTAAATATTAATAACGGGAGCGCGGCGGGCGGCGCGGCGTGCGGCGCGGCGGGCAGCGCGGGTGGACTCGACCTTGAGGAGCTCGTGGGTTTGGAGCTGGGAGATGCGATAATGCCCCCACGGAAGGGTGGTGATACGATCGGCTAGGATACACCGCTTGTCGTCAAACGGACTGAGCGCGTTCTTTTCCTCGCTCACAGAATATACATCGTGCTGCTTAGAACGTATATTATTCTGTCTAACCGTTTTCTCGGCGAGATCACGAAGACAGCTAATATAATCATCGAATTTTACCTCATTCGCAACCACGTGTCTCCGCACACCCTTCACTTTTTTAATTTCATTCATAACCTCAGCCGATGCGTTAAACGTTCTAGTCGCGTACATCTTCGACCTCAATCCGACGAACTCGGTCATCAAGGCGCCGTTATTCTCATCTTTCATGAGTCCTGGCACCTTTTTATTTACGCGGGGCATACCATAAGGATTGTCTACCGCGTAATCACTAGTGTCGAATCGGGCGATGTCGCGCTTCATCGTCTCGTATACATCCTCGCATTCCACACTATACATTAAACTGTCGGTGTCGGTGTACAGTACCTTACACCGATCACCGAACTCCGCACGCATATATGCATAGTGAAATTCATACAAACACTCCTTCGACACGTCGAGCACACTCATACCCACGTATATTGGTTTATCGAACTTCACTTTGAGTTTACGCATTTCGATGGCCACCAACTGCTCGGAGAAGATCGTCCGACTATGAAAGTTTGGCTTCGCGATCAGCGCTTCCGCACCATAACGACCGTCCCACCGCGTCACCAGTCGCACATCTACGCGTTTCCGCACATTCTCCATTGTTTTTCCATACACCGCATTGTTCATTAATTTATAAAGAGTCTTCTGAAATTCACTCGTGGCGCGCGTCCTCAAAGTCGCGCAACCAATGCGACTGATCGAATCGCAACACTCGATGAATTCGCGTCACGCGTAATCCGTGGCGTATACACTGTTTCAGGTAGCGATAATGAATTATATATCGCTCCTTATTGTCGAGCGTGGCAAGCAGCTTGGTCTGGTCACCGTGGGGTGCGTGCTCGCGTACCGGGCAGAATGGAAGATCAGCGTGCGCGTTGTGAATATCCTTAGGGTATTCGATGTCAACCTCCAACAGATATCCCTCGGGTGCATCGTCGTCGGGCAAGGCTGATACATCGAGCTCCGCCACGGTCGCGTCGTCCAGCCATTGAAACCCTCCGTGCGGCATCGCCTGTGACATAGCCCATCCGTACAAATTGTTGACGTCGAAGTACATCAGATACGTTGAAGGCTTCGACTTGTCGTACTTCGGGGTCGGCAGGTGTTTGTTGTTGGCCACCGCGTGCCTGTGCGAGCATTGACTCAGACCACCGCGTATCCCACGCTCGACGAACAGTAGCATGTCCACATCCGTCAGAAGCTCTAACCGTATACCGGTGTACTTGAGCATCGCGTCCCACGTAAAACTTGGAAGTGTGAAGTAATGCGCGGGATCTAAGTCGTAACTCGCGATACAGTCTGTACGGAAACTCTCGAATACGTCAGCGAGTAACAATACGTCCGTTTTTAAATACAAATCGCTGTACTCGCCCAATGTTCGTACACGGAAAGTATTCCATACGTTCGAGGCGTGCGCGTAATCGAGATCCGACACGGCGATATCGTTCAATCGATTATAGAACGCTTCGCGGGACGGTAAACACGTATCGTTCAGCTTGGCGTACGACGATACATAGTCGTATGGGAAGACGCCCTTCCGCGCTAGAAGATTGAACTGCCCGTCCGACAGGGATTGAAATTCGCGTCGTAGAATCACGAGTCGTTCTTTGCCGAGGTCCGAAGCGAGTTTCTCCAGACTAGCGGCTAAGAACTTCAACGAATCTATGAAACGGAACTTCAACCCCTCTGCCAATCTTTATTCTCGGCGTCGATTCCCTTCACATGTTTAGTGAACGATATGTATCGCTCCTTCGTCACCGGCAGCAGGTCGATCTGCCCCTCGAACGCGGACGCCAACTCTTTAATTATGAAATGTGCGTCGTATCCGGATAGATTATGGAATACCACCGGTATCGTGTACGAACGTTGAAACTGTAAATTACACGTTACGTGAGCCGCGCCGCGGTACTCGCCCGTCGAGTGACAATGATCGCGCACTTTTTTGTCCTTATCGGCAAAGGGTTGCTCGCACACGTGACACACGATCGCGTCGGTATGACTTCGCCACTGTTGTTTAGTCAGCGGTTTCATCGGTTTCGCGTTCCGCAACCACGAATACGCGATGTTCGCAAAGTCTCTGAGTTCCTGCACGAACCACTGCACGCACTCGGTTTCGTGGCGATACATCCGATAACGACACAGAGACGCATCGGTGGAACACTGAATGTAGTATCCCACGCTGTACACTCGGTGCTGTTGGTATGTGTATGTGCGATTCAGCTCCGCAGGCTCGACGTCTTCCAGCATGCATTCGAAGTCCGCATATACGATGAATGGCGCTCGTTCTTTATTCTTGAAGTGTTTAAACTTCAACCATTTATCCTTCGCAGACGGTAATTCAATTGCACACTCGTTCAGACGTTGACAGTCCACGGTATGCTTCGTCAATCGCTCCGACGAATAGAAGTAGCTCAGACATCTGCAATGACAACAATAAAAGGAATGAATCAATAAATAATACATTTGATCAAAATATTCCATATTTTACTCACCGTTCGCAAACGAATACTTCACTCTTGTGGTTGCTGAGTTGATTTGAAATCAATCTCGACATGTTGCGAATGCACGCGAAATGGTATCGTTGGGGGTCCTCGGGGTCCTGTACCAGTAGCAGGTTGGCGTGTCTCTCTTGCTTGTCCTCGGTCAAACGCAGCGGCGCGCAGCTTCCGTCGGACCACGTGTACACGTTTATGGACACGTTGTTCAAAGTCTCGAACTTCGCCAGCTGATTCAACGTCACGGGAAGCGTCATGCCGTCAGTGTGGAGCACCGTTGAATAGTGTGGATACGATGCCACCCTATCCACATGCGTAGTAGCAGGGAATAGACTAACTACCACGGACCATAAGAAGCACGCATTGTCTCTGCTCTTTATGTTCACCACCGCTTTCTTCAGGACGACGGCGCGCGGAAGCGATACGTCGCACCCGGCTCGAAGTGGATTGTGTCTATTAATATTTACTACAATGTTTAGCACGGCCCTTAGGGTCCATCCACTGTCACGATCCTGAAACTCGTCGAGCGCCACTAGCGTGGGAGCGACCACAGACTTCGAGTACCACTCGCGCACATTCGAATTCATTAAGAGTACATGATTTCGCGTTCCGAAACTTTTCATATCTGTATTTTCACCCTGCGTAAACTCCGCGTTCAAGATTGTATTTACGGACACGCCATTATGTTCCGTGATAGCGTCCGTGACGCGTGACATTACTACGCGTCGAGCACCCTCTAAAAATCGACGCGGGTCGATGAAGCCCAAGTTAATGGCTACACCGGTTGAAATGCGGCCTGCAAACGCCGATTCCACGTTTTCCCATACGACTTTGGGTTTCGTAGATCGACTCGAATGCCCACACCCAAATTTCGAAAACACATCCCGCACGTTCGCGTGTAATGTCGTTATTTGCGCGATTAGCGACACTAGGTGCTGTTTCGCGGCCACGGATACTCCTCCCCTCGACTGGTACTCGACGATGAGCTGTATACACGCGTCACACTGATCCGCCCAGGTTCGGAATTCCGCAATTCCGCGTAAAAGTTTAGACATTTGGGTTAAAACCCTGTACGTATCCATGAACACATCCATTTTTTGTTTTGTTTTGTTTTTTCCACAAATAGTTCACAAATAGTCCATAAATAGTTCACTTCACGAATAGTTAATTTTCCCAGAGACGTCTGATTTCGTCTGATTTCATGATGCGACTCTTCCAGGTAATTCGATCATGATTCAAATCAGGAAATCGAAAACTCGGCGGTACAAGGACGAGCCTTGAGTTTCGCTGCAGACTCGTACGATCGTCCAAAAATCGAGTCAATTCCCGACACAAAAACCCCGTCACGGTAATTGTTGATGTATCAGGACTAAGTACTTCCCGTAATTCGATCGTACCGTTCTCGATGTCGTGTAGAAGTGTCAACGGCGTACACACGATCGCGGTAATGTACTTTGTCCGCTTACGGTACACGTCCTTATCATCAACGATGCAATACAATGTACATTTACCCGCAGTACTATATCGCGCGATATGTCGTAACAATTGACGATGCTTGCGCGACAATTGCATAAATCCGTATCGAAAGATGCTAATCCACGACGTCTCGGATAATGTCGGTGCGCTTAACGCGTCGCGGATCTTATGCCTCTCGATCGTCAGTGATTCGTCATCCAACTGCAGCGTCGTCGATAAAGGGCTCACTCCACCATCGTAATCGTCATCGGAAGATGATGATGCAAGCAATGCGTCTCGCGCGTCCAGTTCCGCGAGTATGCACGCTATTTTATTTCGGACACACGTTCGCACTATTTCAACACTACTCTTAAGTAATGTCAAACGTTCTTGTTCAAATGCCGATACCCTTCGAGTATTATAATAAGAATGCAAAAGGCGCATATACTCGTTGCACGATATAAACCAGTCGTCACACTGTTCTACGGTACGCAACAGTGGGATCATCCCACGTAACAACTCGAATGAACTCGGGAGAAAGACCATGTCTCGCGATACTTATGCACGCGTAACGTGTTTCACGATATTCATCGAGCGACTGCAGGTTTAATATAATAACCACCTACCCTAGTCGCGCTATGTTTACGTTAGTTGCGGTTCGAACGTATCTTCAAAATTCTTTTCACCCCCCAGCCGATCGATATACTATTCCATCGATTCAAATATAAACACGCGACTTCGCGCGGTGCAATGTAGTGTTTACACCATGGGCTGTAGTGACGCTTGACTTACAGTCACATCGATAAGGGCACTCGCTGTTCTCGATCATGAAAATACTTGGAACTCCACCCCGATTAATAGATGGCCGTGGGTCTATGTCGATTTCTCTTCGCCCTTACACGCGCCCACGACGCTTGACTTGCAGCCTCTCGAGAAGGATACTTGAGACGTCGCCCTGTTCTCAATCGTGAAAATACTTGGAACGTTACCATGAACAATTATCGTTTTAGGTTACATGGGATGCTTACGCGAACGCAACGCCTAATTCATTCTTCAAGGACGTCACGTTTTCTCGATGACACTTCTTAGAGGCATGGTCTTGGCGAATGTTAATAGTCGATAAGGGGTGGGTCCTGTCACTGGTCTATTGTAACCCAGATGCCAGCGGGTCTATGTACAAATTCTTTTCGCCCTTACGCGTTCCCACGACGCTTGACTTACAGCCTCCTCGATAAGGACGCTCACCCTGTTCTCGATCATAAATACTCGGAACTCTACCCCGAATAATTATCGCTATATGTTTATACCATTGCACGTGGGCTGTATCGGTCCCATGATTCAAACATAAACACAGCATCGCGCGGTGCAATGTAGTGTTTACACCATGCGATGCCGCGCTGATTGACTTACAACCCCGCGATCATTAAAATGCTCGATATGTTTACATTATTGCACGTATGCCGTATCGATCCCACGATTCAAATATAAACACACACGGCATGAAGCGCGTGCACTCATCTTTTCTCAGAAATCATGAACCACCCTCTTTCTCAGAAATCAAGGTCCACCCTCTTCCGTACATCGCAATCCTATCGCGCGTCATGATTCCTTATCGCTATATGTACGGTGCAATGTAGTGTTTACACCATGCGCTGCCGCGATGATTGATCTACAACCTCCTCGATCATTAAAATACTCGATATGTTTACATCATTGCACGTACGCTGTATCGGTCCCACGATTCAAATATAAACACACTGCATGAAGCACATGCACGTAGGCGCCGAAACGTGTTCAATCCTGTCGCGCGTCATGATTCCTTATCTTTTCTCAGAAATCACGAACCACCCTCTTTCTCAGAAATCAAGGTCCACCCTCTTCTGTACATCGAAGACGCGAATTTCCACGAATCGGCCGCGGTCGCGCCTGCGCACCGATCCCGCGAGCGTACGGAGATTGCGCGGCGGCGACGCGTGCCCAAAGTTCCTTAAACATCCAACAGGTGGCGCCAATACTAAATGTATGAAAACCTATGGAATTACCGCCTCGGGCCCAAATACCGACGCAGGACCGAAGTACCTCAAACACCCAATAGGTGGCGCCACTTGGAAATTACCGCCTCGGGCCCAAATACCAACGCGGGCCCAAAGTACCTCGAACACCCAATAGGTGGCGCCACTTGAAAATGCGCACGACGCCTAGGTGGCGCCACTTGGAAATGCGCACGACGCCATTTTCAATTTTTGAAATCCGCCCTCCCTCCCCTGTGACGTCGTCCCCCTCACCTACGAACTCAAATTGCGCGCGCTGCGCCATTTTGAAAATTTGAATTTTTGAAATCCCCCTCCCCTGTGACATCATCCCCCTCACCTACGAACTCGGTCGACGCCATTTTGAATTCCCCCTCCCCTATGACGTCATCCCCCTCACCTACAAACTCGGTACCCCCTCCCCACCTCACCCCTTACCGATCACACGCTATAGCGCGTTACCCCCTTCCCCGCCTCACCCCCTCACCAATCCCGCGCTATAGCGCGTTGCGCGGTACCCCCCCGCCCCGCCTCACCCCCTCGCCGCCACTTGGTCCAGAATCCGCATAGCCTAACTACTGACTCGTTTGACTCGTTTGACTCGTTTGACTGGTTTTACTCGTTTGACTCGTTTGACTCGTTTGACTCGCTTGACTCGTTTGACTCGTTTGACTCGTTTGAGTCGTTTGACTCGATTGTCCTGTTCGACCCGTTTGACCCTTTTGACTCGTTTGATTCGTTTGACTCGTTTGGCTCGTTCAACTCGCTTGACTCGATTGTCCTGTTCGACCCGTTCGACCCGTTTGACTCGATTGACTCGTTTCAGTCGTTTGACTCGTTTCACTCGTTTGACTCGTTTGACTCGTTTCACTCGTTTCACTCGTTTCACTCGTTCGACTCGTTTCACTCGTTCGACTCGTTTCACTCGTTCGACTCGTTTCACTCGTTCGACTCGTTTCACTCGTTCGACTCGTTTCACTCGTTCGACACGTTTCACTCGTTCGACTCGTTTCACTCGTTCGACTCGTTTCACCCGTTCGACTCGTTTCACCCGTTTGACTCGATTCACTCGTTTGACTCGTTTCACTCGTTTGACTCGTTTCACTCGTTTGACTCGTTTCACTCGTTTGACTCGCTTGACTCGTTTGACTCGTTTAACTCGTTTGACTCGTTTAACTCGTTCGACTCGTTTAACTCGTTCGACTCGTTCGACTCGTTTGACTCGTTTAACTCGCTTGACTCGATTGTCCTGTTCGACCCGTTTGACTCGTTTGACTCGTTTGACTCTATTGACTCGTTTGACTCGTTTGACTCGTTTGACTCGTTTGACTCGTTTGACTCGTTTGACTCGTTTGACTCGTTTGACTGGTATGACTCGTTGGGCTCGTTTGACTCGTTTGACTCGTTTGACTCGTTTGACTCGTCTGACTCGTCTGACTCGTCTGACTCGTTTGACTCGTTTGACTCGTTTGACTCGTTTGACTCGATTTACTCGTTTGACTCGATTGACACGTGTGACTCGTTTGATTCGTTAGACTCGTTTGACTCGTTTGACTCGTTTGACTCGTTTGACACATTTGACTCGTTTGACTCGTTTGAATCGTACGACTGGTTTGTGCCGTTTGACTCGTTTGACTCGTACGACTCGTTTGACTCGTTTGACTCGTTCGACTGGTTTTTGTCGTTTGACTGGTTTGTGTCGTTTGACTGGTTAGTGTCGTTTAACTGGTTTGTGTAGTTTGACTCGTTTGTGTCGTTTGACTGGTTTGTGTCGTTTGACTGGTTTGTGCCGTTTGACTGGTTTGTGTCGTTTGACTCGTTTGACTCGTTTGACTAGTCTGACACGATTGACTCGTTTGAGTTGTTTGACTCGCTTGACTCGTTTGACTCGTTTGACTCGTTTGACTCGTTTGACTCGTTTGGCTCGTTTGACTCGTTTGGCTCGTTTGACTCGTTTGGCTCGTTTGACTCGTTTGGCTCGTTTGACTCGTTTGACTCGTTTGACTCGTTTGACTCGTTTGACTCGTTTGACTCGCTTGACTCGTTTGACTCGCTTGACTCGTTTGACTCGTTTCACTCGTTTGACTCGTTTCACTCGTTTCACTCGTTTCACTCGTTTCACTCGTTTCACTCGTTTCACTCGTTTCACTCGTTTGACTCGTTTAACTCGTTTGACTCGTTTGACTCGTTTGACTCGTTTGACTCGTTTCACTCGTTTGACTCGTTTGACTCGTTTGAGTCGTTTGACTCGATTGTCCTGTTCGACCCGTTTGACCCTTTTGACTCGTTTGATTCGTTTGACTCGTTTGGCTCGTTCAACTCGCTTGACTCGATTGTCCTGTTCGACCCGTTCGACCCGTTTGACTCGATTGACTCGTTTGACTCGTTTGACCCGGTTGACTCGTTTGACTCGTTTGACTCGTTTGACTCGTTTGACTCGTTTGACTCGTTTGACGCGTTTGACTCGTTTGACTCGTTTGACTCGTTTGACTCGTTCGACTCGTTTGACTCGTTTGACTCATTTGACTCGTTTGACTCGTTTGGCGCGTTCAACTCGCTTGACTCGATTGTCCTGTTCGACCCGTTTGACTCGGTTGACTCGTTTGACTCGTTTGACTCGCTTGACTCGTTTGACTCGATTGACTCGTTTGACTCGTTCGACTCGATTGACTCGTTTGACTCGTTTGACTCGTTTGACTCGTTTGACTCGTTTGACTCGTTCGACTCGTTTGACTCGTTTGACTCGTTTGAATCGTTTGACTCGCTTGACTCGTTTGACTCGTTTGACTCGTTTGAGTCGTTTGCCTCGATTGTCCTGTTCGACCCCTTTGACCCTTTTGACTCGTTTTATTCGTTTGACTCGTTTGAATCTTACGACTGGTTTGTGCCGTTTGACTCGTTTGACTCGTACGACTCGTTTGACTCGTTCGACTGGTTTTTGTCGTTTGACTCGATTGACTCGTTTGACTCGTTTGACTCGTTTGACTAGTCTGACACGTTTGACTCGTTTGAGTCGTTTGACTCGCTTGACTCGTTTGACTCGCTTGACTCGTTTGGCTCGTTTGGTTCGTTTGACTCGTTTCACTCGTTTGACTCGTTTGACTCGTTTGACTCGTTTGACTCGTTTGACTCGCTTGACTCGTTTGACTCGTTTGACTCGTTTGAGTCGTTTGACTCGATTGTCCTGTTCGACCCGTTTGACCCTTTTGACTCGATTCACTCGTTCGACTCGTTCGACTCGTTCGACTCGTTCGACTCGTTCGACTCGTTCGACTCGTTCGACTCGTTCGACTCGTTCGACTCGTTCGACTCGTTCGACTCGTTCGACTCGTTCGACTCGTTCGACTCGTTCGACTCGTTCGACTCGTTCGACTCGTTCGACTCGTTCGACTCGTTCGACTCGTTCGACTCGTTCGACTCGTTCGACTCGTTCGACTCGTTCGACTCGTTCGACTCGTTCGACTCGTTCGACTCGTTCGACTCGTTCGACTCGTTCGACTCGTTCGACTCGTTCGACTCGTTCGACTCGTTCGACTCGTTCGACTCGTTCGACTCGTTCGACTCGTTCGACTCGTTCGACTCGTTCGACTCGTTCGACTCGTTCGACTCGTTCGACTCGTTCGACTCGTTCGACTCGTTCGACTCGTTCGACTCGTTCGACTCGTTCGACTCGTTCGACTCGTTCGACTCGTTCGACTCGTTCGACTCGTTCGACTCGTTCGACTCGTTCGACTCGTTCGACTCGTTCGACTCGTTCGACTCGTTCGACTCGTTCGACTCGTTCGACTCGTTCGACTCGTTCGACTCGTTCGACTCGTTCGACTCGTTCGACTCGTTCGACTCGTTCGACTCGTTCGACTCGTTCGACTCGTTCGACTCGTTCGACTCGTTCGACTCGTTCGACTCGTTCGACTCGTTCGACTCGTTCGACTCGTTCGACTCGTTCGACTCGTTCGACTCGTTCGACTCGTTCGACTCGTTCGACTCGTTCGACTCGTTCGACTCGTTCGACTCGTTCGACTCGTTCGACTCGTTCGACTCGTTCGACTCGTTCGACTCGTTCGACTCGTTCGACTCGTTCGACTCGTTCGACTCGTTCGACTCGTTCGACTCGTTCGACTCGTTCGACTCGTTCGACTCGTTCGACTCGTTCGACTCGTTCGACTCGTTCGACTCGTTCGACTCGTTCGACTCGTTCGACTCGTTCGACTCGTTCGACTCGTTCGACTCGTTCGACTCGTTCGACTCGTTCGACTCGTTCGACTCGTTCGACTCGTTCGACTCGTTCGACTCGTTCGACTCGTTCGACTCGTTCGACTCGTTCGACTCGTTCGACTCGTTCGACTCGTTCGACTCGTTCGACTCGTTCGACTCGTTCGACTCGTTCGACTCGTTCGACTCGTTCGACTCGTTCGACTCGTTCGACTCGTTCGACTCGTTCGACTCGTTCGACTCGTTCGACTCGTTCGACTCGTTCGACTCGTTCGACTCGTTCGACTCGTTCGACTCGTTCGACTCGTTCGACTCGTTCGACTCGTTCGACTCGTTCGACTCGTTCGACTCGTTCGACTCGTTCGACTCGTTCGACTCGTTCGACTCGTTCGACTCGTTCGACTCGTTCGACTCGTTCGACTCGTTCGACTCGTTCGACTCGTTCGACTCGTTCGACTCGTTCGACTCGTTCGACTCGTTCGACTCGTTCGACTCGTTCGACTCGTTCGACTCGTTCGACTCGTTCGACTCGTTCGACTCGTTCGACTCGTTCGACTCGTTCGACTCGTTCGACTCGTTCGACTCGTTCGACTCGTTCGACTCGTTCGACTCGTTCGACTCGTTCGACTCGTTCGACTCGTTCGACTCGTTCGACTCGTTCGACTCGTTCGACTCGTTCGACTCGTTCGACTCGTTCGACTCGTTCGACTCGTTCGACTCGTTCGACTCGTTCGACTCGTTCGACTCGTTCGACTCGTTCGACTCGTTCGACTCGTTCGACTCGTTCGACTCGTTCGACTCGTTCGACTCGTTCGACTCGTTCGACTCGTTCGACTCGTTCGACTCGTTCGACTCGTTCGACTCGTTCGACTCGTTCGACTCGTTCGACTCGTTCGACTCGTTCGACTCGTTCGACTCGTTCGACTCGTTCGACTCGTTCGACTCGTTCGACTCGTTCGACTCGTTCGACTCGTTCGACTCGTTCGACTCGTTCGACTCGTTCGACTCGTTCGACTCGTTCGACTCGTTCGACTCGTTCGACTCGTTCGACTCGTTCGACTCGTTCGACTCGTTCGACTCGTTCGACTCGTTCGACTCGTTCGACTCGATTAACTCGATTGACTCGTCTGACAAGTTCGACTAGTCTGACACGTTTGACTCGTTTGAGTCGTTTGACACGGTTGACTCGTTTGACTCGTTTGACTCGTTTGACTCGTTTGACTCGTTTGACTCGTTTGACTCGTTTGACTCGTTTGACTCGTTTGACTCGTTTGACTCGTTTGACTCGTTTGACTCGTTTGACTCGTTTGACTCGTTTGACTCGTTTGACTCGTTTGACTCGTTTGACTCGTTTGACTCGTTTGACTCGTTTGACTCGTTTGACTCGTTTGACTCGTTTGACTCGTTTGACTCGTTTGACTCGTTTGACTCGTTTGACTCGTTTGACTCGTTTGACTCGTTTGACTCGTTTGACTCGTTTGACTCGTTTGACTCGTTTGACTCGTTTGACTCGTTTGACTCGTTTGACTCGTTTGACTCGTTTGACTCGTTTGACTCGTTTGACTCGTTTGACTCGTTTGACTCGTTTGACTCGTTTGACTCGTTTGACTCGTTTGACTCGTTTGACTCGTTTGGCTCGTTTGGCTCGTTTGGCTCGTTTGGCTCGTTTGGCTCGTTTGGCTCGTTTGGCTCGTTTGGCTCGTTTGGCTCGTTTGGCTCGTTTGGCTCGTTTGGCTCGTTTGGCTCGTTTGGCTCGTTTGGCTCGTTTGACTCGTTTGGCTCGTTTGGCTCGTTTGGCTCGTTTGGCTCGTTTGGCTCGTTTGGCTCGTTTGGCTCGTTTGGCTCGTTTGACTCGTTTGGCTCGTTTGACTCGTTTGACTCGTTTGACTCGTTTGACTCGTTTGACTCGTTTGACTGGTTTGACTGGTTTGACTCGTTTGACTCGTTTGACTCGTTTGACTCGTTTGACTCGTTTGACTCGTTTGACTCGTTTGACTCGTTTGACTCGTTTGACTCGTTTGACACGTTTGGCTCGTTTGACAGGTGTGTGAAGTTGGCACCCCCAAATTCGAATTTTTAAAAAAACTCGACGGCATTCGTTTGTCCATCGTTTGTCCACGTTTGTCCAACAAAAATTTTCGTTTGTCCACCCTTCAAAAAAAAGTTATGAACAAAAAAAAAATTTTTTACCAGCACCCCCATGAAAACTTTTTAATAATTTGATGGGGGGAAATGATTGTCCATCGTTTGTCCACGTTTGTCCACCCAAAAATTTCGTTTGTCCACCCTCCAAAAAAAAGTTATGAACAAATTAAGAAAATTTGTCATCAGCACAATCCATGAACACTTTTCAACTTTTTAACACAGGGATACGATTGTCCACGATCTAGCACCGTGTGTCCACCAAAAATTTTCATTTGTCCACCCTCCAGAATCGAATTATTAATAAAATTCGCGAAAAAGAAGGGCCTTCGCGAAGCGATCGGGTATAAGTTCAATTTTTTAATAATTAATCGATGCAATCGTTTGTCCAACGACGGATTTCGTTAGTCTAGATGTAGAAGACGTTTGTCCACCCCATGAATTCGTTTGTCCACCCTTCAGAACCGAATTATTTATCAAATTCGCGAAAGAGAAATGTCTTGCTGAACCGATCAGCTGTAAGTTCGATTTTGGCGAATAAATTATCATAATCGTTTGTCCAACGACGGATTTCGTCAGTCTAGATGTAAAAGACGTTTGTCCACCCCGTGAAATCGTTTGTCCACCCTTCAGAACCGAATTATTTATCAAAATCGCGAAAAAGAAGGGTCCTCGCGAAGCGATCGCGTACAAGTTCGCTTCTTTATTATTTAAACAATGAAATCGTTTGTCCAACGATGCAGTTCGTTAGTCTAGATGTAGAAGACGTTTGTCCACCCCATGAATTCGTTTGTCCACCCTTCAGAACCGAATTATTTATCAAATTCGCGAAAGAGAAATGTCTTGCTGAACCGATCAGCTGTAAGTTCGATTTTGGCGAATAAATTATCATAATCGTTTGTCCAACGACGGATTTCGTCAGTCTAGATGTAAAAGACGTTTGTCCACCCCATGAATTCGTTTGTCCACCCTTCAGAACCGAATTATCAATAAAATTCGCGAAAAAGAAGGGTCCTCGCGAAGCGATCGGGTATAAGTTCAATTTTTTAATAATTAATCGATGCAATCGTTTGTCCAACGACGGATTTCGTTAGTCTAGATGTAGAAGACGTTTGTCCACCCCATGAATTCGTTTGTCCACCCTTCAGAACCGAATTATCAATAAAATTCGCGAAAAAGAAGGGTCCTCGCGAAGCGATCGGGTATAAGTTCAATTTTTTAATAATTAATCGATGCAATCGTTTGTCCAACGACGGATTTCGTTAGTCTAGATGTAGAAGACGTTTGTCCACCCCATGAATTCGTTTGTCCACCCTTCAGAACCGAATTATCAATAAAATTCGCGAAAAAGAAGGGTCCTCGCGAAGCGATCGGGTATAAGTTCAATTTTTTAATAATTAATCGATATAATCGTTTGTCCAACGACGGATTTCGTTAGTCTAGATGTAGAAGACGTTTGTCCACCCCATGAATTCGTTTGTCCACCCTTCAGAACCGAATTATCAATAAAATTCGCGAAAAAGAAGGGTCCTCGCGAAGCGATCGGGTATAAGTTCAATTTTTTAATAATTAATCGATGCAATCGTTTGTCCAACGACGGATTTCGTTAGTCTAGATGTAGAAGACGTTTGTCCACCCCATGAATTCGTTTGTCCACCCTTCAGAACCGAATTATTTATCAAATTCGCGAAAGAGAAATGTCTTGCTGAACCGATCAGCTGTAAGTTCGATTTTGGCGAATAAATTATCATAATCGTTTGTCCAACGACGGATTTCGTCAGTCTAGATGTAAAAGACGTTTGTCCACCCCATGAATTCGTTTGTCCACCCTTCAGAACCGAATTATCAATAAAATTCGCGAAAAAGAAGGGTCCTCGCGAAGCGATCGGGTATAAGTTCAATTTTTTAATAATTAATCGATGCAATCGTTTGTCCTACGACGGATTTCGTTAGTCTAGATGTAGAAGACGTTTGTCCACCCCATGAATTCGTTTGTCCACCCTTCAGAACCGAATTATTTATCAAATTCGCGAAAGAGAAATGTCTTGCTGAACCGATCAGCTGTAAGTTCGATTTTGGCGAATAAATTATCATAATCGTTTGTCCAACGACGGATTTCGTCAGTCTAGATGTAAAAGACGTTTGTCCACCCCATGAATTCGTTTGTCCACCCTTCAGAACCGAACTATCAATAAAATTCGCGAAAAAGAAGGGTCCTCGCGAAGCGATCGGGTATAAGTTCAATTTTTTAATAATTAATCGATGCAATCGTTTGTCCAACGACGGATTTCGTTAGTCTAGATGTAGAAGACGTTTGTCCTCCCCATGAATTCGTTTGTCCACCCTTCAGAACCGAATTATTTATCAAATTCGCGAAAGAGAAATGTCTTGCTGAACCGATCAGCTGTAAGTTCGATTTTGGCGAATAAATTATCATAATCGTTTGTCTGTCACGTCCCGGGTGGAGGTCTTTAGGGATATGACATTGTGGGGTTGTAGGAGAGTGGTTTGGTACAAAGACGAGCTTCGTAACACTGGTAGAGATGGGAATTCAGGCGCGAATGCGAGATTCGTAGCCCGTGGGTTTTGATGGGAGTCAGGCGCGAATACGAGATTCGTTACCCGTGGGTTTTGATGGGAATCAGGCGCGAATGCGGGATTCGTTACCCGTGGGTTTTGATGGGAATCAGGCGCGAATGCGAGATTCGTTGCCCGTTGGGTTTTATTGGAGATCAGGCGCGAATGCGAGATTCGTTGCCCGTGGGTTTGGATGGGAATCAGGTGCAAATACGAGATTCGTAGCCCGGGGTTCAATGGAGGCAGGCGCGAATACGAGATTCGTAGCCCTGACAGCCAGGGAAGGTTTAGTTATAATCGCACACCAAGGAAACACCCGTTAGCACTCGCCGTATTTAACTTAGTAATTGGATTTAAAGCTGCATTAATATAAGAAACAGTCTGTAACGTTTCTTAGATATGGTCGTTGCCGTATGGTCGTATACGGCCTATGCGAAAGTACGCTTTGTAAACACTGTAAGAACTCTCACGTTCGCGAACCGAAATCAGCTGTTGCAATAGCTTGGTTTGCCCGAAGGATAGAAGCAATAATTCGAAGCGGTATTTAAAGATAAGAGAACGGTTTATTATAAAGCACTGGTTAGTATATATAATAATGCGTTAGACGATAAGCATTTGCACATAACAATTATATAAATGATGAGTAATAACAATATATGTATGGACATGAAGTACATGAGAATATGTCAATAATAGAATATGAAATGCGATAAGCGTTATTAATATAATATAATATGAGAAAGCAATAAGCATAGATACAAGAGAATAAAGAAAAGCAGTAAGCGTTATTAATGTGAATGATATGAAAAGCAATAAACGTTATTAATATAATATAATATGAGAAAGCAATAAGCAACAATAATACAAATTATATAAATGGTGATGATATGCAGAATATTGGTAATTAATAATGGTCGCTTACGGTAGTTGCCGTAGTACACTGATTTTAAGAATTAGTCACTGAAAATATATAACTTCTCGTACTTTCGCGGAAGAATACCTTCGTACAAGAGTACTTTCGTAGAAGAGAACTTTCGTAGAAGAGGCCTACGGCCTGTCGGGCCCTTGTATTTATATGTTTCGTTGGAATGTGAAGTATGAGGGGTATGCGCGGTATGCACCGTGACTCATGCACGAAATATGTGTTATATAAATAGAACATATTGGTGACTCATGCGCGAAATATGCGTCGCAATATGACTTCCGGGGTTTTTGTATGGGGCGTTTGAAAAGGCGATACTCAACCCGTTGGATTGATTTTGGTTGGTTTGATTGGAAAGGGGTAAGAGGGGCTTGTATTTGGAGGGTCATAGATAGGGGTGAGACGTGGTCTCGATTTAAGAGGGTTTTTTGGACGAGGGACTTGTTTAGATTTAAATATGAGGGAGGAATTCGTGCCTCATAGGGCGAAGAGGGGAAGGGGTTTTCGTCGTTGACCATTTCGAGATGGGGACCGCTAAGGTACATCGCCTAGATGGTCAGTGGTTGGGGAAAAGGGGTAAGAGTTGAGGTTTAGGGACTTTTGGGGGAGTTATGGAGTATTTGCGGGGAAGACTTTAATTTATACCGCGCGAAAAATAGTGGGACGTCACATGTCCAACGACGGATTTCGTCAGTCTAGATGTAGAAGACCTCCAACCTCCAGAATCGAATTATTTATAAAAATCTTGAATAGTAGGGTACTGCTGAAGCGATCACGTTTAAGTTCGATTTTTTATTAATTAAAGGATGGAATCGTTTGTTCTGCGACTGATTTTGTTTGTCTAGATGTAGCCGTCGTTTGTCCACCCAATGATTTCGTTTGGTCACCTTTCAGAATCGACATAATGGGTGAAATAAATTTATTATTTCCTTCGTCACTTTGTTGGGAAAGTGACGCCGGCGTCGATCGACTCGCGTGATCGTATGATCCGCGAGTACAAGTGCCATTGCTGGCACTTGTGACCACTGACTGAGTCAATGGTATCGCACTTTACAGTGCGATGCGACGCCGGACCGATACAATAGTCTTACTATTATCGGAGAGAGGCCTCTTTTTTTTTTAATTATTTCCTTCGTCACTTTGTTGGGAAAGTGACGCCGGCGTCGATCGACTCGCGTGATCGTATGATCCGCGAGTACAAGTGCCATTGCTGGCACTTGTGACCACTGACTGAGTCAGTGGTATCGCACTTTACAGTGCGATGCGACGCCGGACCGATACAATAGTCTTACTATTATCGGAGAGAGGCCTCTTTTTTTTTTAATTATTTCCTTCGTCACTTTGTTGGGAAAGTGACGCCGGCGTCGATCGACTCGCGTGATCGTATGATCCGCGAGTACAAGTGCCATTGCTGGCACTTGTGACCACTGACTGAGTCAGTGGTATCGCACTTTACAGTGCGATGCGACGCCGGACCGATAGAATAATTTGACTATTGTAAAGTATCATTATCATATATTCTGTTGAATTCAAGTTTTAAGAGAATTTTTATATTTTTATATATATCATTGTTGTCGGAAATACTTTTACAGTTCGTGTATTTGTAATTGTACGCAATTTTTGACTAATGTCATTGTGTACTGTCCATATTCCTGCTGTATTACGGCAGTAAGCTGTAAAATGTCCTGGGCTATAACATACGATGCCATTTAAAACGTATATTGCATCTTCAACTTGAAATTTATCTGGTATGCTGTTTAAAAATATTCCATCGATTTTGTTTTGTTGGAAAAAGATTTCGGTGTCTATGAACACATATGATTTTGGCTTTCTCTTTAATTGCACTGCTGAATGACATGTTTTACACGTGTCTGTTTGTATACCGAAGAATTGCTCAACAAAATTAACAAAATTTTGTTTAAAATCCTCGGTTGTGCGTGTGCTAATAAAATCTACTACAAACAATTTTCTAAAATTTACTTTACATTTGCCGCAGATTCTATTTTCTTCGACACTGCAAACGTCTGTTACTAGTTTTGTAAATAACCAATTGGCGTTTGTAGTACAATCTACAATATCATTATGAATTTCAAATATTGTACCTAAAATAGCTCCACGCTCTTCATACACGGAGTTGTTTATATTCTCCATGGCGTATTTTTTCACAAACATCAAAAATATATTTTCTGAGTTTTCATCGACCCAGTTTTTAAATGTGCTATAATTGCAATACGCACTGGTTAATATTTCAACCAATGAGTCGAATGCACACGTATTTTTAATATATATTTTTTTTCCATTAAGTGTAATCAAATTACAATTATTTCCGTTTCGTAATATTTCATTTCTTCTTTTCCTTAATGGCCTGTCGTATGTTAGGTGAATGTCTGGGCACGAAGTTAAATATTTTCCTCTAGGAGTATTATTATTGGTTTTGATTAAGGACTTCTGTTTTATGTTTAGTGTACTGGTTTTTTGTACATCCAAATCTTTTAATTTATTTGTTTTGGCTTCAATATTCAATCCTTTCCAATTTTCCTGTTCCGTTAAATAATGATATGTATTGGTAGCGTTTTGCGCATTTTCGTCAAAATCATGTGAATCGATTTTTCTTTCTTTTTCTCGTCTTATCTCAGTTTGCAGCAGTGCATTTTTTTCGTTCGTGCGTTTAATTGCAGCACGTTCCAATTTAGAGAGACTTTCGATGGACTTTATATGGTGAATGATAAATTTATCGACGCGCAATGGTTTATAATTTGCGCCCAAATCTGAATGCTTCAGATCTTTAAAATATGCCTCACATCTAGATGATGTTGCTACATTCGATGACAGAGGGAAATATCCCCTCATCACCTGTATCCAGAGAGGAAAATGTTTGGCCAATTTAACTAGATATGTAACTAGTTCTGGACAATAAAATGCATTATACCTATCTGTCTCTACACTGTCCTTTGCAATTCGTTCAGCTGCATCTCTGATACTATTTATAAATGCAACTATATCTTCATTGTCATTTAACGATTCCAAATCATCGTATTCCTTGTCATTCTCGTCGCTCGTAAAGGTGAATGACTTTATTCTTTCGAATAAATAGGATCGCTTCTGCTCACAAATTACTTCATTTCCAGCGGCATCTTTGCCATCGTACTCGCTGTAAGCGACAATAAATATTGCTTGAAGCAGTGTCTTAAAATCTTCCACATTATCGCACGATGACATTAGCCCCGCGCATCGTACAAAGAAGTCCTTAATTTTCGGATGCTTTCTGTGAAATACGTCTTTACTGCAAATAATTTTTATTAAATGGGCAATGTCAATTCTGATGAAACAGTGCAGTGGGTGTTGTAAAATTTCGCCACTAATCCATCGATGGCAATCGGAAATGTAATTTTTTAAGCAACGTTCATTGAATGCCAAGCTGGTTGCATTCAAAAGCGCCAGCGAATAGTCGCAATCAACTTCTGGAGGCACTGGTGCCCCGTGTCTCATAATCTCTCTCAACCAGTACGTAATTATGTTTGCATCATGCTTTTCTGAAAGCATTTGAAATGCTGGTTGTATACCATTTTCACCTTTTATAATTATTTGGTACAAGAATATATGTTTCTTGTCACCATTTAATTTTTCTATTGTTTTTACTAATTTTCCAGTAGCGTCTATTTCTATTTTCCTGCACGTTTTAATTAACGTTTTATACAGTTCCATTTGCATGGGAGACCAGTAAAAACAATAGAAATGATCTTTTGAAATCTGATTAATATACCCTGAGTATTGACCCTTATATTTCAATTCACATAATGAATTGATAGGGTCAAGATTTTTATTAATTCCTAATTCCCGTACGATGGCGTCTTCTCTTATTTTCCTTAAAGTGTATTGTCGCGCAACATAAGGCGGTTCATGATCGTCATACGATAAATCAGATATTGCATTATTTATCCACTGTCTTGGTTTAATACTTAAGAGTTGTTTCCCAATTGCAACTCTATTGTTTCCTTTTACTGCCCTTTTCTTGTCATGCGGTATTCCCGAAGCATCGACTGTGTGCACTCTTAATACAATACCAGTGCCAGGAGCCGGTTCATATAAGCAATGAGCTTTAAATTCGGCACCGCATTCATTACAAGTGCCGTATATTTTCAAAAATGCTTCCGCTTCCGGAGAATCGAAAATTTTGCCATATTTAAACGTGTAGGCGCACGGAAGTTTCGTTTTTAAAAAACAAGCTTTGCAAATAACATCTGTCCAACCGGGACTAAGTATTTTATAAGACTTTCCACGAGTGCCCTTTTCTTTATAAATTTTAGATACAGGAGCAATAGATTTCCATTGCTCCTCGGACAATGAAAGATCAAAATATAATGGCGGCAGTTTATTACTATTACGTATATTATTCGCAGTATTGTGAGGCTCGAAACCTTGACTAGTATTACTTACGTTAGAAACATCAATGCTATCCACCCTTGCTTCTTCTTTCTCTTCTTCTTCCACTGGAATTTGGAAATGTTTCTTCAAATCCGTCAGCAAATTCCACCGATTGTTTCTGAGGTAAAAATTTAGGGTGTTCGGTGACAACTTATCACAAATTTTAGCGGACACTTCTTCCCACACTTTATCCGTGCGGCACTTTAATTTATATTCCTCATCGAACACTTCACACTTTTCACACTTCTGTAACACTTCTAGAATAACGCCGGAGTGTATCAGCGCTTTCCTAGGCATTTTTCACAAATGACCACGATGAAATCGCAAAACGGTAAGTAATATAATTCACAATTACTTCACAAACCGTAAAGAAACGCACGATCTCACCAGCGCGGCCTGTGAACAATGACTGACTTTCGAGGTGCGTGGTTGGAAAGAATTCGAGAGTATCGCAGGCATTTGTTTCGATTTCAGCAGTGGCACGTGGTGCCGTCCGCGTTACAAAGTCACTACGCAGGGCCGACGCATAAGGGCGCTAGCCGAAGGGGGCGCTAAAATACTAGATTGGACGCTTAATAATAAAGAAATCCAACTTTCACAGAAACAAAATGTACATGTAATTCTTTTTTTTGCACTCGGTAAATACAAAACATATTAAATAGGAAATCGGTGCAGAAATTTGGGGAAATTTTCTTACATAAGGATGCCAAGCATCCTCGCGCCTGTCCTGCTGGTTAGTGATTGCAAAACCGCTGATTACCGGTTTAACGGTAATTTACTGGTAATTTTTAAGGTATCGAAAATATAAGAGTGAACAATAAAAAAAATTTTTTTTGGACTACAAACGAGCATTATAAAAAATATATGCAAATAAAACTGTTCTGAACATAAAATATAAAATGATATAACACAAAATAGATGTATTTGTATAACTATGGACAATACTTATTAATATGGATCTTCACCGCGAAAGCAATGAAAAGAATCTTGACTTGCATACATAGTTAAATATTTTTTATTTAACAATTCTTTTTAACAAATACGCACGCCAAAAAACAAAATTTGTCCAAACTTTGGTCTCGTGATAAAGCGTTCTCAGTATCTACACTTGTTGGTCGGGTAGTCATTAAGAAATCATATGCCATTTGTAGGTATTCTCTCTTTTCCTTTTCTACTTGAAAATACGTCCATTTTTTTGCTGGCTTGATTCAGATTTTTACTTTTCTTTTGGATCAGAGTTGGCTCTTCATGAGATACTTCGGATTTCGTCTCTATTAATAATTGAGTTTTTTTCACTGATAACGTAGTAGATATCGACGGAATTAATGAACGGATATATGTATGCGCTACATTGCCATACATAATTTATCGAATTACCGGTAAAAATTTGAGGGTATTTCTCGCGATTTACCGGTAAATCGCTTTACCGGTATAGCGATCCCTACTGCTGGTAAGTTACCAAATACGTTAAACTTTCGCGTTGGAACCAATCGGTGAAATTTGCTGACAATTTTTGAAAATATATAAATCTCGCGAGGCGCCACCAGTCAATGCAAGTGCTAAGACTGCTAAGTAGCGCGTTATACGCGGCTGCAGGCTGTTGATGGCACGCGGGATTTATATAGGTCTGGGTTTTACAATTATTTATTAATCAGTGTGAAAATTTGTGAAAATCTTCCTTGTATATGAAGGAAAAACTTTGTCGCTGCAAGTTATATGTACCTCAAAATTGCCGCGATACTTTTTATCGGCGAACCTTGAAAAACATGGGTTCTGTTCAGTATTACTTTTTATTTAAACATTATTATATTTTTTAACATAAGGGTTTTGTGCATACACTTTGCAGCTTCGCTAGTGTTTTCTGAAGTTATGTTTTAAGCCTCATAACGATCCGTTAACATTTACTCAAGTTATCGCAATTTATGTTTAAACACATATTGACTTTGGACGATGACAAATTTTTTGTTTATAATTTTTAGCTCGAATAGTAATGATTGGATAAACCAACTGTAAGTATAAAAAATGTGTGTCGTGACGAGTTTTACAACACTATATTTTTAAAAATACAGTTTAACAACATTTAATTTGACAATCTTTTTCAGCGACTGGACAATACTTTTTCCCATTTTCGAGCGCTAGGTACATAGTCCCCTTATTACATCTGATCCTTCAATTGCAACACGTTTCAATTCCGAGAGACTTTCGATAGATCTTATCATTTTATATGGTGATTGACAAAATCGACGTGCATTGGTTTATAATTTGGGCCAAAATCTGAATGCTTCAGATTTGATACCAAAGGAAAATATCCGATCATTTTTTGTGTCCAAAGAGGGAAGTGCTTTGCTAATTTCCCGAGAGAATTCACAGGCTCTGGACAAAAAAAGCGCATTGTAACTATCTGTCTCTGGTGCAACGGAGAAACAGATGTATACTTCTCTCTTGCACTAGTGGGGTCGCTGCCGGTCGCTGCGACCGGCCTTAAGGCGGGATCCTCCTACCTGCCGGTCGCTGCGACAAGTCGACCCAACTAGTGCTAGGGAGAAACGGATGCATACTTCTCCCACCGACAGCTAGGAGATCCCGCCTTTAAGGGTTAATGCACACGAGCGATGCGGCGTCGTTGCGATCTCGCAGCGGTACATATATGTATAGAGAGAGATTTACATGTGACATGGTCGCATGGCAGTGCGATATGACAATACAGCCGCAAAAAATTGCGACACGTGTGAATCTCTCTATACACATATGTACCAGTGCGAAATCGCAACGACGCCGCATCGCTTGTCTGAATTGACCCTTACGGACTTTTCGTCAGCGACGAAAAAGGGAATTTCCTGACTGAGAAAAATCAGTCCCAGGGTTGCCACTTGCCAGAAATGTCTCTGACACGCAAGATTCACAGTGATGCGCGCGTGATGACGCCGGGACGTCAAACCAATCGGCGTCAAGCTAGGTTTTGGCTTCGAACCAATCGGCGTCAAGTGACAATGTGTGCATCAGAGACATTCTGGGTATCCCTGGACACTCTTCCACTTGCTTCGAGAACGTGCAGATACGTGCAAGAACTGACGGAATAACGAGATGGAAAACATGCAAAATGTAAGTATTAAAATTGTATGGTATTAGACAGGGTGGTCGCGCCTCGCGGAGTTTCGTGGATTTCGACGCACGAGACCAGGGATTCTTTTAATCGGGCTATTTTTAAAGAAGTTAGCTTTACATTATGCAAATAAATTTTTCACGTGGGCCATTTTCATCGGAACGACATAAAGACATGCGTTACGAAAAACAGCACGTCTGTCTTCGTTGTGTAGAACGATATATAACTACTATCCTATTATTGTAAGATTATCAATGTTCGACGAAATTTAACTTTTTTCCGCGCTTGTAACATTTAATAGCCGTTTCTTCGCTTCACGTGATGCAGCAGACATTTTTCCTCCGGAAACCATCAACAGAAGTAGTAAAACACCTCTGGTTTTCAAAACGAAAAGAAATTTGGCTACACGTGCGCGGTCGACAGTGGTAGTCAATGGCACGTGGGCCACTCAGCGTGACAGAATCGCGTAACGCGCGTACATTATAACGTTTTTCAAAGTCCTCGCTCGTCGGCGCTCCGTCGTGATAGTTTCTGCCGTATAATAGAAAATGTGCTATTCCAAAACATCTCTCGTTTTCGAAACAGACAGAAATTTGGCTACACGTGCGCCGTCGACAGTGATAGTCACTGGCACGCGGGCCGCTCAGCGTGACAGTATCGCGTAACGCGCGTACATTGTAACCTTTTTCACAGTCCTCGCTCGTCGGCGTTTCGTCGTGATAATTTCTGCCGTATAATTCAAAATGTGCTATTTTCAAGCAAATCTTTAACTTGAAATTTTTATTATATATTTTGTTTCATTTTCAGATGGAAAACGCCCTTATGGAGGTGGAGGCCCCCCCCCAGCCGAACATGGGCCATGCGGCGGCGGCGGCGGTGGCGGAGGTGGCGGTGGCGGAGGTGGCGGTGGCGGAGGTAGCGCCCCTCAACCAGGAGACCTGTAAAAGTCAAGCTGAGGGAGAGGACGGGATCCAAAAGCAATTACACGCAGTAAGTATGTGGAATGTGGTTCCATGGCTTACTTCCTACTGAACTACTTTGTGCGAAACCTTGCAATTGTCAGAATATTATTCCGTTTTAAGAAATGTCTTAATTTTTATGTTACTGTTTCAGTTAGAAAAGTTGGTTAAAAAATTAACGTACTCCCACGGCCGTGGGGGTCGGCAACATTTTCGGGCCCGGGGAGCAACAAGAGGGGCCCATAGAGGCCGTGGAGGAAGGGCCTGGGGAGGAAGGGGCTGGGGTGGAAGAGGAGGCCACAGGCGCGGTGGTGGAGGAGGAGGAGGAGGAGGAGAAAATAAGACGATCAATTTATATTTTTAAAAAATCAGAAATAAATTAAATAATTTTGTAACAAGTTTAATTTTTTCATTTCAATTGGATACAGGGTGATCCTGGAGCGACAGGACTCAAAGAGATGCCGCCTGGCACCCCGTGGCGAGGACAACCCCCGCAGTGCATCACCGAATTTTATGGCTTTCGATCCTCGAAGGGATTGGAATAGATTAAAAAGTGAGAAATGCCCACGATTTCCGCATTTCTCATCAGATCTCTGCGAAAAGGACGTCAATCGATTCCTTATGCTTCGCCGATGAAACTAACACCAAGAACGACGTAATTCGAAGCATAATGAAGGAAATTAAATGAAAAATTGATTTATATCATTTCACGCCAGCTTCGTTAAGAATAGAAATTTGGTACGATTTTCATCGGCAAAACATAAGGGATCTGATGAGAAATGCGGAATTTGTGGGCATTTCTCACTTTTTAATCTATTCCAATCCCTTCGAGGATCGAAAGCCATGAAATTCAAAGAGGTACTGCGGGGTGTTTTCCCCGCCACGGGGTACCAGGCGGCATCTCTTTGGCAGGCGTCGCTCCCGAATCGCCCTGCATGTCTTTCCTACATTTATCGGCTAGCGTGGATTTCCACCGATGCTGGTGGCTCGACCATTTTCACCTTTTATAATAATTTGGTATAAGTATATAATGTGTTTCTTGTCACCGTTTAGTTTTTCTATTGTTTTCACTAATTCTCCAGTTGCGTCTATTTCTATTTTCCTGCACGTTTTATTAACGTTTTATACAGTTCTATTTGCATGAGACACCAGTAAAACAATAGAAATAATCCTTTGAAATCTGATTAAGATTTTTATTGATTCCTAATTCTCGCACGATAGCTTAAGCTTACTCATTTATGTTTCTCATATTACACTGTCGTTGAACGTATTTAGTATAATTCACCATTAAAGCCGCGTATTCACCTGAGCATTCGCCCCGAATGAGCACGAACACCGATCGATTCAGAAACAGCACGAGAATGTCGTGAGAAGATTTTTGTTACATTAAATTAAATCACTGTCCATTAGCCATTTTGATCTGTAACATGGCGGTGAGCCCGTCCACTGCCGCTCAGCGTCACAGAATCGCGTAACGCGCGTGACTACCACTGTACGCGCCGTACGTTTAGCCAAACTATTTCGTTTCTGTGTTGAAAACAAAAGGTTTTTTTACTTACCACTTCTGTTGATGTTTTCCGGGGGAAAAATGTCTGCTGCATCACGTAGAGTAGTCAAATTTTCTCCTAGATCCTTAGTTCTTGAAATTTAAATGATCTTAATTCATTAATAACTTATATCGTTGTATTCGCGAGGGTTCGTGGAATAATTTGACGGAACAAGCAACCGAATAACTATTACTCTTTGAACACAAAAGATGTTCAAAGTTGAATCGGCGACAATCGGTTTGCGGATTCGTTTTCAGCGCAGACAAATCTATAAGAAACGGCTATCGAATGTTGCAGAACAAAAAAAAAGTTAAATTTTGATTGGACAGTGTATTCAAGATAAAATTCCAAAGCACGATACTGCTGTCACAAAATCCATTACACCTGAAGAAAGATTGGCAATTACTTTCAGATTTCTTGCAACCGGTGATTGTTACAATAGCCTACAATACCTTTCGAAATATCTAAACAGGTTATTTAAAAAAATATACCAGACATGTGTGAAGCCGTAATTGAAAGTGTTATGCATTATGCAAAGGTAAGTGATTTATTAACACTTTACCTACTAGTAGCGGTTAATGGTAACCGATTAATGGGATACCGGTCGGTAAAGTGTTAATCATGGTATCGTCCGAACACGTCTATACGTTGTATCGTACACGCTTCGAGCCGCGTGCGAACCGATCGTCTACTGTCGGTCTATCAGAGAGAGCACGCGTACAATTTTGTACAATACACTAATTTTGTACAATACACTATCTAGAGACGCGGTAGCGTCTCGACGCCAAGTACATGAAAACACCCTGTTATATATATGTCGAGTCGATGTCGCTACCGTGTATCTTTACTCGTCGCGGAGACACTCTTAACCTAATTCTGTTAATATCTCATCACGCATGCAATATTTTGTAAATTTAAAGGCATTTTTCTTATGTAAACCGCATATCGGCTTTCAAATAAGACCAATTTCAATAAAATCGGTCCACGCATGACAGAGATATCGTAATATCGTATCATGGATCGGTCACTTCCGATATCTCCAATATTATTCTTCTGATTCTCCAAGCCAAATTTTCGTCCACATAATACGTATACACGCGTTACACACACACCTTCAGCCAACACATGTTCGTTCTTCTTTCGTCGACTCTCGGGATTATTCGGCAGGGACTGTCGTCCGTCATTGTATACATATATGGTCTTTGTAAAAAGAAGTGAGATCCCCATAAAAAAACTTCCAAAAAGTAAAAAAATACGCCAAGTACATGAAAAATCAAATAAATCACAAAAAATATTCTTCTGATTCTCCAAGCCAAATTTTCGTCCACATAATACGTATACACGCGTTACACACACACCTTCAGCCAACACATGTTCGTTCTTGTTTCGTCGACTCTCGGGATTATTCGGCAGGGACTGTCGTCCGTCATTGTATACATATTGTCTTTGTAAAAAGAAGTGAGTTCCCCATAAAAAACTTCCAAAAAGTAAAAAAATACGCCAAGTACATGAAAAATCAAATAAATCACAAAAAATAGAAGACAATAATAATCACAAAAAATAGAAAAGTATACAATACAAAAAAAGATGTGAAATCAAAATGAGCTGCCAGTACATAAAGGTGCTTTCCAACTGCGCTTAAGATGACACAACTACATACACACAGCTAAAATGCTGTGTTCATACATTCCATTACAATGTATTACATAATACAGATATATTTTTATACAAATAAATATTTTAATACGAATAAAGATTTTATTCAAAATACTTGGCGCTGCGCCCGGAATTGATGTTGCTAAACTGAATAAACATGTATAAATTGCATTAATCTTTTTCTTTCTTTCTTGTGCGTGGGTGCGTTCGTGAGAGAGAGAGAGAGAGAGAGAGAGAGAGAGAGAGAGAGAGTGGGTGTGCGTGTGCGTGTGCGTGTGTGCGTGTGCGTGCGTGCGTGCGTGCGTGCGTGCATGTGCTACGTATGATATTATATGTAGAATAAATCTAATTGCGTTTCTAATACGTGTATGTATTTGTTGTAATATGTAATGTATTTTGTACTAAGACAATTAACATTTTTTCGGTTGCGCAGCGCCAAGTATTTTGAATAAAATCTTTATTCGTATTAAAATATTTATTTGTATAAAAATATATCTGTATTATGTAATACATTGTAATGGAATGTATGAACACAGCATTTTAGCTGTGTGTATGTAGTTGTGTCATCTTAAGCGCAGTTGGAAAGCACCTTTATGTACTGGCAGCTCATTTTGAATTCACATCTTTTTTTGTATTGTATACTTTTTCTATTTTTTGTGATTATTATTGTCTTCTATTTTTTGTGATTTATTTGATTTTTCATGTACTTGGCGTATTTTTTTACTTTTTGGAAGTTTTTTATGGGGATCCTCGTTACCAGCCCGATGATCGGGGCTGGCGGTGGGCTCCTAACGCACTTTTACCGGAGGCTCTGGCAATCGTCACTTTTATTGCCTTAGCCCCCAAGCTCGACAGCCCGCAGTAGGGACTCGAACAATTGACCGTTTTAGGCCTAGGAGATAAATAAAACTTTCTACAGGACTACAGTTCACTGCATATTTATCTTTCGAGTTCCATAATACTTCATTCTTCCGGTATATATACCATGATTAACACTTTACCGACCGGTATCCCATTAATCGGTTACCATTAACCGCTACTAGTAGGTAAAGTGTTAATAAATCACTTACCTTTGCATAATGCATAACACTTTCAATTACGGCTTCACACATGTCTGGTATATTTTTTTAAATAACCTGTTTAGATATTTCGAAAGGTATTGTAGGCTATTGTAACAATCACCGGTTGCAAGAAATCTGAAAGTAATTGCCAATCTTTCTTCAGGTGTAATGGATTTTGTGACAGCAGTATCGTGCTTTGGAATTTTATCTTGAATATACTGTCCAATCAAAATTTAACTTTTTTTTTGTTCTGCAACATTCGATAGCCGTTTCTTATAGATTTGTCTGCGCTGAAAACGAATCCGCAAACCGATTGTCGCCGATTCAACTTTGAACATCTTTTGTGTTCAAAGAGTAATAGTTATTCGGTTGCTTGTTCCGTCAAATTATTCCACGAACCCTCGCGAATACAACGATATAAGTTATTAATGAATTAAGATCATTTAAATTTCAAGAACTAAGGATCTAGGAGAAAATTTGACTACTCTACGTGATGCAGCAGACATTTTTCCCCCGAAAAACATCAACAGAAGTGGTAAGTAAAAAACCTTTTGTTTTCAACACAGAAACGAAATAGTTTGGCTAAACGTACGGCGCGTACAGTGGTAGTCACGCGCGTTACGCGATTCTGTGACGCTGAGCGGCAGTGGACGGGCTCACCGCCATGTTACAGATCAAAATGGCTAATGGACAGTGATTTAATTTAATGTAACAAAAATCTTCTCACGACATTCTCGTGCTGTTTCTGAATCGATCGGTGTTCGTGCTCATTCGGGGCGAATGCTCAGGTGAATACGCGGCTTTAATGGTGAATTATACTAAATATGTTCAACGACAGTGTAATATGAGAAACATAAATGAGTAAGCTTAAGCTATCGTGCGAGAATTAGGAATCAATAAAAATCTTAATCAGATTTCAAAGGATCATTTCTATTGTTTTACTGGTGTCTCATGCAAATAGAACTGTATAAAACGTTAATAAAACGTGCAGGAAAATAGAAATAGACGCAACTGGAGAATTAGTGAAAACAATAGAAAAACTAAACGGTGACAAGAAACACATTATATACTTATACCAAATTATTATAAAAGGTGAAAATGGTCGAGCCACCAGCATCGGTGGAAATCCACGCTAGCCGATAAATGTAGGAAAGACATGCAGGGCGATTCGGGAGCGACGCCTGCCAAAGAGATGCCGCCTGGTACCCCCGTGGCGGGGAAAACACCCCGCAGTACCTCTTTGAATTTCATGGCTTTCGATCCTCGGAGGGATTGGAATAGATTAAAAAGTGAGAAATGCCCACAAATTCCGCATTTCTCATCAGATCCCTTATGTTTTGCCGATGAAAATCGTACCAAATTTCTATTCTTAACGAAGCTGGCGTGAAATGATATAAATCAATTTTTCATTTAATTTCCTTCATTATGCTTCGAATTACGTCGTTCTTGGTGTTAGTTTCATCGGCGAAGCATAAGGAATCGATTGACGTCCTTTTCGCAGAGATCTGATGAGAAATGCGGAAATCGTGGGCATTTCTCACTTTTTAATCTATTCCAATCCCTTCGAGGATCGAAAGCCATAAAATTCGGTGATGCACTGCGGGGGTTGTCCTCGCCACGGGGTGCCAGGCGGCATCTCTTTGAGTCCTGTCGCTCCAGGATCACCCTGTATCCAATTGAAATGAAAAAATTAAACTTGTTACAAAATTATTTAATTTATTTCTGATTTTTTAAAAATATAAATTGATCGTCTTATTTTCTCCTCCTCCTCCTCCTCCACCACCGCGCCTGTGGCCTCCTCTTCCTCCCCAGCCCCTTCCTCCCCAGGCCCTTCCTCCACGGCCTCTATGGGCCCCTCTTGTTGCTCCCCGGGCCCGAAAATGTTGCCGACCCCCACGGCCGTGGGAGTACGTTAATTTTTTAACCAACTTTTCTAACTGAAACAGTAACATAAAAATTAAGACATTTCTTAAAACGGAATAATATTCTGACAATTGCAAGGTTTCGCACAAAGTAGTTCAGTAGGAAGTAAGCCATGGAACCACATTCCACATACTTACTGCGTGTAATTGCTTTTGGATCCCGTCCTCTCCCTCAGCTTGACTTTTACAGGTCTCCTGGTTGAGGGGCGCTACCTCCGCCACCGCCACCTCCGCCACCGCCGCCGCCGCCGCATGGCCCATGTTCGGCTGGGGGGGGGCCTCCACCTCCATAAGGGCGTTTTCCATCTGAAAATGAAACAAAATATATAATAAAAATTTCAAGTTAAAGATTTGCTTGAAAATAGCACATTTTGAATTATACGGCAGAAATTATCACGACGAAACGCCGACGAGCGAGGACTGTGAAAAAGGTTACAATGTACGCGCGTTACGCGATACTGTCACGCTGAGCGGCCCGCGTGCCAGTGACTATCACTGTCGACGGCGCACGTGTAGCCAAATTTCTGTCTGTTTCGAAAACGAGAGATGTTTTGGAATAGCACATTTTCTATTATACGGCAGAAACTATCACGACGGAGCGCCGACGAGCGAGGACTTTGAAAAACGTTATAATGTACGCGCGTTACGCGATTCTGTCACGCTGAGTGGCCCACGTGCCATTGACTACCACTGTCGACCGCGCACGTGTAGCCAAATTTCTTTTCGTTTTGAAAACCAGAGGTGTTTTACTACTTCTGTTGATGGTTTCCGGAGGAAAAATGTCTGCTGCATCACGTGAAGCGAAGAAACGGCTATTAAATGTTACAAGCGCGGAAAAAAGTTAAATTTCGTCGAACATTGATAATCTTACAATAATAGGATAGTAGTTATATATCGTTCTACACAACGAAGACAGACGTGCTGTTTTTCGTAACGCATGTCTTTATGTCGTTCCGATGAAAATGGCCCACGTGAAAAATTTATTTGCATAATGTAAAGCTAACTTCTTTAAAAATAGCCCGATTAAAAGAATCCCTGGTCTCGTGCGTCGAAATCCACGAAACTCCGCGAGGCGCGACCACCCTGTCTAATACCATACAATTTTAATACTTACATTTTGCATGTTTTCCATCTCGTTATTCCGTCAGTTCTTGCACGTATCTGCACGTTCTCGAAGCAAGTGGAAGAGTGTCCAGGGATACCCAGAATGTCTCTGATGCACACATTGTCACTTGACGCCGATTGGTTCGAAGCCAAAACCTAGCTTGACGCCGATTGGTTTGACGTCCCGGCGTCATCACGCGCGCATCACTGTGAATCTTGCGTGTCAGAGACATTTCTGGCAAGTGGCAACCCTGGGACTGATTTTTCTCAGTCAGGAAATTCCCTTTTTCGTCGCTGACGAAAAGTCCGTAAGGGTCAATTCAGACAAGCGATGCGGCGTCGTTGCGATTTCGCACTGGTACATATGTGTATAGAGAGATTCACACGTGTCGCAATTTTTTGCGGCTGTATTGTCATATCGCACTGCCATGCGACCATGTCACATGTAAATCTCTCTCTATACATATATGTACCGCTGCGAGATCGCAACGACGCCGCATCGCTCGTGTGCATTAACCCTTAAAGGCGGGATCTCCTAGCTGTCGGTGGGAGAAGTATGCATCCGTTTCTCCCTAGCACTAGTTGGGTCGACTTGTCGCAGCGACCGGCAGGTAGGAGGATCCCGCCTTAAGGCCGGTCGCAGCGACCGGCAGCGACCCCACTAGTGCAAGAGAGAAGTATACATCTGTTTCTCCGTTGCACCAGAGACAGATAGTTACAATGCGCTTTTTTTGTCCAGAGCCTGTGAATTCTCTCGGGAAATTAGCAAAGCACTTCCCTCTTTGGACACAAAAAATGATCGGATATTTTCCTTTGGTATCAAATCTGAAGCATTCAGATTTTGGCCCAAATTATAAACCAATGCACGTCGATTTTGTCAATCACCATATAAAATGATAAGATCTATCGAAAGTCTCTCGGAATTGAAACGTGTTGCAATTGAAGGATCAGATGTAATAAGGGGACTATGTACCTAGCGCTCGAAAATGGGAAAAAGTATTGTCCAGTCGCTGAAAAAGATTGTCAAATTAAATGTTGTTAAACTGTATTTTTAAAAATATAGTGTTGTAAAACTCGTCACGACACACATTTTTTATACTTACAGTTGGTTTATCCAATCATTACTATTCGAGCTAAAAATTATAAACAAAAAATTTGTCATCGTCCAAAGTCAATATGTGTTTAAACATAAATTGCGATAACTTGAGTAAATGTTAACGGATCGTTATGAGGCTTAAAACATAACTTCAGAAAACACTAGCGAAGCTGCAAAGTGTATGCACAAAACCCTTATGTTAAAAAATATAATAATGTTTAAATAAAAAGTAATACTGAACAGAACCCATGTTTTTCAAGGTTCGCCGATAAAAAGTATCGCGGCAATTTTGAGGTACATATAACTTGCAGCGACAAAGTTTTTCCTTCATATACAAGGAAGATTTTCACAAATTTTCACACTGATTAATAAATAATTGTAAAACCCAGACCTATATAAATCCCGCGTGCCATCAACAGCCTGCAGCCGCGTATAACGCGCTACTTAGCAGTCTTAGCACTTGCATTGACTGGTGGCGCCTCGCGAGATTTATATATTTTCAAAAATTGTCAGCAAATTTCACCGATTGGTTCCAACGCGAAAGTTTAACGTATTTGGTAACTTACCAGCAGTAGGGATCGCTATACCGGTAAAGCGATTTACCGGTAAATCGCGAGAAATACCCTCAAATTTTTACCGGTAATTCGATAAATTATGTATGGCAATGTAGCGCATACATATATCCGTTCATTAATTCCGTCGATATCTACTACGTTATCAGTGAAAAAAACTCAATTATTAATAGAGACGAAATCCGAAGTATCTCATGAAGAGCCAACTCTGATCCAAAAGAAAAGTAAAAATCTGAATCAAGCCAGCAAAAAAATGGACGTATTTTCAAGTAGAAAAGGAAAAGAGAGAATACCTACAAATGGCATATGATTTCTTAATGACTACCCGACCAACAAGTGTAGATACTGAGAACGCTTTATCACGAGACCAAAGTTTGGACAAATTTTGTTTTTTGGCGTGCGTATTTGTTAAAAAGAATTGTTAAATAAAAAATATTTAACTATGTATGCAAGTCAAGATTCTTTTCATTGCTTTCGCGGTGAAGATCCATATTAATAAGTATTGTCCATAGTTATACAAATACATCTATTTTGTGTTATATCATTTTATATTTTATGTTCAGAACAGTTTTATTTGCATATATTTTTTATAATGCTCGTTTGTAGTCCAAAAAAAATTTTTTTTATTGTTCACTCTTATATTTTCGATACCTTAAAAATTACCAGTAAATTACCGTTAAACCGGTAATCAGCGGTTTTGCAATCACTAACCAGCAGGACAGGCGCGAGGATGCTTGGCATCCTTATGTAAGAAAATTTCCCCAAATTTCTGCACCGATTTCCTATTTAATATGTTTTGTATTTACCGAGTGCAAAAAAAAGAATTACATGTACATTTTGTTTCTGTGAAAGTTGGATTTCTTTATTATTAAGCGTCCAATCTAGTATTTTAGCGCCCCCTTCGGCTAGCGCCCTTATGCGTCGGCCCTGCGTAGTGACTTTGTAACGCGGACGGCACCACGTGCCACTGCTGAAATCGAAACAAATGCCTGCGATACTCTCGAATTCTTTCCAACCACGCACCTCGAAAGTCAGTCATTGTTCACAGGCCGCGCTGGTGAGATCGTGCGTTTCTTTACGGTTTGTGAAGTAATTGTGAATTATATTACTTACCGTTTTGCGATTTCATCGTGGTCATTTGTGAAAAATGCCTAGGAAAGCGCTGATACACTCCGGCGTTATTCTAGAAGTGTTACAGAAGTGTGAAAAGTGTGAAGTGTTCGATGAGGAATATAAATTAAAGTGCCGCACGGATAAAGTGTGGGAAGAAGTGTCCGCTAAAATTTGTGATAAGTTGTCACCGAACACCCTAAATTTTTACCTCAGAAACAATCGGTGGAATTTGCTGACGGATTTGAAGAAACATTTCCAAATTCCAGTGGAAGAAGAAGAGAAAGAAGAAGCAAGGGTGGATAGCATTGATGTTTCTAACGTAAGTAATACTAGTCAAGGTTTCGAGCCTCACAATACTGCGAATAATATACGTAATAGTAATAAACTGCCGCCATTATATTTTGATCTTTCATTGTCCGAGGAGCAATGGAAATCTATTGCTCCTGTATCTAAAATTTATAAAGAAAAGGGCACTCGTGGAAAGTCTTATAAAATACTTAGTCCCGGTTGGACAGATGTTATTTGCAAAGCTTGTTTTTTAAAAACGAAACTTCCGTGCGCCTACACGTTTAAATATGGCAAAATTTTCGATTCTCCGGAAGCGGAAGCATTTTTGAAAATATACGGCACTTGTAATGAATGCGGTGCCGAATTTAAAGCTCATTGCTTATATGAACCGGCTCCTGGCACTGGTATTGTATTAAGAGTGCACACAGTCGATGCTTCGGGAATACCGCATGACAAGAAAAGGGCAGTAAAAGGAAACAATAGAGTTGCAATTGGGAAACAACTCTTAAGTATTAAACCAAGACAGTGGATAAATAATGCAATATCTGATTTATCGTATGACGATCATGAACCGCCTTATGTTGCGCGACAATGCACTTTAAGGAAAATAAGAGAAGACGCCATCGTACGGGAATTAGGAATTAATAAAAATCTTGACTCTATCAATTCATTATGTGAATTGAAATATAAGGGTCAATACTCAGGGTATATTAATCAGATTTCAAAAGATCATTTCTATTGTTTTTACTGGTCTCCCATGCAAATGGAACTGTATAAAACGTTAATTAAAACGTGCAGGAAAATAGAAATAGACGCTACTGGAAAATTAGTAAAAACAATAGAAAAATTAAATGGTGACAAGAAACATATATTCTTGTACCAAATAATTATAAAAGGTGAAAATGGTATACAACCAGCATTTCAAATGCTTTCAGAAAAGCATGATGCAAACATAATTACGTACTGGTTGAGAGAGATTATGAGACACGGGGCACCAGTGCCTCCAGAAGTTGATTGCGACTATTCGCTGGCGCTTTTGAATGCAACCAGCTTGGCATTCAATGAACGTTGCTTAAAAAATTACATTTCCGATTGCCATCGATGGATTAGTGGCGAAATTTTACAACACCCACTGCAGTGTTTCATCAGAATTGACATTGCCCATTTAATAAAAATTATTTGCAGTAAAGACGTATTTCACAGAAAGCATCCGAAAATTAAGGACTTCTTTGTACGATGCGCGGGGCTAATGTCATCGTGCGATAATGTGGAAGATTTTAAGACACTGCTTCAAGCAATATTTATTGTCGCTTACAGCGAGTACGATGGCAAAGATGCCGCTGGAAATGAAGTAATTTGTGAGCAGAAGCGATCCTATTTATTCGAAAGAATAAAGTCATTCACCTTTACGAGCGACGAGAATGACAAGGAATACGATGATTTGGAATCGTTAAATGACAATGAAGATATAGTTGCATTTATAAATAGTATCAGAGATGCAGCTGAACGAATTGCAAAGGACAGTGTAGAGACAGATAGGTATAATGCATTTTATTGTCCAGAACTAGTTACATATCTAGTTAAATTGGCCAAACATTTTCCTCTCTGGATACAGGTGATGAGGGGATATTTCCCTCTGTCATCGAATGTAGCAACATCATCTAGATGTGAGGCATATTTTAAAGATCTGAAGCATTCAGATTTGGGCGCAAATTATAAACCATTGCGCGTCGATAAATTTATCATTCACCATATAAAGTCCATCGAAAGTCTCTCTAAATTGGAACGTGCTGCAATTAAACGCACGAACGAAAAAAATGCACTGCTGCAAACTGAGATAAGACGAGAAAAAGAAAGAAAAATCGATTCACATGATTTTGACGAAAATGCGCAAAACGCTACCAATACATATCATTATTTAACGGAACAGGAAAATTGGAAAGGATTGAATATTGAAGCCAAAACAAATAAATTAAAAGATTTGGATGTACAAAAAACCAGTACACTAAACATAAAACAGAAGTCCTTAATCAAAACCAATAATAATACTCCTAGAGGAAAATATTTAACTTCGTGCCCAGACATTCACCTAACATACGACAGGCCATTAAGGAAAAGAAGAAATGAAATATTACGAAACGGAAATAATTGTAATTTGATTACACTTAATGGAAAAAAAATATATATTAAAAATACGTGTGCATTCGACTCATTGGTTGAAATATTAACCAGTGCGTATTGCAATTATAGCACATTTAAAAACTGGGTCGATGAAAACTCAGAAAATATATTTTTGATGTTTGTGAAAAAATACGCCATGGAGAATATAAACAACTCCGTGTATGAAGAGCGTGGAGCTATTTTAGGTACAATATTTGAAATTCATAATGATATTGTAGATTGTACTACAAACGCCAATTGGTTATTTACAAAACTAGTAACAGACGTTTGCAGTGTCGAAGAAAATAGAATCTGCGGCAAATGTAAAGTAAATTTTAGAAAATTGTTTGTAGTAGATTTTATTAGCACACGCACAACCGAGGATTTTAAACAAAATTTTGTTAATTTTGTTGAGCAATTCTTCGGTATACAAACAGACACGTGTAAAACATGTCATTCAGCAGTGCAATTAAAGAGAAAGCCAAAATCATATGTGTTCATAGACACCGAAATCTTTTTCCAACAAAACAAAATCGATGGAATATTTTTAAACAGCATACCAGATAAATTTCAAGTTGAAGATGCAATATACGTTTTAAATGGCATCGTATGTTATAGCCCAGGACATTTTACAGCTTACTGCCGTAATACAGCAGGAATATGGACAGTACACAATGACATTAGTCAAAAATTGCGTACAATTACAAATACACGAACTGTAAAAGTATTTCCGACAACAATGATATATATAAAAATATAAAAATTCTCTTAAAACTTGAATTCAACAGAATATATGATAATGATACTTTACAATAGTCAAATTATTCTATCGGTCCGGCGTCGCATCGCACTGTAAAGTGCGATACCACTGACTCAGTCAGTGGTCACAAGTGCCAGCAATGGCACTTGTACTCGCGGATCATACGATCACGCGAGTCGATCGACGCCGGCGTCACTTTCCCAACAAAGTGACGAAGGAAATAATTAAAAAAAAAAGAGGCCTCTCTCCGATAATAGTAAGACTATTGTATCGGTCCGGCGTCGCATCGCACTGTAAAGTGCGATACCACTGACTCAGTCAGTGGTCACAAGTGCCAGCAATGGCACTTGTACTCGCGGATCATACGATCACGCGAGTCGATCGACGCCGGCGTCACTTTCCCAACAAAGTGACGAAGGAAATAATTAAAAAAAAAAAGAGGCCTCTCTCCGATAATAGTAAGACTATTGTATCGGTCCGGCGTCGCATCGCACTGTAAAGTGCGATACCATTGACTCAGTCAGTGGTCACAAGTGCCAGCAATGGCACTTGTACTCGCGGATCATACGATCACGCGAGTCGATCGACGCCGGCGTCACTTTCCCAACAAAGTGACGAAGGAAATAATAAATTTATTTCACCCATTATGTCGATTCTGAAAGGTGACCAAACGAAATCATTGGGTGGACAAACGACGGCTACATCTAGACAAACAAAATCAGTCGCAGAACAAACGATTCCATCCTTTAATTAATAAAAAATCGAACTTAAACGTGATCGCTTCAGCAGTACCCTACTATTCAAGATTTTTATAAATAATTCGATTCTGGAGGTTGGAGGTCTTCTACATCTAGACTGACGAAATCCGTCGTTGGACATGTGACGTCCCACTATTTTTCGCGCGGTATAAATTAAAGTCTTCCCCGCAAATACTCCATAACTCCCCCAAAAGTCCCTAAACCTCAACTCTTACCCCTTTTCCCCAACCACTGACCATCTAGGCGATGTACCTTAGCGGTCCCTATCTCGAAATGGTCAACGACGAAAACCCCTTCCCCTCTTCGCCCTATGAGGCACGAATTCCTCCCTCATATTTAAATCTAAACAAGTCCCTCGTCCAAAAAACCCTCTTAAATCGAGACCACGTCTCACCCCTATCTATGACCCTCCAAATACAAGCCCCTCTTACCCCTTTCCAATCAAACCAACCAAAATCAATCCAACGGGTTGAGTATCGCCTTTTCAAACGCCCCATACAAAAACCCCGGAAGTCATATTGCGACGCATATTTCGCGCATGAGTCACCAATATGTTCTATTTATATAACACATATTTCGTGCATGAGTCACGGTGCATACCGCGCATACCCCTCATACTTCACATTCCAACGAAACATATAAATACAAGGGCCCGACAGGCCGTAGGCCTCTTCTACGAAAGTTCTCTTCTACGAAAGTACTCTTGTACGAAGGTATTCTTCCGCGAAAGTACGAGAAGTTATATATTTTCAGTGACATAATTCTTAAAATCAGTGTACTACGGCAACTACCGTAAGCGACCATTATTAATTACCAATATTCTGCATATCATCACCATTTATATAATTTGTATTATTGTTGCTTATTGCTTTCTCATATTATATTATATTAATAACGTTTATTGCTTTTCATATCATTCACATTAATAACGCTTACTGCTTTTCTTTATTCTCTTGTATCTATGCTTATTGCTTTCTCATATTATATTATATTAATAACGCTTATCGCATTTCATATTCTATTATTGACATATTCTCATGTACTTCATGTCCATACATATATTGTTATTACTCATCATTTATATAATTGTTATGTGCAAATGCTTATCGTCTAACGCATTATTATATATACTAACCAGTGCTTTATAATAAACCGTTCTCTTATCTTTAAATACCGCTTCGAATTATTGCTTCTATCCTTCGGGCAAACCAAGCTATTGCAACAGCTGATTTCGGTTCGCGAACGTGAGAGTTCTTACAGTGTTTACAAAGCGTACTTTCGCATAGGCCGTATACGACCATACGGCAACGACCATATCTAAGAAACGTTACAGACTGTTTCTTATATTAATGCAGCTTTAAATCCAATTACTAAGTTAAATACGACCAGTGCTAACGGGTGTTTCCTTGGTGTGCGATTATAACTAAACCTTCCCTGGCTGTCAGGGCTACGAATCTCGTATTCGCGCCTGCCTCCATTGAACCCCGGGCTACGAATCTCGTATTTGCACCTGATTCCCATCCAAACCCACGGGCAACGAATCTCGCATTCGCGCCTGATCTCCAATAAAACCCAACGGGCAACGAATCTCGCATTCGCGCCTGATTCCCATCAAAACCCACGGGTAACGAATCCCGCATTCGCGCCTGATTCCCATCAAAACCCACGGGTAACGAATCTCGTATTCGCGCCTGACTCCCATCAAAACCCACGGGCTACGAATCTCGCATTCGCGCCTGAATTCCCATCTCTACCAGTGTTACGAAGCTCGTCTTTGTACCAAACCACTCTCCTACAACCCCACAATGTCATATCCCTAAAGACCTCCACCCGGGACGTGACAGACAAACGATTATGATAATTTATTCGCCAAAATCGAACTTACAGCTGATCGGTTCAGCAAGACATTTCTCTTTCGCGAATTTGATAAATAATTCGGTTCTGAAGGGTGGATAAACGAATTCATGGGGAGGACAAACGTCTTCTACATCTAGACTAACGAAATCCGTCGTTGGACAAACGATTGCATCGATTAATTATTAAAAAATTGAACTTATACCCGATCGCTTCGCGAGGACCCTTCTTTTTCGCGAATTTTATTGATAGTTCGGTTCTGAAGGGTGGACAAACGAATTCATGGGGTGGACAAACGTCTTTTACATCTAGACTGACGAAATCCGTCGTTGGACAAACGATTATGATAATTTATTCGCCAAAATCGAACTTACAGCTGATCGGTTCAGCAAGACATTTCTCTTTCGCGAATTTGATAAATAATTCGGTTCTGAAGGGTGGACAAACGAATTCATGGGGTGGACAAACGTCTTCTACATCTAGACTAACGAAATCCGTCGTTGGACAAACGATTGCATCGATTAATTATTAAAAAATTGAACTTATACCCGATCGCTTCGCGAGGACCCTTCTTTTTCGCGAATTTTATTGATAATTCGGTTCTGAAGGGTGGACAAACGAATTCATGGGGTGGACAAACGTCTTTTACATCTAGACTGACGAAATCCGTCGTTGGACAAACGATTATGATAATTTATTCGCCAAAATCGAACTTACAGCTGATCGGTTCAGCAAGACATTTCTCTTTCGCGAATTTGATAAATAATTCGGTTCTGAAGGGTGGACAAACGAATTCATGGGGTGGACAAACGTCTTCTACATCTAGACTAACGAAATCCGTCGTTGGACAAACGATTGCATCGATTAATTATTAAAAAATTGAACTTATACCCGATCGCTTCGCGAGGACCCTTCTTTTTCGCGAATTTTATTGATAATTCGGTTCTGAAGGGTGGACAAACGAATTCATGGGGTGGACAAACGTCTTCTACATCTAGACTAACGAAATCCGTCGTTGGACAAACGATTATATCGATTAATTATTAAAAAATTGAACTTATACCCGATCGCTTCGCGAGGACCCTTCTTTTTCGCGAATTTTATTGATAATTCGGTTCTGAAGGGTGGACAAACGAATTCATGGGGTGGACAAACGTCTTCTACATCTAGACTAACGAAATCCGTCGTTGGACAAACGATTGCATCGATTAATTATTAAAAAATTGAACTTATACCCGATCGCTTCGCGAGGACCCTTCTTTTTCGCGAATTTTATTGATAATTCGGTTCTGAAGGGTGGACAAACGAATTCATGGGGTGGACAAACGTCTTTTACATCTAGACTGACGAAATCCGTCGTTGGACAAACGATTATGATAATTTATTCGCCAAAATCGAACTTACAGCTGATCGGTTCAGCAAGACATTTCTCTTTCGCGAATTTGATAAATAATTCGGTTCTGAAGGGTGGACAAACGAATTCATGGGGTGGACAAACGTCTTCTACATCTAGACTAACGAACTGCATCGTTGGACAAACGATTTCATTGTTTAAATAATAAAGAAGCGAACTTGTACGCGATCGCTTCGCGAGGACCCTTCTTTTTCGCGATTTTGATAAATAATTCGGTTCTGAAGGGTGGACAAACGATTTCACGGGGTGGACAAACGTCTTTTACATCTAGACTGACGAAATCCGTCGTTGGACAAACGATTATGATAATTTATTCGCCAAAATCGAACTTACAGCTGATCGGTTCAGCAAGACATTTCTCTTTCGCGAATTTGATAAATAATTCGGTTCTGAAGGGTGGACAAACGAATTCATGGGGTGGACAAACGTCTTCTACATCTAGACTAACGAAATCCGTCGTTGGACAAACGATTGCATCGATTAATTATTAAAAAATTGAACTTATACCCGATCGCTTCGCGAAGGCCCTTCTTTTTCGCGAATTTTATTAATAATTCGATTCTGGAGGGTGGACAAATGAAAATTTTTGGTGGACACACGGTGCTAGATCGTGGACAATCGTATCCCTGTGTTAAAAAGTTGAAAAGTGTTCATGGATTGTGCTGATGACAAATTTTCTTAATTTGTTCATAACTTTTTTTTGGAGGGTGGACAAACGAAATTTTTGGGTGGACAAACGTGGACAAACGATGGACAATCATTTCCCCCCATCAAATTATTAAAAAGTTTTCATGGGGGTGCTGGTAAAAAATTTTTTTTTTGTTCATAACTTTTTTTTGAAGGGTGGACAAACGAAAATTTTTGTTGGACAAACGTGGACAAACGATGGACAAACGAATGCCGTCGAGTTTTTTTAAAAATTCGAATTTGGGGGTGCCAACTTCACACACCTGTCAAACGAGCCAAACGTGTCAAACGAGTCAAACGAGTCAATCGAGTCAAACGAGTCAAACGAGTCAAACGAGTCAAACGAGTCAAACGAGTCAAACCAGTCAAACGAGTCAAACCAGTCAAACGAGTCAAACCAGTCAAAAGAGTCAAACGAGTCAAACGAGTCAAACGAGTCAAACGAGTCAAACGAGCCAAACGAGCCAAACGAGCCAAACGAGCCAAACGAGCCAAACGAGCCAAACGAGCCAAACGAGCCAAACGAGCCAAACGAGCCAAACGAGCCAAACGAGCCAAACGAGCCAAACGAGCCAAACGAGCCAAACGAGCCAAACGAGCCAAACGAGCCAAACGAGCCAAACGAGCCAAACGAGCCAAACGAGTCAAACGAGTCAAACGAGTCAAACGAGTCAAACGAGTCAAACGAGTCAAACGGGTCAAACGAGTCAAACGAGTCAAACGAGTCAAACGAGTCAATCGAGTCAAACGAGTCAAACGAGTCAAACGAGTCAAACGAGTCAAACGAGTCAAACGAGTCAAACGAGTCAAACGAGTCAAACGAGTCAAACGAGTCAAACGAGTCAAACGAGTCAAACGAGTCAAACGAGTCAAACGAGTCAAACGAGTCAAACGAGTCAAACGAGTCAAACGAGTCAAACGAGTCAAACGAGTCAAACGAGTCAAACGAGTCAAACGAGTCAAACGAGTCAAACGAGTCAAACGAGTCAAACGAGTCAAACGAGTCAAACGAGTCAAACGAGTCAAACGAGTCAAACGAGTCAAACGAGTCAAACGAGTCAAACGAGTCAAACGAGTCAAACGAGTCAAACGAGTCAAACGAGTCAAACGAGTCAAACGAGTCAAACGAGTCAAACGAGTCAAACGAGTCAAACGAGTCAAACGAGTCAAACGAGTCAAACGAGTCAAACGAGTCAAACGAGTCAAACGAGTCAAACGAGTCAAACGAGTCAAACGAGTCAAACGAGTCAAACGAGTCAAACGAGTCAAACGAGTCAAACGAGTCAAACGAGTCAAACGAGTCAAACGAGTCAAACGAGTCAAACGAGTCAAACGAGTCAAACGAGTCAAACGAGTCAAACGAGTCAAACGAGTCAAACGAGTCAAACGAGTCAAACGAGTCAAACGAGTCAAACGAGTCAAACGAGTCAAACGAGTCAAACGAGTCAAACGAGTCAAACGAGTCAAACGGGTCAAATGGGTCGAACAGGACAATCGAGTCAAACGAGTCAAACGAGTCAAACGGGTCGAACAGGACAATCGAGTCAAGCGAGTTAAACGAGTCAAACGAGTCAAACGAATCGAACGCGTCAAACGAGTCAAACGAGTCAATCGAGTCAAACGGGTCAAACGAGTCAAACGGGTCAAACGTGTCAAACGAGTCAAACGAGTCGAACGAGTCGAACGAGTCGAACGAGTCGAACGAGTCGAACGAGTCAAACGAGTCAAACGAGTCAAACGAGTCAAACGAGTCAAACGAGTCAAACGAGTCAATCGAGTCAAACGAGTCAAACGAGTCAAACGAGTCAAACGAGTCAAACGTGTCAAACGAGTCAAACGAGTCAAACGAGTCAAACGAGTCAAACGAGTCAAACGATTCAAACGAGTCAAACGAGTCAAACGAGTCAAACGAGTCGAACGAGTCAAACGAGTCGAACGAGTCGAACGAGTCAAACGAGTCAAACGAGTCAAACGAGTCAAACGAGTAAAACGAGTCAAACGAGTCAATCGAGTCAAACGAGTCAAACGAGTCAAACGAGTCAAACGAGTCAAACGTGTCAAACGAGTCAAACGAGTCAAACGAGTCAAACGAGTCAAACGAGTCAAACGAGTCAAACGAGTCAACCGAGTCAACCGAGTCAACCGAGTCAAACGGGTCGAACAGGACAATCGAGTCAAGCGAGTTGAACGAGCCAAACGAGTCATACGAGTCAAGCGAGTCATACGAGTCAAAGTACTCAAACGAGTCAAACGAGTCAAACGAGTCAAACGAGTCAAACGAGTCAAACGAGTCAAACGAGTCAAACGAGTCAAACGAGTCAAACGAGTCAAACGAGTCAAACGAGTCAAACGAGTCAAACGAGTCAAACGAGTCAAACGAGTCAAACGAGTCACACGAGTCAAACGAGTCACACGAGTCAAACGAGTCAAACGTGTCAATCGGGTCAAACGGGTCGAACAGGGCAATCGAGTCAAACGAGTTAAACGAGTCGAACGAGTCGAACGAGTGAAACGAGCCAAACGAGTCAAACGAGTCGAACGAGTCAAACGAGTCGAACGAGTCAAACCAGTCGAACGAGTCAAACCAGTCGAACGAGTCAAACCAGTCGAACGAGTCAAACCAGTCGAACGAGTCAAACCAGTCGAACGAGTCAAACCAGTCGAACGAGTCAAACCAGTCGAACGAGTCAAACTCATTTATGTCGCTTGACTCGATTGTCCTGTTCGACCCGTTTGACCCGTTTGACCCGTTTGATCCGTTTGACACGTTTTACTCGTTTGACTCGTTCGACTCGTTCGACTCGTTTGACTCGTTTGACTCGTTCGACTCGTTTGACTCGTTCGACTCGTCTGACAAGTTTGACTCGTTCGACTCGTCTGATACGTTTGACTCGTTTGACTCGTTTGACTCGTTTTACTCGTTTGACTCGTTTGACTCGTTTGACTCGTTTGACTCGTTTGACTCGTTTGACTCGTTTGACTCGTTTGACTGGTTTGACTCGATTGAGTCGTTTGACTCGTTTGACTCGTTTGACTCGTTTGACTCGTTTGACTCGTTTGGCTCGTTCAACTCGCTTGACTCGATTGTCCTGTTCGACCCGTTTGACTCGTTTGACTCGTTTGACTCGTTTGACTCGATTGACTCGTTTTACTCGTTCGACTCGCTTGACTCGATTGACTCGTTTGACTCGATTGTCCTGTTCGACCCGTTTGACCCATTTGACACGTTTGACTCGTTTGACTCGTTTGACTGGTTTGACTCGTTTGACTCGTTTGACTCGTTTGACTCGTTTGACTCGTTTGACTCGTTTGACTCGTTTGACTCGTTTGACTCGTTTGACTCGTTTGACTCGTTTGACACGTTTGGCTCGATTGACTCGCTTGACTCGATTGACTCGCTTGACTCGACTGACTCGATTGACTCGTTTGACTCGTTTGACTCGTTTGACTCGTTTGACTCGATTGACTCGTTTGACTCGTTTGACTCGTTTGACTCATTTAAGTCGCTTGACTCGATTGTCCTGTTCGACTCGTCTGACAAGTTTGACTCGTTCGACTCGTCTGATACGTTTGACTCGTTTGACTCGTTTGACTCGTTTTACTCGTTTGACTCGTTTGACTCGTTTGACTCGTTTGACTCGTTTGACTCGTTTGACTCGTTTGACTCGTTTGACTGGTTTGACTCGATTGAGTCGTTTGACTCGTTTGACTCGTTTGACTCGTTTGACTCGTTTGACTCGTTTGGCTCGTTCAACTCGCTTGACTCGATTGTCCTGTTCGACCCGTTTGACTCGTTTGACTCGTTTGACTCGTTTGACTCGATTGACTCGTTTTACTCGTTCGACTCGCTTGACTCGATTGACTCGTTTGACTCGATTGTCCTGTTCGACCCGTTTGACCCATTTGACACGTTTGACTCGTTTGACTCGTTTGACTGGTTTGACTCGTTTGACTCGTTTGACTCGTTTGACTCGTTTGACTCGTTTGACTCGTTTGACTCGTTTGACTCGTTTGACTCGTTTGACTCGTTTGACACGTTTGGCTCGATTGACTCGCTTGACTCGATTGACTCGCTTGACTCGACTGACTCGATTGACTCGTTTGACTCGTTTGACTCGTTTGACTCGTTTGACTCGATTGACTCGTTTGACTCGTTTGACTCGTTTGACTCATTTAAGTCGCTTGACTCGATTGTCCTGTTCGACCCGTTTGACCCGTTTGACCCGTTTGACCCGTTTGATCCGTTTGACACGTTTCACTCGTTTGACTCGTTCGACTCGTTTGACTCGTTCGACTCTTTCGACTCGTTTGACTCTTTCGACTCGTTTGACTCGTTTGACTCGTTTGACTCGTTCAACTCGCTTGCCTCAATTGTCCTGTTCGACCCGTTTAACTCGTTTGGCTCGATTGACTCGTTTGACGCGTTTGACTCGTTTGACTCGTTTGACTCGTTTGACTCGATTGACTCGTTTGACTCGTTTGACTCGTTTGACTCGTTTGACTCGTTTGACTCGTTTGACTCGTTTGACTCGTTTGACTCGTTTGACTCGTTTGACACGTTTGGCTCGATTGACTCGCTTTACTCGATTGACTCGATTGACTCGTTTGACTCATTTGACTCGTTTGACTCGTTTGACTCGTTTGACTCGATTGACTCGATTGACTCGTTTGACTCGTTTGACTCGTTTGACTCGTTTGACTCGTTTGACTCGTTTGACACGTTTGGCTCGGTTGACTCGATTGACTCGCTTGACTCGATTGACTCGATTGACTCGTTTGACTCGTTTGACTCGTTTGACTCGTTAGACTCGTTTGACTCGTTTGACTCGATTGACTCGATTAACTCGTTTGACTCGTTTGACTCGTTTGGCTCATTTAAGTCGCTTGACTCGATTGTCCTGTTCGACCCGTTTGACCCGTTTGATCCGTTTGACACGTTTCACTCGTTTGACTCGTTCGACTCGTTTGACTCGTTCGACTCGTTTGACTCGTTCCACTCGTTCGACTCGTTTGACTCGTTTGACTCGTTCGACTCGTCTGACAAGTTTGACTCGTTCGACTCGTCTGATACGTTTGACTCGTTTGACACGTTTGACTCGTTTGACTCGTTTGACTCGTTTGACTCGTTTGACTCGTTTGACTCGTTTCACTCGTCTGACTCGTTTGACTCGTTTGACTCGTTTGACTCGATTGACTCGTTTGACTCGATTGACCCGTTTGACTCGTTTGACTCGTTTGACTCGTTTGACTCGATTGACTCGTTTGACTCGATTGTCCTGTTCGACCCGTTTGACCCATTTGACACGTTTGACTCGTTTGATTCGTTTGACTTGTTCGACTCGTTCGACTCGCTTGACTCGATTGTCCTGTTCGACCCGTTTGACTCGTTTGACTCGTTTGACTCGTTTGGCTCGTTCAACTCGCTTGACTCGATTGTCCTGTTCGACCCGTTCGACCCGTTTGACTCGTTTGACTCGTTTGACTGGTTTGACACGTTTGACTCGATTGACTCGCTTGACTCGATTGTCCTGTTCGACCCATTTGACTGGCTTGACTCGATTGTCCTGTTCGACCCATTTGACTCGCTTGACTCGATTGTCCTGTTCGACCCATTTGACTCGTTTGACTCGTTTGACTCGTTTGACTCGTTTGACTCGTTCGACTCGTTCGACTCGTTCGACTCGTTTGACTGGTTTGACTCGTTCGACTCGTTCGACTCGTTGACTCGTTCGACTCGTTCGACTCGTTCGACTCGTTCGACTCGTTCGACTCGTTCGACTCGTTCGACTCGTTCGACTCGTTCGACTCGTTCGACTCGTTCGACTCGTTCGACTCGTTCGACTCGTTCGACTCGTTCGACTCGTTCGACTCGTTCGACTCGTTCGACTCGTTCGACTCGTTCGACTCGTTCGACTCGTTCGACTCGTTCGACTCGTTCGACTCGTTCGACTCGTTCGACTCGTTCGACTCGTTCGACTCGTTCGACTCGTTCGACTCGTTCGACTCGTTCGACTCGTTCGACTCGTTCGACTCGTTCGACTCGTTCGACTCGTTCGACTCGTTCGACTCGTTCGACTCGTTCGACTCGTTCGACTCGTTCGACTCGTTCGACTCGTTCGACTCGTTCGACTCGTTCGACTCGTTCGACTCGTTCGACTCGTTCGACTCGTTCGACTCGTTCGACTCGTTCGACTCGTTCGACTCGTTCGACTCGTTCGACTCGTTCGACTCGTTCGACTCGTTCGACTCGTTCGACTCGTTCGACTCGTTCGACTCGTTCGACTCGTTCGACTCGTTCGACTCGTTCGACTCGTTCGACTCGTTCGACTCGTTCGACTCGTTCGACTCGTTCGACTCGTTCGACTCGTTCGACTCGTTCGACTCGTTCGACTCGTTCGACTCGTTCGACTCGTTCGACTCGTTCGACTCGTTCGACTCGTTCGACTCGTTCGACTCGTTCGACTCGTTCGACTCGTTCGACTCGTTCGACTCGTTCGACTCGTTCGACTCGTTCGACTCGTTCGACTCGTTCGACTCGTTCGACTCGTTCGACTCGTTCGACTCGTTCGACTCGTTCGACTCGTTCGACTCGTTCGACTCGTTCGACTCGTTCGACTCGTTCGACTCGTTCGACTCGTTCGACTCGTTCGACTCGTTCGACTCGTTCGACTCGTTCGACTCGTTCGACTCGTTCGACTCGTTCGACTCGTTCGACTCGTTCGACTCGTTCGACTCGTTCGACTCGTTCGACTCGTTCGACTCGTTCGACTCGTTCGACTCGTTCGACTCGTTCGACTCGTTCGACTCGTTCGACTCGTTCGACTCGTTCGACTCGTTCGACTCGTTCGACTCGTTCGACTCGTTCGACTCGTTCGACTCGTTCGACTCGTTCGACTCGTTCGACTCGTTCGACTCGTTCGACTCGTTCGACTCGTTCGACTCGTTCGACTCGTTCGACTCGTTCGACTCGTTCGACTCGTTCGACTCGTTCGACTCGTTCGACTCGTTCGACTCGTTCGACTCGTTCGACTCGTTCGACTCGTTCGACTCGTTCGACTCGTTCGACTCGTTCGACTCGTTCGACTCGTTCGACTCGTTCGACTCGTTCGACTCGTTCGACTCGTTCGACTCGTTCGACTCGTTCGACTCGTTCGACTCGTTCGACTCGTTCGACTCGTTCGACTCGTTCGACTCGTTCGACTCGTTCGACTCGTTCGACTCGTTCGACTCGTTCGACTCGTTCGACTCGTTCGACTCGTTCGACTCGTTCGACTCGTTTGACTCGTTAGACTCGTTTGACTCGTTTGACTCGTTTGACTCGTTAGACTCGATTGACTCGATAGACTCGTATGACTCATTCGACTAGTTAGTGTCGTTTGACTCGTTTGACTCGTTTTACTCGTTTGGCTCGTTTGATTCGTTTGATTCGTTTGACTCGTTTGACTCGTTTGACTCAAGTAGTATGTCTAGGCGGGTTCTAACCCAGGTCTTCTGAGGGGAACGCGGGGGCGGGGGGTAGTGAGGGCGCGCGGGGGAGCGCGGCGGAGGGAAACATGGGCGCGGGGCCTGCGGGGAGAAGAAGACCGGTCGCGCGCGCACATGCCGCGGAGTGGGGGAAGCCGCGATGATGGAGGGGATCCGTCCGGGCCGAGCTGCCGCGGAGACCTCTCCACATCGGACCTACGTATTCGAAGGAGGGAAAGAGACAGAGCATGCTGAACGTATTTGGAGGAGGGAAAGAGATGGAACATTATTTTAAAGCTAGATAGATGGAAGATGATAGGAAAATGAAATGGACCAATAATATATGTTTAAAATATATATTGTTACATTATATTGTTATAAAAATAAAAATATATAAAAGAATAAATATAAAAATATAAAATATAAGAATATAAAAGAATAAATATGAAAATATAAAAGAATAAATATGAAAATATAAAAGAATAAATATGAAAATATAAAAGAATAAATATAATTATAAAAAAGCATATAAAAGCGTATAAAAATGAATATATAAAAAAGAATGAATATAAACATATAAAAAAAAAGAAAATGAATATAAATATATAATAATAAATATATAATAATAAATATTAAGAAAATTAAAGAACAAATACAAAAAATAAAAAACTTATTTCTAAGAAGACGGTGGTGACGATGGTGATGGTGGCGGTGGCGAAGGGGGCCCCGGCACCCAGTATGGGGCCCACCTTCGTCCACCCTGCTCCTGTCGCCGCCGCCACCGCACCCCCAGAGGTGCGTTTTCAGCCGCCTCCAGGGCCTCAGCTAAGATCCTAAGCTGTCTCAGCAATTGTTGGTCCTAGAACATAAACATCAATATAACACTAATACAGCAAAAGCAAACACACACACACACACAGACACACACGCGCGCGCGCGCGCGCGCGCGCGAGAGAGGGAGAGGATATTACATACCACTGGAGGCGGCGATGGTGATTGCGGCGGCGGCGAAGGCGCCGATGAAGGTGGCGACGGTGGTGGTGAGCCCCAATCCTCCGACCACACCGGTGATAGTGGTGGTGAGGCGCCCTAGACATATACACCCACGATATAATATTAACATATTTAAAACCGTGATAAATGTAAAAAAAATATTGATAAGTACATACCTCCTCATCGCACTCTGGCGCAATCCGTTTTAAGCCCATATTTTTCACTCTACTTTATCAAAAGGAACAAAACTGTCAAAGGGCTACACATCGGCCACAATTGACGAGCAACTGGTCTCGTAGCATCTCCAGGCTCTCGCCTGTAGGCCCATGTCTAAAGTTGCAAAGCTTTGCAAAAGTAGGATGCCTTTGTTCTTCACATGCATCTTCATCGAATTATTCGATGCCCATCCTCAGTGCATCTTCTCCGAATTATACGCTGCCTATCCTCGGTGCATTTATTATCTTCATCACACTCATCATTTGCTTGAGCCAAACCGCTTCCCCTTCTTTCTTGGACACATCTATCGAACATCTATCAATCCACTTTGAACGTGTATCGAACATCTATCAATCCACTTTGAACGTGTATTGAACATCAATCGTACCACTTTGAACATATATTGATCATCTATCGATCCACTTTGAACATGTATTGAACATCAATCATACCACTTTTAACGTGTATCGAATGTGTATTGAGCCACTTCTACACAATTGTAATCACCGACTTAATCTAGCGTACATTATATTTAGGAGGTTGGGTTGGGGAGAGTGAAGAAAAAAAACATTTATGCATTAAAAAATTGATTATATTTATTTACGCATTTCTCTCCGGTGTTTAGACCACCAGTTAAATATTTTAAATACATTTTGCAAAGTACAATGCTTTGCGTGTCTACCACATCGCAGAGTATTAACTACATTTAGCTTATTTAGAGATTTGATATCCTCGTAGTCAATGTCGAGTGTCTCAATGACCACGTCCGCTCTCGTATTTTCATCGAGGAATTCCGCAAGCCAGTCGCGTTTCTGCAGCCCTTTAACGTATATGATATGGGATGTGTCATCTTCTTCGTCGATAGCATCAGCTACAGCTTTCGTAATTAGCTGTTTAGCCATACTGTATGGAACGTCCCCATCTTCCCACCGTAGTCCATGATGTTTTGCCACCAACCACCGGATGCTCGATTTGTCAGATTTCGTGAGAAGAAATTGTGGCATCGAACTCCCAAAAATATAGTGCGAGAGAATTGTTCCCTTTCGTAGGACTGCCACTTCCTTCACGATAAATCTTCCATCAACGATGAACCCTTGCAGGTCAACAAATGTTGGTACAGCCATTATCGGTACAATGTAAAGGTCCGTTCGCTTCCAAGACAGACAGGAGAATGCAATCTTTCTTGTAAAGCATCTCGATTTTCACGATGAAATTTTGTACGAATTTGACACAGGAGAGGGCGGGCAAGTAGCGTGGCAATTTAATTGATTTTGCGCACCACGTTTGTCAGCGGATTGTATTCAACAACCCGATCGTGTAGAATCAGGCAGTAGGCTGTAGTATTTGCAAGCACATTCCCTTTGCAATCGAATTCTATGCGCACGTCCACGGTGCTATTCTTGATCGACTCATTTTGTCGCGAGCAATCAATCACCACGAGGGGACCAAATTGCAAAAATTGGGCCACGGTGAATAATGCCTCGTTGCAACTATGTCCATAATACGATTTACGGAAATGTGTATACATGTTAAACAAGATGGCATGTCTATTCTTGTCAAAGTCCAAGTTCATGTCATCGTACGGGTAAAATTCCGAATTGAGAAAAAGTTTTACATTGGTTAATTTGCAGTGGTCGAACCGAGTAACATCTTCGGTCATCACATTCTTTCGAGCAGTCTGTAGAGCAAAGATAATGTATCGCGGCTTCTCCAGCTGTGCAGCTGCCTTCACGGCCCAGGAGTGCTTGGTTGTGCTCTGTAAGAGAGGATACTCATACAGATCCCAGGAGCGAAAACTAATGCTCAGGTTTTGTCCACTTTCCAAAGCATGTAGCAACGATAGCTTATTAACATCGTTCAGCGTCACATGAGGCATCCGCCATTGTACTTTAAGTAATTCAATTTCTGGTTCCAACGTTGGTGATCCTATTAGAGAATTGTTATCGTTACGCGATCGTATTAAAATCAATTCGTGACGCGCATTAATAACCATGCGTTTGTAGTCCTCGCAAAATCCCAGCAAATATTTGAGCGGGATGCAAAAATTGAAATGATTTTTCACTATTAGCTCATCGTGTCGTTTCAAGCCCCATCCAGCATTCTCCATATTCTTGTCTTCATCAGATGTCAGCGATACATAGTTTTTAAGCGTGCTAGTTATTCCAACGTTTCTGTTACGGTCAATCTCCACGCCATTCAGCTCATATCGAATCTCATCAAATATGAACGCCATGCAATTATTTCCCAACATCACCGTTAATGCATCATTTGGCTTATTTATCGTCAATTTCCCCTCCATGTAGAGGAAACTTTCACACGGTAATGTGTATAAATCCTGCTGCTGTATAGGTATTCTTATCTCATCGCTGTGTCCAAACGTTGTGTTGACGTATGGGTTGTATGTATGTGTCTCAAGCTTGACGATGCGATCATCAAACGTTGGCTTCCCTCCAATGCTTAGAATGTCAGCCATTTTCCAACTTAAATGCGTACAATGAATCCCAGCGATTTCAAAAAAGCAATGTTCACAGCACTGAGCCTCTTCTTTTTAGCGTAATCAGAGCTGCTGCTGCTGTTGTTGTTGTTGTTGTTGTTACAAACAATTCTGCTTGGAAGAAACGTGTTTCTGAAGTCGTTCAAAACAAGCATCTCATTCGTTCACACCACATGTATTATCGTCGTCGTCGTCGTACGTGCAGTCTGATGGTAATCTCTTCACCTCGAAAATCAAGCAACTGTCCGTCTTGATCCACAATGCGTATCGTTAGATCCGTAATGACCCGTGCGGTGATTGGAAGGTAAATGATCTGTGCAGGCGTTTCCGATATCTTATATCCTGGCGGGACTCTCGGAGAAAATTCATGTATCGTATGTACGCGCTTTCCATTATTGTACGCGCCAGCGGTCACGCTACATTCTATGCGAATAATGTTCACATTCATGATATTAATTGGATTGTCCGATTCATGCCACTGTCCCGGTTCTAATACCCGATTCGTCGAGAATCCCAGTAGCGATCCAATGTTATTAGGCTTTGTAAAGTCTATGACGAACTGACAATACAGCTCGCTTTTCATGGTGTTGTTGTTGGGGCGCAACACTATTGGATACACATCGTTGTCGCCAACATCGTGGGCATCGGTACCACCGAGATTTTGAGGATACCGCTCGAGTAATCGCTGCTTCAAATACTTGGCAATGGCGTCTAGTTCGTAGGAGCCGTGGGGAATCGTAATGTATTCATGGTCGGCGTCAACGCTGCTGTTGGTGTCATAGTTTACGGCGAAGTAGAATTTATCATTGCTCGAGTCGATGTTCGGTATTGTATGATAAGTTTCAAAGGTCGTTAGACCAAGCTCGTAATCATCATCACTCAAATCTATGGGTGGAAAATAGCTCACCGCGAGGGTGCTACTCTTGCCGGTTAGAGTGAATGTTAACGACATATTCCAAGCTGTACGACTCGACTAGTACTGAATCATAGCGGTTGGAAGTCAACCCTTAAATTTGGTGTCAATCGTTTCTAGAAAGCGTAGACATAGTTGTCCACAATTGCTCTGATCATACTTCTGATAAGACGTTCGATTGTATTCGATTTTTACAGCATCTTTATCCAGATATTGCACCAATTCCTTGGGTGGTCGAAGATTGCCAAAGCTGTCGAAATATACAGCTCGACACCCTCTCTTCGCATATGCCACCCAATGAGTCCCCGACCCCTCGACATTGTCCAAATTTACGATACCGCTCTCGTTTCGACGCACTCCTCCAGCTGGTAGCGCGTTGCGCATAAAAACACTTCTAAAGAATGGAATACACATATGTTTTGCCAAATCCTCCAATTGCTTGTCGGTAGTTACGCCCACAGGCATTTTTAATGTCTTTTCGACGTTTTTTTTTTTCGTTTCGATATTCCCTGTCCGCGCTTGTATGGTGTGAGATAAAGTCCGCGACCTTCCATGGAGCGTTTATGACGTTGCATTTCCTGTAGCTGACGTTGCGCCGCCTTATTATCATTTACAGCCTTGGCGATCCCCGCCGCTCCGCCAGCCAATGATCCGAGAACACCTAGCAGCGGGAGAAGTGGTAATATACCACCCCGTTTTGCCACCGGAAGAATCCGCTTTTGCGACGCTCTCTTTGGAGTCCTTTTGCGGGTTTTTGTTTTCATCCCCATTCCGATTTTCGTCTTGGCCTTCATAGCCGCCCAAACAGCTGTAGCAGCGCCTCTTTCACCCAGAGTCGAGTCTCGCGCAACGATGCGTTTTCGCGCTTTGTCAGCGAGTACGTTATCTGCCGCGTGTCTTTCACTGAGATCGTTGCTGCGGGAATACGCAATATCGTGTTCGCGACACGCTGCGTCCAACGGATTTATACCTTGATCACCTCTAGCCAATCGTTTTGCTAGATGAGTTCCTGGACCGCAAAACTGGTATCCCGGGATATGTAATTCTATAGGTAGCGCGTTTATTGCCCGATTTAACAAACCACAACCTTTCTTTACACTTGTCGGCGACATTCACCACAGTTTTTAATCAGTGGTGCTGGACCGTCGATATGCGTTCGCTGCCAAGGGCGATTATAATGTTCCAAGCACCGACAATACTGTTGAACCTCAGAATCAGCTTTTATATGCTCGGGGAGTCTGTCCCACAACTGATCAATGTGTCTGCCAAACTCGCGGAGTAGAATAATCTTTGGTATATATTGCAACTGCTCAGAGGTTAGGTCTCGAATATCGCAATTATCCGACAGGATCAGAAGCATTTTGAATACTGAGCTGGTTTGCTTCGGTGTGGGCCTATAAATAGAGCGCGTCACCGCTTCGACGTATCAAAATAATTTTTCATGGTTCGCGGAGAGGATGCGATTCGTGCGACAACCTGCGACGATACGCGTGACAAATTTTGATGATAAATCACAAATGATGTCCTCGAACAAAAAAAGTCGCAAACATGGTAACATGCTGCCAAACACTATCCGTTCCCTCATTTGCGGTCCATCAAATTGTGGAAAGACCAACGTGCTGGTGAGCTTGTTGGAAAGTCCTCACGGCGTCCGCTTCGAGAACGTGTACGTGTATTCCAAGTCGTTGCAACAGCCTAAATATCAATATTTGGAGAATTTATTGACTCCGATAGATGAAATTGGCTACTTTACGTTTTCGAATAACAGTGACGTCATCCCACCGAGCGAATCGCTTCCGAATTCCATTTTTATCTTTGATGATGTGGCATGCGACAAGCAAGATACGATAAGGGAATACTTTGCAATGGGGCGCCACTCGAACGTCGACTGCTTCTATCTCTGTCAGACGTATGCAAAGATTCCCAAACATCTTATACGCGACAATGCGAATCTGCTGATTCTGTTTAAGCAGGATGGTACCAACTTGAAACATGTGTACAACGATCACGTAAACACCGACATGTCTTACGAGGATTTCAGTGCTTTGTGTCGTAATTGTTGGCAGCGGGAGTATGGTTTCGTGGTAATAGACAAGGATAGCGCGATGTCCAATGGACGTTATAGAAAGGGATTTAACGAGTTTGCGATACCGTGAGATGGTCAATTGTCATCAACACGTCGGCGGGAAAGCAACGTCTACGGTACAATGACGATGATCGACATCGATACTCTGAAGATTAAGGATCGCGAGAGAATAGCGAAGGAAATTGCAAAAACCAGTGAAGCCATTCGCAAGAAACATCAGGCTTTGAAAACTGGCAAGATAGAGGAAGTTATCGCGTTGGAGAGATACTTTAAACCTGTTGTTGAACCCTTAAAACATATTGTTGAAAATACCGCAGCGGTGGATGCTGACACGTCACCGCTGATGAGCACAGACATCGAAGGGAATGAAACATTAACGCCTAAAACAAAAATCGAGTCGAAAGGGAACACATCGCGCAAGAGAAAGAGGAAACCATACATGTCATTGGAAAAATCACTTGTATCCTCCACACCAATTCAACCGAAGCGGAAACGACAGAATGTTGCATCAAATGATTCACCCGTTCCTCCCACACCAATAAATACATTTCTCGATGTACAATCGCTCACAACCAATGATGATGAAGACGTTTTCGAATCTAGTCCCAATGAGTCGTTTGCAACATCTATTAGACAGCAACTCCAGACATCCGAGGGACAAAAAACGTTTCGCAGCCATTTCGGTCCGCTGGGGCAAAAATACATGAGTGCAATCCTAAGTGGTGATAGGGATACAGCAATGGACTATGTGTATGGTGTATACTTTGACAATAGTGGCACGATGCTTGGGGATAAGGCTTTCGATATAGACAAGGCTGATAATATAATCATAGATGGTGTAAAATACAGAGGAACACCCGGCCTTTACGAACTGATTTTCAAGAGAATTCCCGATGATGCTATATACACCGATGCCGATAAACAAAAATACAAAAGCATACTGCTGACGACGAATGCCTACAGACGTGGTCATAACGCTCAAAATCCCATAGTGGGCAATAAGGGATACAAATATAAAAATGTAATTGCACCACTACTCCCCCGTGTATCAACCAGTAAGGCTGGGAAATGTCTAACAACACCGCGAGCCATGGTGGTAAACGATAGCAAGATCGATTACGTGCACTGGGATGATCCCAACGAGCTGGTGGACCGATTCCGTTTGCTGGAAGCGTCGCGTCAGGCGGGTAACAACTCGCATGACAACGAGATTCTATCGATTATCGAGGAACTCCGCGAGGAAGGCCTCATTATAAATTAAACCGCGCGCCGATGATTTGCACTGTATGCATCGAGATGTCGATCAACAAATTTGGGGTATCGCTCGAGAAGAGTGGAGCAGCTAGAATGGACTATTACAAATGGAACGGTATGCTTCGAAATTACATGCGAGATAACGCTCTTTGCGTGGCTGGTGCGGACTTTGATGCAAAATCGCGGAAGAAACGACGCGTAGCGCAACCCACGGCTGACAGCGATGCCGTCAATAAACTATACATGGAAAAGAGCATTAAACTTTTGAGAGAGCAGCAGGAAGAATTAGGGAGGAAGCTGGTCGTGTTTCAGAGAGATATGATGACGCTGCAAAACAGCGTTCAAAAGATATCGCAGGCGTCGAATTCTATCCCACAGCCGCGCTGCGAAGGAGAATCATGCGAGACGATTAAACTTGTCCAGAATTTCCTCAGCACATAATGCACATACACGATAATTATCACATCATTCGTATGAAAGACACCTCTACGATCAAACATGCAACCATTATCGAAATCCAAGTGTAAAGAAAACCATGGCCGCAAGAAGCTACAACTCGTTGAGGAATTGCACGCTCCAGCCCGAAGACATTTCCCACGGAGGCGCGTCATAGTGCATGGATATGATGATCTGACATTGTAGAAATGCGTCCATACTCGCGATTCAACCAGGGTCACCACTACATACTCACCATCATCGATGTGCTGAGCAAATATGCATGGGCGGTACCGCTCAAGACTAAAAGTGGTGCTGAGGTGACTAAAGCGTTTGCAAAGATATTTAGAGATCGATATCCAAAAAATTTGCAAACCGATCAAGGAAAAGAATTTTACAACGTCGATGTGCAGAAACTCTTGACGAAGTATGACATTAATCATTATTCGACGTATTCGGTGATGAAGGCCTCCGTCGTAGAACGTTTCAATCGAACTTTGAAGAACAATATGTGGAAACTGTTTACGCTGAATGGAACCTATAGATGGACTGATACGCTACCAAGTCTACTTGCAGAGTATAACGCACGAAAACATAGAACCATCGGAATGTGTCCTTGCGATGTTACCCCTGCGATCGCCGAGAAGCTGCTAGCCACCGTATATAGCAACATAAAGATCGCTGCTCCCGCGAGATTCAAATTGGGCGAGTTTGTGCGCGTGAGCAAATTTAAAACCATATTCGATAAAGGCTATACACCGAATTGGACAACGGAGGTGTTCAAGATAGTCAAAGTACAGACAACTAATCCCGCGACGTATCTGCTCGTCGATTCCTGTGGAAAACCTGTTGCCGGAGGATTCTATGAACACGAGCTGCAACGCGTCATCGATCCTGATGTATATCTAGTGGAAAAAGTTTTGCGTAGGAAGGGGGATAAGGTGTATGTCAAGTGGCTGGGGTTTGATAAATCAGACAATTCATGGATAAATAAAAATAATGCATTGTAAAATAAATACATGGTTCAATAAATACAATGATACATATATGTAAATGTGCAAACATTTTTTATTTTTACACATTATTTCAACCATTTATAATTCAGTTATTATATATATAATGATACATATGCAAACAATTTCCATACATTTTACAATAAATACAATAATATATTGTAAAATAATAATAATACATGGTTCAAAATAAATACAATGATACATATGAAAACAATTTCCATACATTTTATAATAAATACAATAGTATATTGTAAAATAATAATAATACATGGTTCAAAATAAATACAATGATATATATATATATATATATACATGAGTGAACAATTTGATACAATGATATTTTTACAAGGGTATTTTATAATGACCCCAGGGCAGAGTGTCGGTCGAATCGGGTACGATCTGCCGCTTATCATCGTACGAACTTAGAGCGATTTTGGATTCCGAAATGGTGTACACTTTATGCAATTTAGACCGTATGCATGATTGTCTGCGAACCATTTCGATCTCCCTATGCAAACACTGCGCGTAGTCGTCGAAAGTTATCGTTCGGGCTATGACGTTGGTCTTGACGCCTTTCGCCTTTTTCGTATCTTTTTTGCCGTCTACGCGAAGTGCATACATTTTCGCTCTAAGACCTACGAATTCGGTCATTATCGCACCGTTATTTTCGTCCTTCATCAGCCCTGGGACCTTCTTATTTACATGTGGCATATTATATGCATTGTCGGTAGGATAATCGCTTGTGTCGAATCTATCAATATTGCGTTTCATGGTTTCGTAGATATCGTCGCATTTAATGTGATAAATTAGGCTGTCTGTGTCGGTGTATAGAATTTTACAATTTTGACCGTGCAGTGGAGACATGTACTCGTGATGAAATTCGTACAAACAAATTTTTGATATGTCCTGGATGCACATACCCACGTATATCGGTTTGTTGAATTTCACCTCGAGTTTTCGCAATTCAACAGCTATTAAATTTTCCGAAAAAACACTTCTGCTGTGGAAATTCGGTTTCGCGATCATTGCCTCCGCGCCATATCGCCCTTCCCAATGTGTCAAAAGTTTTACATCCACGTGATTTCGTACATTTTCCATAGTTTTACCAAATACCGCGTTGTTCATCAATTTGTACAAATTTTTTTCAAAATCGTTTGTCGCGCTTGTTCTAAACCGTGTGTTGAGTTCGATGTAATCGCGGAGCCAGGGGGATTGAGCGAATTGAAGCACGCGGTGTATCTTTGTAATATGAAGACCGTGACGCGTGCGCTGTTGCAGGTTGCGATAATGGATGACGTAACGCTGCTTATCATATACCGTCGCGAGTAACTTGTCCTGTCTGCTGCCAGGTGGTTTGGCTCGCGTCGGGCAGAACGGTAGATCGGTATGAGCGTCGTGCAGACGTTGCGGATATTCTAGATCTACCTCGAGAATGTATCCCGTGGGCGAATCGACATCGATTTTAGACACATCAAAATTTGCTACATCTTCGACCCATTGAAAATCAGCGTATGGAAGGGGCTGACACATTGCCCATCCATACAAATTGTTTACGTCAAAGTACATCAAGTACGATGACTCTTTCGATGCGTCGTAAGATGACATGTACTTGTTATTGGCCTCAGCATATTGTGACGTAGCGTCCCAGCTGCGAGAGATCGAGCGCGCGGCGGCGCGACTGGGAGTGAGCGAGAGGCCGAGCGCCCGGGCGACCGCGACCGATCCGCACCGAGCGGAGCCGAACTACGCCGGCCTCACGTCACGACGCGTCAGAGCGGTGACGCTCAACCCCACTGCGCCGCTAGATCGCGTCGATTTCTCGCAGCTACGGATTTCCAGGAATCGGGACATAAGCCCTCGTGCCGCGAAGGCAAATCAGTCAAGTGGGGGTTACGGAACCCCACTACCAGTACGCTGTCTGGATGCTGCCCGGGGCAATCACTGGAACCTCCGTATATCCGCGCCGATCAGCGATCGCCGCTAGTCCTCTCTTTCCCGTTACCGACTCCGACAAGAGACGCCAGGAAGTTGCCCGGTCTCTTGCCTTCCACCGATCCCGATAGAGACGCAGGAAGTTGCCCGGTCTCTTTCCCACTACCGACTCCGACAGAGACGCAGGAAGTTGCCCGGTCTCTTTCCCTCGACCGAGTCCGATAGAGACGCAGGAAGTTGCCCGGTCTCTTTCCCTCGACCGACTCCGATAGAGACGCAGGAAGTTGCCCGGTCTCTTTCCCTCTACCGACTCCGACAGAGACGCAGGAAGTTGCCCGGTCTCTTTCCCTCAACCGGCTCCGATAGAGACGCAGGAAGCTGCCCGGTCTCTTTCCCTCAACCGACTCCGATAGAGACGCAGGAAGCTGCCCGGTCTCTTTCCCTCAACCGACTCCGATAGAGACGCAGGAAGTTGCCCGGTCTCTTTCCCTCTACCGACTCCGACGAGAGACGCTGGAAGTTGCCCGGTCTCTCTTCCTCTACCGACGCCGACAAGAGCCGCCAGAGCCGCCTGGCCGGCTTCGTTTTCCAGCCCGTTCGAATCGCGAAACGCGCCGCGTACCGCCAAACGAACGACACGAGTACCCGTCAGTACCGGGTAATTGTAAATAATGTATATAACGACAACAGAATAAAATCAGACGATAAGGATTACACCAAACCCTGGCGTACCACTGAGCCTATTCAACCATCCTTATTCCCGGAGGAACGACCGTCACAAATTGGCGCCCAAACAGGGACCGTTACGACCAAAGGAAAACGCGTGAATGAGCTCGGCGCTATCGCAACTCTACCTACTGAACAAGGAGGAGCTCATCGAGGCATTAGCGGCGGCAAACGAGAGTACCGAGGGAACTTTCAAGCAGCTTCGTGCACGGCTTCGCGAATACTTGACCCACTCCGACACGATGGGAAAAGACGAAGGGGAGACGACCAGCGCACCGCCACCGACCATCGTGGTCTCCGACGCCGAAGCCGCCCCCACGCTGCCACCCATTACCAACGCCATGGACCGCGTCCGAAAGTGGGGCTGCCATTTCGACGGCAGAACCAAGGACGCCCGCGACTTCTTGGAAAGGATCTGCGAGTTGCAAGAAGGATATGGAATCACGGAGGATCAACTCCTCCGGTGCCTCCCCGAGTTGTTAAGAGGACAAGCCCTCCTTTGGCACCGCAGCAACCGTTCCGAGTGGACGACCTGGGCAGATTTCGAGAAGAGCTTCCGACTATACTACATTCCGACCACTAGCCGATACGAATTGGAGGAAGAGATTCTATGCCGAAAGCAAAAACCGGGGGAGCGAGCCAGCGACTACCTCACGGGTATTCGGACGCTCCTCCGACGTCACGGCCAGTTTCCCCTAGAACGACAGCTGGATTTGATCCACCGGAACCTCCTACCCGACTACCGACAATTCATCCGCCGCCAGGATTGTACCAGCATAACGGCGTTGCTCGAGAGGGCCATCGAACTCGAGGCCATCGAAAAAGACAGAAAGGACAGCGCCCCAAGCACCGTAGCCACCCGCACGGCCAGCCCTCGGCCTACGCGTCCGACGCTCGCAACCACCGACTACCGTCGCGAAGAGTGTTGCTGGCGCTGCGGACAGCGAGGACACCAACGACAGGAGTGCCGACAAACAGCGCGCCTCTTCTGCTCACGCTGTGGACAAGACGGCCGCCTCTCCCGTGACTGCCCGTGCCAACCACCGGCGGGAAACGCATTAGGGCCCGGAGACGGGGGCGCCTTCCGACCACCGGCCCACTCTGCGCCCCAGTAGATCCGCCTGACCAGACCGCGCGGCCGTTTGTACACGTTCTACTGCACGACCGCCGCTTCCGCGCCCTGTTGGACACAGGCGCCACGTGCTCCTATATACGCCACGACGTAGCCGAGCACTGTCGCCGCCACGGACATACATTGACACCCACGAGTCACCGAGTCCGCCTCGCGGATGGTTTCGAAGCATCCCTCGCCGGGAGCTTGAGAATCACGGCTCGAGTAGAGGGCCAACCCTTCACACACAATTACGACGTCCTCCCAGCCCTCACGCACCCGATCATCCTCGGTATGGACGCCCTGCGGAAGCTAAGGGTCCGACTGACCCTCGGGAACCGGCTGGTGATCTCGGAGGCCACCGCCCTGGATGCCACCCCAGGAATCTCGGCCTGCACTCCGGCACAAGCCAACGCACTGCAACGACTGCTCGACGAAGAGCTACCAAAATTTCAAGGACTGCAAGGCACCACCCACCTCACCGAGCACATTATCCGCGTGAAGAATACGACACCGCTCAAACAACGGTACACGCCCCGCAACCCGGCCATGCAGAAAATCATAGACGAAGAGGTCAGCAGAATGTTAGCCGACGGCATCATCGAGCCTTCCCGAAGCCCGTGGAGCTCGCCGGTCGTACTGGTCCGAAAGAAGAACGGCAAACGCCGGTTTTGTATCGACTTCCGCCGTGTCAACCAGGTCACCGAGAGGGATGCGTACCCATTGCCACAGGTCGAGGCCACCCTCAGCAAGCTACGAGAGGCCCGATTTATCTCAACCATCGATTTGGCAAATGGATACTGGCAGGTACCCCTCGCTCCTGAAAGCCGACCGGTCACTGCCTTCACCGTACCCGGACGAGGACTCTACCAATTCCGAGTCATGCCTTTCGGATTGCATTCCGCCCCCGCAACGTTCCAACGGCTGCTGGATAGCGTCATAGGCCCAGATATGGAACCCCGAGCATTCGCATACCTGGACGATATAATCGTACTCGGCCGAACGTTCGACGAACATCTGCAGACTTTACGCGAGGTCCTGCACCGACTCCAAGCCGCGAATCTACGCATCAATCCCGAGAAGTGCGACTTCGGCCGCACCGAGCTGAAATACCTCGGACACGTTGTGACATCACAAGGAGTGAAAACCGACCCGGATAAGGTGCAGGCCATCCTCGGAATGCCACCCCCGACCAACCTCCGAGAACTACGACGCTTCCTGGGAATGGTGTCGTGGTACCGCCGCTTCATCACCCATTTTTCCGACACCACAGCACCACTGACCAAATTACTCCAGAAAAAGCGGAAATGGAACTGGGGCCCCGAGGAAGAAACCGCCTTCCACACCCTGCGACAACAGCTGGCCGCCGCCCCTGTACTAACGTGCCCAGACTTCACGCAACCGTTCACCCTACAAACCGACGCCAGCCAGGACGGACTAGGGGTCGTCTTAACCCAGGAAACAGAGGAAGGGGAACGAGTCATCGCGTACGCCAGTCGCACGCTCAATCCAGCGGAACGCAATTACTCCACTACCGAAAAGGAGTGTCTGGCCGTGGTGTGGGGCGTGCGCAAGATGAGGGTCTACCTCGAGGGATACCATTTCACCATCCTGACCGACCATCACGCATTAAAATGGCTCCAGTCCATCGAGAGTCCGTCTGGCCGCCTGGCCCGCTGGAGCCTCGAGCTCCAGCAATATGACTTCACCATCAAATACCGAAAAGGGGCCATGAATTGGGTGGCCGACGCGCTCTCTCGACAACCGGACGACGTCCACGCCGTGGACGACAATCCAGCTTGCCCGTGGTATCAGCGAGTCAGGCAGCAAGTGGCGAACGACCCCGCGAAATACCCCGAGTACCGTCTCGAAGGAGGGAAATTGTACCGTCGTTTCCCCGACCTTACCGGCCGCCAAACCACCGAAGGCAGCGAGTGGAAACTCTGCGTCCCCCGGCCGCTACGACCAACCGTCCTGGCCGAGAACCACGACGCTCCAACCGCCGGACACCTGGGGACCACCAAAACTGCCGCCCGACTCGCCGAACGGTACTACTGGCCAGGCATGTTTAGAGAAGCCGCAAAATATGTCCGCCAGTGCACCTCGTGCCTGCAATACAAAGTGCAGCAACAAGCCCCGGCCGGACACATGCTCACCACGGCGGTCACCAACCCTTGGGAAGTGGTCTCCGCCGATCTGGTCGGTCCGCTCCCCCGCTCCAGCAAGGGTCATACAACGTTGTGCGTTTTCCAGGACAAACTGACCAAATGGGTGGAGGTCCAACCGCTCCGGCAGGCCACCGCTCCGGCCGTAACACGGGCCTTCAAGGACCGTGTCCTACTTCAACACGGATGTCCTCGTATGGTCATCACCGACAATGGAAAACAATTTGAGAGTCGGGAATTTACCAGCCTCCTCAAGGACGCCGGAAGCGAGCACCGGAAGACGCCGCCGTACTCCCCACAGTGTAACCCCGTCGAACGAGTGAACAGGGTACTGAAAACGATGATCGCCCAGTACACCGCTGAAAATCACCGCCACTGGGACCGGTGGATCACCGAGGTGGTATTCGCCTATAACACCGCCAAACACGAAAGCACCGGCTTCACGCCGGCCTTTCTCAACTGCGGACGCGAATTGAATCCACCGGCGACGCTGTACCGGCCGCCGAATCAACTGCCATGCGATCCCGACCAGAGCGATACCCGGTTCCGCCAAGAACAACTACACAACCTGCAGGACACACTTGCGTTAGCCAGGCACAACCAGACCCGCGCCTCCGAAGGCCAGAAGAAACATTATAATCTTCGCCGTCGGGACTGGCGCCCCGCCATCGGGTCGCTCGTAATGCGGCGCGAGCACCACCTGTCTAACGCAGCGGACGGCTTCGCGGCAAAGCTCGCGCCAAAATTCGCAGGCCCGTACCGCGTCGTCAAACACCTGGGGCCGAACCTCGTCCTGCTCAAGGGCGACAACAACCGCAGCAGCCGGGCTCACGTCAAGGACGTCAAACCCTGCGCCGAGGACGACCAGGCCGACACCAGCACGAGCCACGACGCCGCCACCGACACCAGCACGCCGACCGACGGCCCCGATCCACCGGCCATCGGCTCCCGAGAACCGGCCCCCGAGGACGACACCCCCCGGCGATACCCTACCAGGACCTTCATCCGCGGCCAAGGAGGCCGTGACCCCCAGACCCCATTAGGATTAAGATAATATAAGTAATTGTAAGCCTAGGTTAAGTGTACATAGTTATAAGGGTGGCGGGTAGAATAAGTTAGATATAAGGACCGCGAGCGAACCGCGCATTATTCGCGGTAGCACGCATCTCCCTCCGAAGAAAGAGGGGGATGTGACGTAGCGTCCCAGCTGCGAGAGATCGAGCGCGCGGCGGCGCGACTGGGAGTGAGCGAGAGGCCGAGCGCCCGGGCGACCGCGACCGATCCGCACCGAGCGGAGCCGAACTACGCCGGCCTCACGTCACGACGCGTCAGAGCGGTGACGCTCACTCCCCACTGCGCCGCTAGATCGCGTCGATTTCTCGCAGCTACGGATTTCCAGGAATCGGGACATAAGCCCTCGTGCCGCGAAGGCAAATCAGTCAAGTGGGGGTTACGGAACCCCACTACCAGTACGCTGTCTGGATGCTGCCCGGGGCAATCACTGGAACCTCCGTATATCCGCGCCGATCAGCGATCGCCGCTAGTCCTCTCTTTCCCGTTACCGACTCCGACAAGAGACGCCAGGAAGTTGCCCGGTCTCTTGCCTTCCACCGATCCCGATAGAGACGCAGGAAGTTGCCCGGTCTCTTTCCCACTACCGACTCCGACAGAGACGCAGGAAGTTGCCCGGTCTCTTTCCCTCGACCGAGTCCGATAGAGACGCAGGAAGTTGCCCGGTCTCTTTCCCTCGACCGACTCCGATAGAGACGCAGGAAGTTGCCCGGTCTCTTTCCCTCTACCGACTCCGACAGAGACGCAGGAAGTTGCCCGGTCTCTTTCCCTCAACCGGCTCCGATAGAGACGCAGGAAGCTGCCCGGTCTCTTTCCCTCAACCGACTCCGATAGAGACGCAGGAAGCTGCCCGGTCTCTTTCCCTCAACCGACTCCGATAGAGACGCAGGAAGTTGCCCGGTCTCTTTCCCTCTACCGACTCCGACGAGAGACGCTGGAAGTTGCCCGGTCTCTCTTCCTCTACCGACGCCGACAAGAGCCGCCAGAGCCGCCTGGCCGGCTTCGTTTTCCAGCCCGTTCGAATCGCGAAACGCGCCGCGTACCGCCAAACGAACGACACGAGTACCCGTCAGTACCGGGTAATTGTAAATAATGTATATAACGACAACAGAATAAAATCAGACGATAAGGATTACACCAAACCCTGGCGTACCACTGAGCCTATTCAACCATCCTTATTCCCGGAGGAACGACCGTCACAAATTGGCGCCCAAACAGGGACCATTACGACCAAAGGAAAACGCGTGAATGAGCTCGGCGCTATCGCAACTCTACCTACTGAACAAGGAGGAGCTCATCGAGGCATTAGCGGCGGCAAACGAGAGTACCGAGGGAACTTTCAAGCAGCTTCGTGCACGGCTTCGCGAATACTTGACCCACTCCGACACGATGGGAAAAGACGAAGGGGAGACGACCAGCGCACCGCCACCGACCATCGTGGTCTCCGACGCCGAAGCCGCCCCCACGCTGCCACCCATTACCAACGCCATGGACCGCGTCCGAAAGTGGGGCTGCCATTTCGACGGCAGAACCAAGGACGCCCGCGACTTCTTGGAAAGGATCTGCGAGTTGCAAGAAGGATATGGAATCACGGAGGATCAACTCCTCCGGTGCCTCCCCGAGTTGTTAAGAGGACAAGCCCTCCTTTGGCACCGCAGCAACCGTTCCGAGTGGACGACCTGGGCAGATTTCGAGAAGAGCTTCCGACTATACTACATTCCGACCACTAGCCGATACGAATTGGAGGAAGAGATTCTATGCCGAAAGCAAAAACCGGGGGAGCGAGCCAGCGACTACCTCACGGGTATTCGGACGCTCCTCCGACGTCACGGCCAGTTTCCCCTAGAACGACAGCTGGATTTGATCCACCGGAACCTCCTACCCGACTACCGACAATTCATCCGCCGCCAGGATTGTACCAGCATAACGGCGTTGCTCGAGAGGGCCATCGAACTCGAGGCCATCGAAAAAGACAGAAAGGACAGCGCCCCAAGCACCGTAGCCACCCGCACGGCCAGCCCTCGGCCTACGCGTCCGACGCTCGCAACCACCGACTACCGTCGCGAAGAGTGTTGCTGGCGCTGCGGACAGCGAGGACACCAACGACAGGAGTGCCGACAAACAGCGCGCCTCTTCTGCTCACGCTGTGGACAAGACGGCCGCCTCTCCCGTGACTGCCCGTGCCAACCACCGGCGGGAAACGCATTAGGGCCCGGAGACGGGGGCGCCTTCCGACCACCGGCCCACTCTGCGCCCCAGTAGATCCGCCTGACCAGACCGCGCGGCCGTTTGTACACGTTCTACTGCACGACCGCCGCTTCCGCGCCCTGTTGGACACAGGCGCCACGTGCTCCTATATACGCCACGACGTAGCCGAGCACTGTCGCCGCCACGGACATACATTGACACCCACGAGTCACCGAGTCCGCCTCGCGGATGGTTTCGAAGCATCCCTCGCCGGGAGCTTGAGAATCACGGCTCGAGTAGAGGGCCAACCCTTCACACACAATTACGACGTCCTCCCAGCCCTCACGCACCCGATCATCCTCGGTATGGACGCCCTGCGGAAGCTAAGGGTCCGACTGACCCTCGGGAACCGGCTGGTGATCTCGGAGGCCACCGCCCTGGATGCCACCCCAGGAATCTCGGCCTGCACTCCGGCACAAGCCAACGCACTGCAACGACTGCTCGACGAAGAGCTACCAAAATTTCAAGGACTGCAAGGCACCACCCACCTCACCGAGCACATTATCCGCGTGAAGAATACGACACCGCTCAAACAACGGTACACGCCCCGCAACCCGGCCATGCAGAAAATCATAGACGAAGAGGTCAGCAGAATGTTAGCCGACGGCATCATCGAGCCTTCCCGAAGCCCGTGGAGCTCGCCGGTCGTACTGGTCCGAAAGAAGAACGGCAAACGCCGGTTTTGTATCGACTTCCGCCGTGTCAACCAGGTCACCGAGAGGGATGCGTACCCATTGCCACAGGTCGAGGCCACCCTCAGCAAGCTACGAGAGGCCCGATTTATCTCAACCATCGATTTGGCAAATGGATACTGGCAGGTACCCCTCGCTCCTGAAAGCCGACCGGTCACTGCCTTCACCGTACCCGGACGAGGACTCTACCAATTCCGAGTCATGCCTTTCGGATTGCATTCCGCCCCCGCAACGTTCCAACGGCTGCTGGATAGCGTCATAGGCCCAGATATGGAACCCCGAGCATTCGCATACCTGGACGATATAATCGTACTCGGCCGAACGTTCGACGAACATCTGCAGACTTTACGCGAGGTCCTGCACCGACTCCAAGCCGCGAATCTACGCATCAATCCCGAGAAGTGCGACTTCGGCCGCACCGAGCTGAAATACCTCGGACACGTTGTGACATCACAAGGAGTGAAAACCGACCCGGATAAGGTGCAGGCCATCCTCGGAATGCCACCCCCGACCAACCTCCGAGAACTACGACGCTTCCTGGGAATGGTGTCGTGGTACCGCCGCTTCATCACCCATTTTTCCGACACCACAGCACCACTGACCAAATTACTCCAGAAAAAGCGGAAATGGAACTGGGGCCCCGAGGAAGAAACCGCCTTCCACACCCTGCGACAACAGCTGGCCGCCGCCCCTGTACTAACGTGCCCAGACTTCACGCAACCGTTCACCCTACAAACCGACGCCAGCCAGGACGGACTAGGGGTCGTCTTAACCCAGGAAACAGAGGAAGGGGAACGAGTCATCGCGTACGCCAGTCGCACGCTCAATCCAGCGGAACGCAATTACTCCACTACCGAAAAGGAGTGTCTGGCCGTGGTGTGGGGCGTGCGCAAGATGAGGGTCTACCTCGAGGGATACCATTTCACCATCCTGACCGACCATCACGCATTAAAATGGCTCCAGTCCATCGAGAGTCCGTCTGGCCGCCTGGCCCGCTGGAGCCTCGAGCTCCAGCAATATGACTTCACCATCAAATACCGAAAAGGGGCCATGAATTGGGTGGCCGACGCGCTCTCTCGACAACCGGACGACGTCCACGCCGTGGACGACAATCCAGCTTGCCCGTGGTATCAGCGAGTCAGGCAGCAAGTGGCGAACGACCCCGCGAAATACCCCGAGTACCGTCTCGAAGGAGGGAAATTGTACCGTCGTTTCCCCGACCTTACCGGCCGCCAAACCACCGAAGGCAGCGAGTGGAAACTCTGCGTCCCCCGGCCGCTACGACCAACCGTCCTGGCCGAGAACCACGACGCTCCAACCGCCGGACACCTGGGGACCACCAAAACTGCCGCCCGACTCGCCGAACGGTACTACTGGCCAGGCATGTTTAGAGAAGCCGCAAAATATGTCCGCCAGTGCACCTCGTGCCTGCAATACAAAGTGCAGCAACAAGCCCCGGCCGGACACATGCTCACCACGGCGGTCACCAACCCTTGGGAAGTGGTCTCCGCCGATCTGGTCGGTCCGCTCCCCCGCTCCAGCAAGGGTCATACAACGTTGTGCGTTTTCCAGGACAAACTGACCAAATGGGTGGAGGTCCAACCGCTCCGGCAGGCCACCGCTCCGGCCGTAACACGGGCCTTCAAGGACCGTGTCCTACTTCAACACGGATGTCCTCGTATGGTCATCACCGACAATGGAAAACAATTTGAGAGTCGGGAATTTACCAGCCTCCTCAAGGACGCCGGAAGCGAGCACCGGAAGACGCCGCCGTACTCCCCACAGTGTAACCCCGTCGAACGAGTGAACAGGGTACTGAAAACGATGATCGCCCAGTACACCGCTGAAAATCACCGCCACTGGGACCGGTGGATCACCGAGGTGGTATTCGCCTATAACACCGCCAAACACGAAAGCACCGGCTTCACGCCGGCCTTTCTCAACTGCGGACGCGAATTGAATCCACCGGCGACGCTGTACCGGCCGCCGAATCAACTGCCATGCGATCCCGACCAGAGCGATACCCGGTTCCGCCAAGAACAACTACACAACCTGCAGGACACACTTGCGTTAGCCAGGCACAACCAGACCCGCGCCTCCGAAGGCCAGAAGAAACATTATAATCTTCGCCGTCGGGACTGGCGCCCCGCCATCGGGTCGCTCGTAATGCGGCGCGAGCACCACCTGTCTAACGCAGCGGACGGCTTCGCGGCAAAGCTCGCGCCAAAATTCGCAGGCCCGTACCGCGTCGTCAAACACCTGGGGCCGAACCTCGTCCTGCTCAAGGGCGACAACAACCGCAGCAGCCGGGCTCACGTCAAGGACGTCAAACCCTGCGCCGAGGACGACCAGGCCGACACCAGCACGAGCCACGACGCCGCCACCGACACCAGCACGCCGACCGACGGCCCCGATCCACCGGCCATCGGCTCCCGAGAACCGGCCCCCGAGGACGACACCCCCCGGCGATACCCTACCAGGACCTTCATCCGCGGCCAAGGAGGCCGTGACCCCCAGACCCCATTAGGATTAAGATAATATAAGTAATTGTAAGCCTAGGTTAAGTGTACATAGTTATAAGGGTGGCGGGTAGAATAAGTTAGATATAAGGACCGCGAGCGAACCGCGCATTATTCGCGGTAGCACGCATCTCCCTCCGAAGAAAGAGGGGGATGTGACGTAGCGTCCCAGCTGCGAGAGATCGAGCGCGCGGCGGCGCGACTGGGAGTGAGCGAGAGGCCGAGCGCCCGGGCGACCGCGACCGATCCGCACCGAGCGGAGCCGAACTACGCCGGCCTCACGTCACGACGCGTCAGAGCGGTGACGCTCAACCCCACTGCGCCGCTAGATCGCGTCGATTTCTCGCAGCTACGGATTTCCAGGAATCGGGACATAAGCCCTCGTGCCGCGAAGGCAAATCAGTCAAGTGGGGGTTACGGAACCCCACTACCAGTACGCTGTCTGGATGCTGCCCGGGGCAATCACTGGAACCTCCGTATATCCGCGCCGATCAGCGATCGCCGCTAGTCCTCTCTTTCCCGTTACCGACTCCGACAAGAGACGCCAGGAAGTTGCCCGGTCTCTTGCCTTCCACCGATCCCGATAGAGACGCAGGAAGTTGCCCGGTCTCTTTCCCACTACCGACTCCGACAGAGACGCAGGAAGTTGCCCGGTCTCTTTCCCTCGACCGAGTCCGATAGAGACGCAGGAAGTTGCCCGGTCTCTTTCCCTCGACCGACTCCGATAGAGACGCAGGAAGTTGCCCGGTCTCTTTCCCTCTACCGACTCCGACAGAGACGCAGGAAGTTGCCCGGTCTCTTTCCCTCAACCGGCTCCGATAGAGACGCAGGAAGCTGCCCGGTCTCTTTCCCTCAACCGACTCCGATAGAGACGCAGGAAGCTGCCCGGTCTCTTTCCCTCAACCGACTCCGATAGAGACGCAGGAAGTTGCCCGGTCTCTTTCCCTCTACCGACTCCGACGAGAGACGCTGGAAGTTGCCCGGTCTCTCTTCCTCTACCGACGCCGACAAGAGCCGCCAGAGCCGCCTGGCCGGCTTCGTTTTCCAGCCCGTTCGAATCGCGAAACGCGCCGCGTACCGCCAAACGAACGACACGAGTACCCGTCAGTACCGGGTAATTGTAAATAATGTATATAACGACAACAGAATAAAATCAGACGATAAGGATTACACCAAACCCTGGCGTACCACTGAGCCTATTCAACCATCCTTATTCCCGGAGGAACGACCGTCACAATATCTTCCGGAACATTGACTTAAACCTCCACGTATACCGCGTTCAATAAACATAACCATATCGATGTCTGTGAGCAATTCGAATGTAATTTTGGTGTGTTTTAGCATGGCATCCCACGTGAAACCAGGTAAAGTATAATAATGTGCTGAATCTAATCCATAACTCTTGATACAACTTTTGCGAAAATTTTCAAAAATATCTGCCAATAACAAGACATCTGTTTTCAAATACAAGTCGCTGTATTCGCCCAAGGTGTTAATCCCGAAACGCTGCCAGACTGTCTCGGCATGTGCGTAATCGGTCTCGGATACAGTCTCACCCGTTAAGGAACTGTAAAATGACTCGCGCGGTGGTAAGCATTGATCCTGCAACTTGTTCACGCAATCGAGGTATTCATATGGAAAGACACCCTTTCGCGTCAATAAATTGAAATCCTCGGTGGATAATGTTTCAAATGTGGATTTTAAAATTTTTAATTCATCTACGCTAAGAAAAGATGCTAATTTGTCGAGACTAGTATTGAGAAATTTGTACGAATCGATGAAACGTAATTTAATATAATTTCGCGAGTCTGATTCAGTCGTATCTTCAACATTTTTGGTGAAAGAAATATATTTTTCTTTGGTTATAGGCAATACATCAACACTGCCTTCGAAAGCGGTAGCTAATTCCTCAATAATAAAATGGGAATCATAGCCGGATAAATTATGGAAAACTATGGGGATGTAAAATGAATTTTTATAATTTAAATTGCACTCCGAATGTGCTGGACCTCTAAACCGTCTTGATAGATGACAGTGATCGCGAACTCGTATATCGGCAGCTTCGAATGGTTCTTCGCAAATATGACAATGTGTCGCATTGTGAAATGTCGCCCACTGTTCGGCAGTTAAATCAAGCATGGGAACATTACTTGTGAGGATGGGTTTGGCAAAATTTGCAAAATTTTTAAGTTCGTCTACGAACCAAGAAACAAAATCCGCGTCGCGGCGACATCGATACATCGATAGCGATGTATCATACGAACAATGCATATAATATGCAATGCTGTGCACTTTATGGTGCTGGTACATGTGTAATTTATTATCACCCATTCGGTTGTCCTCTGTTTTTGCGATGATACACTCCAGATCTGCGTAAACCACGAAGGGGAGCCGCTCCTTCCTACCGTGGTTGTTGAAGTTGAGGAGATTGTCGCCATCGCTGGGCAGCAGGATGGCGCAGTCGTTCATCCTCCCGCAATCCAAGGCATGGGCCTCCAACTTCTCGACAGATCCGAAATAGTGCATGCATCTGTAAAACCAAAAAAAATTTTATTTAATATGTTTCGCGCGACATTTCAACATTTCGCAAGTTTATATACGTACCGATCACAGATGAATTTCTTTGCCTTCTTCCTGCTCAGCTGTGCGCTCACCAGCCGGGACAAGTCCTTGATTAGTACAAAGTGCCCTACATCGCCGTGTTCATGATTCGGCGTGTAGAGCATGTTGACATGTTGATCCCTCTTGCGGCTGGTGAGGCGCAGCGGAAAGACTGTCGACCCTTTCTCCGCCTCGAAGCTGCAGACGTTGACGGAGATGTCGTTCAACCCCTCAAACTTCCCAATTTGCTCCAGGGACATTGGAAAATCAATGCCCTGGAGATTTAATATGGAAGTATAGTCGGGGTATGAACTTGGGCGATCAGTATGTCTTTCCGCAGGATGGAGAGCGGCGACCACTGCCCACGCGAAACATGCATTGTTTGGAGATTGAACACTGATTGTCGCCTTCTTTAGCGACAATTTCTGCGTCAACTTGATGTGGCATCCCGCGCGCAGCGGATTGTACTTGTTGGCATTGACGGTTAGGTTGAGAATCCTCATCAATGCCCATCCGCTGTCGCGTTCCTGGAACTCTTCCAGCGATGCCAGGGTGGGTTCGATGATGCATCGCTGGTACCACTCCTGCAGATCGGATGTGCGGAAGAGTTCACAGTTTCGGGTGTTGATGCTTTTACAAGCATGCTTGTCACCTGCCACAAATTCACCGTTGAACACAGTGTTCACTTTGAGGTTTCGATGTTTCCTCAAAGCACCCCGCACATGCTCCAACACAATGGTCCCCGCATCTTGTAGGAAGTTCCGCGGCTCGATATAGTTCGAATTTAGCACGGCACCAGTTAACACGCGGGTATCGAACGCAGTGTCTATTTCGCGCCATAAAAGTCCTGTGCTCGAATGTCCGGCACCTTCACGCACGAAACGACCGCGCAGCGAATATTTCAGTCCTTCGAGCTGCGCGATTCGGGCAACCAGCGATTGCCGAACACCAATCGATAATCGAGGACGTTTTACGCGGCTGTGTCCTTCCAACGATTCAATACACTCGTTGCACCGTTCTTCCCACGCTAGGTACTCCTCCGGTGAAATCAATCGTGCAGATTGATCCAATAATTGGCGTTCTACTTGCGCGAATTTATCCATAATAGTAAATGGAATGTAATATCTTTTCCTCGCAACACGTTGCAACGATATGAGGCTTCGTATGGTTTAGACCACGCTTTTATGACTGATACCACGATTTGGTATCTCTGTCTAACTCTTTCGGTATACCTTCTCCCTCGGATGCATTGCATGCAAAAAAACGGTGATCCGTTCCGACATGGTTCTATACAGTTTAGTTTCTATCGATACAGCATAATTGTTTCTGTGATTCACGCGTATGACGAATTGGCGCGCAACATCATACGACATGGTTTTTGCTGATTCTGCATAAATCGAAGATTCGACGTTCCCAAAGTATCGTATTACATTCGACACGTGTCGAGACTTTTATCCTTGAGGATGGGGCTCAAGTTACATGCTGCGACGTTAAGATTGAAGAAACATTATGGAAAATTGATAGCTTTGGAATAAAATGTGGTGGTGGGGGAAGCAATTGCACCTCTATTTAAGCCAATCTCTGGAATGCTATTCAATCAATCGCTCAGTAGCCTCAGTGACTTTCGGCGGAACAAATAGTGCTCTGAAAAAATGTGCAGTACCAGTGCTAAAGCAAACGTTGGACGTATGAATTATTACGTTCCGATCGTGCGAGATGATGGCGTGGCTCAGTGTGGGGAGAATAGAGTTTATTGGTAAGGCTTAATTTTCACATCTTCTAAAAATTTTTTTTTATGTTTATACCTAATACGAGCGGACAATTTCATAGTTTTGATTGTTCTCTTAGCCCACGTCGAACATCGCGTATCATGGTCAGAAGATACGCATTAACATCCATGGGCAGCAAATATTTGGAAATTGGAATCAGCGTACGGCCTACGATCGATGTAGAAATTGTTCTCGGCGACAATCGTGGGATGTATCTCACATTACCATCATATACATGGCATGCGCTTTGCAACAGTCGTACGACCATTGAAGAACGTTCACGATTACCTGGATCACCTTCGATGCAGGTAGATAAATTAACGGTGGATTTTTGTGAGATCTATAATTCTCCGATTGTAAGGATGACGCTACATGATAAGCCACTGTATTTCAAACCAGATACAGTCACATTTTTATTAAATCTTGAGCCGTGTGTCAGCTATGTGTATTCGCGGCTGCATCAAACTGTATACGATGTAAGGACAAAATTTGAAACTTTTGTTAATGTGTTGCAACAGAGCGATGTTCCCTGTGAAACATTAGATGTGCGTTGTGCAGCTAAAATCATATGTGATAGCGAACATTACTGTGAGGATTATTATGTAGATTGCGAATTGTTAGCATGCGCAATCAATGATATTTTAGCTGATGCTCGTAGGAAAAAATGTTAAATTATATTTTACAATTATTATTCTTTGTAACAATATCTATATATATCTTAAACGTATATTATTTCTCTGTAACATTATATATAATTTCTCGAACGTATATTATTTGTCAATTTTATTTACCCGTCTTCCTTCTCTCCTCACCACCTAATTCTAAGATTCAACGTTTCAAATTTATTATTTCTCTGCGTTGTGGGAAAACATTTCGGCTAACGCTGCATAATTCTTTCTATGATTCACGCTGCCAAATGACGGCACCCTGCGCGGCTGCTCTACAGGAGTCAAATTACATGCGATTGCGCGATATGCTGCGATGTTAAGATTGAAAAAACATTATGGAAAATTGGTAGCTTTAGAATAAAATGTGGTGGTGGGGGAAAACAATTGTGTCCCTATTTAAGCCAATCTCTGGAATGCTATTCAATCAATCGCTCAGTAGCCTCAATGACTTTCGGTGGAACAAATAGTGATCTGAAAATATACAGTACTATTGATGAAATACTCGCTAGGTGTGAGGATTGTTTCGTTCCGATCGTGCGAGATGATGGTGTAGCTCCATGTGGGGAGAATATATATTTTGACCAGTAAGGAGTAATTTTCACATCTTCTCAAAATTTTTTTTTATGTTTATTCCTAATACGAGCGGACAATTTCATAGCTTTGATTGTTCTCTTAGTCCGCGCGGAGGATCGCGTATCATGGTCAGAAGATACGCATTAACAACCATGGGTAGCAAATATTTGGAAATTGGAATCGATGTAGGGCCTACGGTTGATGTAGAAGTTCTTCTCGGCGATAATCATGGAAATCATCTCATATTACCATGGCATACATGGGGTGTGCTATTCGACAGTCGTGAAACCATCGAAGAATGTGCACGATTACCTGAACCAGACTCAATGCGGATTGATAATTTAATGGTGGAATTTTTTAGGATCTTTGATTCACCGATTGTAAAAATGACGCATTGTGATAATACACTGTATTTCACACTGGACACAGTAACATTTTTATTTAATCTTCAGCCATGTATAGACTACATGTATCCACGGATGTATCAAACTGCGGAAGATGCGAAAGTAAAATTTGAAATTTTTGTTAACGCGCTACAGCAGAGCGATGTTGCTTGTGAAACATTAGATACGTATCGTGCTGCTAAAATCATACGTGATAGTGAACATTACTGTGAGGATTATCTTGTAGATTGCGAACTGTTAGCATGTGCAATCAGTGATATTCTAGCTCATGCTCGTAGAAAAAAATGATAAATTATATTCTTTTAATTTTAAATAAAATTTCTTGAACGTATATTATTTGTCAATTTTATTTACCCATCTTCCTTCTCTCCTCACCACCTAATTCTAAGATTCAACGTTTCCGAATTCTATTGGGTTTGGTTCACGCAAATGATAAGTGTGATGAAGATAATAAATGAATTGAGGATGGGCAGTGTATAATTCGAAGAAGATGTGTGGGAGGAAATGATTGTCAGCGAAAATGCAGGTGAAGAACAAAGGTATCCTACTTTGCAAAGCTTTGCAACTTTAGGCATGGGCCTACAGGCGAGAGCCTGGAGATGCTACGAGACCAGTTGCTCTTCAATTGTGGCAGTGACCTGTCATAATTTTTAAAGTTTCTGTTACGGTCAATATTGTGTCAAGTTAACATGGGATTAACGCGCATAGCCCCGGAGTGGGATGAAGAGCCGTGCAGGGAGGTCCCAGAGGTATGTATATAACAATACTTTATTACATTTATCGTGTTTAGTCATTGAAATCGATATTATATCGCGGGATTCTATGTTTTTAGGAATTACCAATCCTATTATCTCCCTCATCATCGTCATCGTCGTCATCGTCGCCGCCTTCACCGCCGCCGCCGCCATCGTCGCCACCGCCACCACCGTATTCATCGGCACGGAATCCGTCACCGCCACCGCCACGAGTGGTATGTAATACTTTGCAGTGTGTGTGTGTGTGTGTGTGTGTGTGTGTGTGTGTGTGTGTGTGTGCGCGCGCGCGCGTGCATGCATGTGTTTGTTAATGTGTCAATATTATATTGATGTTCGTGTATGTGTTCTAGAACCATGAACAGCTACAGGCGCAGCTGGTGATGTTCGCGCAGGCCCTGGTGGCGGCGCAGGATGCGCCCCAAGGAGCCGCAGATGCGGCGACATTCGGGGGTGGTTGATTGGTTCCACAATGTCGTCTCGACTGCGGCATCCATGGGTGGCATGTAGGCAATTGGGGGCCCTGCGACGACCGCGGCCCCCATCGCCACCATCACCCCCCTGGATAGACGTCAGCAGGCCGTTGCCACCGACGCCACATCCAGGGTGGGTGATGACGCCCCCGGGGCCCCCTTCACCACCATCGCCGCCACTACAGGTATATAGTACACTACAGGTATATAGTACACTACATTGTTTTGCATGTTTCATGTTTAATACGTTTGATGTGTCATTATTATATCGATGTTTGTATGTTCTAGGCGCTGTCGCTCACACCACCATCGTCGCCCTCACCGCCACCATCACCACCGTCACCACCGTCGCCCCCGCCCAAATAGCTTTTAATTTTATTAATATATATTTATATGCTTTTTATACGCTTTTTATATGCTTTTTATACGCTTTTATACAGGGTGTCCCAAAAATGTCGGAGTTCCTTGAAAGGGGTGACTCAGGGGGTGATTTGAAACAACTTTTTCCTTAGCGAAAATATTGTCCGAAGTTTCGTTAAGGAGATATTAACAAAAACCCCCAACCAATCAGAGCGCGCGCCTTCCGCCCGAGCTCCCGCGGTAGCGTTGGCTACGCGGTAGGCAGCTGCGCTTGTACAACGAACGTACGAACAAGCAAGTCGGCATGCATCGAAGTAAACCGCGTTACACAGACTATTTTTAAACAGAATCTTAAATAATAATTGTTTGAGGTGAGAGGACAAGAAATACATAAATTTCATTTTCAAATAAGGCATAAACTTAATGGTAATGTAACAGAAAATGTACGACAAGTGATCGTAATTCGTTATTGAGGTAAAAATCCGTAGATTAATAACGGCCAACATAACTAAAGTTAAAAAATAATATCAGGTGTATGAATAAATTGTTTCCGACTGGATTTACATAATCAGTACAAAGTTACCGAATTTCTATCGCGGTGATATTCATAAGCTGACAGAAAAATGGCGAAAGGTAATTAACAGTAATGGAAATTTTTTCAATGATTGAGATGTTTTCATATTTTTTAAATCAAACTGTTATTGTACCTACCCTAAAATCGAACAGAATTTATTTCTACACCTAATAATCACCAATAAATTAAATAAAACTCACCCTTTCGGAGATTCCTTTCCTTTCTTTTCGGAAAGCTGTGTCACTAAGTAGGTCACTGTACCGATCCTGGTCATCGGTGGACGAAAAGATTTATGGTAGAGTAGCGCCCGGTGCTCAGCTGATCGCAGGTATACGACACCACCCGAAGGTAAGGGTCGTAACGTCAAGTGCGTCCGGGTTAATGTACCGAATATTCACTTCACTGCACGGCCACTAACACTGATCACTTAATTTATTTTTCATGGAACGTGTTGTTCCTGCGTTATAAAAATTGTCTATGCACACCTCAGCACGTACGATCAGCTGTCTTTGGACGGCCTGCAAAGTTTGTGGTATTATGTTCGCCACCGCAGCGTGAATTCGCACAACGATGTTCAGAATAATTTTGACGCCAAACGCCGAATCGTACCCTAGCTTGGGGTTTGGATATGCGGGTATTCCCGTGAAAACGCTCGCACAGTAGCACTTGCGTCCCCGTTGTTCCGGGCGTACACCCAGAACATCGCGTAATATTCTTGAGCGGTGAACATTTCTGGGACGAGATTGCTAGCTGACTGACAGGATTTTTTCCAACCAACTTCCTCTACCCCCAAGTAGTTTCTCTCGTTCCATTATGAGTTAACTCCCACCAGGACGAGAAGCTTTAGGTAAAAAGATGCCAGCACATTTTCGAAACACACGTGCTTCGCAGAAGTGCAACGAACGAACCGTCGTACACTTTCACAAAAGCCCGCGCTCCGTCCTTTTACTGCCAATGTACCCATTGCTTCGAGATAGACAGCAGACACCACGTGTTTCGGTTCGAAAGGGTCCGAAGAGATGAGAAACAGAAAGTTTTCGAGTTGCTATGAAGAAGAAAATGCATACCATTCCTGTTTCCCCTTTCCGATATCCTGAGTTCACGTCTGCTACGAGGCGGAACCAACTAAGCCATAAATTACCCAAAACTGCGCGTAGTTCCGCCTGCTACGTCCTACCTTCAAATTAAAGACGAATCCCTTATCTCCCGAGTATAAACACCCGCTCGAATTTCAAAACAAAAGCACGCGTCGACGTATTCCGTGCGAGAAAAGGTGGGCTTGAAGACCGATTGGTCGTAACCGAACCAATCTGCCCTGTATCCGTCCCAAACGGCCACTGTCTTGAAGAGGCCCTCTTCACAACAATATCTCCTCCCCGAGGCCCACCAGTATGAACACGCGCTCGATTTTCAAAACAAAAGCACGCGACGACGTATTCCTTGCGAGAGAAGGTGGGCTTGAAGTTCGATTGGTCCTAAACCAACCAATCGGGCCTGCTTATCTCTCGTGTATAAACTCGCGCTCGAATTTCAAAACAAAAGCACGCGTTGACGTATTCCGTGCGAGAGGTGGGTCCCGGGGAGGAGATATTGCTGTGAAGAGGGCCTCTTCAAGACAGTGGCCGTTTGGGAGGGATGCAGGGCAGATTGGTTAGATTAGGACCAATCGGACTTCAAGTCCACCTTCTCTCGCACGGAATACGTCAACGCGTGCTTTTGTTTTGAAAATCGAGCGCGTGTTTATACTCGAGAGATAAGGGATCTGTCTTTAATTTGAAGGAAGCTCGACGCAGGCGGGACTACGCGCTGTCAGCGGACAGGACGACGCAAGCGGAACCACGCGCTGTCAGCGGACTACCCCTTTTCTTCCTGTGTCTCTCCGCGAGGCGTATTGATGTTGGATAGTACTTTTTAAATTCTGGTTCCCCAAAATTATTCAGGCTGATCGGCCAGAGCATTTCGCCAGGGTCGCGGTTTATGACCGTATTGTCCCGCTAGTCGGCGGTAGAGAACGGTTTCCTACAGTTTTGGATAATTTATGACATAATTGGTTCCGCCTCGTAGCAGACGTGAACTCAGGATATCGGAAAGGGGAAACAGGAATGGTATGCATTTTCTTCTTCATAGCAACTCGAAAACTTTCTGTTTCTCATCTCTTCGGACCCTTTCGAACCGAAACACGTGGTGTCTGCTGTCTATCTCGAAGCAATGGGTACATTGGCAGTAAAAGGACGGAGCGCGGGCTTTTGTGAAAGTGTACGACGGTTCGTTCGTTGCACTTCTGCGAAGCACGTGTATTTCGAAAATGTGCTGGCATCTTTTTACCTAAAGCTTCTCGTCCTGGTGGGAGTTAACTCATAATGGAACGAGAGAAACTACTTGGGGGTAGAGGAAGTTGGTTGGAAAAAATCCTGTCAGTCAGCTAGCAATCTCGTCCCAGAAATGTTCACCGCTCAAGAATATTACGCGATGTTCTGGGTGTACGCCCGGAACAACGGGGACGCAAGTGCTACTGTGCGAGCGTTTTCACGGGAATACCCGCATATCCAAACCCCAAGCTAGGGTACGATTCGGCGTTTGGCGTCAAAATTATTCTGAACATCGTTGTGCGAATTCACGCTGCGGTGGCGAACATAATACCACAAACTTTGCAGGCCGCCCAAAGACAGCTGATCGTACGTGCTGAGGTGTGCATAGACAATTTTTATAACGCAGGAACAACACGTTCCATGAAAAATAAATTAAGTGATCAGTGTTAGTGGCCGTGCAGTGAAGTGAATATTCGGTACATTAACCCGGACGCACTTGACGTTACGACCCTTACCTTCGGGTGGTGTCGTATACCTGCGATCAGCTGAGCACCGGGCGCTACCCTACCATAAATCTTTTCGTCCACCGATGACCAGGATCGGTACAGTGACCTACTTAGTGACACAGCTTTCCGAAAAGAAAGGAAAGGAATCTCCGAAAGGGTGAGTTTTATTTAATTTATTGGTGATTATTAGGTGTAGAAATAAATTCTGTTCGATTTTAGGGTAGGTACAATAAGAGTTTGATTTAAAAAATATGAAAACATCTCAATCATCGAAATAATTTCCATTACTGTTAAGTACCTTTCGCCATTTTTCTGGCAGCTTACGAATATCAACGCGATAGAAATTCTGTAGCTTTGTACTGATTATGTAAATCCAGTCGGAAACAATTTATTCATACACCTGATATTATTTTTTAACTTTAGTTATGTTGGCCGTTAGTAATCTACGGATTTTTACCTCAATAACGAATTACGATCACTTGTCGTACATTTTCTGTTACATTACCATTAAGTTTATGCCTTATTTGAAAATGAAATTTATGTATTTCTTGTCCTCTCACCTCAAACAATTATTATTTAAGATTCTGTTTAAAAAAAGTCTGTGTAACGCGGTTTACTTTGATGCATGCCGACTTGCTTGTTCGTACGTTCGTAGTACAAGCGCAGCTGCCTACCGCGTAGCCAACGCTACCGCGGGAGCTCGGGCGGAAGGCGCTCGCTCTGATTGGTCGGGGGTTTTTGTTAATATCTCCTTAACGAAACTTCGGACAATATTTTCGCTAAGGAAAAAGTTGTTTCAAATCACCCCCTGAGTCACCCCTTTCAAGGAACTCCGACATTTTTGGGACACCCTGTATGCTTTTTTATATTTACATTTATTCTTTTATATTTTTATATTTATTCTTTTATATTTTCATATTTATTCTTTTATATTTTTATATTTTATATTTTTTATATTTATTCTTTTTTATATTTTTATATTTATTCTTTTATATTTTTATATTTTATATTTTTTATATTTATTCTTTTTTATATTTTTATATTTATTCTTTGTTTATATTTTTATATTTATTCTTTTATATATTTATATTTTTATAACAATATAATGTAACAATATATATTTTAAACGTATATTATTTGTCCATTTCATTTTCCTATCATCTTCCATCTCTCTAGCTTTAAAATAATGCTCCATCTCTTTCCCTCCTCCAAATACGTTTAGCATGATCTGTCTCTTTCCCTCCTTCGAATTTTAGCATGCTCTGTCTCTTTCCCTCCTTCGAATACGTTTAGCTTTAAAATAATGCTCTGTCTCTTTCCCTCCTTCGAATACGTAGGTCCGATGTGGAGAGGTCTCCGCGGCAGCTCGGCCCGGACTGATCCCCTCCATCATCGCGGCTTCCCCCACTCCACGGCATGTGCGCGCGCAACCGGTCTTCCTCTCCCCGCAGGCCCCGCGCCCATGTTTCCCTCCGCCGCGCTCCCCGCGCGCCCTCACTTCCCCCCGCCATCGCGCTCCCCACAGAGGACCTGGGTTAGAACCCGCCTAGACATACTACTGACTCATTTGACTCGTTTGACTCGTTTGACTCGTTTGGCAGGATTGACTAGTTTGACTCGTACGACTGGTTTGTGCCGTTTGACACGTTTGAATCGGTTGACTCGTTTGTCTCGTACGACTCGTTTGACCCGTTTGACTCGTTTGACTCGTTTGAATCGTTTGTCTCGTTTGACTCGTTAGACTCGTACGACTCGTTTGACTCATTTGACTAGTTTGACTCGTTTGACTCGTTTGGCTCGTTTGACTCGATTGAATCGTTTGACTCGTTTGACTCGTTTGACTCGTTTCACTCGTTTGTCTCGTTTCACTCGTTTCACTCGATTGACACGTTTGACTCGTTTGACTCGATTGACTCGTTTGACTCGATTAACTCGTTTGACTCATTTGACTCGTTTGACTCGTTTGACTCGTTTCACTCGTTTGTCTCGTTTGACTCGTTTGACTCGATTGACTCGTTTCACTCGTTTGACTCGTTCGACTCGTTTGACTCGATTGACTCGTATGACTCGTTCGACTGGTTAGGGTCGTTTGACTCGTTTGACACGTTTAACTCGTTTGGCTCGTTTGACTCGTTTGCCTGGTTTGTCTCGTTTGACTCGTTTGACTCGTTTGACAAGTTTGACTCGTTTGACTCGTTTGACTCGTACGACTGGTTTGTGCCGTTTGACTCGTGTGACCCGTTTGACTCGTTTGTCTCGATTGGCTCGTTTGACTGATACGAATCGTTTGACTGGTTTGTCTCGTTTGACTCGTTTGACTGGTTCGACTGGTTGGTGTCGTTTCTCTCGTTTGACACGTTTGACTCGTTTGACTCGTTTGGCTCGTTTGACTCGTTTGACTCGTTTGACTCGTTTGACTCGTTTGACTCGTTTGACTCGTTTGACTCGTTTGACTCGTTTGACTCGTTTGACTCGTTTGACTCGTTTGACTCGTTTGACTCGTTTGACTCGTTTGACTCGTTTGACTCGTTTGACTCGTTTGACTCGTTTGACTCGTTTGACTCGTTTGACTCGTTTGACTCGTTTGACTCGTTTGACTCGTTTGACTCGTTTGACTCGTTTGACTCGTTTGACTCGTTTGACTCGTTTGACTCGTTTGACTCGTTTGACTCGTTTGACTCGTTTGACTCGTTTGACTCGTTTGACTCGTTTGACTCGATTGACTCGTTTGACTCGTTTGACTCGATTGTCCTGTTCGACCCGTTTGACCGGTTTGACACGTTTGACTCGTTTGACACGTTTGACTCGATTGACTCGTTTGACTCGATTGACTCGTTTGATTCGATTGACTTGTTTGACTCGTTTGACTCGATTGACTCGTTTCACTCGATTGACTCGTTTGACTCGTTTGACCCATTTGAATCGTTTGACTCGTTTGACTCGTTTGGCTCGTTCAACTCGCTTGACTCGATTGTCCTGTTCGATCCGTTTGACTCGTTTGACTCGTTTGACTCGTTTGACTCGTTTGACTCGTTTGACTCGTTTGACTCGTTTGACTCGTTTGACTCGTTTGACTCGTTTGACTCGTTTGACTCGTTTGACTCGTTTGACTCGTTTGACTCGTTTGACTCGTTTGACTCGTTTGACTCGTTTGACTCGTTTGACTCGTTTGACTCGTTTGACTCGTTTGACTCGTTTGACTCGTTTGACTCGTTTGACTCGTTTGACTCGTTTGACTCGTTTGACTCGTTTGACTCGTTTGACTCGTTTGACTCGTTTGACTCGTTTGACTCGTTTGACTCGTTTGACTCGTTTGACTCGTTTGACTCGTTTGACTCGTTTGACTCGTTTGACTCGTTTGACTCGTTTGACTCGTTTGACTCGTTTGACTCGTTTGACTCGTTTGACTCGTTTGACTCGTTTGACTCGTTTGACTCGTTTGACTCGTTTGACTCGTTTGACTCGTTTGACTCGTTTGACTCGTTTGACTCGTTTGACTCGTTTGACTCGTTTGACTCGTTTGACTCGTTTGACTCGTTTGACTCGTTTGACTCGATTGACTCGTTTGACTCGTTTGACTCGATTGTCCTGTTCGACCCGTTTGACCGGTTTGACACGTTTGACTCGTTTGACACGTTTGACTCGATTGACTCGTTTGACTCGATTGACTCGTTTGATTCGATTGACTTGTTTGACTCGTTTGACTCGATTGACTCGTTTCACTCGATTGACTCGTTTGACTCGTTTGACCCATTTGAATCGTTTGACTCGTTTGACTCGTTTGGCTCGTTCAACTCGCTTGACTCGATTGTCCTGTTCGATCCGTTTCACTCGTTTGACTCGTTTGACTCGTTTGACTCGTTTGACTCGATTGACTCGTTTGATTCGATTGACTTGCTTGACTCGTTTGACTCGATTGACTCGTTTCACTCGATTGACTCGTTTGACTCGTTTGACCCATTTGAATCGTTTGACTCGTTTGACTCGTTTGGCTCGTTCAACTCGCTTGACTCGATTGTCCTGTTCGATCCGTTTGACTCGTTTGACTCGTTTGACTCGTTTGACTCGTTTGACTCGTTTGACTCGTTTGACTCGTTTGACTCGTTTGACTCGTTTGACTCGTTTGACTCGTTTGACTCGTTTGACTCGTTTGACTCGTTTGACTCGTTTGACTCGTTTGACTCGTTTGACTCGTTTGACTCGTTTGACTCGTTTGACTCGTTTGACTCGTTTGACTCGTTTGACTCGTTTGACTCGTTTGACTCGTTTGACTCGTTTGACTCGTTTGACTCGTTTGACTCGTTTGACTCGTTTGACTCGTTTGACTCGATTGAATCGTTTGACTCGATTGACTCGTTTGACTCGTTTGACTCGTTCAACTCGTTTGGCTCGTTCAACTCGTTTGACTCGATTGTCCTGTTCGACCCGTTTGACCCATTTGACTCGTTTGACTCGTTTGACTCGTTTGGCTCGTTCAACTCGCTTGACTCGATTGTCCTGTTCGACTCGTTTGACTCGTTTGACTCGTTTGACTCGTTTGACTCGTTTGACTCGTTTGACTCGTTTGACTCGATTGACTCGTTTGATACGTTTCACTCGTTTGACTCGTTTCACTCGATTGACTCGTTTGACTCGTTTGACCCATTTGACTCGTTTGACTCGTTTGACTCGTTTGGCTCGTTCAACTCGCTTGACTCGATTGTCCTGTTCGACCCGTTTGACTCGTTTGACTCGTTTGACTCGTTTCACTCGTTTGACTCGTTTCACTCGTTTGACTCGTTTCACTCGTTTGACTCGTTTCACTCGTTTGACTCGTTTCACTCGTTTGACTCGTTACACTCGTTTGACTCGTTTCACTCGTTTGACTCGTTTCACTCGTTTGACTCGTTTGACTCGTTTCACTCGTTTGACTCGTTTGACTCGTTTGACTCGCTAGACTCGTTTGACTCGTTTGACTCGTTTGACTCGTTTGACTCGTTTGACAAGTTTGACAAGTTTGACTCGTTTGACTCGTTTGACTCGTTTGGCTCGTTTGGCTCGTTCAACTCGCTTGACTCGATTGTCCTGTTCGACTCGCTTGACTCGATTGTCCAGTTCGACCCGTGTGACTCGTTTGACTCGTTTGACTCGATTGACTCGTTTGACTCGTTTGACTTGTTTGACTCGTTTGACTCGTTTGACTCGTTTGACTCGTTTGACTCGTTTGACTCGTGTGACTCGTTTGACTCGTTTGACTCGTTTGACTCGTTTGACTCGTTTGACTCGTTTGACTCGTTTGACTCGTTTGACTCGATTGACTCGTTTGATTCGTTTGACTCGTTTGACTCGTTTGACTCGTTTGACTCGTTTGACTCGATTGTCCTGTTCGACCCGTTTGACCCGTTTGACACGTTTGACTCGTTTGACACGTTTGACTCGATTGACTCGTTTGACTCGTTTGACCCATTTGACTCGTTTGACTCGTTTGACTAGTTTGGCTCGTTCAACTCGCTTGACTCGATTGTCCTGTTCGACCCGTTTGACTCGTTTGACTCGTTTGACTCGTTTGACTAGTTTGACTCGTTTGACTCGTTTGACTCGTTTAACTCGTTTGACTCGTTTGACTCGTTCGACTCGTTTGACTCGATTGACTCGTATGACTCGTTCGACTGGTTAGGGTCGTTTGACTCGTTTGACACATTTAACTCGTTTGGCTCGTTTGACTCGTTTGCCTGGTTTGTCTCGTTTGACTCGTTTGACTCGTTTGACAAGTTTGACTCGTTTGACTCGTTTGACTCGTACGACTGGTTTGTGCCGTTTGACTCGTGTGACCCGTTTGACTCGTTTGTCTCGATTGGCTCGTTTGACTGATACGAATCGTTTGACTGGTTTGTCTCGTTTGACTCGTTTGACTGGTTCGACTGGTTGGTGTCGTTTCTCTCGTTTGACACGTTTGACTCGTTTGACTCGTTTGGCTCGTTTGACTCGTTTGACTCGTTTGACTCGTTTGACTCGTTTGACTCGTTTGACTCGTTTGACTCGTTTGACTCGTTTGACTCGTTTGACTCGTTTGACTCGTTTGACTCGTTTGACTCGTTTGACTCGTTTGACTCGTTTGACTCGTTTGACTCGTTTGACTCGTTTGACTCGTTTGACTCGTTTGACTCGTTTGACTCGTTTGACTCGTTTGACTCGTTTGACTCGTTTGACTCGTTTGACTCGTTTGACTCGTTTGACTCGATTGACTCGTTTGACTCGTTTGACTCGATTGTCCTGTTCGACCCGTTTGACCGGTTTGACACGTTTGACTCGTTTGACACGTTTGACTCGATTGACTCGTTTGACTCGATTGACTCGTTTGATTCGATTGACTTGTTTGACTCGTTTGACTCGATTGACTCGTTTCACTCGATTGACGCGTTTGACTCGTTTGACCCATTTGAATCGTTTGACTCGTTTGACTCGTTTGGCTCGTTCAACTCGCTTGACTCGATTGTCCTGTTCGATCCGTTTGACTCGTTTGACTCGTTTGACTCGTTTGACTCGTTTGACTCGTTTGACTCGTTTGACTCGTTTGACTCGTTTGACTCGTTTGACTCGTTTGACTCGTTTGACTCGTTTGACTCGTTTGACTCGTTTGACTCGTTTGACTCGTTTGACTCGTTTGACTCGTTTGACTCGTTTGACTCGTTTGACTCGTTTGACTCGTTTGACTCGTTTGACTCGTTTGACTCGTTTGACTCGTTTGACTCGTTTGACTCGTTTGACTCGTTTGACTCGTTTGACTCGTTTGACTCGTTTGACTCGTTTGACTCGTTTGACTCGTTTGACTCGTTTGACTCGTTTGACTCGTTTGACTCGTTTGACTCGTTTGACTCGTTTGACTCGTTTGACTCGTTTGACTCGTTTGACTCGTTTGACTCGTTTGACTCGTTTGACTCGTTTGACTCGTTTGACTCGTTTGACTCGTTTGACTCGTTTGACTCGTTTGACTCGTTTGACTCGTTTGACTCGTTTGACTCGTTTGACTCGTTTGACTCGTTTGACTCGTTTGACTCGTTTGACTCGTTTGACTCGTTTGACTCGTTTGACTCGTTTGACTCGTTTGACTCGTTTGGCTCGTTTGGCTCGTTTAACTCGCTTGACTCGATTGTCCTGTTCAAACCGTTTGACTCGTTTGACTCGTTTGACTCGTTCGACTCGTTTGACTCGTTCGACTCGTTTGACTCGTTCGACTCGATTGACTCGTTCGACTCGTTTGACTCCTTCGACTCGTTTGACTCGTTTGACTCGTATGGCTCGTTTGACTTGTTTGGCTCGTTTAACTCGCTTGACTCGATTGTCCTGATCGACCCGTTTGACTCGTTTGACTCGTTTGGCTCGTTTGACTCGTTTGACTCGATTGTCCTGTTCGACCCGTTTGACTCTTTCGACTCGTTTGACTCGTTTGACTCGTTTGACTCGTTCGACTCGTTTGACTCGTTCGACTCGTTTGACTCGTTCGACTCGTTTGACTCGTTCGACTCGTTTGACTCGTTCGACTCGATTGACTCGTTCGACTCGTTTGACTCCTTCGACTCGTTTGACTCGTTTGACTCGTATGGCTCGTTTGACTTGTTTGGCTCGTTTAACTCGCTTGACTCGATTGTCCTGTTCGACCCGTTTGACTCGTTTGACTCGTTTGGCTCGTTTGACTCGTTTGACTCGATTGTCCTGTTCGACCCGTTTGACTCTTTCGACTCGTTTGACTCGTTTGACTCGTTTGACTCGTTTGACTCGTTTGACTCGTTTGACTCGTTTGATTCGGTTGACTCGTTTGACTCATTTGACTCGTTTGACACGTTTGACTCGATTGAATCGTTTGAGTCGATTTGACCCGTTTGACTCGTTTGACTCGTTTGACTCGTTTGACTCGTTAGACTCGTTTGACTCGTTTGGCTCGACTGAAACGAGTCAAACGAGTCAAACGAGTCAATCGAGTCAAACGGGTCGAACGGGTCGAACAGGACAATCGAGTCAAGCGAGTTGAACGAGCCAAACGAGTCAAACGAATCAAACGAGTCAAAAGGGTCAAACGTGTCGAACGAGTCAAACGAGTCAAACGAAGTCAAACGAGTCAAACGAGTCAAACGAGTCAAACGAGTCAAACGAGTCAAACGAGTCAAACGAGTCAAACGAGTCAAACGAGTCAAACGAGTCAAACGAGTCAAACGAGTCAAACGAGTCAAACGAGTCAAACGAGTCAAACGAGTCAAACGAGTCAAACGAGTCAAACGAGTCAAACGAGTCAAACGAGCCAAACGAGTCTAACGAGTCAAACGAGTCAAACGAGTCAAACGAGTCAAACGTGTCAAACGAGTCAAACGAGTCAAACGAGTCGAACGAGTCAAACAAGTCGAACGAGTCAATCGAGTCAAATGAGTCAATCGAGTCAAACGAGTCAAACAAGTCAAACGGGTCAAACGAGTCAAACGAGTCAAACGAGTCAAACGAGTCAAACGAGTCAAACGAGTCAAACGAGAATAACGAGTCAAACGTGTCAAATGGGTCAACCGGGTCGATCGGGTCGAACAGGACAATCGAGTGAAACGAGTGAAACGAGTCAAACGAGTCAAACGAGTCAAACGTGTCAAATGGGTCAAACGGGTCGAACAGGACAAACGAGTCAAACGAGTCAAACGAGTCAAACGAGTCAAACGAGTCAAACGAATAAAACGAGTCAAACGAGTCAAACGAGTCAAACGAGTCAAACGAGTCAAACGAGCCAAACGAGTCAAACGAGTCAAACGAGTCAAACGAGTCAAACGTGTCAAACGAGTCGAACGAGTCAAACGAGTCAAACGAGTCAAACGAGTCAAACGAGTCAAACGAGTCAAACGAGTCAAACGAGTCAAACGAGTCAATCGAGTCAAACGGGTCGAACAGGACAATCGAGTCAAGCGAGTTGAATGAGCCAAACGAGTCAAGCGAGTGGAACGAACCAAACGAGTCAAACGTGTCAAACGAGTCAAACGAGTCAATCGAGTCAATCGAGTCAAACGACTCAAACGACTCAAACGAGTCAAACGAGTCAAACGGGTCAAACGAGTCAAACGAGTCAAACGAGTCAAACGAGTCAAACGAGTCAAACGAGTCAAACGAGAATAACGAGTCAAACGTGTCAAATGGGTCAAACGGGTCGATCGGGTCGAACAGGACAATCGAGTGAAACGAGTGAAACGAGTGAAACGAGTGAAACGAGTCAAACGTGTCAAATGGGTCAAACGGGTCGAACAGGACAAACGAGTCAAACGAGTCAAACGAGTCAAACGAGTCAATCGAGTCCAGCGAGTCAAACGACTCAACCGAGTCAAACGAGTAAAACGAGTCAAACGAGTCAAACGTGTCAAACGGGTCAAACGGGTCGAACAGGACAATCGAGTCAAACGAGTCAAACGAGTCATACGAGTCAAACGAGTCAAACGAGTCAAGCGAGTGGAACGAACCAAACGAGTCAATCGAGTCAAACGAGCCAAACGAGTCAAACGGGTCAAACGAGTCAAACGAGTCAAACGAGTCAAACGAGTCAAACGAGTCAAACGAGTCAAACGAGTCAAACGAGTCAAACGAGTCAAACGAGTCAAACGAGTCAAACGAGTCAAACGAGTCAAACGAGTCAAACGAGTCAAACGAGTCAAACGAGTCAAACGGGTCAAACGGGTCGAACAGGACAATCGAGTCAAACGAGTCAAACGAGTCAAACGAGTCAAACGAGTCAAACGAGTCAAACGAGTCAAACGAGTCAAACGAGTCAAACGAGTCAATCGAGTCAAACGAGTCAAACGAGTCAAACGAGTCAAACGAGTCAAACGAGTCAAACGAGTCAAACGAGTCCATCGAGTCAAACGGGTCGAACAGGACAATCGAGTCAAACGAGTCAAACGAGTCAAACGAGTCAAACGAGTCAAACGAGTCAAACGAGTCAAACGAGTCAAACGAGTCAAACGAGTCAAACGAGTCAAACGAGTCAAACGAGTCAAACGAGTCAAACGAGTCAAACGAGTCAAACGAGTCAAACGAGTCAAACGAGTCAAACGAGTCAAACGAGTCAAACGAGTCAAACGAGTCAAACGAGTCAAACGAGTCAAACGAGTCAAACGAGTCAAACGAGTCAAACGAGTCAAACGAGTCAAACGAGTCAAACGAGTCAAACGAGTCAAACGAGTCAAACGAGTCAAACGAGTCAAACGAGTCAAACGAGTCAAACGAGTCAAACGAGTCAAACGAGTCAAACGAGTCAAACGAGTCAAACGAGTCAAACGAGTCAAACGAGTCAAACGAGTCAAACGAGTCAAACGAGTCAAACGAGTCAAACGAGTCAAACGAGTCAAACGAGTCAAACGAGTCAAACGAGTCAAACGAGTCAAACGAGTCAAACGAGTCAAACGAGTCAAACGAGTCAAACGAGTCAAACGAGTCAAACGAGTCAAACGAGTCAAACGAGTCAAACGAGTCAAACGAGTCAAACGAGTCAAACGAGTCAAACGAGTCAAACGAGTCAAATCAGTCAAACGAGTCGAACGAGTCAAACGAGTCGAACGAGTCAAACGAGTCAAACGAGTCAAACGAGTCAAACGAGTCAAACGAGTCAAACGAGTCAAACGTGTCAAACGGGTCAAACGGGTCGAACAGGACAATCGAGTCAAGCGAGTTGAACGAGCCAAACGAGTCAAACGGGTCAAACGGGTCGAACAGGGCAATCGTGTCAAACGAGTCAAACGAGTCAATCGAGTCAAACGAGTCGAACGAGTCAAACAAGTCAATCGAGTTAAACGAGTCAAAAGGGCCCTTTACACGGACGTTCCGGCGCGCGGTCCGGCGCGCCTCGCGCCGCGCGACACGCCAAAGTACGTGAAGCCGGATCGCGGCGTTCCTTCGCGCGGGCCAGGAGGTCGTACCCGTCACTACTTAGAGACAGCGAGTTCGGGCTCCCATTTCTACGTCGACTTCACATGCTTTTTACACGATCCACCGCAGTAGTGTATTGTGTACTACCTGTTCGATGTATATCATCGATAAATTCTGGAAATGGTTTATGACTGAGTTATAACGACTGTAACATTTTACAAGGGTACATTAAAAAATGTCCAAATGTTTCCGCGACAATGCGATGGCAAATGAAATTGCAGTTAACACATTCCCTGTTGTGACGATCATAATTATTACTATTGACGGCAATAATCACCATGTCATTGCTCGTTTTAATATAAAAACTATTATTGATAGACGATAAATACACTTAAGGGGGGCATTCTTCTGATTGCTCGTGATGCAGGTAAAATTTTTCACTAACGCTCTTGCGTGGCGCGTTCGAAAAGGTGTGGCGCGCCAGAAAGCACCACAGTCCTGCCCGCGCGCCAGAAAACACCACGATCCTGCCCGCGCGCCAACCTCGACTCCAGAAGAGTTTACATAAGAGACAGAAAAGGTTGTTGGAAAAGGAAAACGGCACTTGAAACCAAGGGCCCGGCACGCGCTTCAGGATTTCCAACGGCACGGAAATCCTGGACCGCGTGCCGAGCCGGCAGCCGATCCTGGCAACCAAGACCCAGAGGCAACGCCGTCGATAAGCCGTGTCTCGATGATGGGTTTCGAGGACTTCGACCCTCGTGACCAGGGGGGGCCGTACAATGTTATCCCCTAAGACGTGGCGAATCGAAAACTCTACATTTCTCACCGGATCTTGGCGAAAGCGACGTGAATCGTTTCCTTGTGTTTTCCCGATGAAAATGGTCCAAAAACGACACAAATCGGATTGTAATTAAGGAATCTTCATAATAAATTGATTTCCATAACTTCGTTAAAAATAGCCCGATTTACATGAAATTTGGTATAATTTTCATTTGAAAAACGTAAGGAATCCATCGATATCACTTCCATATCGATACGATGAAGAATAAAGAATCCAGTTTTTCTGAAACAGGTATGAATCCTTGGCCGACCGCAGCGAATCGAGGTCGGCGACTCACAGTCGAGGGTGAAATATTCATTACAGCGTATTAAGAAATTCGTTATTCTTCGTCGCATCGATATAAAATTAACACTAATGGATTCCTGGCGTTCTCCCAATTAAAATTATCACAAATATCATGCAAATCGGACTACTTTTACACAAACAATACAAATTATAAAAGGAGTAGGCATTCCGTGGTCGATGACCAGAACGATAACCAGAACGAGCAAAGAACCTTATAAAAAGAGAATAAATATAAGGAAAGTAACCGTAATAAACGTACTAATGGACTAATTTTTGTACCTATTTAAAAATTATATGAAAAAACTATATACTTAGTGTTCCGTGTTGCGGGACAAAAGCGGGCTCAGAGCGAAGCGGAAATTCGTTTCTCGTTTACAGCGGGCGATTTAACAATTTACGAAGCCAAATTCATTCATTCGTTTACAACTAGGCAATTGCTTGTTTCCGAAGGTTTCGTCGGGAAGCATTTGTCTGCCAGATGTCGAAAAGGGGCAATCGACAATATCGACATCGTGCCGTTTTTCAAGGGTTTCGACTTTCTTCGCTCTGAGTTAATGAGTATATTGCTCCATCGGCGGATTCCATCGCTGACCCGCGGGACAATACGGTTATAAACCGTGACCATGTCGAGACTCTGGCCGATCCATCTGGGTAGTTTTGGTAAGCAGATGTCTAATTTTCACCCTCTACGCTGTGAAGAGGGAGAGGGGGGGTTCCTCCTACACCGTCGAACTCATAGAGAGAAGGTCCCTCCTCTCCAAGGAAAATTTAGCCAATCAGCAAGGTTCTTTGCTCGTTCTGGTCATCGTTCGGACCACAAAATCCGAGCATTCTTCATAAAACAAAGTTTTCACAACTATTTTGATTACCGTACGGATCACAGAGTCTACATCGATCTAATCATGATTTTGGATAAGTTACACTCTTGTCGGGCTCCTGGTTGAGCCAGGAATCATTGGTGTCACTTCCATATCGATACGATTAGAGAGTGCGTTTAAGAAATGCCTACTCCTTTTATAATTTGTATTGTTTGTGTAAAAGTAGTCCGATTTGCATGATATTGTGATAATTTTAATTGGGAGAACGCCAGGAACACACGAGTACACGGATACTACGATCCGTGAATTTCGCAACACGTATACACGTGTATCTTCAATACACGTTCTACGCCGGGATCTCTAGTACGAAATGAACGCGATTTAAGAAAGGGTCAAAACTGATTTGACTGATAACTATGCGGGTGGTTAATTTCCGCATATTTAAAAAACAGAACTTGACCATCGTATCTTTAAAAATAATAATGTAAGAAAAAATTGTTTGGCCTAATAAAATTGCCTCATCGAACCATGGAATCCCATATAAACATTGTTTTTCTATCTCGAATACGTTAGGAAATATCCAACTGTTTACTGTTCCCGCGGACACCCTGTATGTACCTTTTTATTACTTTCTGCCGTTTCTTCTTCCATCTACATACATACTTAGTTTCAAGGGTTCGCACAGGCCTGGTCATCGTCAGAAACATTTGGCGGCCAGGCGTTTGCGAACCGAAGGACACTTTTCTTATCCCACGCTTTCTCTTCACCCTGTCTACGTTTTTCTCTGTTTTGCCCCTTTCATCCCCGTTTTTGGGCTGTCACTATCTTTCTTCTTCGCTATCTCTAACTCTGTCCAGTCGTTCCTTTTTAGCCGGCGAAAATTCAGGAAGCGGTCACTTGTTCTCGAACCGGCTTACAAACTCCACGTATCGCGCACGCATTATTTCATTTTTACTGTTAATTGTTATTATTATTTGTTACTGTTAAGTGTTACTATTACTTGTTACTATTAATTTTTACTGTTAATTGTTACCATTAATTGGTACTGTTAATTGTTCTTGTTAATTGTTACATTTAATTGTTGCTTATAATTGTTTCTTTTAATTGTAAATTAATAAGTTGGGTTAGGTGATTACGTGTGTTCGTTACACCGAACCAACTGCAGAATCAGTGACGTGCGTGACAAAAAAAAACAGTACTACCCACAGTTCTGCGTGGTGTGTGGAGATTCCGGCAGTGATCAGTTCGACATTGTGATGTTGGCGATAAACGACAATCGTCGCCGGAACTTGGTCATTGCTGCTGCTGCTACTGCTGCTGCTGTATATTTAACAGAAGCAGAGCGGAGAAGAGACAGAAGAAGGAAGCGCCGTGTTTGGGTGAAACAATACCGAGCAAATTCAAATGATGGAGCCCTTGTTCGAGAGCTGAGACAGGAGTACCAAGAGGATTACCGAAATTATTTGCGGATGGATTCTCAAGCGTTCGATGAACTGTTGAAACTAGTTGAAAACAGAATCGCGAAGCAGGACACAGTCATGAGACGGAGCATCAGTGCAGAGCAACGTCTCATCGCCACGTTACAATTTTTGGCTACTGGACGATCTTACGAAGATTTAAAATTTAGTACGGGGATATCAGCTCCTTCATTATCCAAGATAATTCCCGAGACTTGCAAAGTACTATATCAGGTCCTACGGACTGAATTCTTAAAGGTAAGGGTTACAAATTAATAATACGCATACAAAGAATAACAATAATGCTGCATTAGAGGCGCTCCGTTGGAAAAGTTTCTGAGCGGCGTGCACCATTGCGTCGCTCTATTTTTCCTATTCTCAATTTCAGAGAAAACGATAATACCGTTAAGGAACTAGTTGGATGGCGTCTTTAATACTTCGGTGCATGTTCGGTAAAATTCGCATGCATCTTGTTCTGGCTTTCTTTTCTTGCCACCTTTCCTAGTAGCCTTATCTAGCCGATTGTTCGTGACAGGCACTTCTTCTTCCTTCAAACAAAAAAAATTAATAAAATAAGAAATAGGAAAGAAATTAAAAAACAATAAGTCCGTGTCTGTCTGTCGGTATGCCCGCCTGTTGTTCGTGAAACTTGTGTGGTGCGCAGGTCACGCCACAGACGTTTCGTTGTCAACATCATCTCTGTGCGCGCTTCCTATTTCATTTTTTTATTTCTGTATGTATTTTTTGTCATAGTTCCCGAATACCAAGGACGAGTGGAAAAAGATAGCAGAAGGGTTCCATAACAAATGGGATTTTGTCAACTGCGGAGGTGCTATGGATGGAAAACACATCCGAATTGTTCCACCACCGGATTCTGGAGCATTTTATTATAATTATAAAAATTATTATAGTATCGTCCTAATGGCGTTAGTCGATTCTAATTACGAATTCATTTTTGTCGACGTCGGCAAAAATGGAAGGATATCGGATGGGGGTGTTATCGAACATACGGAATTTATGAGACGTTTAAATAACGGGCAGTTGAATTTGCCGGATAATACTGAAACAGTACAAAATTTAAACTTCGCCTTTTTAGGCGATGAAGCGTTTGCTTTGACTAACAATTTTTTAAAGCCTTATGCGCAAAGGGAAGTGGACCATGACAAAAGAATTTTTAATTATAGATTGTCGCGAGCTAGGAACGTAGTCGAAAATACATTCGGTATATTATCCTCGAGATTTCGAGTCTTACATACCGCCATCAATATGAAGGTGGAAAATATATCATATGTCGTATTGGCTACATGCGTTCTGCATAATTTCTTACGGAGACGGAGTACATCATATTTAACTAACAACAGGAGTATGCAAGTGGGGGATTGGCAGAATAATGCAATACAGATGCATAATTTGCAACCCGCCATTCCCAGGAATATTAACAACTCTGCGAAACAAAATAGAGACCGCTATAAAGAATATTTTGTAGGAGAAGGAAGTGTTCCGTGGCAGGAAGACATGTTGAATGTGTATAGAGCGTAAGTGGTTCATGTATTAAGGGGTCACGCCTATCAGTCAGGTCTGAAAACACAAGTATTTTAGGTTTTTTGCAAAGACTTGAAGACTTGTTTAAATAAACGGTTGTGTATTCGAAAATATATATTTTAAAGTTCTTGTTGTTTTTTGCAATGCAATATATAAATAAATAAAGGATTAATAGGCGATCTCCCAACAGCGTTTTTTATTTAAGTACTTTAGGGTGACTGCGACTGTAGGTTTGATCTGGTTCATCAGAAATAACAAATTTGTTCAAATTCAGTTAGTATATTCAATTATTAATCGTGGCTTTTTAAATTTCGTTGCGTAGTTTTTATTTTATAGATGGAAAATGATTTAAGATGATAAGAAATGAGAGCGATTCTGTGGCGAAAGTCGATACTTTTACTATGAAACAGTCGCGATTTTGTAGGAAATTCAATTTTCGGGATAATGAACGTTTAAGCACTAGATAATTTAATATACTAACTAAATTTGGTCGATTTTTTATTTCTGATGAAACAGTTCATAGCTACATTCACGGTCATCCTAAAGTGCTTAAATAAAAAAACCTTGTCGGGAGATCGCCGATAAAACCTTTATTTATTTATATATGGCATTGCAAATAAAAATAAAAGAACTTTCAAATATATACTTTCGAATACACAGCCGTTTATTTAAAAAGGTCTTCAAGTATTTGCAAAAAAAAATACTTGCCTTTCAGACCTCACAGGTAGGCATGACCCCTTAATAGACTGTGTCATACAGGATATTATGTGCAGCGTGTGTCTAAGAAGGAGATGTTTCTAGGATGTACGCCTTCGATTGCTTTAGTTTTTGGATGTGTTGTAGAACAGCAAAAAATAAGAAAAACGTGTTTTTATTATATCGTCTCGTTTGCACATGTAGATGGTGTAACCACCCCTCATAGTCCATTAGAAGAGGTACAAAAGATTCTATTGTTAGTTTCAGAAATATTATCATATTAAAATTGTTTTGAATAAAACCTGATATAGATTTCATTTGCGTCATACGTTGCTGTATGCATGATGTTCTTGTCGTCAGTTACTTTTGTACCTCCTTTTGTGAACTTCGTAGGGTTCTTTTACTCCATAAATATGTAATTGCGCCAATATAAGAAAAACTGTATTTCTTATTTTTTGCTCCTGTAAAAAATATCCAAAAACCAATATAATCGGAGGCGGATACCAAAAAAGCCTCACCTTCCGAATGAGTGCTGGGGAACGAATGAAGCAGGGAGAGAGAGAGGGAGGGAGAGAGAGAGAGAGAGAGCGAGAGAGAGAGAATGGATGGCGAATGGTAAGGAGAACGAGCGTGATGTAATAGTGACGTGAGGGCGTGATACGATAATTATTGTCAAAAGGAGCGAGAGCAGGTGACAGAGTGGGAGAGGAAGGATTGTATGGACGGGAATAAGGAGAGGGTGAGAGAGCGTAATGAAGTCGAGCGAGTATCGTGTAGGTAATTGTACAGTTGTGCTATTTCAATTACACCGTAATTTCATTACATTGTACTTCAATTACATAATAATTAAATTACGCCGTAATTGAATTACATAATTCTAACTTTTCAATTAATTCAATTGCTAATTAGTGTAATGATCTGAAGATCTGAGATAAATGTTTATATTTATCTTTCATGTCTATAATCGGGTAACAGACACCGGGTAGCGATAATCCTTTTCTTTTATTTACCCTTCTCTCATTTGTTGTACAAGCGAATTAAATGTGTTAAATAGTATTAATATACATATACGTTAATAATAATCATTTGTGTACACTGTACAGAGTGTTAAAAAACTAATGTTCACTAGTCTGGTGGGTGAATGTACACCTGTGGACCGGTAGAGATTTGTAAACAAATCTTGCTACGAATTTGTTTATTACATTGGAAATTAATGTTTCAACGATTCGATTGTGTAGAGTTGCACGCAGAGGTATGGGCATACCACAACTGTGCCCGTTTGGTAGTATTTACCCAAACGGTGGGGCCTGCCACAGTGCGTACCCCCAAACGTAAACAAATACAATACGACGTTTAAAGGGACAGAAAATAGTGCAAGGTGCATTGACCTAGTTAGGCCCACCAGGCCACTGTGCCAGACCCCACCATTCGGGTAGAAACTATCAAAGCGGCAGAGTACTTAGTAGTAGGTCCATGCCTCTACGTGCAACTCTACACAATCTAATCGTTCAAACATTAATTTCAATGTAATAAACAATTTCGTAGCAAGATTCGTTTACAAATCTCTACCGGTCCACAGATGTACATTCACCCACCAAACCAGTGAACATTACTTTTTTAACACCTTGCATATTGTCAGTCTGCGCATGTGTTAATATTACTGTTTCAATATGATGTAATTGAATTACTTTGTAATTATAATTTATGGAGTAATCAATTGTAATTCTGCACAACTCTGTACAATTGTAATACATAGTCAATCCAAGAGTGTGAAATCGGTATAATAGAAAATAAACTATAATTTCATAAATGTTTACATTCCTTTTCTTATGCCAATGCAAAATTGTCAATAAAATATTATTCATTAGACATTCTGTTTCTTGTTTACTTTCAGCCCTACATTAAAATGATTTTTCTTCGTAGTTAGTACTTTTGGCCCGTATTCGTAATAATAATAAAATAAACAAATAAAGTTACTCAATCATCAGGCTGAGTTCCACTTTCAGCGGGGACCGTTTCAATCATTACTGCCTCTGCATCTTCTAAATTAGTTATGGCTGTATTGTCTCCTTCCACCTCGGAAGGTTCCTCCAGGAAAGATGTTCCTGGATCTGCTTCATCCATATTGGGCATACTGGTGCTTGGGGTCTCCTGATCTACCGTAAATGACATCTGCTCGTAATACCATAAGGTAGGGACGTATGTATATCTGTTCTGTCCCCTTGCCGGAACGTTTCGACTCTGCAACTTTTTTTAACTCTTTCCGGAAAATTCCACGAAGACTTTATATGTTTTTACGGATGAATTCCTTATCGGCTTCCGGAAAGTGTGGTTTCACCAAGTCGATGAACCTGTCGTACGATTCCGTTTTTAAATTCCTATTTGAATACTATTTGGTTTTTATTTTCCACAGCCAAGGCATTTGCCTGTATAAATCAGTAGATTCAGTTGTCAATTTCTTGCCCCAGGAGTCTTTCATTTTCTTAATGTGTGATTATTATTATATTTAATATGACACGGTACACTCACAAGTCACTGAACTATCTAATGTTCAAACACTTTGACTTTTCGTTTCATTCTGCCTCTGTTCCGTGTTTTCCCTTAAGGGGGGTTTGCGCCTTGTTGGGCTGAAAAATAGGTAATTCTTTGTGAATTTTTTCTATAAAAACGGTTCGTCAAATTAATTTGAGCTTTGGCAGGCCGTCTTATTGTATCTTGAACTATTGTTCTGAATTTTTGTGTGACAGTGAAAAAAAAACATGGCAGATACAAAAAGAGCGTTGGAAAATAATCGGGTGATCCTGGCGTTGACGAAAAGTACTGTAAAGTTTATCCGAAACAAAAAAAAGAGATTCTTAATCTATATGAATGTGGCTATCGGTGGTAGTAGATGTATTGCCGTATCTGTTACCATTCCTTTTTTATTTAAAGAAGTTTTCCAGATTTTGCGGCAAAACCTGTTTCAGACTCAAATCAGGACGCTTCACCTTTTTCAAAAGGCTGTCATTTTAACATTTTTTTATATGTATTAATAAATCTACTACCACCGATAGCCACATTCATATAGATTAAGAATCTCTTATCTTTTGTGTGTTTCGGATAAACCTTACAGTACTTTTCATCAACGCCAGGACCACCCGATTATTTTTCAACGCTCTTTTTGTATCTGCCATGTTTTTTCACTGTCATACAAAAATTCAGAACAATAGATCAAGATACAATAAGACGGCCTGCCAAAGCTCAAATTAATTTGACGAACCGTTTTTATAGAAAACATTCACAAAAAATTACCTATTTTTCGGCCCAACAAGGCGCAAACCCCCCTTAACACGTAAACATTGGATCCTCCCTCCGTAGCTGAAATTCCGGGTGGAGGTGGTTACGCCAAAATCTAATTGGTGAAGGTGTGACAGAAGGTGCTGGTGACCATTCGCCTGGGACTCTTAATTAAGGCCTAGGCCAGCAATAAAAATTAAAAAGGCCATCGGTGAAGGCGTCGCGGACAGTCCCAGGATTATGGCAATTAGAATTGGCGATCCAGGTGTTCGCCAGGCGCAGGGAATAAACATAAATACCCCAAGTCTCAACAGTCATGGTTAAAGGTGATAAATATGTAGTCGTGGGAGCAGGGTAAATAGAATATCTTTTTTTCAGCCATTAATAAACTAATTTCAGTTTCATTATAAGTATGTGGAAATACGCGTGGTTACATTGCACACCTTGCAATCAATCCGCCGCGTTCATCAGCAATCCACTGCTAATATATTTTTATAAACAATTGATCTACATATACAGCTTCAACCACCGCGCTGTTGTACTAAAAAATCACACGCGATTACACGCGATAAGCGTTAAAGACACTTGGAGGGGGCACCCGGGGACAGAAGGAGTAGTTTGCGTGTGGTCTCGCCTGCGCCATCCTCTTTTCAAATTACACGCGGATCTCTTATCGCGCGAGTCTATACACGCGCCCGAATATAAAAACAGATGGACGCATAACGATTGGGTGCAAAAGAAGGTTCGCCATAGGGAGGAAATATTACTATGCAGAGGTGGAAACTTCACGTATGCATCCTTACAGGTACGATTGGTCATAATACAATCTCCGTCCTGTGGCTTACCTTATCTCGCGGCGCATACGTGGAGCTAATTTTTGTTTTGATATTCTAACGCGTGTTTATACTCAAGAGATAAGGGAGCCGTGTTCAATTTTAAAGGAGGGCGATGCAGGCGGAACCACGTGCGGACAGCGGACTACCCCTTTTCTTCCTGTGTCTCTCCGCGATACGTATTGATGGTGGACTTGGTGGGTAATACTTCTTAATTGCTATATTGGTGGCATCTTTCTCACGTGCGTCGGGACAAAAGGGGGCTCAGAGCCAGGCGAAAATTCATTCCTTCTTTACGATCGATAATTTATTATTTTTCCAAGAACGTTTCGACAACATCTGTTTGCCAAATTTGTAAAGGTCAAGAAAAAACGTGGTGACATTGTTCAGTCTGAGTTAATCCGTATATTGCTCTGTCGGTGGGTAGTGCGTACGATGACTTTGAACGCGCAGGTACCGTCGTCAACCGGCAACTCGCGGGACAAAACGGCCATAAACCGCGACCCTAGCGAGACTCTGACCGATCAATGTGGCTAGTTTTGGTAAGCAGATGTCTAGTTTAAAACCTCTACGGTATCGGGAGGGAGGGGAGGGTCCCTCCTACACCGTCGAATTCACAGAAGGAAGGTCCCTCCTCTCCAAGGAAAATTTGGCCAATCAGCACGGTTCTTTACTCGTTCTGGTCATCGTTCGGACCACGGAATCCGAGCAGCCTTCATAAAACAAAGTTTTCACAATTATTTTGATCACGGTACAGATCACAGAGTCTACATCGATCTAATCGTGGTTTTGGATAAGTTACACTCTCGTCGGGCTCCAAGGTGAGCCAAGAATCATTGGGGTCCCTTCCATATCGATACGATAAGAGAGTGTGGTAAAAAGATGCCGACTCCTTTTAAGATTTGTATTGCTTGTGTAAAAGTACTCCGATTTGCATCACATTTGACATGATTTTAATTGGGAGAACGCCAGGAATCCATTGGTGTTACTTTTATATCGATACGATAAAGAATAAAGAATTTCTTAATACGCTGTAATGAATATTTCACCCTCGACTGTGGGTCGCCGACCTCGATTCGCTGTGGTCAGCCGAGGATTCATACCTGTTTCAGAAAAACTGTATTCTTTATTCTTTATCGCATCGATATGGAAGTGATGCCGATGGATTCCTAATGTTTCTCAAATGAAAATTATAACAAATTTCATATAAATCGGACTAGTTTTAACATGGACTATTTTTAACGAAGCTAGCGAGTACTTTGAGTATGGAACTGCTTAAAATTCATGAAAAAAAAATGGTATCACGGATACAAGACACAGGAAGAAAAGTGGTAGTCCGCTGACCGCGCGTGGTTCCGCCTGCGCCGTCCTGCCTTCAAATTAAACACGGATCCCTTATCGTTCGAGTATAAACACGCGTTGGAATATCAAAACAAAAACTAGCTCCACGTATGCGTCGCGAGAGAAGGTAAGCCGTAGGACGGAGATTGTATTATGACCAATCGTCGTACTTGTAAGGATGCATACGCGAAGTTTCCACCTCTTTATAGTAATATTTCCTCCCTATGGCGAACCTTTTCTTGCACCCAATCGTTGCGCGTCCTTCTGTTTTTATATTCGGGCGCGTGTATATACTCTCGCGATAAGGGATCCGTCTGTAATTTATAGGGAGGACGGCGCAGGCGGGACCCCACGCGCGCAAAGTACCTGTTCCCGGGTCCCTACGCGAAGTGTATTGGCCCTCGTCGCGAGTAATCGCGTGTAATTTTTTAGTACAACAACGCGTGGGTGACATTGTATAGATCTATAGATTAAGAGGTTGTTTTACATCAGGTGTTTATGAAAATATACTAGCAGCGGCTTACTGATGCACGCGGCGGATTGATTGCAAGGTATTCAGTGGAACCACGTGTATTTCCATAAAACTGAATTTAGTTTATCAATGTCTGAAAACAAGATATTCTAATTACCCCGCTCCTACGCCTACATATTCATCTTTTTTAAGCATGACTCTTAAGACTCGGTATATTTAAGTTTATATCCTGCGCCTGGCGAACACTTGGCAATTCTAATTGCCATACTCCTGGGACTCTCCGCAATGCCGTCACTGATGGGCTTTAGCCCATGACGTCTTTATTGCTGGACTAAACCTTCAGAATCCCAAGACAGTGGTCAAATAAGGAAATAACTCGCGGAGCTTCCACATCTGGCTGCCAAACGTAAACTAAAGACGTATTTACAACCCCTGATTTTTATTACCCGACCGCTGTTCGGGAAGAAGGACGAAAGCGTTTTGCATGTCCTCCTGGGCTCAAATCAGCCCCTTTTGTCACGCTTTAACCAATTATATTTTGCTATAACCACCTCCACTCGGAATTTGACCTGTGGAGGGAGGAACCAATGCTTACGTTTTAAGTGAAAACACGGAGAAAAGGCAGAATCAAACGAAAATTCGAGGTGTCAATACGTGTTCGTATACTTCGGCTACTTTAGTGACGTACTGTGTGATTGCTGTGAAAATTATGGCAGACGAATCAAAGTGGAGTCACAACGCATTGACAGAGCTGCTTACTTTATACAGAAGAATGCCTTGTCTTTGGAAAGTGAAATCAGTGGATTACTTAAATCGCAATTTACGCAAGAAGTGCTACGATGAACTCATTGCATATTGCAAGCCCATATTCCCGCAAGCAGACAGGGATTTTGTTTCAAAAAAAATTCAAAAGCTCCGTGGGTCATTTAGAAAAGAATTTCGAAAAGTAGAGGCATCGAAACGGTCTGGGAAGGGGGCTGAAGATGTTTATGTGCCATCATTATGGTATTACGAGTTATTAGCATTTACCAAGGACCAAGATACCCCCAGTGCGAGCGTATCTAATATTGAAGAGGATTCTAATCAGCCCCTGGACGAGGTGGAAGCGAGGCGGGACGAACCCGAAGTCGAAGATATTGAGGTTGAAGCTGCAGATGCAGATGCAGATGACATAGACGCTACTGATACACAGCCTCACAGTCAAGTAAGTTTATTTATGACCTTATTTATTTCATTACTACACTCCTCAAACAAAAAAAAATAAGCGACGACCTTCCTGTGTAAAATCAGTATTCATTGGTGGTTGTAGGTACGTTTTTTTGCCCGAGTTATTCAAGTTTGAAGCAAAAAATTTCCCTTTCGCTTTAATTGCTCCTACAAACCCAGGAAATCATTGTAGAACGTTCAACAATAAAGCAATAGAAAGATCAGTCATTCCTCTTTAAGACGCATCGTTTGGTTTTTTTCATTTCAATTAACATTTCGGTGAACCATGTCCTTTCTAAAATACGTTTAAAAATTGCACTTTTATTTTCTCTTCAAGTGAGTACTCTAGTGTACAGACCGCGCAATATAACTTTGCCTCCGAGTGGCCACTGAGTAGGCCGTACGTGCGGAAGAGTCTAACCGTCGGCATTCTTTTAATTCCATTCGAAAAGCATACAAATCTTTTTTTTAAATGTTGTCACTGCAAATTTTTATTCTTTTATTCCTTGGTGGGGTCTAGCATTTTCGGCATTTTTTTTAGGAAGATAATGAATTAAACAGAAAATTCAATATGAAGCCTGTTATTGTACAACTCTCGCCGGACATAATCCGATTTTTTCCCCTACAAAATGGCGACGGCAGAGCCATGATATGCAAGATCTTGAGGAGCGACGTTTTTCACGGTGTTCAATCTTACGGCTATACCGTTTGACTTAGAACAAAAAACCAAAAAGTTTTGCGATATCTTGAACATATTCTTTGCAATTGACTCTTTTATAAAAAAATTGCACTTTTTCTTCCAATGTTCACCATTTCGTGACAAATGAATGTTTCTGGATTTCCATACGTACTTCTCTAGTTTTAGACATGCAGAAAATAGATCTTTTTTGTTTTTTGTTCCAAGTCAAACGGTATAGCCGTAAGATTGAACACCGTGGAAAACGTCGCTCCTCAAGATCTTGCATATCATGGCTCTGCCGTCGCCATTTTGTAGGAAAAAAAATCGTATTATTTCCGGCGAGAGTTGTATAATAACAGGCTTCATATTAAATTTTCTGTTTATTTCATTATTTTCCTAAAAAAATGACGAAAATGACTGCAATTTTGCTTCGTCCAAGGTGACCTAACCTCTTAATACATCAAACACTTACGCTCTATACACATTCAACATATCTTCCGGCCACGGAATACTTCCTTCTCCTACAAAATACTCTTTGTAACGGTCCCTATTTTGTTTCGTAGAGTTATTTATATTCCTATGATCAACGGGTTGCAAATTATCCATCTGTTCAGCATCGTTTTAACAATTCCCCTTCTGCACACTCCTGTTGTTCGTTATATATGCTGCACTCCGTGTCCGTAAGAAATTATGGAGGACGCATGTAGCCAATACGACATATGATATATTTTCCACCTTCATATTGATTGCTGTATGTAACACTCGAAATCGCGAGGATAATAAAACCGAATGTAGTTTCGACTACGTTCCTAGCTCGCGATAATCTATAATGATATATTCTTGTATCTTGGCCCAGCGCCCTTTGCGCATAAGGCTTTAAAAAATTGTTAGTTAAAGCAAACGCTTCATCGCCTAAAAAGACGAAGTTTAAATTTTCTACTGTTTCAGGATTATCCGTCAAATTCAATTGCCCGTTATTTAAACGTTTCATAAATTCCGTATGTTCGAGAACACCACCATCCGATATCCTTCCATTTTGCCCGACGTCGATAAAAATAAATTCGTAATTAGAATCGACTAACGCCATTAGGACGATACTATAGTAATTTTTGTAATTATAATACAAAGCCCCTGAATCCGGTGGTGCAATAATTCGGATGTGTTTTCCATCCATAGCACCTCCGCATTTGACGAAATCCCATTTGTTAGGAAACCCTTCCGCTATTTTTTTACATCCGTCCTTGGTATTCGGGAATTATGAAAAAACAAAATACAATACAAAAATAAACAAAATTTAATTATTTTGTTACTTGTTATTTTATTAACTTATTTCTGTTTTTTTGTAAAGGAAGAAGAAGTACGACTGTGTGAAAGTACAAATAAAAGGCCGGCTGGCGAAATGAATCGCTGCGCCAAGAAAAAAAAAAGGATGACAGCGTAATCGAAGCTCTCAAAACTTGCGCTGTCGCATTGACGAACCCCACCACCACCAGAATCGAGATCTCGGAGTACGAGGCCGCAGGCATAAAAGTTGCCAAACAACTGGAACGAATGGACCCGGAGCAGGCCATATATGCGGACAGCATAATAACAGCCGTATTGAGAAGAGGACTGTTAAATACTTTAAAGCCTCACACAGCTTTGTGTGACAACGAATGTAATCTCTATGCCCTGCCGATCCGGGATACAATGAATGTCAACACTGATAATCTTCAAGGACATCATAGTAGGAGTTATTAGATTTTTATAGATACAAGCGCGAATTCATATGAAAATCTGTGTATTTTGTTGTATTTAAACAATTGTCTGGCGCTCTGATTGAAAAGTTGCTGTGCGGTGTGCAGCATACCTAGCGGCTGTTCTATTTAGCTGAAACAAAATACCAAAAAGAATTTTGTTTTTTAGGAAATTGCGCAAGTAATGAACCTTGGAACGCAGTAAAAGTTGCCGTTATTTGTTTAATTTTCCAGTTTTTATCCTCCCAATCGACGTTCATTATTTGCGCAGTTTCCTGAAGAACAAAACTCTTTTTGGTGTGTTGTATCAGATAAACAGAACTGTTGCTATCTTGCACGCCGCACAGCAACTATTCAAACGGATCGTCTGAAAATAGTTTAAATATAGGGGAAAGGTGGGATAGTTGATCACAGTTTTGCTTTTTTATTCAAATAATAATAATGGTTTGCTTTATTTGTATATAATTATGTAAGTTGTAATTCTTAGTGTATTCTCAATATACTTGTTCAAATTCAAGAGCTGAAAACTAATTTTAATGAGTGAAATTCAACATTTTCTGGCAGTGACGGTATGCACAAGTATCCCCCACTGAAGGGGAGACTTGATCACAAGATTTGGGAGACTTGATCAGTGTACTTTAACAGTAAATAACACATTAACTTTCTAAAATATATTTATTATCTTCGTCAATAACATGAAAGAAAGAGAATATCATAAAAAGAAAGTAAACTATAACTAACTTGAAAGAATTACTGAAAAAATAAACCAAAGAATTAAACTGTATGACATAAAATAACATAAATGCATTCTTAAAAGACATTTCACTTAGATATCACCTGATTAAGATGGTGATGAAGGAAATATTTTTCTTCTCACTTTCTTTGCCGAATTTTTCTGTTTCATTAGCCGTTCCATGGTTATTTTTGGGGCATTTTCAGCTGTTCAAGTATCCCACCTCACAGACTGATCAAGTATCCCTCAATGCACTCGATATGAAAAAGATGAAAAATGAAACTTACCTTAAATATTTAGATTAATCAATAAATAGCATTAATAGACCAGAAATTGCTGTTTTTACTTAATATATTTCAAATCGTTGAAAATGCAACATTTACTCGAAAAGGAGGAAGAACAAGCAGACTGAAATATTTACTTTTTGGCTGCAAATAAGATCGAAGCTTCTAACAACATCATTCTATGCTACCAAAAGAAAACTGCTACGTGAAATGTTGCGATAATGCAAACATTACCGCGATAGCGTGACAGGAGGCACAAATTGCCAATATATTAATTAAAAAACTGATGTGATCATGTATCCCCGCTGATCAACTATCCCACCTTTCCCCTATACAATACACAAATTTTCATATGAATTCGCGATCGTGGATTAGCCTTTCCCCGTTAATAACGATACTATATACTATTATTATACATTATACATTATTGTTAGTCTACATGTATTATTATTATTAGTCTACACGTATTATTACGCATTATTACAGTGCTTTGCACGTCTCATAAATTATTTTGGATAGCGAAGGAGCTGATATTCCTGTTATAAATTTTAAATGTTCATAATTTTATGATAACAGTGCGCATATGAATTTTGTAAGCCGCTCCATTTTAAGCTGTATAACTGTGGATATAACCACTATTTTTACATACAATTTTGTTTCATATTCCCTAAACATTGACAAGTGAAGCCACAAAGCTAGAAATAAATATATTTAATTGGTTGGTTTTAAAAAATTCGCGTTCACTTTCTACCGCTTCTAGCGGCTCGTAGAGGCTTGGCTGCCAGGCTAGGCGCGCGCTCCAGGATTTCCGGTCGCACGGAAATCCTGAAGCGCGTGCCGATCCCTTGGTTTCAAGTGCTGTTTTCCTTTTCCAACTACCTTATCTGTCTCTTATGTAAACTCTTCTGGAGTCAAGGTTGGCGCGCGGGCAGGACCGTGGTGTTTTCTGGCGCGCGGGCAGGACTGTGGTGCTTTCTGGCGCGCCACAACCCTTTCGAACGCGCCACGCAAGAGCGTGTGTGAAAAATTTTACCTGCCTCACGAGCAATCAGAAGACTACCCCCTTTCTTCAAAACATCTTGCATATTACATCTCTTCATCATTTATCTTATGTGTATTTATCGTCTATCAATATTAGTTTTTAAATTAAAACAAGCAATGACAAGGTGATTATTGCCGTCAATAGTAATAATTATGATCGTCATAACAGGGAATGTGTTAACTGCAATTTCATTTGCCATCGCATTGTCGGGGAAACATTTGGACATTTTTTAATGTACCATTGTAAAATGTTACAGTCGTTATAACTCAGTCATAAACCATTTCCAGAATTTATCGATGATATACATCGAACAGGTAGTACACAATACACTACTGCGGTGGATCGTGTAAAAAGCATGTGAAGTCGACGTAGAAATGGGAGCCCGAACTCGCTGTCTCTAAGTAGTGACGGGTACGACCTCCTGGCCCGCGCGAAGGAACGCCGCGATCCGGCTTCACGTACTTTGGCGTGTCGCGCGGCGCGAGGCGCGCCGGACCGCGCGCCGGAACGTCCGTGTAAAGGGCCCTAATCGAGTCAAACGAGTCAAACGAGTCAAACGAGTCAAACGAGTCAAACGAGTCAAACGAGTCAAACGAGTCAAACGAGTCAAACGAGTCAAACGAGTCAAACGAGTCAAACGAGTCAAACGGGTCGAACAGGACAATCGAGTCAAACGAGTCAAACGAGTCAAACGAGTCAAACGAGTCAAACGAGTCAATCGAGTTAAACGAGTCAAACGAGTCAAACGAGTCAAACGAGTCAAACGAGTCAAACGAGTCAAACGAGTCAAACGAGTCCAACGAGTCAAACGAGTCAAACGAGTCAAACGTGTCAAACGAGTCAAACGAGTCAAACGAGTCAAACGAGTCAAACGAGTCAAACGAGTCAAACGAGTCAAACGAGTCAAACGAGTCAAACGAGTCAAACGAGTCCAACGAGTCAAACGAGTCCAACGAGTCAAACGAGTCAAACGAGTCAAACGAGTCAAACGAGTCAAACGAGTCAAACGAGTCAAACGAGTCAAACAAGTCAAACGAGTCAAACGAGTCAAACGAGTCAAACGAGCCAAACGAGTCAAACGAGTCAAACGAGTCAAACGAGTCAAACGAGTCAAACGAGTCAAACGAGGCAAACGTGTCAAACGGGTCAAACGGGTCGAACAGAACAATCGAGTCAAACGAGTCAAACGAGTCAAACGAGTCAAACGAGTCTAACGAGTCAAACGAGTCAAACGGGTCAAACGAGTCAATCGAGTCAAACGAGTCCAACGAGTCAAACGAGTCAATCGAGTCAAACGAGTCAAACGAGTCAAACGAGGCAAACGTGTCAAACGGGTCAAACGGGTCGAACAGGACAATCGAGTCAAACGAGTCAAACGAGTCAAACGAGCCAAACGAGTCAAACGAGTCAAACGAGTCAAACGAGTCAAACGAGTCAAACGAGTCAAACGAGGCAAACGTGTCAAACGGGTCAAACGGGTCGAACAGGACAATCGAGTCAAACGAGTCAAACGAGTCAAACGAGTCAAACGAGTCTAACGAGTCAAACGAGTCAAACGGGTCAAACGAGTCAATCGAGTCAAACGAGTCAAACGAGTCAAACGGGTCGAACAGGACAATCGTGTTAAGCGAGTTAAACGAGCCAAACGAGTCAAACGAGTCAAACGGGTCGAAAAGGACATTCGAGTTAAGCGAGTGAAACGAGCCAAACGAGTCAAACGAGTCAAACGAGTCAAACGAGTCGAACGAGTCAAACGGGTCAAACGAGTCAAACGAGTCAAACGAGTCAAACGGGTCGAACAGGACAATCGAGTTAAGCGAGTTAAACGAGCCAAACGAGTCAAACGAGTCAAACGAGTCAAACGAGTCAAACGAGTCAAACGAGTCAAACGAGTCAAACGACACAAACGAGTCAAACGACACAAACGAGTCAAACGACACAAACGAGTCAAACGACACAAACGAGTCAAACGACACAAACGAGTCAAACGACACAAACCAGTCGAACGAGTCGTACGAGTCAAACGAATCATACGAGTCAAACGGGTCAAACGAGTCAAACGAGTCAAACGAGTCAAACGAGTCAAACGAGTCAAACGAGTCAAACGAGTCAAACGAGTCAAACGAGTCAAACGAGTCAAACGAGTCAAACGAGTCAAACGAGTCAAACGAGTCAAACGAGTCAAACGAGTCCAACGAGTCAAACGAGTCCAACGAGTCAAACGAGTCAAACGAGTCAAACGAGTCAAACGAGTCAAACGAGTCAAACGAGTCAAACGAGTCAACCGAGTCAAACGAGTCAAACGAGTCAAACGAGTCAAACGAGTCAAACGAGTCAAACGAGTCAAACGAGTCAAACGAGTCAAACGAGTCAAACGAGTCAAACGAGTCAAACGAGTCAAACGAGTCAAACGAGTCAAACGAGTCAAACGAGTCAAACGAGTCAAACGGGTCGAACGGGTCGAACAGGACAATCGAGTCAAGCGAGTTGAACGAGCCAAACGAGTCGAACGAGTCAAACGAGTCAAATGGGTCAATCGGGTCGAACAGGACAATCGAGTGAAACAAGTCAAACGAGTCAAACGAGTCAAACGAGTCAAACGAGTCAAACGAGTCAAACGAGTCAAACGAGTCAAACGAGTCAAACGAGTCAAACGAGTCAAACGAGTCAAACGAGTCAAACGAGTCAAACGAGTCAAACGAGTCAAACGAGTCAAACGAGCCAAACGAGTCAAACGAGTCAAACGAGTCAAACGAGTCAAACGAGGCAAACGTGTCAAACGGGTCAAACGGGTCGAACAGAACAATCGAGTCAAACGAGTCAAACGAGTCAAACGAGTCAAACGAGTTTAACGAGTCAAACGAGTCAAACGGGTCAAACGAGTCAATCGAGTCAAACGAGTCCAACGAGTCAAACGAGTCAATCGAGTCAAACGAGTCAAACCAGTCAAACGAGTCAAACGAGTCAAACGAGGCAAACGTGTCAAACGGGTCAAACGGGTCGAACAGGACAATCGAGTCAAACGAGTCAAACGAGTCAAACGAGTCAAACGAGCCAAACGAGTCAAACGAGTCAAACGAGTCAAACGAGTCAAACGAGTCAAACGAGTCAAACGAGGCAAACGTGTCAAACGGGTCAAACGGGTCGAACAGGACAATCGAGTCAAACGAGTCAAACGAGTCAAACGAGTCAAACGAGTCTAACGAGTCAAACGAGTCAAACGGGTCAAACGAGTCAATCGAGTCAAACGAGTCAAACGAGTCAAACGGGTCGAACAGGACAATCGTGTTAAGCGAGTTAAACGAGCCAAACGAGTCAAACGAGTCAAACGGGTCGAACAGGACATTCGAGTTAAGCGAGTGAAACGAGCCAAACGAGTCAAACGAGTCAAACGAGTCGAACGAGTCGAACGAGTCGAACGAGTCGAACGAGTCGAACGAGTCGAACGAGTCGAACGAGTCAAACGAGTCGAACGAGTCAAACGAGTCGAACGAGTCAAACGAGTCGAACGAGTCAAACGAGTCGAACGAGTCAAACGAGTCGAACGAGTCAAACGGGTCGAACAGGACAATCGAGTCAAACGAGTCAAACGAGTCAAACGAGTCAAACGGTTTGAACAGGACAATCGAGTCAAGCGAGTTAAACGAGCCAACCGAGTCAAACGAGTCAAACGAGTCAAACGAGTCAAACGAGTCAAACGAGTCAAACGAGTCGAACGAGTCAAACGAGTCGAACGAGTCAAACGAGTCGAACGAGTCAAACGAGTCGAACGAGTCAATCGAGTCACACGAGTCAAACGAGTCAAACGAGTCAAACGAGTCAAACGAGTCAAACGAGTCAAACGAGTCAAACGAGTCAAACGAGTCAAACGAGTCAACCGAGTCAAACGAGTCAAACGAGTCAAACGAGTCAAACGAGTCAAACGAGTCAAACGAGTCAAACGAGTCAAACGAGTCAAACGAGTCAAACGAGTCAAACGAGCCAAACGAGTCAAACGAGTCAAACGAGTCAAACGAGTCAAACGAGTCAAACGAGTCAAACGAGGCAAACGTGTCAAACGGGTCAAACGGGTCGAACAGAACAATCGAGTCAAACGAGTCAAACGAGTCAAACGAGTCAAACGAGTCTAACGAGTCAAACGAGTCAAACGGGTCAAACGAGTCAATCGAGTCAAACGAGTCCAACGAGTCAAACGAGTCAATCGAGTCAAACGAGTCAAACCAGTCAAACGAGTCAAACGAGTCAAACGAGGCAAACGTGTCAAACGGGTCAAACGGGTCGAACAGGACAATCGAGTCAAACGAGTCAAACGAGTCAAACGAGTCAAACGAGCCAAACGAGTCAAACGAGTCAAACGAGTCAAACGAGTCAAACGAGTCAAACGAGTCAAACGAGGCAAACGTGTCAAACGGGTCAAACGGGTCGAACAGGACAATCGAGTCAAACGAGTCAAACGAGTCAAACGAGTCAAACGAGTCTAACGAGTCAAACGAGTCAAACGGGTCAAACGAGTCAATCGAGTCAAACGAGTCAAACGAGTCAAACGGGTCGAACAGGACAATCGTGTTAAGCGAGTTAAACGAGCCAAACGAGTCAAACGAGTCAAACGGGTCGAACAGGACATTCGAGTTAAGCGAGTGAAACGAGCCAAACGAGTCAAACGAGTCAAACGAGTCAACCGAGTCGAACGAGTCAAACGGGTCAAACGAGTCAAACGAGTCAAACGAGTCAAACGGGTCGAACAGGACAATCGAGTTAAGCGAGTTAAACGAGCCAAACGAGTCAAACGAGTCAAACGAGTCAAACGAGTCAAACGAGTCAAACGAGTCAAACGAGTCAAACGACACAAACGAGTCAAACGACACAAACGAGTCAAACGACACAAACGAGTCAAACGAGTCAAACGAGGCAAACGTGTCAAACGGGTCAAACGGGTCGAACAGGACAATCGAGTCAAACGAGTCAAACGAGTCAAACGAGTCAAACGAGTCTAACGAGTCAAACGAGTCAAACGGGTCAAACGAGTCAATCGAGTCAAACGAGTCAAACGAGTCAAACGGGTCGAACAGGACAATCGTGTTAAGCGAGTTAAACGAGCCAAACGAGTCAAACGAGTCAAACGGGTCGAACAGGACATTCGAGTTAAGCGAGTGAAACGAGCCAAACGAGTCAAACGAGTCAAACGAGTCAACCGAGTCGAACGAGTCAAACGGGTCAAACGAGTCAAACGAGTCAAACGAGTCAAACGGGTCGAACAGGACAATCGAGTTAAGCGAGTTAAACGAGCCAAACGAGTCAAACGAGTCAAACGAGTCAAACGAGTCAAACGAGTCAAACGAGTCAAACGAGTCAAACGACACAAACGAGTCAAACGACACAAACGAGTCAAACGACACAAACGAGTCAAACGAGTCAAACGAGGCAAACGTGTCAAACGGGTCAAACGGGTCGAACAGGACAATCGAGTCAAACGAGTCAAACGAGTCAAACGAGTCAAACGAGTCTAACGAGTCAAACGAGTCAAACGGGTCAAACGAGTCAATCGAGTCAAACGAGTCAAACGAGTCAATCGGGTCGAACAGGACAATCGTGTTAAGCGAGTTAAACGAGCCAAACGAGTCAAACGAGTCAAACGGGTCGAAAAGGACATTCGAGTTAAGCGAGTGAAACGAGCCAAACGAGTCAAACGAGTCAAACGAGTCAAACGAGTCAAACGAGTCAAACGAGTCAAACGAGTCAAACGAGTCAAACGAGTCAAACGAGTCAAACGAGTCAAACGGGTCGAACAGGACAATCGAGTTAAGCGAGTGAAACGAGCCAAACGAGTCAAACGAGTCAAACGAGTCAAACGAGTCGAACGAGTCGAACGAGTCAATCGAGTCACACGAGACAAACGAGTCAAACGAGTCAAACGAGTCAAACGAGTCGAACGAGTCGAACGAGTCGAACGAGTCGAACGAGTCGAACGAGTCGAACGAGTCGAACGAGTCGAACGAGTCGAACGAGTCGAACGAGTCGAACGAGTCGAACGAGTCGAACGAGTCGAACGAGTCGAACGAGTCGAACGAGTCGAACGAGTCGAACGAGTCGAACGAGTCGAACGAGTCGAACGAGTCGAACGAGTCGAACGAGTCGAACGAGTCGAACGAGTCGAACGAGTCGAACGAGTCGAACGAGTCGAACGAGTCGAACGAGTCGAACGAGTCGAACGAGTCGAACGAGTCGAACGAGTCGAACGAGTCGAACGAGTCGAACGAGTCGAACGAGTCGAACGAGTCGAACGAGTCGAACGAGTCGAACGAGTCGAACGAGTCGAACGAGTCGAACGAGTCGAACGAGTCGAACGAGTCGAACGAGTCGAACGAGTCGAACGAGTCGAACGAGTCGAACGAGTCGAACGAGTCGAACGAGTCGAACGAGTCGAACGAGTCGAACGAGTCGAACGAGTCGAACGAGTCGAACGAGTCGAACGAGTCGAACGAGTCGAACGAGTCGAACGAGTCGAACGAGTCGAACGAGTCGAACGAGTCGAACGAGTCGAACGAGTCGAACGAGTCGAACGAGTCGAACGAGTCGAACGAGTCGAACGAGTCGAACGAGTCGAACGAGTCGAACGAGTCGAACGAGTCGAACGAGTCGAACGAGTCGAACGAGTCGAACGAGTCGAACGAGTCGAACGAGTCGAACGAGTCGAACGAGTCGAACGAGTCGAACGAGTCGAACGAGTCGAACGAGTCGAACGAGTCGAACGAGTCGAACGAGTCGAACGAGTCGAACGAGTCGAACGAGTCGAACGAGTCGAACGAGTCGAACGAGTCGAACGAGTCGAACGAGTCGAACGAGTCGAACGAGTCGAACGAGTCGAACGAGTCGAACGAGTCGAACGAGTCGAACGAGTCGAACGAGTCGAACGAGTCGAACGAGTCGAACGAGTCGAACGAGTCGAACGAGTCGAACGAGTCGAACGAGTCGAACGAGTCGAACGAGTCGAACGAGTCGAACGAGTCGAACGAGTCGAACGAGTCGAACGAGTCGAACGAGTCGAACGAGTCGAACGAGTCGAACGAGTCGAACGAGTCGAACGAGTCGAACGAGTCGAACGAGTCGAACGAGTCGAACGAGTCGAACGAGTCGAACGAGTCGAACGAGTCGAACGAGTCGAACGAGTCGAACGAGTCGAACGAGTCGAACGAGTCGAACGAGTCGAACGAGTCGAACGAGTCGAACGAGTCGAACGAGTCGAACGAGTCGAACGAGTCGAACGAGTCGAACGAGTCGAACGAGTCGAACGAGTCGAACGAGTCGAACGAGTCGAACGAGTCGAACGAGTCGAACGAGTCGAACGAGTCGAACGAGTCGAACGAGTCGAACGAGTCGAACGAGTCGAACGAGTCGAACGAGTCGAACGAGTCGAACGAGTCGAACGAGTCGAACGAGTCGAACGAGTCGAACGAGTCGAACGAGTCGAACGAGTCGAACGAGTCGAACGAGTCGAACGAGTCGAACGAGTCGAACGAGTCGAACGAGTCGAACGAGTCGAACGAGTCGAACGAGTCGAACGAGTCGAACGAGTCGAACGAGTCGAACGAGTCGAACGAGTCGAACGAGTCGAACGAGTCGAACGAGTCGAACGAGTCGAACGAGTCGAACGAGTCGAACGAGTCGAACGAGTCGAACGAGTCGAACGAGTCGAACGAGTCGAACGAGTCGAACGAGTCGAACGAGTCGAACGAGTCGAACGAGTCGAACGAGTCGAACGAGTCGAACGAGTCGAACGAGTCGAACGAGTCGAACGAGTCGAACGAGTCGAACGAGTCGAACGAGTCGAACGAGTCGAACGAGTCGAACGAGTCGAACGAGTCGAACGAGTCGAACGAGTCGAACGAGTCGAACGAGTCGAACGAGTCGAACGAGTCGAACGAGTCGAACGAGTCGAACGAGTCGAACGAGTCGAACGAGTCGAACGAGTCGAACGAGTCGAACGGGTCGAACAGGACAATCGAGTCAAACGAGTCAAACGAGTCAAACGAGTCAAACGGTTTGAACAGGACAATCGAGTCAAGCGAGTTAAACGAGCCAACCGAGTCAAACGAGTCAAACGAGTCAAACGAGTGTTACGTCCCTACTTCCTTATTTAAGCGCGATTTCTAGGGAATTTATATTTTCTATCCGCTTTTGAACTAATCCTGGGACTTAACGCTCTGGGATAGTTGAGAATGATTGTTACGCGTATTATTGAACATACTTACTTTCTATAATGCGATGTGTCGCCAGGGGATGGGAGCGTTCGGAATGCCGTTAATTTCTAGAGCTGCGTTGGATTTCTGTTGGGCCCAATCGCCGCAGTAGATCGTGATTCCCTTAACCCTTGGCTTGATGTTTTTTATTACGGGAGTTGGGGTGACTCCCAACGAGGATCCTATTGCTGGGCGCACTTATAATTATAGTTTATTCTTCGTAGTTGTACCTTTCGCCCGGCACGATTGCTTTTAGGCATCTGGGAATTAATTAAATCTTTTAGTTTTGTTCAAATGGAACTCGGTTTACGCTTACACTCCAGAGGACACTGGTGGGCAGCTGTCTGCGCGCCAGTGATTCTAAAGAATCAGCTCAAACCATAGTTCGTTAATTATTCATTTTTTTTATGAATTGATGGATCGATTCGTATTAAATTGACCGCGTATACAGATTGATCTCTAGTATCTAGTGACATAGTGGGCAGCTGACTGCTCGCCAATGACACTTTCAACAGAGGAGAATCTGGATTTCTTTATTCTCATTTCTACGGTAACTCAAAAAACACTCAGAATGCCCAAAAGCTTAGGAAGGCTAGTAAAACACTTGGAACGCGTTAAATATGATTTTATCGCTTTTACTAATAATAAAAACTTCACTTACAACTTTTACACTTTGAAAAATAAAACGTGGACACTGAAGCGAATGTTTTAGATGATTCCGGTAATTATTATGGTAATGAGCTCCGCGGGTGGTCAGTCCCTTTTTATAGGGCAATTGGTCACTCCTACTCTAGGATTTGTCACATGACAAATCATAGGTGGGATATCCCACCCCACAGCCTCCACCTGGGATCTTCCAGGGAGAATCTTCCCATCGCGCTATCTGAGAATCTGTTTACGATTTAGTCACGTTCCTCCGTGGCCTTTTATGTGTCTTTCCTCGCGACTAATATGTATTATTTTTAGATTCCCAGCGGCGACGATAGCAAGATTCTTTATACATATTTGGATTTATATGTTTATTATATTTTTTGTACGGTTGATACCGTGCGGCTTACGTACTAGGGTCTGAAGTTAAATACATGATATGGGTATCGGTGATCGAGTATCGGGAAATAAATGGGAGGGCAATCTTCTGGCGAGGACCAGGGGCACAGCTCTGCGAAGGTGGTGTCGACTCCGCTGGTTGATAAGGCCCTCCGTCCCATGCTGAACGTCAGCTGGTGTTGACTGGGCCTCTTTCGTGTGCGTGCGGTCAACGAGCTGGTGTACTGCTGACTGTCCGCTACCTCCTTGATGCTGTTTGTCCTGTTCGCTGTTGCCGTTCGAATATCCCTTGCTCGATCTCTTCTTATTGTAACTTATTATGATAATGCCTTATCGGCAATTTGTTGCACAATATTTAGTATGATGTTTTCATACGAGGTTGTTATATTACCTCAGAGTACGGAATAGTAATTAAAATGAATTAAAGGTTAAATAATATTTGATTCTACGTCGCGGGACGTGACACCTCCCCCTTTAGAAAGCAAATTTCCAGAAGAAATTTGTTTTAATTCTTGGATGGCTTCTTTGAATTCTCTTGCCGCTGGAGTCGGTTGTCGTCCCTCGTCAGTTGTTGCTGGTTGATCTGCATTCTGCGATGATGGTTGTTTTTTCTTGGCCAAATATAATATTAAAGTTGTTATGGAGGTCCAAATTGCTCCTGACAAGTGTAATCCGCATCCGTAGACTGCATGTATTTGATATCCGTGTATAATGGTATCAAATATTGTTTTTATTAGTTTAATGATAATAAAAACTCCAAGGAGTCCTGCGGTGACTGTTCCAAATTTAAGGAATCCGTTCCAGAATTTGGCTGCTGCATTCTCGGCTAATGTGGTGATGGTTTCTTCGTCCATAATTCCCATTATTGAAATTGATCCTGCGGGAATATTTTTCCCGGATACTCCTCTGGCGAGTGTGTTTAATACGGCTGCCTTTTCAGCAGGGAACATAATGTGGTCCCTTAAATTTTCCAGTTCCTTCTGTGTATATATCCCGCTGGTTGCGAGATCCGAAGGAGATGTGTAGTGCCAACTGAGTTTTGTTTTTGGATGTAATAATTGAGGTGGACGGACTTCAATCGAATGTGGTGAAATTCTGTGCCATGCTTGGTCGATTTCATACATGACTGGTAGAATGGGACTACATTCTCTATGTGTCCCTTGAGTGGTTAAAATATGTGTCTTCGGTGTTAAGAACATTGAATTATTTTTTAACCATACAGGCAATTCTATATAGCATTCATCTGTTTGGCGTATTTTAACTTGAACAGAAATGCATTTTATAATGTGAATCACTTCGCCAGCTACTAGTGCCATATGTCCCGGTGTTTTCGTGACTATATTAGCAAATTCGTCTGGTTTCAGCGTAGCAATTATCAGAGCATTGTTTAATATTTGTTGTTCCAATAAGCATTTTTGTAAAATGATGTCTCTGTATAGGGTTTCCAATTCAGTTCTTATATGTTTCTCCACGTAGACAGATTTGGAATTCACGTACGTGAAAATATCTAAATTTTCTACTGGGATTTTGTGTAAAGATGCAAAAATTCTTTCCTTCGTTGTTTCCAAGATAAATAACTTTGGATGTTCCGTTTGTATGAGCGTATAACCACATAGATGTTGCTCTCCTATTGGAGTTAAAGCGAACGTAATATCTTGTGTAGTCAATGCATATACGGAAGGTGATTTTTCTTCGGCTTGGCTGGTATCGGTAATTTTGGATGCCAGCCCTTCGTAGAGTACATCATAGCGATCGAATTTGCAAGTCGATGGTGGAAAGGAGTGCCAGAACGTGTGTCCGTCCTCGTTGTCCAAGCAAAATCCGTTTTGAAAATAGCATATAGTTCCAGATTTCAATATGATTTTGTTATGCTCCAGTCGTACTGGTACTAGAGCAGGTTTGAGTGTTATTTTCGCCATTGCTTGTACTACTACTTTTTCCCATGATCCATAAGGGTCGGAAAATTGTGCTCCGATACATTTTCCATCTGCGGTGAGTGATCCGGCCATGGTGAATGTCCGGGTTGATGTTTGGTTCATTTTGAGTCCCACCAAATAGACGTTGTTACCAATGACGGTGGATCCGTATCCATGCATATCTCGGCATTGACGTTCGGTTAAATCTTCGAGGTATTCATTTAATCCGTTGTGTACTGCGGAAATGTGTGAATGCATTCCGCAATAATAAATGGTTCTTGAAATTATCAGCTTGCATTGGATGACTTCCACGTAGTTGAAGTCCGAGAGTTGCAGAAGTTGAATGTAGATTTCCTTTGTAGTTGTGGAGATTGGGTTGATTTCGCAATCTCCTACTGAATTTAATGAGACGGTTGTCACGTTTAAATGTTGCCCATTGCAATCGTATCCAATGAGGGCCCAAACGAGATTTCCGTTGATTAGAATTATCCATGGTAAAATCATGATAATTCCCCTTTTAATAAAAAAATAAAATAAAATTTGTTTTGATCTATCGTTATTTTAACAACGATTCATAATATTCCCTTTAGTATTTCGTACTCTAAGTATTTGATCGTTTAATTACTTTGTATACGATTTTGTTTTAATTACTAATCAACCTGGATTGGACCTAATATATGCAAGTTTAAGTTTATTTATATGTACTGTACGGGTTGTCCCATCAGATAATATTTTGACATTCTGATTTGGTAACAATTCAAGTACTTTATACGGTCCTGAGTACTGATCTGCGAACTTCGTCCTCCGAGGTTCTTTCATGAGATATACTAAGTCTCCTGCTTTAAAATTTTGCGGATTAATTTTCCGATCATAATACTGTTTAGATTTGGCTTTTGCCTTTATCAAATTTTCTCGGGCTTGAGTTTGCAGATTAGTTATTTTGCGAAATAAATCTCTAAGATATTCGGCATATGTGGGTTCCAAATCTTCACCAATAGGTTTTTCGCTCGAAGGTTCTCGTGCAATGCATCCGAAAACTAATTCATGCGGTGAAAATTTAGTACCCTCGTGTACTGCGGTATTATATGAAAACATTGCTAAATCTATCCAATCGTCCCAATTTTCGTCGTTCGTCGTATATTGTTTTAAATATTCGGTTAATACGTGATGCGATCTTTCTATCGAACCGTTACTCTGTGGATGATAGGCTGTAGTAACATAACGCTTAATTTTGAATCGTTTAGCGACGATTTTTATTAAATTTGAAGTGAAATTTGTTCCTTGATCGGTTAAAATAGCTTTAGGTGATCCGAATCGGCAAATAAACCGTTTTATAAATACATCCGCTATATCGGCAGAGGTGGTTCGAGCTAAAGGTATCGCTATTGAATATTTTGTTAACAAATCTTGTATTGTTAATATGTGTGTTCTTCCTTTTCTAGTTTTTGGTAATGGTCCAACAATGTCCATACTGATTTTGTCGAACGCTTTGCCTGGAGTGTCTGTCAAGACCATTGGTTGTTTTGTTTTTATTCTCGTCAATTTCCTCATTTGACAGTCTTGACATTCTCTAATGAATTTTTGAATTTCCTTTTTCATATTCTCCCAATAATAGTTTTGACGTATTCTGTGGTAGGTTTTTGTAACTCCCTTGTGTCCTCCACTGGACGACGTATGTTTTTCTTTTATTATGTGTTCCCTCAGATTTTCGGGTGGTGTTACTACATCACCCGTACAAATTGTAATTGTTATTGGTAGTTCTTTGAAGACGTCTTTTAGTCTGTTTATAATATATTTCCATGGTACGTCCTCTATATTATGAGTTCTACTTATGGAGAATGATTGTAGGTTAAATTCCGTAACTGTGTCCCATAAAGACACTAGACTATTTAAAATGTTATCAGGTCGTATAGGAGTTCTTGAATCTTCTTTGATTGGTAGACTTATTATATATTTCGTTCCATCTGGTACTGACCGTGCCCTTTCTAGGGTAAGTTCTACATGATTTGGTAGCAAATTTTCTGTTTCTAATTCTTTGGCACCTCTATCAATTGGATTTCCATCCAATCCAATGAAAATGACTCTATTATCTTTTATTTTTGCCAAAGAATCTCTAGATTCTCTTATCACTAATTGGTTTTGATGAGGGATTGTATCCTCGCTTCTACTTGTCGTTGTTCTAGGTGATAATTGAGGTGGTGATGGAGGTGTATCTATTGTTTCTATTGATTCTTCTTCTTGTGGTGTTTCCGTGGTTTCAATTGATTCTTCTTCTAGTGACGTTTCTGTAATTTCTATTGGCTCCTCTACAGGTTTCCTTTTTAATGAAGGACCAGCTATTGGTGAATCACTTGATAGAGTTCTTTTCCGTTTTTGTTCCAAACTTCGAGATGTTTCTGATAATAATGTATTTAATTCCATATCTTCATCTTCTGATTCTTCTTGTACTGGTATACGTTTACGTCTTCTTTTTGGGAATTCTAAATGTTTGAGTTCCCTATTTGGAAAAGCCAAATGTCTACTTCTCGTCATTGGTCCTTTAAAGTCTTCCGGTAAAATTAACGGTAAGTTTTTCTTTTGAGGTGGTTCGCCTTCTGGAGGATCCTCCTCCTCCCTTGCTCTTATTGGTAGGCATACTTCTGGTGGGTTTCGAGACAACGCATCAGCGTTGAGGTTACTTTTTCCTTTTTTATAGTTTATTTCGAATTCGTAATCAGATAGTTTAAGTTTCCATTTCCAAATTCGAGAATTTGGATCTTTTATTGAATTCATCCATACCAGAGGTTTGTGGTCTGTTTCTATTTTAAATTTACGACCATATAAATAAGGTCGAAAATGTGTTACGCAGTAAATAATTGCTAAACATTCCTTTTCAATCGTGGAATATTTTTGTTCTGCTGAATTTAATATCCGGGACGCATAAGCAATAGGAAGATCGTCGCCGGTAAAATCCTGACTAAGCACTCCTCCTATGGCGTAACCTGAAGCGTCCGTCGTTACCTTGAACGGCTGTGAAAAATCTGGATATTGAAGTATTGGTTTGGATATTAGAGCCTTCTTTAATATGTGGAATGCTTCCTCTTCTTCTTTGCCCCAAATAAATTTCGTTGTCTTTTTCAATAAGTTAGTTAGTGGTTTCGATTTTCTTGAGAATTCCGGTATAAATCGTCTATAGTATCCAATTAATCCCAAAAATTGTTTAATGTTCTTTGGTGTTTTGGGTTTAGGAAAATTCTCTGCTGCTTCAATCTTCTTCGGATCTGGTTTTACTCCATGTTCGTCAATTATGTGTCCTAAGTACATCACTTCACGTCGTAAGAATTCGCATTTATCCGGTTGAAGCATTAATTTTGCATCTCGTAGTCTTTTCATTAATCTTGTAAATTTTATTTCGTGTTCACGAAGAGATCTGGAATATATTACAATGTCATCCAGATAAACAAAAAGTTCGGTTCCTTGAAGTCCCGATAGAACATTATTCATGAGGCGTTGAAATGTTGCAGGTGCATTTTTCAAACCAAAGGGCATTCTTGTAAACTGATAATGTCCATATGGTGTAGAAAATGCTGTCTTGTGTGCGTCTTCTGGTGCCATCTTAATCTGATGAAACCCTGATGCTAAGTCGAATGTAGAGAAATATTTTGCACTCCCTAATTGATCTAATATCTCAGTAATATTTGGTAGGGGATACGCATCGCCTATCGTCTTTTCATTTAATTTTCGATAATCGATTACTAATCTCCATCGTTTTTTACCTTTTGAATCTGGTTTTTTAGGAACGATCCATAATGGAGAATTATATGGAGATGTGGATGATTCTACCACACCAGTTTCCAATAGTTCTTTTATTTGTTGATTTATTTCGTCTTTATGAATTGGTGGATATCGATACTGCCGAGTATTTATCGGTATATCATCCGTAGTATGAATTCTATGTTGTATACTATCTGTTCCTTCCAAAGTTTCTCCTGTTAAATGAAATCGATCTTCATTTTCCTTTATTAGTTGCATCACATTTTCCTTTTCTTCCTCGTTTAAGTGATCTAATCGCAGTAGTTTCAAGATTTCCTCAAATCGATTTTCCTTCGATATCTTTGTCGTATTACATCGTTTAGTGGGACGTTCTTCAAATGGAAGTATTTCGATTGTAGGTACCACAATGTGATAATCTTCATCCGTACTATTTACTATTCTCATATGAGCTTTTCCTTCTCGATTTGTTACTAATGCATTTCCCAAATAGATTCCTTCTTTTATGTGTAATTTTCCTACGTATCCTTCACGCAGTTCTGGATTTGCAATATTAATGTGGAAAGGGACTGAACTTCTTTTTGGCACGAATATCTTCTCGTATGTATTAAAGGGAATATAGGTTTTTCCCCACTTGATTTGCTTTTTTGCATAATCGATGCTAGCTTCTTGATGTAACAGAAATTCGGATCCTAAGATTCCGTCTTCATCGTCAAACAGTGTGTCGTTTACCACGTGGAAATTCACTGGATGATTCGCAATCATTATTGATGCAGTCCCTAAGGTAGCTTGATTCGAATCGATTATTCCACGGATATATATGATTTCTTGAGTGTTGACGATTGTCGATGCTGTTACCATTGATTTCTTGATGAGGTTGACGTCGGATCCCGAATCAACCATTAATCGTGCCTTCCCTTCCAGATTAGGAGATGCTATTAGTATTGTTGGAATATTTCGTACGGTATTTATTGGAACAGTTACTGTTCGTCTATTTCTTCGTCTTCTTCCTCCATTGAGTCCCTCTTGGTTTGTTTTTCCTTCACTGACTTTTCCTCGATTTCCAACGTCGGTTTCCAGGGCGTTGATTTTCCTGATGGTTTTATTTCTCCCGCTTTTGGGACTTCTATTTTCATTATTTTCTGGCGCTGTGGAGGGTTCCCACTCCGGATTCCGCCGGACGTTTCCGGATGGCCCTGCTCGTTTCCCTGGTTCATTCTTGAATACGGGACTATTTCTCCTGACTCTATTTTAGCCTTGAACTTGAAACAATCCTTAATCAAATGTCCCGGTTTCTTACAATAATTGCAAGAAATTTCTAATTGATTCGGTGGTGAAGCTGCTGCCCCGTTGTTTCGCGATGAATTTGATTGCCACGCGTTATTTCGCGTAGGATTGCTTTGCCATCCACTATTTCGCGGTTGGTTATTTTGCCATTTTGGTATGGCTCCTTCGTATCTAGGGGGACCGAAGTTTGGTTTATTTTGGGGTACCGACGGGTACCCTCTCTGATCGCGGGACACGGGTTGTTGACGGTTATACGAACTTGTCTTCATTCTTTCGTCTTCAATTTTGACTTCTTTATCTATTTTAACGGCTAGAGCATAGATCTCATCCAGCTCTAGTTCTTGACTCTCCTGTCTCAAGCGTAAAGAAATTTCTCGAGGTAATCCTTTAATAAAAGCTTCCTGTGTGTCCGTATTAATGTTTTCTTGAATTGTAGCGGATATTTCCTCATGATCTCGTTTTTCTCCGTCCATTATAGCTAAACGCAAATCTTGAACGCGAGTTATATAATCGAGAATATTTTCTCCTGGTTTTTTAAACGTATTCCCCAATTCGCCTTTATACTGATTAACATTTTTACACGGCGCGAAGTACTGTTTCAATTTATTTCCGAATTCGTCTAAAGTAGTTAGATCGGAGTCGCCTATCGCAATTAAAGCATGTCCGCGTAATTTGTTCATTAGTAATTTTGTTAATTGCATTTCTTGCTGAGGGGCTAACATTGATTTTGCCCGTTCACATGCTTTTAAAAATTGAAAAACAGATGGTCGATAGCCATCAAATAAAGGAACTGCTTCTAACGCGAGTTTAATTGGAATTTTTCCGTCCGTCGGATCCTGTTTAGGTTTAGAGTCGCGAATTTCCAATTCACGCGATACTGGACGTTTTTCGACCGGATGTGGGGTAATTATTTCAGATTTGATACTGTGAATGTCTTCGGCGCCTTTTTTCTCTAGTCTTTTCACTCTTGCTGTTATTGTTTCTAAATGCTCGAATTTTTCATCCCACAATGTTAATATTGTGAGGAGTTGAGATAAAGTTTCGGCAGGGGATAAATCACTCCTAGCTTCTAAAGCTGACTTTGCTTGTCGAATTATTTCTGTTTGCCTTCGCAATTCCTCCTCGTCGTCGTTTTCACCGTGGTCCGACATGATTCTTGATTTTACACGCTTGATTTTACTGATTTTACTTCTCAACTATTGCGGATTATCCCACCGCTGCCACCATTTTTATTAAGCTATTTTTATTGTTACGTCCCTACTTCCTTATTTAAGCGCGATTTCTAGGGAATTTATATTTTCTATCCGCTTTTGAACTAATCCTGGGACTTAACGCTCTGGGATAGTTGAGAATGATTGTTACGCGTATTATTGAACATACTTACTTTTTATAATGCGATGAGTCGCCAGGGGATGGGAGCGTTCGGAATGCCGTTAATTTCTAGAGCTGCGTTGGATTTCTGTTGGGCCCAATCGCCGCAGTAGATCGTGATTCCCTTAACCCTTGGCTTGATGTTTTTTATTACGGGAGTTGGGGTGACTCCCAACGAGGATCCTATTGCTGGGGCGCACTTATAATTATAGTTTATTCTTCGTAGTTGTACCTTTCGCCCGGCACGATTGCTTTTAGGCATCTGGGAATTAATTAAATCTTTTAGGTTTGTTCAAATGGAACTCGGTTTACGCTTACACTCCAGAGGACACTGGTGGGCAGCTGTCTGCGCGCCAGTGATTCTAAAGAATCAGCTCAAACCATAGTTCGTTAATTATTCATTTTTTTTATGAATTGATGGATCGATTCGTATTAAATTGACCGCGTATACAGATTGATCTCTAGTATCTAGTGACATAGTGGGCAGCTGACTGCTCGCCAATGACACTTTCAACAGAGGAGAATCTGGATTTCTTTATTCTCATTTCTACGGTAACTCAAAAAACACTCAGAATGCCCAAAAGCTTAGGAAGGCTAGTAAAACACTTGGAACGCGTTAAATATGATTTTATCACTTTTATTAATAATAAAAACTTCACTTACAACTTTTACACTTTGAAAAATAAAACGTGGACACTGAAGCGAATGTTTTAGATGATTCCGGTAATTATTATGGTAATGAGCTCCGCGGGTGGTCAGTCCCTTTTTATAGGGCAATTGGTCACTCCTACTCTAGGATTTGTCACATGACAAATCATAGGTGGGAGAGCCCACCCCACAGCCTCCACCTGGGATCTTCCAGGGAGAATCTTCCCATTGCGCTATCTGAGAATCTGTTTACGATTTAGTCACGTTCCTCCGTGGCCTTTTATGTGTCTTTCCTCGCGACTAATATGTATTATTTTTAGATTCCCAGCGGCGACGATAGCAAGATTCTTTATACATATTTGGATTTATATGTTTATTATATTTTTTGTACGGTTGATACCGTGCGGCTTACGTACTAGGGTCTGAAGTTAAATACATGATATGGGTATCGGTGATCGAGTATCGGGAAATAAATGGGAGGGCAATCTTTTGGCGAGGACCAGGGGCACAGCTCTGCGAAGGTGGTGTCGACTCCGCTGGTTGATAAGGCCCTCCGTCCCATGCTGAACGTCAGCTGGTGTTGACTGGGCCTCTTTCGTGTGCGTGCGGTCAACGAGCTGGTGTACTGCTGACTGTCCGCTACCTCCTTGATGCTGTTTGTCCTGTTCGCTGTTGCCGTTCGAATATCCCTTGCTCGATCTCTTCTTATTGTAACTTATTATGATAATGCCTTATCGGCAATTTGTTGCACAATATTTAGTATGATGTTTTCATACGAGGTTGTTATATTACCTCAGAGTACGGAATAGTAAATAAAATGAATTAAAGGTTAAATAATATTTGATTCTACGTCGCGGGACGTGACACGAGTCAAACGAGTCAAACGAGTCAAACGAATCAAACGAGTCAATCGAGTCAAACGGGCCGAACAGGACATTCGAGTCAAACGAGTCAAACGAGTCAAACGAGTCAAACGAGTCAAACGGTTTGAACAGGACAATCGAGTCAAGCGAGTTAAACGAGCCAAACGAGCCAAACGAGTCAAACGAGTCAAACGAGTCAAACGAGTCAAACGAGTTAAACGAGTCAAACGAGTCAAACGAGTCAAACGAGTCAAACGAGTCAAACGAGTCAAACGAGTCAAACGAGTCAAACGAGTCGAAAGAGTCAAACGGGTCGAACAGGACAATCGAGTCAAACGAGTCAAACGAGCCAAACGAGTCAAACGAGTCAAACGGGTCGATCAGGACAATCGAGTCAAGCGAGTTAAACGAGCCAAACAAGTCAAACGAGCCATACGAGTCAAACGACTCAAACGAGTCGAAGGAGTCAAACGAGTCGAACGAGTCAATCGAGTCGAACGAGTCAAACGAGTCGAACGAGTCAAACGAGTCGAACGAGTCAAACGAGTCGAACGAGTCAAACGAGTCAAACGAGTCAAACGAGTCAAACGAGTCAAACGAGTCAAACGAGTCAAACGAGTCGAAAGAGTCAAACGGGTCGAACAGGACAATCGAGTCAAACGAGTCAAACGAGCCAAACGAGTCAAACGAGTCAAACGGGTCGATCAGGACAATCGAGTCAAGCGAGTTAAACGAGCCAAACAAGTCAAACGAGCCATACGAGTCAAACGAGTCAAACGAGTCGAAGGAGTCAAACGAGTCGAACGAGTCAATCGAGTCGAACGAGTCAAACGAGTCGAACGAGTCAATCGAGTCGAACGAGTCAAACGAGTCGAACGAGTCAAACGAGTCGAACGAGTCAAACGAGTCGAACGAGTCAAACGAGTCAAACGAGTCAAACGGTTTGAACAGGACAATCGAGTCAAGCGAGTTAAACGAGCCAAACGAGCCAAACGAGTCAAACGAGTCAAACGAGTCAAACGAGTCAAACGAGTCAAACGAGTCAAACGAGTCAAACGAGTCAAACGAGTCAAACGAGTCAAACGAGTCAAACGAGTCAAACGAGTCAAACGAGTCAAACGAGTCAAACGAGTCAAACGAGTCAAACGAGTCAAACGAGTCAAACGAGTCAAACGGGTCAAACGAGTCAAACGAGTCAAACGAGTCAAACGAGTCAAACGAGTCAAACGAGTCAAACGAGTCAAACGAGTCAAACGAGTCAAACGAGTCAAACGAGTCAAACGAGTCAAACGAGTCAAACGAGTCAAACGAGTCAAACGAGTCAAACGAGTCAAACGAGTCAAACGAGTCAAACGAGTCAAACGAGTCAAACGAGTCAAACGAGTCAAACGAGTCAAACGAGTCAAACGAGTCAAACGAGTCAAACGAGTCAAACGAGTCAAACGACTTATTCGACTCATTCGACTCATTCGACTCATTCGACTCATTCGACTCATTCGACTCATTCGACTCATTCGACTCATTCGACTCATTCGACTCATTCGACTCATTCGACTCATTCGACTCATTCGACTCATTCGACTCAAACGAGTCAATCGACTCAAACGAGTGAAACGACTAAAACGAGTCAAACGACTCAAACGAGTCAAGCGAGTCAAGCGAGTCAAGCGAGTCAAGCGAGTCAAGCGAGTCAAGCGAGTCAAGCGAGTCAAACGAGTCAAACGAGTCAAACGGGTCGAACAGGACAATCGAGTCAAGAGAGTTGAACGTGCCATACGAGTCAAACGGGTCAAACGGGTCGAACAGGACAATCGAGTCAAGCGAGTTGAACGAGCCAAACGAGTCAAACGAGTCAAACGAGTCAAACGAGTCAAACGAGTCAAACGAGTCAAACGAGTCAAACGAGTCAAACGAGTCAAACGAGTCAAACGAGTCAAACGAGTCAAACGAGTCAAACGAGTCAAACGAGTCAAACGAGTCAAACGAGTCAAACGAGTCAAACGAGTCAAACGAGTCAAACGAGTCAAACGAGTCAAACGAGTCAAACGAGTCAAACGAGTCAAACGAGTCAAACGAGTCAAACGAGTCAAACGAGTCAACCGAGTCAAACGAGTCAAACGAGTCAAACGAGTCAAACGAGTCAACCGAGTCAAACGAATCAAACGAGTCAAACGAGTCAAACGAGTCAAACGAGTCAAACGAGTCAAACGAATCAAACGAGTCAAACGAGTCAATCGAGTCAATCGAGTCAAACGAGTCAAACGAGTCATACGAGTCAAACGAGTCAAACGGGTCGAACAGGACGATCGAGTCAAACGAGTCAAACGAGTCAAACGAGTCAAACGAGTCAAACGAGTCAAACGAGTCAAACGGGTCAAACGAGTCAAACGAGTCGAACGAGTCAAACGAGTCAAACGAGTCAAACGAGTCAAACGAGTCAAACGAGTCAAACGGGTCGAACAGGACGATCGAGTCAAACGAGTCAAACGGGTCGAACAGGACGATCGAGTCAAACGAGTCAAACGAGTCAAACGAGTCAAACGAGTCAAACGAGTCGAACGAGTCAAACGAGTCGAACGAGTCGAACGAGTCAAACGAGTCGAACGAGTCAAACGAGTCGAACGAGTCAATCGAGTCGAACGAGTCGAACGAGTCGAACGAGTCGAACGAGTCGAACGAGTCGAACGAGTCGAACGAGTCGAACGAGTCGAACGAGTCGAACGAGTCGAACGAGTCGAACGAGTCGAACGAGTCGAACGAGTCGAACGAGTCGAACGAGTCGAACGAGTCGAACGAGTCGAACGAGTCGAACGAGTCGAACGAGTCGAACGAGTCGAACGAGTCGAACGAGTCGAACGAGTCGAACGAGTCGAACGAGTCGAACGAGTCGAACGAGTCGAACGAGTCGAACGAGTCGAACGAGTCGAACGAGTCGAACGAGTCGAACGAGTCGAACGAGTCGAACGAGTCGAACGAGTCGAACGAGTCGAACGAGTCACACGAGTCAAACGAGTCATACGAGTCAAACGTGTCAAACGAGTCAAACGACACAAACCAGTCTAACGAGTCAAACGAGTCAACCGAGTCAAACGAGTCAAACGAGTCAAACGAGTCAAACGAGTGAAAGCTAGTCAAACGAGTCAAACGAGTCAAACGAGTCAAACGAGTCAAACGAGTCAAACGAGTCAAACGGGTCGAACAGGACAATCGAGTCAAGCGAGTTGAACGAGCCAAACGAGTCAAACGGGTCAAACGGGTCGAACAGGACAATCGAGTCAAACGAGCCAAACGAGTCAAACGAGTCAAACGAGTCAAACGAGTCAAACGAGTCAAACGAGTCAAACGGGTCGAACAGGACAATCGAGTCAAGAGAGTTGAACGTGCCAAACGAGTCAAACGGGTCAAACGGGTCGAACAGGACAATCGAGTCAAGCGAGTTGAACGAGCCAAACGAGTTAAACGAGTCGAACGAGTCAAACGAGTCGAACGAGTCAAACGAGTCAAACGAGTCAAACGAGTCAAACGAGTCAAACGAGTGAAACGAGTCAAACGAGTCAAACGAGTCAAACGAGTCAAACGAGTCAAACGGGTCGAACAGGACAATCGAGTCAAGCGAGTTGAACGAGCCAAACGAGTTAAACGGGTCAAACGGGTCGAACAGGACAATCGAGTCAAACGCGTCAAACGAGTCAATCGAGTCAAACGAGTCAAACAAGTCAAACGAGTCAAACGAGTCAAACGAGTCAAACGAGTCAAACGAGTCAAACGAGTCAAACGAGTGAAACGAGTCAAACGAGTGAAACGAGTCAAACGAGTGAAACGAGTGAAACGAGTGGAACGAGTCAAACGAGTGGAACGAGTAAAACGAGTGAAACGAGTCAAACGAGTGAAACGAGTCAAACGAGTGAAACGAGTGAAACGAGTGAAACGAGTCAAACGAGTGAAACGAGTCAAACGAGTGAAACGAGTCAAACGAGTGAAACGAGTCAAACGAGTCAAACGAGTCAAACGAGTCAAACGAGTCAAACGAGTCAAACGAGTAAAACGAGTCAAACGAGTCAAACGAGTCAAATGAGTCAAACGAGTCAAACGAGTCAAACGGGTCGAACAGGACAATCGGGTCAAGCGAGTTGAACGAGCCAAACGAGGCAAACGAGTCAAACGAGTCAAACGAGTCAAACGAGTCCTACGAGTCAAACGAGTCGAACAGGACAATCGAGTCAAGCGAGTTGAACCAGCCAAACGAGTCAAACGAGTGAAACGAGTCAAACGAGTCAAACGAGTCAAACGAGTCAAACGAGTCAAACGGGTCGAACAGGACAATCGAGTCAAGAGAGTTGAACGTGCCAAATGAGTCAAACGGGTCAAACGGGTCGAACAGGACAATCGAGTCAAACGCGTCAAACGAGTCAATCGAGTCAAACGAGTCAAACAAGTCAAACGAGTCAAACGAGTCAAACGAGTCAAACGAGTCAAACGAGTCAAACGAGTCAAACGAGTGAAACGAGTCAAACGAGTCAAACGAGTCAAACGAGTGAAACGAGTGAAACGAGTGGAACGAGTCAAACGAGTGGAACGAGTAAAACGAGTGAAACGAGTCAAACGAGTGAAACGAGTCAAACGAGTGAAACGAGTCAAACGAGTGAAACGAGTCAAACGAGTGAAACGAGTCAAACGAGTCAAACGAGTCAAACGAGTCAAACGAGTCAAACGAGTCAAACGAGTAAAACGAGTCAAACGAGTCAAACGAGTCAAACGAGTCAAACGGGTCGAACAGGACAATCGAGTCAAGCGAGTTGAACGAGCCAAACGAGGCAAACGAGTCAAACGAGTCAAACGAGTCAAACGAGTCAAACGAGTCAAACGAGTCAAACGAGTCAAACGAGTCAAACGAGTCAAACGAGTCAAACGAGTCAAACGAGTCAAACGAGTCAAACGAGTCAAACGAGTCAAACGAGTCAAACGAGTCAAACGAGTCAAACGAGTCAAACGAGTCAAACGAGTCAAACGAGTCAAACGAGTCAAACGAGTCAAACGAGTCAAACGAGTCAAACGAGTCAAACGAGTCAAACGAGCCAAACGAGTCAAACGAGTCAAACGAGTCAAACGAGTCAAACGAGTCAAACGAGTCAAACGAGTCAAACGAATCAAACGAGTCAAACGAGTCAAACGAGTCAAACGAGTCAAACGAGTCAAACGAGTCAAACGAGTCAAACGAGTCAAACGAGTCAAACGAGTCAAACGAGTCAAACGAGTCAAACGAGTCAAACGAGTCAAACGAGTCAAACGAGTCAAACGAGTCAAACGAGTCAAACGAGTCAAACGAGTCAAACGAGTCAAACGAGTCAAACGAGTCAAACGAGTCAAACGAGTCAAACGAGTCAAACGAGTCAAACGAGTCAAACGAGTCAAACGAGTCAAACGAGTCAAACGAGTCAAACGAGTCAAACGAGTCAAACGAGTCAAACGAGTCAAACGAGTCAAACGAGTCAAACGAGTCAAACGAGTCAAACGAGTCAAACGAGTCAAACGAGTCAAACGAGTCAAACGAGTCAAACGAGTCAAACGAGTCAAACGAGTCAAACGGGTCGAACAGGACAATCGAGTCAAGAGAGTTGAACGTGCCAAATGAGTCAAACGGGTCAAACGGGTCGAACAGGACAATCGAGTCAAGCGAGTTGAACGAGCCAAACGAGTGAAACGAGTCAAACGAGTCAAACGAGTGAAACAAGTGAAACGAGTCAAACGAGTGAAACGAGTCAAACGAGTGAAACGAGTCAAACGAGTGAAACGAGTCAAACGAGTCAAACGAGTGAAAGCTAGTCAAACGAGTCAAACGAGTCAAACGAGTCAAACGAGTCAAACGAGTCAAACGAGTCAAACGAGTCAAACGAGTCAAACGAGTCAAACGAGTCAAACGAGTCAAACGAGTCAAACGAGTCAAACGAGTCAAACGAGTCAAACGAGTCAAACGAGTCAAACGAGTCAAACGAGTCAAACGAGTCAAACGAGTCAAACGAGTCAAACGAGTCAAACGAGTCAAACGAGTCAAACGAGTCAAACGAGTCAAACGAGTCAAACGAGTCAAACGAGTCAAACGAGTCAAACGAGTCAAACGAGTCAAACGAGTCAAACGAGTCAAACGAGTCAAACGAGTCAAACGAGTCAAACGAGTCAAACGAGTCAAACGAGTCAAACGAGTCAAACTAGTCAAACGAGTCAAACGAGTCAAACGAGTCAAACGAGTCAAACGAGTCAAACGAGTCAAACGAGTCAAACGAGTCAAACGAGTCAAACGAGTCAAACGAGTCAAACGAGTCAAACGAGTCAAACGAGTCAAACGAGTCAAACGAGTCAAACGAGTCAAACGAGTCAAACGAGTCAAACGAGTCAAACGAGTCAAACGAGTCAAACGAGTCAAACGAGTCAAACGAGTCAAACGAGTCAAACGAGTCAAACGAGTCAAACGAGTCAAACGAGTCAAACGAGTCAAACGAGTCAAACGAGTCAAACGAGTCAAACGAGTCAAACGAGTCAAACGAGTCAAACGAGTCAAACGAGTCAAACGAGTCAAACGAGTCAAACGAGTCAAACGAGTCAAACGAGTCAAACGAGTCAAACGAGTCAAACGAGTCAAACGAGTCAAACGAGTCAAACGAGTCAAACGAGTCAAACGAGTCAAACGAGTCAAACGAGTCAAACGAGTCAAACGAGTCAAACGAGTCAAACGAGTCAAACGAGTCAAACGAGTCAAACGAGTCAAACGAGTCAAACGAGTCAAACGAGTCAAACGAGTCAAACGATTCAATCGGGTCAATCGAGTCAAACGAGTCAAACGACTTATTCGACTCGTTCGACTCGTTCGACTCGTTCGACTCGTTCGACTCGTTCGACTCGTTCGACTCGTTCGACTCGTTCGACTCGTTCGACTCGTTCGACTCGTTCGACTCGTTCGACTCGTTCGACTCGTTCGACTCGTTCGACTCGTTCGACTCGTTCGACTCGTTCGACTCGTTCGACACGTTCGACTCGTTCGACTCGTTCGACTCGTTCGACTCGTTCGACTCGTTCGACTCGTTCGACTCGTTCGACTCGTTCGACTCGTTCGACTCGTTCGACTCGTTCGACTCGTTCGACTCGTTCGACTCGTTCGACTCGTTCGACTCGTTCGACTCGTTCGACTCGTTCGACTCGTTCGACTCGTTCGACTCGTTCGACTCGTTCGACTCGTTCGACTCGTTCGACTCGTTCGACTCGTTCGACTCGTTCGACTCGTTCGACTCGTTCGACTCGTTCGACTCGTTCGACTCGTTCGACTCGTTCGACTCGTTCGACTCGTTCGACTCGTTCGACTCGTTCGACTCGTTCGACTCGTTCGACTCGTTCGACTCGTTCGACTCGTTCGACTCGTTCGACTCGTTCGACTCGTTCGACTCGTTCGACTCGTTCGACTCGTTCGACTCGTTCGACTCGTTCGACTCGTTCGACTCGTTCGACTCGTTCGACTCGTTCGACTCGATTGGTCTGTTCGACCCGTTTCACTCGTTTGACTCGTTTGACTCGTTTGACTCGTTTGACTCGTTTGACTCGTTTGACTCGTTTGACTCGTTTGACTCGTTTGACTCGTTTGACTCGTTTGACACGTTTGACTCGTTTGACTCGATTGACTCGTTTGACTCGTTTCACTCGTTTGACTCGTTTCACTCGTTTGACTCGTTTGACTCGTTTGACTCGTTAGACTCGTTCGACTCGTTTGACTCGTTCGACTCGTTCGACTCGTTAGGCTCGTTCAACTCGCTTGACTCGATTGTCCTGTTCGACCCGTTTGACCCGTTTGACTCGTTTGGCTCGTTTCTCTGGTTTGGCTCGTTTCTCTCGTTTGACTCGTTTGACTCGTTTGACTCGTTTGACTCGTTTGACTCGTTTGACTCGTTTGACTCGTTTGACTCGTTTGACTCGTTTGACTCGTTTGACTCGTTTGACTCGTTTGACTCGTTTGACTCGTTTGACTCGTTTGACTCGTTTGACTCGTTTGACTCGTTTGACTCGTTTGACTCGTTTGACTCGTTTGACTCGTTTGACTCGTTTGACTCGTTTGACTCGTTTGACTCGTTTGACTCGTTTGACTCGTTTGACTCGTTTGACTCGTTTGACTCGTTTGACTCGTTTGACTCGTTTGACTCGTTTGACTCGTTTGGCTCGTTCAACTCGCTTGACTCGATTGTCCTGTTCGACCCGTTTGACTCGTTTGACTGGTTTGGCTCGTTTGACTCGTTTGACTCGTTTGACTCGTTTGACTCGTTTGACTCGTTTGACTCGTTTGGCTCGTTCAACTCGCTTGACTCGATTGTCCTGTTCGACCCGTTTGACTCGTTTGACTGGTTTGGCTCGTTTGACTCGTTTGACTCGTTTGACTCGTTTGACTCGTTTGACTCGTTTGACTCGTTTGACTCGTTTGACTCGTTTGACTCGTTTGACTCGTTTGACTCGTTTGACTCGTTTGACTCGTTTGACTCGTTTGACTCGTTTGACTCGTTTGACTCGTTTGACTCGTTTGACTCGTTTGACTCGTTTGACTCGTTTGACTCGTTTGACTCGTTTGACTCGTTTGACTCGTTTGACTCGTTTGACTCGTTTGACTCGTTTGACTCGTTTGACTCGTTTGACTCGTTTGACTCGTTTGACTCGTTTGACTCGTTTGACTCGTTTGACTCGTTTGACTCGTTTGACTCGTTTGACTCGTTTGACTCGTTTGACTCGTTTGACTCGTTTGACTCGTTTGACTCGTTTGACTCGTTTGACTCGTTTGACTCGTTTGACTCGTTTGACTCGTTTGACTCGTTTGACTCGTTTGACTCGTTTGACTCGTTTGACTCGTTTGACTCGTTTGACTCGTTTGACTCGTTTGACTCGTTTGACTCGTTTGACTCGTTTGACTCGTTTGACTCGTTTGACTCGTTTGACTCGTTTGACTCGTTTGACTCGATTGACTCGTTTGACTCGTTTGACTCGTTTGACTCGTTTGACTCGTTAGACTCGTTTGACTCGTTTGACTCGTTTGACTCGTTTGACTCGTTTGACTCGTTTGACTCGTTTGACTCGTTTGACTCGTTAGACTCGATTGACTCGATTGACTCGTATGACTCATTCGACTAGTTAGTGTCGTTTGACTCGTTTGACTCGTTTTACTCGTTTGGCTCGTTTGATTCGTTTGACTCGTTTGACTCGTTTGACTCGTTTGACTCAAGTAGTATGTCTAGGCGGGTTCTAACCCAGGTCCTCTGAGGGGAGCGCGGGGGCGGGGGGTAGTGAGGGCGCGCGGGGGAGCGCGGCGGAGGGAAACATGGGCGCGGGGCCTGCGGGGAGAAGAAGACCGGTTGCGCGCGCACATGCCGCGGAGTGGGGGAAGCCGCGATGATGGAGGGGATCCGTCCGGGCCGAGCTGCCGCGGAGACCTCTCCACATCGGACCTACGTATTCGAAGGAGGGAAAGAGATGGCACATTATTTTAAAGCTAGAGAGATGGAAGATGATAGGAAAATGAAATGGACAAATAATATATGTTTAAAATATATATTGTTACATTATATTGTTATAAAAATATAAATATATAAAAGAATAAATATAAAAATATAAAATATAAGAATATAAAAGAATAAATATGAAAATATAAAAGAATAAATATGAAAATATAAAAGAATAAATATGAAAATATAAAAGAATAAATATAAATATAAAAAAGCATATAAAAGCGTATAAAAATGAATATATAAAAAAGTCTGAATATAAACATATAAAAAAAAATGAATATAAATATATAATAATAAATATATAATAATAAATATTAAGAAAATTAAAGAACAAATACAAGAAATAAAAAACTTATTTCTAAGATGACGGTGGTGACGATGGTGATGGTGGCGGTGGCGAAGGGGGCCCCGGCACCCAGTATGGGGCCCTCCTTCGTCCACCTTGCTCCTGTCGCCGCCGCCACCGCACCCCCAGAGGTGCGTTTTCAGCCGCCTCCAGGGCCTCAGCTAAGATCCTAAGCTGTCTCAGCAATTGTTGGTCCTAGAACATAAACATCGATATAACACTAATACAGCAAAACACACACACACACACACACACACACGAGAGAGAGAGAGAGAGAGAGAGAGAGAGAGAGAGAGAGAGAGAGAGAGAGAGAGAGAGAGAGAGAGAGAGAGAGAGAGAGAGAGAGAGAGAGAGAGAGAGAGAGAGAGGGAGAGGGAGAGAGAGTATTACATACCACTGGGGGCGGCGATGGCGATGGTGGCGGTGGCGAAGGCGCCGATGAAGGCGGCGACGGTGGCGGCGAGCCCCAATCCTCGGACCACACCGGTGATAGTGGTGGTGAGCCGCCCTAGACATATACACCCACGATATAATATTAACATATTTAAAACCATAATAAATGTAAAAAAAATATTGATAAGTACATACCTCCTCATCGCACTCTGGTACGATGCGTTTTAAGCCCATATTTTTTTTGTGTACTTTAAAAAAAACTGTCACAATATAACAGTTGATGCTGTCACAACGTTTGACAGACAAATGGTCTCGTAGCATCTCCAGGCTCTCGCCTGTAGGCCCATGCCTAAAGTTGCAAAGCTTTGCAAAAGTAGGATGCCTTTGTTCTTCACATGCATCTTCTTCGAATTATTCGCTGCCCATCCTCAGTGCATCTTCTCCGAATTATACGCTGCCTATCCTCGGTGCATTTATTATCTTCATCACACTCATCATTTGCTTGAGCCAAACCGCTTCACCTTCTTTCTTGGACACATCAATCGAACATCTATCAATCCACTTTGAACGTGTATCGAACATCTAACGAACCACTTTGAACGTGTATCGAACATCTAACGAACCAATTTGAACGTGTATCGAACATCTAACGAACCACTTTGAACGTGTATCGATCATCTATCGATCCACTTTGAACGTATATCGAACGTGTATTGAACATCAATCGTACCACTTTGAACATATATTGATCATCAATCGTACCACTTTGAACATATATTGATCATCTATCAATCCACTTTGAACGTGTATTGAACATCAATCGTACCACTTTGAACGTGTATCGATCATCTATCGATCCACTTTGAACATGTATTGAACATCAATCATACCACTTTTAACGTGTATCGAATGTGTATTGAACCACTTCTACATAATTGTAACCATCGACTTAATCTAGCGTACATTATATTAAGGAGGTTGGGTTGGGGAGAGTGAAGAAAAAACATTTATGCATTAAAAAATTGATTATATTTATTTACGCATTTCTCTCTGGTGTTTAGACCACCAGTTAAATATTTTAAATACATTCTGCAAAGCACAATGCTTTGCGTGTCTACCACATCGCAGAGTATTAACTACATTTAGCTTATTTAGAGATTTGATATCCTCGTAGTCAATGTCGAGTGTCTCAATGACCACGTCCGCTCTCGTATTTTCATCGAGGAATTCCGCAAGCCAGTCGCGTTTCTGCAGCCCTTTAACGTATATGATATGGGATGTGTCATCTTCTTCGTTGATAGCATCAGCTACAGCTTTCGTAATTAGCTGTTTAGCCATACTGTATGGAACGTCCCCATCTTCCCACCGTAGTCCATGATGTTTTGCCACCAACCACCGGATGCTCGATTTGTCAGATTTCGTGAGAAGAAATTGTGCCATCGAACTCCCAAAAATATAGTGCGAGAGAATTGTTCCCTTTCGTAGGACTGCCACTTCCTTCACGATAAATCTTCCATCAACGATGAACCCTTGCAGGTCAACAAATGTTGGTACAGCCATTATCGGTACAATGTAAAGGTCCGTTCGCTTCCAAGACAGACAGGAGAATGCAATCTTTCTTGTAAAGCATCTCGATTTTCACGATGAAATTTTGTACGAATTTGAGGCGGGCAAGTAGCGTGGCAATTTAATTGATTTTGCGCACCACGTTTGTCAGAGGATTGTATTCAACCACCCGATCGTGTAGAATCAGGCAGTAGGCTGTAGTATTTGCAGGCACATTCTCTTTGCAATCGAATTCTATGCGCACGTCCACGGTGCTATTCTTGATCGACTCATTTTGTCGCGAGCAATCAATCACCACGAGGGGACCAAATTGCAAAAATTGGGCCACGGTGAATAATGCCTCGTTGCAACTATGTCCATAATACGATTTACGGAAATGTGTATACATGTTAAACAAGATGGCATGCCTATTCTTGTCAAAGTCCAAGTTCATGTCATCGTACGGGTAAAATTCCGAATTGAGAAAAAGTTTTACATTGGTCAATTTGCAGTGGTCGAACCGAGTAACATCTTCGGTCATCACATTCTTTCGAGCAGTCTGTAGAGCAAAGATAATGTATCGCGGCTTCTCCAGCTGTGCAGCTGCCTTCACGGCCCAGGAGTGCTTGGTTGTGCTCTGTAAGAGAGGATACTCATACAGATCCCAGGAGCGAAAACTAATGCTCAGGTTTTGTCCACTTTCCAAAGCATGTAGCAACGATAGCTTATTAACATCGTTCAGCGTCACATGAGGCATCCGCCATTGTACTTTAAGTAATTCAATTTCTGGTTCCAACGTTGGTGATCCTATTAGAGAATTGTTATCGTTGCGCGATCGTATTAAAATCAATTCGTGACGCGCATTAATAACCATGCGTTTGTAGTCCTCGCAAAATCCCAGCAAATATTTGAGCGGGATGCAAAAATTGAAATGATTTTTCACTATTAGCTCATCGTGCCGTTTCAAGCCCCATCCAGCATTCTCCATATTCTTGTCTTCGTCAGATGTCAGCGATACATAGTTTTTAAGCGTGCTAGTTATTCCAACGTTTCTGTTACGGTCAATCTCCACGCCATTCAGCTCATATCGAATCTCATCAAATATGAACGCCATGCAATTATTTCCCAACATCACCGTTAATGCATCATTTGGCTTATTTAACGTCAATTTCCCCTCAATGTAGAGGAAACTTTCACACGGTAATGTGTATAAATCCTGCTGCTGTATAGGTATTCTTATCTCATCGCTGTGTCCAAACGTTGTGTTGACGTATGGGTTGTATGTATGTGTCTCAAGCTTGACGATGCGATCATCAAACGTTGGCTTCCCTCCAATTCTTAGAATGTCAGCCATTTTCAACTTAAATGCGTACAATGAATCCCAGCGATTTCAAAAAAGCAATGTTCACAGCACTGAGCCTCTTCTTTTTAGCGTAATCAGAGCTGCTGCTGCTGTTGTTGTTGTTGTTGTTGTTGTTGTTGTTGTTGTTGTTGTTACAAACAATTCTGCTTGGAAGAAACGTGTTTCTGAAGTCGTTCAAAACAAGCATCTCATTCGTTCGCACCACATGTATTATCGTCGTCGTCGTCGTACGTGCAGTCTGATGGTAATCTCTTCACCTCGAAAATCAAGCAACTGTCCGTCTTGATCCACAACGCATATCGTTAGATCCGTAATGACCCGTGCGGTGATTGGAAGGTAAATGATCTGTGCGGGCGTTTCCGATATCTTATATCCTGGCGGGACTCTCGGAGAAAATTCATGTATCGTATGTACGCGCTTTCCATTATTGTACGCGCCAGCGGTCACGCTACATTCTATGCGAATAATGTTTACATTCATGATATTAATTGGATTGTCCGATTCATGCCACTGTCCCGGTTCTAAAACCCGGTTCGTCGAGAATCCCAGTAGCGATCCAATGTTATTAGGCTTTGTAAAGTCTACGGCGAACCGACAATACAGCTCGCTTTTCATGGTGTTGTTGTTGGGGCGCAACACTATTGGATACACATCGTTGTCGCCAACATCGTGGGCATCGGTACCACCGAGATTTTGAGGATACCGCTCGAGTAATCGCTGCTTCAAATACTTGGCAATGGCGTCTAGTTCGTAGGAGCCGTGGGGAATCGTAATGTATTCATGGTCGGCGTCAACGCTGCTGTTGGTGTCATAGTTTACGACGAAGTAGAATTTATCATTGCTCGAGTCGATGTTCGGTATTGTATGATAAGTTTCAAAGGTTGTTAGACCAAGCTCGTAATCATCATCACTCAAATCTATGGGTGGAAAATAGCTCACCGCGAGGGTGCTACTCTTGCCGGTTAGAGTGAATGTTAACGACTAATTCCAAGCTGTACGACTGGACTAGTACTGAATCATAGCGGTTGGAAGTCAACCCTTAAATTTGGTGTCGATTGTTTGTAGAAAGCGTAGACATAGTTGTCCACAATTGCTCTGATCATACTTCTGATAAGACGTTCGATTGTATTCGATTTTTACAGCATCTTTATCCAGATATTGCACCAATTCCTTGGGTGGTCGAAGATTGCCAAAGCTGTCGAAATATACAGCTCGACACCCTCTCTTCGCATATGCCACCCAATGAGTCCCCGACCCCTCGACATTGTCCAAATTTACGATACCGCTCTCGTTTCGACGCACTCCTCCAGCTGGTAGCGCGTTGCGCATAAAAACACCTCTAAAGAATGGAATACGCATATGTTTTGCCAAATCCTCCAACTGCTTGTCGGTAGTTACACCCACAGGCATTTTTAATGTCTTTTCGACGTTTTTTTTTTCGTTTCGATATTCCCTGTCCGCGCTTGTATGGTGTGAGATAAAGTCCACGACCTTCCATGGGGCGATTATGACGTTGCATTTCCTGTAGCTGACGTTGCGCCGCCTTATTATCGTTTACCGCCTTGGCGATCCCCGCCGCTCCGCCAGCCAATGATCCGAGAACACCTAGCAGCGGGAGAAGTGGTAATATACCACCCCGTTTTGCCACCGGAAGAATCCGCTTTTGCGACGCTCTCTTTGGAGTCCTTTTGCGGGTTTTTGTTTTCATCCCCATTCCGATTTTCGTCTTGGCCTTCATAGCCGCCCAAACAGCTGTAGCAGCGCCTCTTTCACCCAGAGTCGAGTCTCGCGCAACGATGCGTTTTCGCGCTTTGTCAGCGAGTACGTTATCTGCCGCGTGTCTTTCACTGAGATCGTTGCTGCGGGAATATGCAATATCGTGTTCGCGACACGCTGCGTCCAACGGATTTATACCTTGATCACCTCTATCCAATCGTTTTGCCAGATGAGTTCCTGGACCGCAAAACTGGTATCCCGGGATATGTAATTCTATAGGTAGCGCGTTTATTGCCCGATTTAACAAACCACAACCTTTCTTTACACTTGTCGGCGACATTCACCACAGTTTTTAATCAGTGGTGCTGGACCGTCGATATGCGTTCGCTGCCAAGGGCGATTATAATGTTCCAAGCACCGACGATACTGTTGAACCTCAGAATCAGCTTTTATATGCTCGGGGAGTCTGTCCCACAACTGATCAATGTGTCTGCCAAACTCGCGGAGTAGAATAATCTTTGGTATATATTGCAACTGCTCAGAGGTTAGGTCTCGAATATCGCAATTATCCGACAGGATCAGAAGCATTTTGAATACTGAGCTGGTTTGCTTCGGTGTGGGCCTATAAATAGAGCGCGTCACCGCTTCGACGTATCAAAATAATTTTTCATGGTTCGCGGAGAGGATGCGATTCGTGCGACAACCTGCGACGATACGCGTGACAAATTTTGATGATAAATCACAAATGATGTCCTCGAACAAAAAAAGTCGCAAACATGGTAACATGCTGCCAAACACTATCCGTTCCCTCATTTGCGGTCCATCAAATTGTGGAAAGACCAACGTGCTGGTGAGCTTGTTGGAAAGTCCTCACGGCGTCCGCTTCGAGAACGTGTACGTGTATTCCAAGTCGTTGCAACAGCCGAAATATCAATATTTGGAGAATTTATTGACTCCGATAGATGAAATTGGCTACTTTACGTTTTCGAATAACAGTGACGTCATCCCACCGAGCGAATCGCTTCCGAATTCCATTTTTATCTTTGATGATGTGGCATGCGACAAGCAAGATACGATAAGGGAATACTTTGCAATGGGGCGCCACTCGAACGTCGACTGCTTCTATCTCTGTCAGACGTATGCAAAGATTCCCAAACATCTTATACGCGACAATGCGAATCTGCTGATTCTGTTTAAGCAGGATGGTACCAACTTGAAACATGTGTACAACGATCACGTAAACACCGACATGTCTTACGAGGATTTCAGTGCTTTGTGTCGTAATTGTTGGCAGCGGGAGTATGGTTTCGTGGTAATAGATAAGGATAGCGCGATGTCCAATGGACGTTATAGAAAGGGATTTAACGAGTTTGCGATACCGTGAGATGGTCAATTGTCATCAACACGTCGGCGGGAAAGCAACGTCTACGGTACAATGACGATGATCGACATCGATACTCAGAAGATTAAGGATCGCGAGAGAATAGCGAAGGAAATTGCAAAAACCAGTGAAGCCATTCGCAAGAAACATCAGGCTTTGAAAACTGGCAAGATAGAGGAAGATATCGCGTTGGAGAGATACTTTAAACCTGTTGTTGAACCCTTAAAACATATTGTTGAAAATACCGCAGCGGTGGATGCTGACACGTCACCGCTGATGAGCACAGACATCGAAGGGAATGAAACATTAACGCCTAAAACAAAAATCGAGTCGAAAGGGAACACATCGCGCAAGAGAAAGAGGAAACCATACATGTCATTGGAAAAATCACTTGTATCCTCCACACCAATTCAACCGAAGCGGAAACGACAGAATGTTGCATCAAATGATTCACCCGTTCCTCCCACACCAATAAATACATTTCTCGATGTACAATCGCTCACAACCAATGATGATGAAGACGTTTTCGAATCTAGTCCCAATGAGTCGTTTGCAACATCTATTAGACAGCAACTCCAGACATCCGAGGGACAAAAAACGTTTCGCAGCCATTTCGGTCCGCTGGGGCAAAAATACATGAGTGCAATCCTAAGTGGTGATAGGGATACAGCAATGGACTATGTGTATGGTGTATACTTTGACAATAGTGGCACGATGCTTGGGGATAAGGCTTTCGATATAGACAAGGCTGATAATATAATCATAGATGGTGTAAAATACAGAGGAACACCCGGCCTTTACGAACTGATTTTCAAGAGAATTCCCGATGATGCTATATACACCGATGCCGGTAAACAAAAATACAAAAGCATACTGCTGACGACGAATGCCTACAGACGTGGTCATAACGCTCAAAATCCCATAGTGGGCAATAAGGGATACAAATATAAAAATGTAATTGCACCACTACTCCCCCGTGTATCAACCAGTAAGGCTGGGAAATGTCTAACAACACCGCGAGCCATGGTGGTAAACGATAGCAAGATCGATTACGTGCACTGGGATGATCCCAACGAGCTGGTGGACCGATTCCGTTTGCTGGAAGCGTCGCGTCAGGCGGGTAACAACTCGCATGACAACGAGATTCTATCGATTATCGAGGAACTCCGCGAGGAAGGCCTCATTATAAATTAAACCGCGCGCCGATGATTTGCACTGTATGCATCGAGATGTCGATCAACAAATTTGGGGTATCGCTCGAGAAGAGTGGAGCAGCTAGAATGGACTATTACAAATGGAACGGTATGCTTCGAAATTACATGCGAGATAACGCTCTTTGCGTGGCTGGTGCGGACTTTGATGCAAAATCGCGGAAGAAACGACGCGTAGCGCAACCCACGGCTGACAGCGATGCCGTCAATAAACTATACATGGAAAAGAGCATTAAACTTTTGAGAGAGCAGCAGGAAGAATTAGGGAGGAAGCTGGTCGTGTTTCAGAGAGATATGATGACGCTGCAAAACAGCGTTCAAAAGATATCGCAGGCGTCGAATTCTATCCCACAGCCGCGCTGCGAAGGAGAATCATGCGAGACGATTAAACTTGTCCAGAATTTCCTCAGCACATAATGCACATACACGATAATTATCACATCATTCGTGTCAAAGACACCTCTACGATCAAACATGCAACCATTATCGAAATCCAAGAGTAAAGAAAACCATGGTCGCAAGAAGCTACAACTCGTTGAGGAATTGCACGCTCCAGCCCGAAGACATTTCCCACGGAGGCGCGTCATAGTGCATGGATATGATGATCTGTGGCAAGCTGACATTGTAGAAATGCGTCCATACTCGCGATTCAACCAGGGTCACCACTACATACTCACCATCATCGATGTGCTGAGCAAATATGCATGGGCGGTACCGCTCAAGACTAAAAGTGGTGCTGAGGTGACTAAAGCGTTTGCAAAGATATTTAGAGATCGATATCCAAAAAATTTGCAAACCGATCAAGGAAAAGAATTTTACAACGTCGATGTGCAGAAACTCTTGACGAAGTATGACATTAATCATTATTCGACGTATTCGGTGATGAAGGCCTCCGTCGTAGAACGTTTCAATCGAACTTTGAAGAACAATATGTGGAAACTGTTTACGCTGAATGGAACCTATAGATGGACTGATACGCTACCAAGTCTACTTGCAGAGTATAACGCACGAAAACATAGAACCATCGGAACGTGTCCTTGCGATGTTACCCCTGCGATCTCCGAGAAGCTGCTAGCCACCGTATATAGCAACATAAAGATCGCTGCTCCCGCGAGATTCAAATTGGGCGAGTTTGTGCGCGTGAGCAAATTTAAAACCATATTCGATAAAGGCTATACACCGAATTGGACAACGGAGGTGTTCAAGATAGTCAAAGTACAGACAACTAATCCCGCGACGTATCTGCTCGTCGATTCCTGTGGAAAACCTGTTGCCGGAGGATTCTATGAACACGAGCTGCAACGCGTCATCGATCCTGATGTATATCTAGTGGAAAAAGTTTTGCGTAGGAAGGGGGATAAGGTGTATGTCAAGTGGCTGGGGTTTGATAAATCAGACAATTCATGGATAAATAAAAATAATGTATTGTAAAATAAATACATGGTTCAATAAATACAATGATACATATATGTAAATGTGCAAACATTTTTTATTTTTACACATTATTTCAACCATTTATAATTCAGTTGTTATATATATAATGATACATATGCAAACAATTACCATACATTTTACAATAAATACAATAATATATTGTAAAATAATAATAATACATGGTTCAAAATAAATACAATGATACATATGAAAACAATTTCCATACATTTTACAATAAATACAATAGTATATTGTAAAATAATAATAATACATGGTTCAAAATAAATACAATGATATATATATATATATATATATATATATATATATATACATGAGTGAACAATTTGATACAATGATATTTTTACAAGGGTATTTTATAATGACCCCAGGGCAGAGTGTCGGTCGAATCGGGTACGATCTGCCGCTTATCATCGTACGAACTTAGAGCGATTTTGGATTCCGAAATGGTGTACACTTTATGCAATTTAGACCGTATGCATGATTGTCTGCGAACCATTTCGATCTCCCTATGCAAACACTGCGGGTAGTCGTCGAAAGTTATCGTTCGGGCTATGACGTTGGTCTTGACGCCTTTCGTCTTTTTCGTATCTTTTTTGCCGTCTACGCGAAGTGCATACATTTTCGCTCCCAAGACCTACGAATTCGGTCATTATCGCACCGTTATTTTCGTCCTTCATCAGCCCTGGGACCTTCTTATTTACATGTGGTATATTATATGCATTGTCGGTAGGATAATCGCTTGTGTCGAATCTATCAATATTGCGTTTCATGGTTTCGTAGATATCGTCGCATTTAATGTGATAAATTAGGCTGTCTGTGTCGGTGTATAGAATTTTACAATTTTGACCGTGCAGTGGAGACATGTACTCGTGATGAAATTCGTACAAACAAATTTTTGATATGTCCTGGATGCACATACCCACGTATATCGGTTTGTTGAATTTCACCTCGAGTTTTCGCAATTCAACAGCTATTAAATTTTCCGAAAAAACACTTCTGCTGTGGAAATTCGGTTTCGCGATCATTGCCTCCGCGCCATATCGCCCTTCCCAATGTGTCAAAAGTTTTACATCCACGTGATTTCGTACATTTTCCATAGTTTTACCAAATACCGCGTTGTTCATCAATTTGTACAAATTTTTTTCAAAATCGTTTGTCGCGCTTGTTCTAAACCGTGTGTTGAGTTCGATGTAATCGCGGAGCCAGGGGGATTGAGCGAATTGAAGCACGCGGTGTATCTTTGTAATATGAAGACCGTGACGCGTGCGCTGTTGCAGGTTGCGATAATGGATGACGTAACGCTGCTTATCATATACCGTCGCGAGTAACTTGTCCTGTCTGCTGCCAGGTGGTTTGGCTCGCGTCGGGCAGAACGGTAGATCGGTATGAGCGTCGTGCAGACGTTGCGGATATTCTAGATCTACCTCGAGAATGTATCCCGTGGGCGAATCGACATCGATTTTAGACACATCAAAATTTGCTACATCTTCGACCCATTGAAAATCAGCGAATGGAAGGGGCTGACACATTGCCCATCCATACAAATTGTTTACGTCAAAGTACATCAAGTACGATGACTCTTTCGATGCGTCGTAAGATGACATGTACTTGTTATTGGCCTCAGCATATCTTCCGGAACATTGACTTAAACCTCCACGTATACCGCGTTCAATAAACATAACCATATCGATGTCTGTGAGCAATTCGAATGTAATTTTGGTGTGTTTTAGCATGGCATCCCACGTGAAACCAGGTATAGTATAATAATGTGCTGAATCTAATCCATAACTCTTGATACAACTTTTGCGAAAATTTTCAAAAATATCTGCCAATAACAAGACATCTGTTTTCAAATACAAGTCGCTGTATTCGCCCAAGGTGTTAATCCCGAAACGCTGCCAGACTGTCTCGGCATGTGCGTAATCGGTCTCGGATACAGTCTCACCCGTTAAGGAACTGTAAAATGACTCGCGCGGTGGTAAGCATTGATCCTGCAACTTGTTCACGCAATCGAGGTATTCATATGGAAAGACACCCTTTCGCGTCAATAAATTGAACTCCTCGGTGGATAATGTTTCAAATGTGGATTTTAAAATTTTTAATTGATCTACGCTAAGAAAAGATGCTAATTTGTCGAGACTAGTATTGAGAAATTTGTACGAATCGATGAAACGTAATTTAATATAATTTCGCGAGTCTGATTCAGTCGTATCTTCAACATTTTTGGTGAAAGAAATATATTTTTCTTTGGTTATAGGCAATACATTGTCACGTCCCGGGTTAAGGACTTAGGGGACAAATGACATAATGGAAATAAAATAAAACCCAGGCGCGAATCTATATTCTAGCGCACCGGGAGGCGAGGGAGTCAGGTGTGAAATGATGAAATTCTGCACACAAGTCCTTTCGAACGACAGGCGAGAATGTGAAATTCTGCACACTAATCGTTTCGAACGGCAGGCGAGAATGTGAAATTCAGGAGACTGAGGATTTTTGGGGAAAATCAGGCGAGAATGTGAAATTCTGCACACTAACCACTCGGAACTGTCAGGCGAGAATGTGAAATTCTGCACACTAATCGTCTCGAACGGCAGGCGAGAATGTTAATTCTGCACACTAAACGACCAGGGAAGGCTTAATAACTGGTTGGTATTGGGGAGACACCCGTTAGAGCACTTGTTTTGGTTTGTGTTGGAAATCGGTTTTATCGTGGCTTTATTATAAAAGACACGTAATAACTCTGTGAAATTTGGCTAGTCATACGGTTGAGCGAAATCTATGTAAAAGTAAGTTAGTAAACACAGAGATACTTTCCGCGGTCGTTGCCCGTGATCAGCTGTCGCGGCAGCTCGTTAGGATGTATGGATCTTCGTAGCCGTGGGATCGATACAATAAAGTTAAGCGTGATTGAAAGTAAGATTGTTTATTCAGATAAACCACGAGTAAGCCATGCACTGTAAAGCGATAGTGGTAGGTCTTTATAGTAATGCGTGGTACGATAATCAATAGCACATAATGATTATATCAGTGGTTATTACAATGAAACGAGAGTATGAATGTGAGATACAAGTTTATAAGTCAAATATAGTTTGAATAAAGCATGAAGATTTGTTACGTTAGCAATAAGAGCAATAAACGTAACAGGACAATATAATAAGTGCACGCAATCAGCGTAGTTAAGACAAAGCAATAAGAATAGAAATACAAAATAATATGAAAGCAAAAAGAATAGTAATATGATAAGCAATAAGAATAGAAATACACAATAATATGATGGGGATGATATACCGTATTAATAATGGTCAATGAAAAATGCTTACAGTAGTTGTCGTAGAGCACAGAATTTATAATATGCGTTATACTAACGCTGAGTTTGGTTTCAGTAAAACTTTAATGATTAACGCAGACGAAGCTTACGCTGTTATTGTCGTCTGAGAAGAAGGAGCTCTCGCGGTTCCTTGTATTTATACTAGTTACAATCTTTTCAGTATGAAGGGGGGTGCGCAGTATGCACCTTGACATAGTTACCCTTATGCGTAGCAGAAACATTTCCGGGGTTTTTGTAAGGGCCAAAGGTTGGTCTATATTTGGATTCGCATTTTCGGCACGTACGCCAAATAATCCTCGCGATTATCCTTCCGGGGTTTTTATACACGTGAATTTGAGGGGCTCAACTCCTCGGATGGATTTTGGGTGTTTTAATAGGAAAGGAACGTTGGTGGTTTTGACTGCTTTGGTCATTTAGAGGGTGTGAGACGTGGTCTCGATTTAAGAGATTTGTGGGGCGAGGGACTTGTATAGATTCGATGGTTGATCGTCTTGAGATGGGGACCGCTAAGGTACATCGCCAAGGCGGTCAGTGATCGGGAAAAGGGGTAAGAGTCGTGGTTTGATGAGATTCGGGTGGAGTTGTAGAGTGGGTTATGAAATTGTTAGAATAATTGCGCGCGAAAATTCGTGGGACGTCACAACATCAACACTGCCTTCGAAAGCGGTAGCTAATTCCTCAATAATAAAATGGGAATCATAGCCGGATAAATTATGGAAAACTATGGGGATGTAAAATGAATTTTTATAATTTAAATTGCACTCCGAATGTGCTGGACCTCTAAACCGTCCTGATAGATGACAGTGATCGCGATCTCGTATATCGGCAGCTTCGAATGGTTCTCGCAAATATGACAATGTGTCGCATTGTGAAATGTCGCCCACTGTTCGGCAGTTAAATCAAGCATGGGAACATTACTTGTGAGGATGGGTTTGGCAAAATTTGCAAAATTTTTAAGTTCGTCTACGAACCAAGAAACACAATCCGCGTCGCGGCGACATCGATACATCGATAGCGATGTATCATACGAACAATGCATATAATATGCAATGCTGTGCACTTTATGGTGCTGGTACATGTGTAATTTATTATCACCCATTCGGTTGTCCTCTGTTTTTGCGATGATACACTCCAGATCTGCGTAAACCACGAAGGGGAGCCGCTCCTTCCTACCGTGGTTGTTGAAGTTGAGGAGATTGTCGCCATCGCTGGGCAGCAGGATGGCGCAGTCGTTCATCCTCCCGCAATCCACGGCATGGGCCTCCAACTTCTCGACAGATCCGAAATAGTGCATGCATCTGTAAAACCAAAAAAAATTTTATTTAATATGTTTCGCGAGACATTTCAACATTTCGCAAGTTTATATACGTACCGATCACAGATGAATTTCTTTACCTTCTTCCTGCTCAGCTGTGCGCTCACCAGCCGGGACAAGTCCTTGATTAGTACAAAGTGCCCTACATCGCCGTGTTCATGATTCGGCGTGTAGAGCATGTTGACATGTTGATCCCTCTTGCGGCTGGTGAGGCGCAGCGGAAAGACTGTCGACCCTTTCTCCGCCTCGAAGCTGTAGACGTTGACGGAGATGTCGTTCAACCCCTCAAACTTCCCAATTTGCTCCAGGGACATTGGAAAATCAATGCCCTGGAGATTTAATATGGAAGTATAGTCGGGGTATGAACTTGGGCGATCAGTATGTCTTTCCGCAGGATGGAGAGCGGCGACCACTGCCCACGCGAAACATGCATTGTTTGGAGATTGAACACTGATTGTCGCCTTCTTTAGCGACAATTTCTGCGTCAACTTGATGTGGCATCCCGCGCGCAGCGGATTGTACTTGTTGGCATTGACGGTTAGGTTGAGAATCCTCATCAATGCCCATCCGCTGTCGCGTTCCTGGAACTCTTCCAGCGATGCCAGGGTGGGTTCGATGATGCATCGCTGGTACCACTCCTGCAGATCGGATGTGCGGAAGAGTTCACAGTTTCGGGTGTTGATGCTTTTACAAGCATGCTTGTCACCTGCCACAAATTCACCGTTGAACACAGTGTTCACTTTGAGGTTTCGATGTTTCCTCAAAGCACCCCGCACATGCTCCAATACAATGGTCCCCGCATCTTGTAGGAAGTTCCGCGGCTCGATATAGTTCGAATTTAGCACGGCACCAGTTAACACGCGGGTATCGAACGCAGTGTCTATTTCGCGCCATAAATGTCCTGTGCTCGAATGTCCGGCACCTTCACGCACGAAACGACCGCGCAGCGAATATTTCAGTCCTTCGAGCTGCGCGATTCGGGCAACCAGCGATTGCCGAACACCAATCGATAATCGAGGACGTTTTACGCGGCTGTGTCCTTCCAACGATTCAATACACTCGTTGCACCGTTCTTCCCACGCTAGGTACTCCTCCGGTGAAATCAATCGTGCAGATTGATCCAATAATTGGCGTTCTACTTGCGCGAATTTATCCATAATAGTATATGGAATGTAATATCTTTTCCTCGCAACACGTTGCAACGATATGAGGCTTCGTATGGTTTAGACCACGCTTTTATGACTGATACCACGATTTGGTATCTCTGTCTAACTCTTTCGGTATACCTTCTCCCTCGGATGCATTGCATGCAAAAAAACGGTGATCCGTTCCGACATGGTTCTATACAGTTTAGTTTCTATCGATACAGCATAATTGTTTCTGTGATTCACGCGTATGACGAATTGGCGCGCAACATCATACGACATGGTTTTTGCTGATTCTGCATAAATCGAAGATTCGACGTTCCCAAAGTATCGTATTACATTCGACACGTGTCGAGACTTTTATCCTTGAGGATGGGGTTCAAGTTACATGCTGCGACGTTAAGATTGAAGAAAAATTATGGAAAATTGATAGCTTTGGAATAAAATGTGGTGGTGGGGGAAGCAATTGCACCTCAATTTAAGCCAATCTCTGGAATGCTATTCAATCAATCGCTCAGTAGCCTCAGTGACTTTCGGCGGAACAAATAGTGCTCTGAAAAAATGTGCAGTACCAGTGCTAAAGCAAACGTTGGACGTATGAATTATTACGTTCCGATCGTGCGAGATGATGACGTGGCTCAGTGTGGGGAGAATAGAGTTTATTGGTAAGGCTTAATTTTCACATCTTCTAAAAATTTTTTTTTATGTTTATACCTAATACGAGCGGACAATTTCATAGTTTTGATTGTTCTCTTAGCCCACGTCGAACATCGCGTATCATGGTCAGAAGATACGCATTAACATCCATGGGCAGCAAATATTTGGAAATTGGAATCAGCGTACGGCCTACGATCGATGTAGAAATTGTTCTCGGCGACAATCGTGGGATGTATCTCACATTACCATCATATACATGGCATGCGCTATGCAACAGTCGTACGACCATTGAAGAACGTTCACGATTACCTGGATCACCTTCGATGCAGGTAGATAAATTAACGGTGGATTTTTGTGAGATCTATAATTCTCCGATTATAAGGATGACGCTACATGATAAGCCACTGTATTTCAAACCAGATACAGTCACATTTTTATTAAATCTTGAGCCGTGTGTCAGCTATGTGTATTCGCGGCTGCATCAAACTGTATACGATGTAAGGACAAAATTTGGAACTTTTGTTAATGTGTTGCAACAGAGCGATGTTCCCTGTGAAACATTAGATGTGCGTTGTGCAGCTAAAATCATATGTGATAGCGAACATTACTGGGAGGATTATTATGTAGATTGCGAATTGTTAGCATGCGCAATCAATGATATTTTAGCTGATGCTCGTAGGAAAAAAAGTTAAATTATATTTTACAATTATTATTCTTTGTAACAATATCTATATATATCTTAAACGTATATTATTTCTCTGTAACAATATATATAATTTCTCGAACGTATATTATTTGTCAATTTTATTTACCCGTCTTCCTTCTCTCCTCACCACCTAATTCTAAGATTCAACGTTTCAAATTTATTATTTCTCTGCGTTGTGGGAAAACATTTCGGCTAACGCTGCATAATTCTTTCTATGATTCACGCTGCCAAATGACGGCACCCTGCGCGGCTGCTCTACAGGAGTCAAATTACATGCGATTGCGCGATATGCTGCGATGTTAAGATTGAAAAAACATTATGGAAAATTGGTAGCTTTAGAATAAAATGTGGTGGTGGGGGAAAACAATTGTGTCCCTATTTAAGCCAATCTCTGGAATGCTATTCAATCAATCGCTCAGTAGCCTCAATGACTTTCGGTGGAACAAATAGTGATCTGAAAATATACAGTACTATTGATGAAATACTCGCTAGGTGTGAGGATTGTTTCGTTCCGATCGTGCGAGATGATGGTGTAGCTCCATGTGGGGAGAATATATATTTTGACCAGAAAGGAGTAATTTTCACATCTTCTCAAAATTTTTTTTTATGTTTATTCCTAATACGAGCGGACAATTTCATAGCTTTGATTGTTCTCTTAGTCCGCGCGGAGGATCGCGTATCATGGTCAGAAGATACGCATTAACAACCATGGGTAGCAAATATTTGGAAATTGGTATCGATGTAGGGCCTACGGTTGATGTAGAAGTTCTTCTCGGCGATAATCATGGAAATCATCTCATATTACCATGGCATACATGGGGTGTGCTATTCGACAGTCGTGAAACCATCGAAGAATGTGCACGATTACCTGAACCAGACTCAATGCGGATTGATAATTTAATGGTGGAATTTTTTAGGATCTTTGATTCACCGATTGTAAAAATGACGCATTGTGATAATACACTGTATTTCACACTGGACACAGTAACATTTTTATTTAATCTTCAGCCATGTATAGACTACATGTATCCACGGATGTATCAAACTGCGGAAGATGCGAAAGTAAAATTTGAAATTTTTGTTAACGTGCTACAGCAGAGCGATGTTGCTTGTGAAACATTAGATACGTATCGTGCTGCTAAAATCATACGTGATAGTGAACATTACTGTGAGGATTATCTTGTAGATTGCGAACTGTTAGCATGTGCAATCAGTGATATTCTAGCTCATGCTCGTAGAAAAAAATGATAAATTAAATTCTTTTAATTTTAAATAAAATTTCTTGAACGTATATTATTTGTCAATTTTATTTACCCATCTTCCTTCTCTCCTCACCACCTAATTCTAAGATTCAACGTTTCCGAATTCTATTGGGTTTGGTTCAAGCAAATGATAAGTGTGATGAAGATAATAAATGCGTTGAGGATGGGCAGTGTATAATTCGAAGAAGATGCATGGGAGGAAATGATTGTCAGCGAAAATGCAGGTGAAGAACAAAGGTATCCTACTTTGCAAAGCTTTGCAACTTTAGGCATGGGCCTACAGGCGAGAGCCTGGAGATGCTACGAGACCAGTTGCTCTTCAATTGTGGCAGTGACCTGTCATAATTTTTAAAGTTTCTGTTACGGTCAATATTGTGACAAGTTAACATGGGATTAACGCGCATAGCCCCGGAGTGGGATGAAGAGCCGAGCAGGGAGGTCCCAGAGGTATGTATATAACAATACTTTATTACATTTATCGTGTTTAGTCATTGAAATCGATATTATATCGCGGGATTCTATGTTTTTAGGAATTACCAATCCTATTATCTCCCTCATCATCGTCATCGTCGTCATCGTCGCCGCCTTCACCGCCGCCGCCGCCATCGTCGCCACCGCCACCACCGTATTCATCGGCACGGAATCCGTCACCGCCACCGCCACGAGTGGTATGTAATACTTTGCAGTGTGTGTGTGTGTGTGTGTGTGTGTGTGTGTGTGCGTGCGTGTGTTTGTTAATGTGTCAATATTATATTGATGTTCGTGTATGTGTTCTAGAACCATGAACAGCTACAGGCGCAGCTGGTGATGTTCGCGCAGACCCTGGTGGCGGCGCAGGATGCGCCCCATGGAGCCGCAGATGCGGCGACATTCGGGGGTGGTTGATTGGTTCCACAATGTCGTCGCGACTGCGGCATCCATGGGTGCCATATAGGCAATTGGGGGCCCTGCGACGACCGTGGCCCCCATCGCCACCATCACCCCCCTGGATAGACGTCAGCAGGCCGTTGCCACCGACGCCACATCCAGGGTGGGTGATGACGCCCCCGGGGCCCCCTTCACCACCATCGCCGCCACTACAGGTATACAGGGTGTTCCAAAAATGCTGCGGTTCCTTGAAGGGGGTGACTCGGGGGGTAATTGCAAACAACTTTTTCCTTTGCGAAAATGTTCTCCGAGGTTTCGTTAACGAGATATTAACAAAAAGCAGCGACCAATCAGAGCCCGAGTCTGGCGGCCGAGTTCCCGTGCTAGCGTGGCTGCGTGCCGCGCTGCGACTACGAACAAGCAACTCGGCATGCATCGAAGGAAATTCCGTAGAATGGCAAATGAAAAAGACGTAACAAATAAAATCGAACATTTTGTCATGATTTGTTTGTCATTTAAAGTGAATAATGAATAAAGGTGAAATGGATGAAAATCATGTCTAACGTAAAAAGACGAATACAAAGGTTTTCTTTAGAAGAATAAAAAATAATAATTATTTGAAGTGGGAGGATAAGGAATACGTAAATTTCCTTGTGTTAATAACGTAGCCACGACAAGGTAATGTAACAGGAAATGAACGAAAAGGGATCATAGTTCGTTATTGTGATTAAAATCCATAATTCAATAACGGCCAACAGTGTTGCTTTTAACGAATAAGTTTGTTTAAAAACCCCTAAGAAATATTTAGGTATGGAAATTTTTAGAATTATCGCCGGAAATAAGCCATAGCCTGCGTTAAATTTAAGAAATAATAGTCGCCAATAATGTAACTAAAACTCACCCTTTCGAAAATTTACCTGCAGCTTGAAAACCTGTGTCACTAGGTCACTGAACCGATCCTGGTCATCGACAGCCGCGCCGAGTGCACAGCTGATCTCAGGTACACGACACCATCCAAAGTTAAGGGTCGCAACGTCAAGTGCGTCCGGGTTAATGTACCGAATATTCACTTCACTGCACACCTACTAACACTGATCACTTAATTTATTTTTCATGGAACGTATTGTTTCTACGTTATAAAAATTAGTGGAAATGAATTTTTACTTGGCGTTCGGAGCCGTGGGTATTTCCGCGCAAATTCTCACGCTGCAGCACTTGCGTCCCCGTTGTTCAGGGGGTACACCCAGAACATCGCGTAATATTCTTCATCAGAGTACATTTCTGCGACGTGATTGCTAGCTGACTGACAGGATTTTTTCCAAGCAACTTCCTCTACCCCCAAGTAGCTTCTCTCGTTCCATTATGAGTTAACCCCCACCAGAACAAGAGGCTTTAGGTAAAAAGAAGCACATTTTCGAAACACACGTGCTTTGCAGAAGTGCAACGAACGAACCGTCGTACACTTTCACAAAAGCCCGCGCTCCGTCCTTTTACTGCCAATGTACCCATTGCTTCGAGGTAGGCAGTAGACACCACGTGTTTGGGGTAGTCTGCTGACAACGCGTGGTCCCGCCTGCGTCGTCCTTCCTTTAAATTAAAGACAGGTCTCTTATCTCTAGAGTATAAACACGCGCTCGAATTTCAAAATAAAAGCACGCGTTGACGTATTCCGTGCGAGAAAAGGTGGGCTTGAAGTCCGATTGGTCCTAATCTAACCAATCTGCCCAGCATCCCTCCCTGTTTTGAAGAGCCTTCTTCACAGCAATATCGCCTCCCCGAGGCCCACCTTCTCTCGCACGGAATACGTCAACGCGTGCTTTTGTTTTGAAATTCGAGCGCGTGTTTATACTGGTGGGCCTCGGGGAGGTGACATTGCTGTGAAGAAGGCCTCTTCAAAACAGTGACCGTTTGGGAGGGATGCAAGGCAGATTGGTTAGATTAGGACCAATCGGATTTCAAGGCCACCATTTCTCGCACGGAATACATCAACGCGTGCTATTGTTTTGAAATTCGAGCGCGTGTTTATACTCTAGAGATAAGGGATCTGTCTTTAATTTGAAGGAAGGACGACGCAGGCGGGACCACGCGCTGTCAGCGGACTACCCATTTTCTTCCTCTGTCTCTCCGCGTGACGTATTGATGTTGGATTATACTTTTTAAATTCTAGTTCCCCAAAATTAAGCAGGCTGATCGGCCAGAGCATTTTGCCAGGGTCGTGGTTTATGACCGTATTGTCCCGCTAGTCAGCGGTAGAGAACGGTTTCCTACAGTTTTGGATAATTTATGACTTAATTGGTTCCGCCTCGTAGCAGACGTGAACTCAGGGTATCGGAAAGGGGAAACAGGAATGGTATGCATTTTCTTCTTTATAGCAACTCGAAGACTTTCTGTTTCTCTTCTCTTCGGACCCTTTCGAACCGAAACACGTGGTGTCTGCTGCCTACCTCGAAGCAAAGGGTACATTGGCAGTAAAAGGACGGAGCGCGGGCTTTTGTGAAAGTGTACGACGGTTCGTTCGTTGCACTTCTGCAAAGCACGTGTGTTTCGAAAATGTGCTTCTTTTTACCTAAAGCCTCTTGTCCTGGTGGGAGTTAACTCATAATGAAACGAGAGAAGCTACTTGGGGGTAGAGGAAGTTGCTTGGAAAAAATCCTGTCAGTCAGCTAGCAATCACGTCGCAGAAATGTACTCTGATGAAGAATATTACGCGATGTTCTGGGTGTACCCCCTGAACAACGGGGACGCAAGTGCTGCAGCGTGAGAATTTGCGCGGAAATACCCACGGCTCCGAACGCCAAGTAAAAATTCATTTCCACTAATTTTTATAACGTAGAAACAATACGTTCCATGAAAAATAAATTAAGTGATCAGTGTTAGTAGGTGTGCAGTGAAGTGAATATTCGGTACATTAACCCGGACGCACTTGACGTTGCGACCTTTAACTTTGGATGGTGTCGTGTACCTGAGATCAGCTGTGCACTCGGCGCGGCTGTCGATGACCAGGATCGGTTCAGTGACCTAGTGACACAGGTTTTCAAGCTGCAGGTAAATTTTCGAAAGGGTGAGTTTTAGTTACATTATTGGCGACTATTATTTCTTAAATTTAACGCAGGCTATGGCTTATTTCCGGCGATAATTCTAAAAATTTCCATACCTAAATATTTCTTAGGGGTTTTTAAACAAACTTATTCGTTAAAAGCAACACTGTTGGCCGTTATTGAATTATGGATTTTAATCACAATAACGAACTATGATCCCTTTTCGTTCATTTCCTGTTACATTACCTTGTCGTGGCTACGTTATTAACACAAGGAAATTTACGTATTCCTTATCCTCCCACTTCAAATAATTATTATTTTTTATTCTTCTAAAGAAAACCTTTGTATTCGTCTTTTTACGTTAGACATGATTTTCATCCATTTCACCTTTATTCATTATTCACTTTAAATGACAAACAAATCATGACAAAATGTTCGATTTTATTTGTTACGTCTTTTTCATTTGCCATTCTACGGAATTTCCTTCGATGCATGCCGAGTTGCTTGTTCGTAGTCGCAGCGCGGCACGCAGCCACGCTAGCACGGGAACTCGGCCGCCAGACTCGGGCTCTGATTGGTCGCTGCTTTTTGTTAATATCTCGTTAACGAAACCTCGGAGAACATTTTCGCAAAGGAAAAAGTTGTTTGCAATTACCCCCCGAGTCACCCCCTTCAAGGAACCGCAGCATTTTTGGAACACCCTGTATAGTACACTACAGGTATATAGTACACTACATTGTTTTGCATGTTTCATGTTTAATACGTTTGATGTGTCATTATTATATCGATGTTTGTATGTTCTAGGCGCTGTCGCTCACACCACCATCGTCGCCCTCACCGCCACCATCACCACCATCACCACCGTCGCCCCCGCCCAAATAGCTTTTAATTTTATTAATATATATTTATATGCTTTTTATACGCTTTTTATATGCTTTTTATACGCTTTTATAAGCTTTTTTATATTTACATTTATTCTTTTATATTTTTATATTTATTCTTTTATATTTTCATATTTATTCTTTTATATTTTTATATTTTATATTTTTTATATTTATTCTTTTTTATATTTTTATATTTATTCTTTTATATTTTTATATTTTATATTTTTTATATTTATTCGTTTTTATATTTTTATATTTATTCTTTGTTTATATTTTTATATTTATTCTTTTATATATTTATATTTTTATAACAATATAATGTAACAATATATATTTTAAACGTATATTATTTGTCCATTTCATTTTCCTATCATCTTCCATCTCTCTAGCTTTAAAATAATGCTCCATCTCTTTCCCTCCTCCAAATACGTTTAGCATGCTCTGTCTCTTTCCCTCCTTCGAATTTTAGCATGCTCTGTCTCTTTCCCTCCTTCGAATACGTTTAGCTTTAAAATAATGCTCTGTCTCTTTCCCTCCTTCGAATACGTAGGTCCGATGTGGAGATGTCTCCGCGGCAGCTCGGCCCGGACTGATCCCCTCCATCATCGCGGCTTCCACCACTCCACGGCATGTGCGCGCAGAACCGGTCTTCCTCTCCCCGCAGGCCCCGCGCCCATGTTTCCCTCCGCGGCGCTCCCCGCGCGCCCTCACTTCCCCCCGCCACCGCGCTCCCCACAGAGGACCTGGGTTAGAACCCGCCTAGACATACTACTGACTCATTTGACTCGTTTGACTCGTTTGACTCGTTTGGCAGGATTGACTAGTTTGACTCGTACGACTGGTTTGTGCCGTTTGACACGTTTGACTCGGTTGACTCGTTTGTCTCGTCCGACTTGTTTGACCCGTTTGACTCGTTTGACTCGTTTGACTCGTTTGACTCGTTTGACTCGTTTGACTCGTTTGACTCGTTTGACTCGTTTGACTCGTTTGACATGTTTGACTCGTTTGACTCGTTTGTCTCGTACGACTCGTTTGACTCATTTGACTAGTTTGACTCGTTTGACTCGTTTGGCTCGTTTGACTCGATTGACTCGTTTGACTCGTTTGACTCGTTTGACTCGTACGACTGGTTTGTGCCGTTTGACTCGTGTGACCCGTTTGACTCGTTTGAATCGTTTGACTCGTTTGTCTCGATTGGCTCCTTTGACTGATACGAATCGTTTGACTGGTTTGTCTCGTTTGACTCGTTTGACTGGTTCGACTGGTTGGTGTCGTTTGTCTCGTTTGACTCGTTTGACTCGTTTGACTCGTTTGACTCGTTTGGCTGGTTTGACTCGTTTGACTCGTTTGACTCGTTTGACTCGTTTCACTCGTTTGACTCGTTTCACTCGTTTGTCTCGATTCACTCGTTTGACTCGATTGACTCGTTTGACTCGTTTGACTCGTTTGACTCGTTTGACTCGTTTGACTCGTTGACTCGTTAGACTCGTTTGACTCGTTTGGCTCGTATGACTCGTTTGACTCGTTATACTCGTTTGACTCGTTTGACTCGTTTGACTCGTTTGACTCGTTTGACTCGTTATACTCGTTTGACTCGTTTGACCCGTTTGACTTGTTTGACTCGTTTGACTCGTTTGATTCGTTTGACCCGATTGACTCGTTGGACTCGTTTGACTCGTTCAACTCGCTTGACTCGATTGTCCTGTTCGACCCGTTTGACTCGTTTGACTCGTTTGACTGGTTTGACTCGTTTGACTCGTTTGACTCGTTTGACTCGATTGTCCTGTTCGACCCGTTTGACCCGTTTGACTCGTTTGACTCGTTTGACACGTTTGACTCGTTTGACTCGTTTCACTCGTTTGACTCGATTGTCCTGTTCGACCCGTTTCACTCGTTTGACTCGTTTGACTCGTTTGACTCGTTTGACTCGTTTCACTCGTTTGACTCGATTGACTCGTTTGACTCGTTTCACTCGTTTGACTCGTTTCACTCGTTTGACTCGTTTGACTCGTTTGACACGTTTCACTCGTTTGACTCGATTGACTCGTTTGACTCGTTTCACTCGTTTCACTCGTTTGACTCGTTTGACTCGTTTGACTCGTTCGACCCGTTTGACCCGTTTGACACGTTTGACTCGTTTGACTCGTTTGAGTCGATTGACTCGTTTGACTCGTTTGACTCGTTTGACTCGTTTGACTCGTTTGACTCGTTTGACTCGTTTGACTCGTTTGACTCGTTTGACTCGTTTGACTCGTTTGACTCGTTTGACTCGTTTGACTCGTTTGACTCGTTTGACTCGATTGTCCTGTTCGACCCGTTTGACCCGTTTGACTCGTTTGACTCGTTTGACACGTTTGACTCGTTTGACTCGTTTCACTCGTTTGACTCGATTGTCCTGTTCGACCCGTTTCACTCGTTTGACTCGTTTGACTCGTTTGACTCGTTTGACTCGATTGACTCGTTTGACTCGTTTCACTCGTTTGACTCGTTTCACTCGTTTGACTCGTTTGACTCGTTTGACACGTTTCACTCGTTTGACTCGATTGACTCGTTTGACTCGTTTCACTCGTTTGACTCGTTTGACTCGTTCGACCCGTTCGACTCGTTCGACTCGTTCGACCCGTTCGACCCGTTCGACTCGTTCGACCCGTTCGACCCGTTCGACCCGTTCGACCCGTTCGACCCGTTCGACCCGTTCGACCCGTTCGACCCGTTCGACCCGTTCGACCCGTTCGACCCGTTCGACCCGTTCGACCCGTTCGACCCGTTCGACCCGTTCGACCCGTTCGACCCGTTCGACCCGTTCGACCCGTTCGACCCGTTCGACCCGTTCGACCCGTTCGACCCGTTCGACCCGTTCGACCCGTTCGACCCGTTCGACCCGTTCGACCCGTTCGACCCGTTCGACCCGTTCGACCCGTTCGACCCGTTCGACTCGTTCGACTCGTTCGACTCGTTCGACTCGTTCGACTCGTTCGACTCGTTCGACTCGTTCGACTCGTTCGACTCGTTCGACTCGTTCGACTCGTTCGACTCGTTCGACTCGTTCGACTCGTTCGACTCGTTCGACTCGTTCGACTCGTTCGACTCGTTCGACTCGTTCGACCCGTTCGACCCGTTCGACCCGTTCGACCCGTTCGACCCGTTCGACCCGTTCGACCCGTTCGACCCGTTCGACCCGTTCGACCCGTTCGACCCGTTCGACCCGTTCGACCCGTTCGACCCGTTCGACCCGTTCGACCCGTTCGACCCGTTCGACCCGTTCGACCCGTTCGACCCGTTCGACTCGTTCGACTCGTTCGACTCGTTCGACTCGTTCGACTCGTTCGACTCGTTCGACTCGTTCGACTCGTTCGACTCGTTCGACTCGTTCGACTCGTTCGACTCGTTCGACTCGTTCGACTCGTTCGACTCGTTCGACTCGTTCGACTCGTTCGACTCGTTTGACTCGATTGACTCGTTCGACTCGTTAGACTCGTTAGACTCGTTTGACTCGGTTGGCTCGTTTAACTCGCTTGACTCGATTGTCCTGTTCAAACCGTTTGACTCGTTTGACTCGTATGACTCGTTTGACTCGATTGTCCTGTTCGACCCGTTTGACTCGTTCGACGCGTTTGACCCGTTTCACTCGTTCGACTCGTTCGACTCGTTCGACTCGTTCGACTCGTTCGACTCGTTCGACTCGTTCGACTCGTTCGACTCGTTCGACTCGTTCGACTCGTTCGACTCGTTCGACTCGTTCGACTCGTTCGACCCGTTCGACCCGTTCGACCCGTTCGACCCGTTCGACCCGTTCGACCCGTTCGACCCGTTCGACCCGTTCGACCCGTTCGACCCGTTCGACCCGTTCGACCCGTTCGACCCGTTCGACCCGTTCGACCCGTTCGACCCGTTCGACCCGTTCGACCCGTTCGACTCGTTCGACTCGTTCGACTCGTTCGACTCGTTCGACTCGTTCGACTCGTTCGACTCGTTCGACTCGTTCGACTCGTTCGACTCGTTCGACTCGTTCGACTCGTTCGACTCGTTCGACTCGTTCGACTCGTTCGACTCGTTCGACTCGTTCGACTCGTTCGACTCGTTTGACTCGATTGACTCGTTCGACTCGTTAGACTCGTTAGACTCGTTTGACTCGGTTGGCTCGTTTAACTCGCTTGACTCGATTGTCCTGTTCAAACCGTTGGACTCGTTTGACTCGTATGACTCGTTTGACTCGATTGTCCTGTTCGACCCGTTTGACTCGTTCGACGCGTTTGACCCGTTTCACTCGTTCGACTCGTTCGACTCGTTCGACTCGTTCGACTCGTTCGACTCGTTCGACTCGTTCGACTCGTTCGACTCGTTCGACTCGTTCGACTCGTTCGACTCGTTCGACTCGTTCGACTCGTTTGGTTCGTTCCACTCGCTTGACTCGCTCGACTCGATCGACTCGATCGACTCGATCGACTCGTTCGACTCGATCGACTCGTTTGTCTCGATCGACTCGTTTGACTCGATCGACTCGTTTGATTCGATCGACTCGTTTGACTCGATCGACTCGTTTGACTCGATCGACTCGTTTGACTCGATTGTCCTGTTCGACCCGTTCGACCCGTTCGACTCGTTCGACTCGTTCGACTCGTTCGACTCGTTCGACTCGTTCGACTCGTTCGACTCGTTCGACTCGTTCGACTCGTTCGACTCGTTCGACTCGTTCGACTCGTTCGACTCGTTCGACTCGTTCGACTCGTTCGACTCGTTCGACTCGTTCGACTCGTTCGACTCGTTCGACTCGTTCGACTCGTTCGACTCGTTCGACTCGTTCGACTCGTTCGACTCGTTCGACTCGTTTGACTCGTTTGACTCGTTTCACTCGTTTGACTCGTTTGACTCGTTTGACTCGTTTGACTCGTTTGACTCGTTTGATTGGTTCGACACGATTTACTCGATTGACTCGTCTGACACGTTTGACTCGTTTGCCTCGATTGGCTCGTTTAACTCGCTTGACTCGATTGTCCTGTTCGACCCGTTTGACTCGATTGTCCTGTTCGACCCGTTTGACTCGTTTCACTCTTTTGACTCTTTTGACTCGTTTGACTCGTTTGACTCGTTTGACTCGTTTGACTCGTTTGATTCGTTTGACTCGTTTGACTCGTTTGACTCGTTTGACACGTTTGTCTCGTTTGACTCGTTTGACTCGTTTGACTCGTTTGACTCGTTTGACTCGTTTGACTCGTTTGATTCGTTTGACTCGTATGACTCGTTTGACTCGTTTGACTCGTTTGACTCGTTTGACTCGTTTGATTGGTTCGACACGATTGTCTCGATTGACTCGTCTGACACGTTCGACACGTTCGACTCGTTTGACTCGTTCGACTCGTTCCACTCGTTCGACTCGTTCGACTCGTTCGACTCGTTCGACTCGTTCGACTCGTTCGATTCGTTTGACTCGTTCGACTCGTTTGACTCGTTCGACTCGTTTGACTCGATTGACTCATTCGACTCGTTTGACTCGATTGACTCGTTTGACTCGATTGACTCGTTTGACCCGTTTGACTCGTTTGACTCGTTGGACTCTTTTGACTCGTTTGACTCGTTTGACTAGTTTGACTCGTTTGACTCGTTTGACTCGTTTGACTCGTTTGACTCGTTTGACTCGTTTGACTCGTTTGATTCGTTTGACTCGTTTGACTCGTTTGACTCGTTTGACACGTTTGTCTCGTTTGACTCGTTTGACTCGTTTGACTCGTTTGACTCGTTTGACTCGTTTGACTCGTTTGATTCGTTTGACTCGTATGACTCGTTTGACTCGTTTGACTCGTTTGACTCGTTTGACTCGTTTGACTCGTTCGACTCGTTCGACTCGTTCGACTCGTTTGACTGGTTTGACTCGTTTGACCCGTTTGACCAGTTTGACACGTTTGACTCGTTTGACTCGATTGTCCTGTTCGACCCGTTTGACTCGTTTCACTCGTTTAACTCGTTTCACTCGTTTAACTCGTTTCACTCGTTTCACTCGATTCACTCGTTTCACTCGATTCACTCGTATCACTCGTTTCACTCGTTTGACTCGTTTGACTCGTTTGACCCGGTTGACTCGATCGACTCGTTCGACTCGTTCGACTCGTTCGACTCGTTCGACTCGTTCGACTCGTTCGACTCGTTCGACTCGTTCGACTCGTTCGACTCGTTCGACTCGTTCGACTCGTTCGACTCGTTCGACTCGTTCGACTCGTTCGACTCGTTCGACTCGTTCGACTCGTTCGACTCGTTCGACTCGTTCGACTCGTTCGACTCGTTCGACTCGTTCGACTCGTTCGACTCGTTCGACTCGTTCGACTCGTTCGACTCGTTCGACTCGTTCGACTCGTTCGACTCGTTCGACTCGTTCGACTCGTTCGACTCGTTCGACTCGTTCGACTCGTTCGACTCGTTCGACTCGTTCGACTCGTTCGACTCGTTCGACTCGTTCGACTCGTTCGACTCGTTCGACTCGTTCGACTCGTTCGACTCGTTCGACTCGTTCGACTCGTTCGACCCGGTTGACTCGATTGACTCGTTTGACTCGATTGACTCGTTCGACTCGTTAGACTCGTTAGACTCGTTTGACTCGGTTGGCTCGTTTAACTCGCTTGACTCGATTGTCCTGTTCAAACCGTTTGACTCGTTTGACTCGTATGACTCGTTTGACTCGATTGTCCTGTTCGACCCGTTTGACTCGTTCGACGCGTTTGACCCGTTTCACTCGTTCGACTCGTTCGACTCGTTCGACTCGTTCGACTCGTTCGACTCGTTCGACTCGTTCGACTCGTTTGGTTCGTTCCACTCGCTTGACTCGCTCGACTCGATCGACTCGATCGACTCGATCGACTCGTTTGACTCGATCGACTCGTTTGTCTCGATCGACTCGTTTGACTCGATCGACTCGTTTGATTCGATCGACTCGTTTGACTCGATCGACTCGTTTGACTCGATCGACTCGTTTGACTCGATTGTCCTGTTCGACCCGTTCGACCCGTTCGACTCGTTCGACTCGTTCGACTCGTTTGGCTCGTTCAACTCGCTTGACTCGATTCTCCTGTCCGACCCGTTTGACTCGTTTGACTCGTTTGTCTCGTTTGACTCGTTTGACTCGTTTGACTCGTTTGACTCGTTTCACTCGTTTGACTCGTTTGACTCGTTTGACTCGTTTGACTCGTTTGACTCGTTTGATTGGTTCGACACGATTTACTCGATTGACTCGTCTGACACGTTTGACTCGTTTGCCTCGATTGGCTCGTTTAACTCGCTTGACTCGATTGTCCTGTTCGACCCGTTTGACTCGATTGTCCTGTTCGACCCGTTTGACTCGTTTCACTCTTTTGACTCTTTTGACTCGTTTGACTCGTTTGACTCGTTTGACTCGTTTGACTCGTTTGACTCGTTTGACTCGTTTGACTCGATTGACTCGTTTGACTCGTTTGACTCGTTTGACTCGTTTGACTCGATTGACTCGTTTGACTCGTTTGACTCGTTTGACTCGTTATACTCGTTTGACCCCTTTGACTCGTTTGACTCGTTTGACACGATTGACTCGGTTGACTTCTTTGACTCGTTTGACTCGTTTGACTCGTTTGACTCGTTTGACTCGTTCGACTCGTTTGACTCGTTTGACTCGTTTGACTCGATTGTCCTGTTCGACCCGTTTGACCCATTTGACTCGTTTGACTCGTTTGACTCGTTTGACTCGATTGACTCGTTTGACTCGTTTGACTCGTTTGACTCGTTCGACTCGCTAGACTCGATTGTCCTGTTCGACCCATTTGACACGTTTGACTCGTTTGACTCTTTTGACTCGTTCGACTCGTTTGACTCATTTGACTCGTTTGACTCGATTGTCCTGTTCGACCCGTTTGACCCGTTTGTCCCGTTTGACACGTTTGACTCGATTGACTCGTTCGACTCGTTCGACTCGTTCGACTCGTTCGACTCGTTTGACTCGTTTGACTCGTTTGACTCGTTGGACTCGTATGACTCGTTTGACCCGTTTGACTCGTTTGACTCGTTTGACTCGATTGACTCGTTTGACTCGTTTGACTCGTTCGACCCGTTCGACCCGTTCGACTCGTTCGACCCGTTCGACTCGTTCGACCCGTTCGACTCGTTCGACCCGTTCGACTCGTTCGACCCGTTCGACTCGTTCGACCCGTTCGACCCGTTCGACTCGTTCGACCCGTTCGACTCGTTCGACCCGTTCGACCCGTTCGACCCGTTCGACCCGTTCGACCCGTTCGACCCGTTCGACCCGTTCGACTCGTTCGACCCGTTCGACTCGTTCGACCCGTTCGACTCGTTCGACCCGTTCGACTCGTTCGACTCGTTCGACTCGTTCGACTCGTTCGACTCGTTCGACTCGTTCGACTCGTTCGACTCGTTCGACTCGTTCGACTCGTTCGACTCGTTCGACTCGTTCGACTCGTTCGACTCGTTCGACTCGTTCGACTCGTTCGACTCGTTCGACTCGTTCGACTCGTTCGACTCGTTCGACTCGTTCGACTCGTTCGACTCGTTCGACTCGTTCGACTCGTTCGACTCGTTCGACTCGTTCGACTCGTTCGACTCGTTCGACTCGTTCGACTCGTTCGACTCGTTCGACTCGTTCGACTCGTTCGACTCGTTCGACTCGTTCGACTCGTTCGACTCGTTCGACTCGTTCGACTCGTTCGACTCGTTCGACTCGTTCGACTCGTTCGACTCGTTCGACTCGTTCGACTCGTTCGACTCGTTCGACTCGTTCGACTCGTTCGACTCGTTCGACTCGTTCGACTCGTTCGACTCGTTCGACTCGTTCGACTCGTTCGACTCGTTCGACTCGTTCGACTCGTTCGACTCGTTCGACTCGTTCGACTCGTTCGACTCGTTCGACTCGTTCGACTCGTTCGACTCGTTCGACTCGTTCGACTCGTTCGACTCGTTCGACTCGTTCCACTCGTTCGACTCGTTCGACTCGTTCGACTCGTTCGACTCGTTCGACTCGTTCGACTCGTTCGACTCGTTTGACTCGTATGACTCGTTTGACTCGTTTGGCTCGTTTGACTCGTTTGGCTCGTTCAACTCGCTTGACTCGATTGTCCTGTTTGACTCGTTTGACTCGTTTGACTCGTTTGACTCGTTTGACTCGTTTGACTCGTTTGACTCGATTGACTCGTTTGACTCGTTTGACTCGTTTGACTCGTTTGACTCGTTTGACTCGTTCGACTCGTTTGACTCGTTTGACTCGTTTCACTCGCTTGACTCGATTGTCCTGGTCGACACGTTTGACTCGTTTGACTCGTTTGACTCGTTTGACTCGTTTGACTCGTTTGACTCGTTTGACTGGTTTGACTCGTTTACTCGTTTGGCTCGTTTGACTCGTTTGACTCGTTTTACTCGTTTGACTCGTTTGACTCGTTTGACTCGTTTGACTCGTTTGACTCGTTTGACTCGTTTGACTCGTTTGACACGTTTGACTCGTTTGACTGGTTTGACTCGTTTACTCGTTTGGCTCGTTTGACTCGTTTGACTCGTTTTACTCGTTTGACTCGTTTTACTCGTTTGACTCGTTTGACTCGTTTGACCCGTTTGAATCGTGTGACTAGTTTGACTCGATTGGCTCGTTTGACTCGTTTGACTCGTTTGACTCGTTTGACTCGTTTGACTCGTTTGACTCGTTTGACTCGTTTGACTCGTTTGACTCGTTTGACTCGTTTGACCCGTTTGACTCGTTTGACTCGTTTGACTCGTTTGACTCGTTTGACTCGTTTGACTCGTTAGACTCGTTTGACTCGTTTGGCTCGTTCAACTCGCTTGACTCGATTGTCCTGTTCGACCCGTTTGACTCGTTTGACTCGTTTGACTCGTTTGACTCGTTTGACTCGTTTGACTCGTTTGACTCGTTTGACTCGTTTGACTCGTTTGACTCGTTTGACTCGTTTGACTCGTTTGACTCGTTTGACTCGTTTGACTCGTTTGACTCGTTTGACTCGTTTGACTCGTTTGACTCGTTTGACTCGTTTGACTCGTTTGACTCGTTTGACTCGTTTGACTCGTTTGACTCGTTTGACTCGTTTGACTCGTTTGACTCGTTTGACTCGTTTGACTCGTTTGACTCGTTTGACTCGTTTGACTCGTTTGACTCGTTTGACTCGTTTGACTCGTTTGACTCGTTTGACTCGTTTGACTCGTTTGACTCGTTTGACTCGTTCGACCCGTTTGACCCTTTTGACTCGTTTGATTCGTTTGACTCGTTTGGCTCGTTCAACTCGCTTGACTCGATTGTCCTGTTCGACCCGTTCGACCCGTTTGACTCGATTGACTCGTTTGACTCGTTTGACTCGTTTCAGTCGAGCCAAACGAGTCAAACGAGTCTAACGAGTCAAACGAGTCAAACGAGTCAAACGAGTCAAACGAGTCAAACGAGTCAAACGAGTCAAACGAGTCAAACGAGTCAAACGAGTCAAACGAGTCAAACGAGTCAAACGAGTCAAACGAGTCAAACGGGTCGAACAGGACAATCGAGTCAAGCGAGTTGAACGAGCCAAACGAGCCAAACATGTCAAACGAGTCAAACGAATCATACGAGTCAAACTTGTCAATCGAGTCAAACGAGTCAAACGAGTCAAACGAATCAAACGAGTCAAACCAGTCAATCGAGTCAAACGAGTCAATCGAGTCCAATGAGTCAAACGAGTCAAACGAGTCAAACGAGTCAAACGAGTCGAACGAGTCAAACGAGTCAAACGAGTCAAACGAGTCAAACGAGTCGAACGAGTCGAACGAGTCGAACGAGTCGAACGAGTCGAACGAGTCGAACGAGTCGAACGAGTCGAACGAGTCGAACGAGTCGAACGAGTCGAACGAGTCGAACGAGTCGAACGAGTCGAACGAGTCGAACGAGTCGAACGAGTCGAACGAGTCGAACGAGTCGAACGAGTCGAACGAGTCGAACGAGTCGAACGAGTCGAACGAGTCGAACGAGTCGAACGAGTCGAACGAGTCGAACGAGTCGAACGAGTCGAACGAGTCGAACGAGTCGAACGAGTCGAACGAGTCGAACGAGTCGAACGAGTCGAACGAGTCGAACGAGTCGAACGAGTCGAACGAGTCGAACGAGTCGAACGAGTCGAACGAGTCGAACGAGTCGAACGAGTCGAACGAGTCGAACGAGTCGAACGAGTCGAACGAGTCGAACGAGTCGAACGAGTCGAACGAGTCGAACGAGTCGAACGAGTCGAACGAGTCGAACGAGTCGAACGAGTCGAACGAGTCGAACGAGTCGAACGAGTCGAACGAGTCGAACGAGTCGAACGAGTCGAACGAGTCGAACGAGTCGAACGAGTCGAACGAGTCGAACGAGTCGAACGAGTCGAACGAGTCGAACGAGTCGAACGAGTCGAACGAGTCGAACGAGTCGAACGAGTCGAACGAGTCGAACGAGTCGAACGAGTCGAACGAGTCGAACGAGTCGAACGAGTCGAACGAGTCGAACGAGTCGAACGAGTCGAACGAGTCGAACGAGTCGAACGAGTCGAACGAGTCGAACGAGTCGAACGAGTCGAACGAGTCGAACGAGTCGAACGAGTCGAACGAGTCGAACGAGTCGAACGAGTCGAACGAGTCGAACGAGTCGAACGAGTCGAACGAGTCGAACGAGTCGAACGAGTCGAACGAGTCGAACGAGTCGAACGAGTCGAACGAGTCGAACGAGTCGAACGAGTCGAACGAGTCGAACGAGTCGAACGAGTCGAACGAGTCGAACGAGTCGAACGAGTCGAACGAGTCGAACGAGTCGAACGAGTCGAACGAGTCGAACGAGTCGAACGAGTCGAACGAGTCGAACGAGTCGAACGAGTCGAACGAGTCGAACGAGTCGAACGAGTCGAACGAGTCGAACGAGTCGAACGAGTCGAACGAGTCGAACGAGTCGAACGAGTCGAACGAGTCGAACGAGTCGAACGAGTCGAACGAGTCGAACGAGTCGAACGAGTCGAACGAGTCGAACGAGTCGAACGAGTCGAACGAGTCGAACGAGTCGAACGAGTCGAACGAGTCGAACGAGTCGAACGAGTCGAACGAGTCGAACGAGTCAAACGAGTCCAATGGGTCAAACGAGTCAAACGAGTCCAATGGGTCAAACGGGTCGAACAGGACAATCGAGTCAAACGAGTGAAACGAGTGAAACGAGTCAAGCGAGTGAAAAGAGTCAAGCGAGTGAAACGAGTCAAGCGAGTGAAACGAGTCAAACGAGTCAAACGAGTCAAACGAGTCAAACGAGTCAAACGAGTCAAACGAGTCAGACGAGTCAAACCAGTCAAACGAGTCAAACGAGTCAAACGGGTCAAACGGGTCGAACAGGACAATCGAGTCAAACGAGTCAAACGAGTCAAACGAGTCAAACGAGTCAAACGAGTCAAACGAGTCAAACGAGTCAAACGAGTCAAACGAGTCAAACGAGTCAAACGAGTCAAACGAGTCAAACGAGTCAAACGAGTCAAACGAGTCAAACGAGTCAAACGAGTCAAACGAGTCAAACGAGTCAAACGAGTCAAACGAGTCAAACGAGTCAAACGAGTCAAACGAGTCAAACGAGTCAAACGAGTCAAACGAGTCAAACGAGTCAAACGAGTCAAACGAGTCAAACGAGTCAAACGAGTCAAACGAGTCAAACGAGTCAAACGAGTCAAACGAGTCAAACGAGTCAAACGAGTCAAACGAGTCAAACGAGTCAAACGAGTCAAACGAGTCAAACGAGTCAAACGAGTCAAACGAGTCAAACGAGTCAAACGAGTCAAACGAGTCAAACGACTCAAACGGGTCGAACAGGACAATCGAGTCAAACGAATCAAACGTGTCAAACGAGTCAAACGAGTCAAACGAGTCAAACGAGTCAAACGAGTCAAACGAGTCAAACGAGTCAAACGAGTCAAACGAGTCAAACGAGTCAAACGAGTCAAACGAGTCAAACGAGTCAAACGAGTCAAACGAGTCAAACGAGTCAAACGAGTCAAACGAGTCAAACGAGTCAAACGAGTCAAACGAGTCAAACGAGTCAAACGAGTCAAACGAGTCAAACGAGTCAAACGAGTCAAACGAGTCAAACGAGTCAAACGAGTCAAACGAGTCAAACGAGTCAAACGAGTCAAACGAGTCAAACGAGTCAAACGAGTCAAACGAGTCAAACGAGTCAAACGAGTCAAACGAGTCAAACGAGTCAAACGAGTCAAACGAGTCAAACGAGTCAAACGAGTCAAACGAGTCAAACGAGTCAAACGAGTCAAACGAGTCAAACGAGTCAAACGAGTCAAACGAGTCAAACGAGTCACACGAGTCACACGAGTCAAACGAGTCAAACGAGTCAAACGAGTCAAACGAGTCAAACGAGTCAAACGAGTCAATCGAGTCAAACGAGTCAAACGAGTCAAACGAGTCAAACGAGTCAAACGAGTCAATCGAGTCAATCGAGTCAAACGAGTCAATCGAGTCAAACGAGTCAAACGAGTCAAACGTGTCAAACGAGTCAAACGAGTCAAACGAGTCAAACCAGTCAAACGAGTCAAACGAGTCAAACGAGTCAAACGAGTCAATCGAGTCAAACGAGTCAAACGAGTCAAACGAGTCAAACGAGTCAAACGAGTCAAACGAGTCAAACGAGTCAAGCGAGTCAAACGAGTCAAACGAGTCAAACGAGTAAAACCAGTCAAACGAGTCAAACGAGTCAAACGAGTCAGTAGTTAGGCTATGCGGATTGTGGACCAAGTGGTGGCGAGGGGGTGAGGCGGGGCGGGGGGGTACCGCGCAACGCGCTATAGCGCGGGATTGGTGAGGGGGTGAGGCGGGGAGGGGGGTAACGCGCTATAGCGTGTGATCGGTAAGGGGGTGAGGTGGGGAGGGGGTACCGAGTTTGTAGCTGAGGGGGATGACGTCATAGGGGAGGGGGAATTCAAAATGGCGTCGACCGAGTTCGTAGGTGAGGGGGATGATGTCACAGGGGAGGGGGAATTCAAAAATCCAAATTTTCAAAATGGCGCAGCGCGCGCAATTTGAGTTCGTAGGTGAGGGGGACGACGTCACAGGGGAGGGAGGGCGGATTTCAAAAATTCAAAATGGCGTCGTGCGCATTTCCAAGTGGCGCCACCTAGGCGTCGTGCGCATTTTCAAGTGGCGCCACCTATTGGGTGTTCGAGGTACTTTGGGCCCGCGTTGGTATTTGGGCCCGAGGCGGTAATTTCCAAGTGGCGCCACCTATTGGGTGTTTGAGGTACTTCGGTCCTGCGTCGGTATTTGGGCCCGAGGCGGTAATTCCATAGGTTTTCATACATTTAGTATTGGCGCCACCTGTTGGATGTTTAAGGAACTTTGGGCACGCGTCGCCGCCGCGCAATCTCCGTACGCTCGCGGGATCGGTGCGCAGGCGCGACCGCGGCCGATTCGTGGAAATTCGCGTCTTCGATGTACGGAAGAGGGTGGACCTTGATTTCTGAGAAAGAGGGTGGTTCGTGATTTCTGAGAAAAGATAAGGAATCATGATGCGCGACAGGATTGAACACGTTTCGGCGCCTACGTGCATGTGCTTTATGCAGTGTGTTTATATTTGAATCGTGGGACCGATACAGCGTACGTGCAATGATGTAAACATATCCAGTATTTTAATGATCGAGGAGGTTGTAGATCAATCATCGCGGCAGCGCATGGTGTAAACACTACATTGCACCGTACATATAGCGATAAGGAATCATGACGCGCGATAGGATTGCGATGTACGGAAGAGGGTGGACCTTGATTTCTGAGAAAGAGGGTGGTTCATGATTTCTGCGAAAAGATGAGTGCACGCGCTTCATGCCGTGTGTGTTTATATTTGAATCGTGGGATCGATACGGCATACGTGCAATAATGTAAACATATCGAGCATTTTAATGATCGCGGGGTTGTAAGTCAATCAGCGCGGCATCGCATGGTGTAAACACTACATTGCACCGCGCGATGCTGTGTTTATGTTTGAATCATGGGACCGATACAGCCCACGTGCAATGGTATAAACATATAGCGATAATTATTCGGGGTAGAGTTCCGAGTATTTATGATCGAGAACAGGGTGAGCGTCCTTATCGAGGAGGCTGTAAGTCAAGCGTCGTGGGAACGCGTAAGGGCGAAAAGAATTTGTACATAGACCCGCTGGCATCTGGGTTACAATAGACCAGTGTCAGGACCCACCCCTTATCGACTATTAACATTCGCCAAGACCATGCCTCTAAGAAGTGTCATCGAGAAAACGTGACGTCCTTGAAGAATGAATTAGGCGTTGCGTTCGCGTAAGCATCCCATGTAACCTAAAACGATAATTGTTCATGGTAACGTTCCAAGTATTTTCACGATCGAGAACAGGGCGACGTCTCAATTATCCTTCTCGAGAGGCTGCAAGTCAAGCGTCGTGGGCGCGTGTAAGGGCGAAGAGAAATCGACATAGACCCACGGCCATCTATTAATCGGGGTGGAGTTCCAAGTATTTTCATGATCGAGAACAGCGAGTGCCCTTATCGATGTGACTGTAAGTCAAGCGTCACTACAGCCCATGGTGTAAACACTACATTGCACCGCGCGAAGTCGCGTGTTTATATTTGAATCGATGGAATAGTATATCGATCGGCTGGGGGGTGAAAAGAATTTTGAAGATACGTTCGAACCGCAACTAACGTAAACATAGCGCGACTAGGGTAGGTGGTTAGTATATTAAACCTGCAGTCGCTCGATGAATATCGTGAAACACGTTACGCGTGCATAAGTATCGCGAGACATGGTCTTTCTCCCGAGTTCATTCGAGTTGTTACGTGGGATGATCCCACTGTTGCGTACCGTAGAACAGTGTGACGACTGGTTTATATCGTGCAACGAGTATATGCGCCTTTTGCATTCTTATTATAATACTCGAAGGGTATCGGCATTTGAACAAGAACGTTTGACATTACTTAAGAGTAGTGTTGAAATAGTGCGAACGTGTGTCCGAAATAAAATAGCGTGCATACTCGCGGAACTGGACGCGCGAGACGCATTGCTTGCATCATCATCTTCCGATGACGATTACGATGGTGGAGTGAGCCCTTTATCGACGACGCTGCAGTTGGATGACGAATCACTGACGATCGAGAGGCATAAGATCCGCGACGCGTTAAGCGCACCGACATTATCCGAGACGTCGTGGATTAGCATCTTTCGATACGGATTTATGCAATTGTCGCGCAAGCATCGTCAATTGTTACGACATATCGCGCGATATAGTACTGCGGGTAAATGTACATTGTATTGCATCGTTGATGATAAGGACGTGTACCGTAAGCGGACAAAGTACATTACCGCGATCGTGTGTACGCCGTTGACACTTCTACACGACATCGAGAACGGTACGATCGAATTACGGGAAGTACTTAGTCCTGATACATCAACAATTACCGTGACGGGGTTTTTGTGTCGGGAATTGACTCGATTTTTGGACGATCGTACGAGTCTGCAGCGAAACTCAAGGCTCGTCCTTGTACCGCCGAGTTTTCGATTTCCTGATTTGAATCATGATCGAATTACCTGGAAGAGTCGCATCATGAAATCAGACGAAATCAGACGTCTCTGGGAAAATTAACTATTCGTGAAGTGAACTATTTATGGACTATTTGTGAACTATTTGTGGAAAAAACAAAACAAAACAAAAAATGGATGTGTTCATGGATACGTACAGGGTTTTAACCCAAATGTCTAAACTTTTACGCGGAATTGCGGAATTCCGAACCTGGGCGGATCAGTGTGACGCGTGTATACAGCTCATCGTCGAGTACCAGTCGAGGGGAGGAGTATCCGTGGCCGCGAAACAGCACCTAGTGTCGCTAATCGCGCAAATAACGACATTACACGCGAACGTGCGGGATGTGTTTTCGAAATTTGGGTGTGGGCATTCGAGTCGATCTACGAAACCCAAAGTCGTATGGGAAAACGTGGAATCGGCGTTTGCAGGCCGCATTTCAACCGGTGTAGCCATTAACTTGGGCTTCATCGACCCGCGTCGATTTTTAGAGGGTGCTCGACGCAAATAATGTCACGCGTCACGGACGCTATCACGGAACATAATGGCGTGTCCGTAAATACAATCTTGAACGCGGAGTTTACGCAGGGTGAAAATACAGATATGAAAAGTTTCGGAACGCGAAATCATGTACTCTTAATGAATTCGAATGTGCGCGAGTGGTACTCGAAGTCTGTGGTCGCTCCCACGCTAGTGGCGCTCGACGAGTTTCAGGATCGTGACAGTGGATGGACCCTAAGGGCCGTGCTAAACATTGTAGTAAATATTAATAGACACAATCCACTTCGAGCCGGGTGCGACGTATCGCTTCCGCGCGCCGTCGTCCTGAAGAAAGCGGTGGTGAACATAAAGAGCAGAGACAATGCGTGCTTCTTATGGTCCGTGGTAGTTAGTCTATTCCCTGCTACTACGCATGTGGATAGGGTGGCATCGTATCCACACTATTCAACGGTGCTCCACACTGACGGCATGACGCTTCCCGTGACGTTGAATCAGCTGGCGAAGTTCGAGACTTTGAACAACGTGTCCATAAACGTGTACACGTGGTCCGACGGAAGCTGCGCGCCGCTGCGTTTGACCGAGGACAAGCAAGAGAGACACGCCAACCTGCTACTGGTACAGGACCCCGAGGACCCCCAACGATACCATTTCGCGTGCATTCGCAACATGTCGAGATTGATTTCAAATCAACTCAGCAACCACAAGAGTGAAGTATTCGTTTGCGAACGGTGAGTAAAATATGGAATATTTTGATCAAATGTATTATTTATTGATTCATTCCTTTTATTGTTGTCATTGCAGATGTCTGAGCTACTTCTATTCGTCGGAGCGATTGACGAAGCATACCGTGGACTGTCAACGTCTGAACGAGTGTGCAATTGAATTACCGTCTGCGAAGGATAAATGGTTGAAGTTTAAACACTTCAAGAATAAAGAACGAGCGCCATTCATCGTATATGCGGACTTCGAATGCATGCTGGAAGACGTCGAGCCTGCGGAGCTGAATCGCACATACACATACCAACAGCACCGAGTGTACAGCGTGGGATACTACATTCAGTGTTCCACCGATGCGTCTCTGTGTCGTTATCGGATGTATCGCCACGAAACCGAGTGCGTGCAGTGGTTCGTGCAGGAACTCAGAGACTTTGCGAACATCGCGTATTCGTGGTTGCGGAACGCGAAACCGATGAAACCGCTGACTAAACAACAGTGGCGAAGTCATACCGACGCGATCGTGTGTCACGTGTGCGAGCAACCCTTTGCCGATAAGGACAAAAAAGTGCGCGATCATTGTCACTCGACGGGCGAGTACCGCGGCGCGGCTCACGTAACGTGTAATTTACAGTTTCAACGTTCGTACACGATACCGGTGGTATTCCATAATCTATCCGGATACGACGCGCATTTCATAATTAAAGAGTTGGCGTCCGCGTTCGAGGGGCAGATCGACCTGCTGCCGGTGACGAAGGAGCGATACATATCGTTCACTAAACATGTGAAGGGAATCGACGCCGAGAATAAAGATTGGCAGAGGGGTTGAAGTTCCGTTTCATAGATTCGTTGAAGTTCTTAGCCGCTAGTCTGGAGAAACTCGCTTCGGACCTCGGCAAAGAACGACTCGTGATTCTACGACGCGAATTTCAATCCCTGTCGGACGGGCAGTTCAATCTTCTAGCGCGGAAGGGCGTCTTCCCATACGACTATGTATCGTCGTACGCCAAGCTGAACGATACGTGTTTACCGTCCCGCGAAGCGTTCTATAATCGATTGAACGATATCGCCGTGTCGGATCTCGATTACGCGCACGCCTCGAACGTATGGAATACTTTCCGTGCACGAACATTGGGCGAGTACAGCGATTTGTATTTAAAAACGGACGTATTGTTACTCGCTGACGTATTCGAGAGTTTCCGTACAGACTGTATCGCGAGTTACGACTTAGATCCCGCGCATTACTTCACACTTCCAAGTTTTACGTGGGACGCGATGCTCAAGTACACCGGTATACGGTTAGAGCTTCTGACGGATGTGGACATGCTACTGTTCGTCGAGCGTGGGATACGCGGTGGTCTGAGTCAATGCTCGCACAGGCACGCGGTGGCCAACAACAAACACCTGCCGACCCCGAAGTACGACAAGTCGAAGCCTTCAACGTATCTGATGTACTTCGACGTCAACAACTTGTACGGATGGGCTATGTCACAGGCGATGCCGCACGGAGGGTTTCAATGGCTGGACGACGCGACCGTGGCGGAGCTCGATGTATCAGCCTTGCCCGACGACGATGCACCCGAGGGATATCTGTTGGAGGTTGACATCGAATACCCTAAGGATATTCACAACGCGCACGCTGATCTTCCATTCTGCCCGGTACGCGAGCACGCACCCCACGGTGACCAGACCAAGCTGCTTGCCACGCTCGACAATAAGGAGCGATATATAATTCATTATCGCTACCTGAAACAGTGTATACGCCACGGATTACGCGTGACGCGAATTCATCGAGTGTTGCGATTCGATCAGTCGCATTGGTTGCGCGACTATATTCAATTGAACACCGATTTGAGGACGCGCGCCACGAGTGAATTTCAGAAGACTCTTTATAAATTAATGAACAATGCGGTGTATGGAAAAACAATGGAGAATGTGCGGAAACGCGTAGATGTGCGACTGGTGACGCGGTGGGACGGTCGTTATGGTGCGGAAGCGCTGATCGCGAAGCCAAACTTTCATAGTCGGACGATCTTCTCCGAGCAGTTGGTGGCCATCGAAATGCGTAAACTCAAAGTGAAGTTCGATAAACCAATATACGTGGGTATGAGTGTGCTCGACGTGTCGAAGGAGTGTTTGTATGAATTTCACTATGCATATATGCGTGCGGAGTTCGGTGATCGGTGTAAGGTACTGTACACCGACACCGACAGTTTAATGTATAGTGTGGAATGCGAGGATGTATACGAGACGATGAAGCGCGACATCGCCCGATTCGACACTAGTGATTACGCGGTAGACAATCCTTATGGTATGCCCCGCGTAAATAAAAAGGTGCCAGGACTCATGAAAGATGAGAATAACGGCGCCTTGATGACCGAGTTCGTCGGATTGAGGTCGAAGATGTACGCGACTAGAACGTTTAACGCATCGGCTGAGGTTATGAATGAAATTAAAAAAGTGAAGGGTGTGCGGAGACACGTGGTTGCGAATGAGGTAAAATTCGATGATTATATTAGCTGTCTTCGTGATCTCGCCGAGAAAACGGTTAGACAGAATAATATACGTTCTAAGCAGCACGATGTATATTCTGTGAGCGAGGAAAAGAACGCGCTCAGTCCGTTTGACGACAAGCGGTGTATCCTAGCCGATCGTATCACCACCCTTCCGTGGGGGCATTATCGCATCTCCCAGCTCCAAACCCACGAGCTCCTCAAGGTCGAGTCCACCCGCGCTGCCCGCCGCGCCGCACGCCGCGCCGCCCGCCGCGCTCCCGTTATTAATATTTAATATTTAATATTTAATATTTATTGTATTTTATATGTGTTGGTATAAATGTATATATGTATATATATGTATAAATTTTTTTTTTATTTTATTAAGAATAATTGTATGTATATACAGGGTGTCCCAAAAATGTCGGAGTTCCTTGAAAGGGGTGACTCAGGGGGTGATTTGAAACAACTTTTTCCTTAGCGAAAATATTGTCCGAAGTTTCGTTTAGGAGATATTAACAAAAACCCCCGACCAATCAGAGCGCGCGCCTTCCGCCCGAGCTCCCGCGGTAGCGTTGGCTACGCGGTAGGCGGCTGCGCTTGTACTACGAACGTACGAACAAGCAAGTCGGCATGCATCGAAGTAAACCGCGTTACACAGACTTTTTTTCAACAGAATCTTAAATAATAATTGTTTGAGGTGAGAGGACAAGAAATACATCAATTTCATTTTCAAATAAGGCATAAACTAAATGGTAATGTACCAGAAAATGTACGACAAGTGATCGTAATTCGTTATTGAGGTAAAAATCCGTAGATTAATAACGGCCAACATAACTAAAGTTAAAAAATAATATCAGGTGTATGAATAAATTGTTTCCGACTGGATTTACACAATCAGTACAAAGCTACCGAATTTCTATCGCGGTGATGTTCGTAAGCTGCCAGAAAAATGGCGAAAGGTAATTAACAGTAATGGAAATTGTTTCGATGATTGAAATGTTTTCATATTTTTTAAATCAAACTGTTATTGTACCTACCCTAAAATCGAACAGAATTTATTTCTACACCTAATAATCACCAATAAATTAAATAAAACTCACCCTTTCGGACATTCCTTTCCTTTCTTTTCGGAAAGCTGTGTCACTAAGTAGGTCACTGTACCGATCCTGGTCATCGGTGGACGAAAAGTTTTATGGCAGGGTAGCGCTCGGTGCTCAGCTGATCGCAGGTATACGACACCACCCGAAGGTAAGGGTCGTAACGTCAAGTGCGTCCAGGTTAATGTACCGAATATTCACTTCACTGCACGGCCACTAACACTGATCACTTAATTTATTTTTCTTGGAACGTGTTGTTCCTACGTTATAAAAATTGTCTATCCACACCTCCGCACGTACGATCAGCTGTCTTTGGACGGCCTGCAAAGTTTGTGGTATTATGTTCGTCACCGCAGCGTGAATTCGCACAACGATGTTCAGAATAATTTTGACGCCAAACGCCGAATCGTACCCTAGCTTGGGGTTTGGATATGCGGGTATTCCCGTGAAAACGCTCGCACAGTAGCACTTGCGTCCCCGTTGTTCCGGGCGTACAGCCACAACATCGCGTAATAGGTATTATTGGGCCGTGAACATTTCTGCGACGAGATTGCTAGCTGACTGACAGGATTTTTCCCAAGCAACTTCCTCTACCCCCAAGTAGCTTCTCTCGTTCCATTATGAGTTAACTCCCACCAGGACAAGAGGCTTTAGGTAAAAAGAAGCCAGCACATTTTCGAAACACACGTGCTTCGCAGAAGTGCAACGAACGAACCGTCGTACACTTTCACAAAAGCCCGCGCTCCGTCCTTTTACTGCCAATGTACCCAATGCTTCGAGGTAGGCAGCAGACACCACGTGTTTCGGTTCGAAAGGGTCCGAAGAGAAGAGAAACAGAAAGTCTTCGAGTTGCTATAAAGAAGAAAATGCATACCATTCCTGTTTCCCCTTTCCGATATCCTGATTTCACGTCTGCTACGAGGCGGAACCAATTAAGTCATAAATTATCCAAAACTGTAGGCAACCGTTCTCTACCGCCGACTAGCGGGACAATACGGGCATAAACCGCGACCCTGGCGAAATGCTCTGGCCGATCAGCCTGATTAATTTCGGGGAAGCAGAATTTAAAAAGTATTATCCAACATCAATACGCCTCGCGGAGAGACACGGGAAAAAAAGGGGTAGTCCGCTGACAGCGCGTGGTCCCGCTTGCGTCGTCCTGTCCGCTGACAGCGCGTGATCCCGCCTGCGTCGTGCTTCCTTCAAATTAAAGACAGATCCCTTATCTCTCGAGTATAAACACGCGCTCGATTTTCAAAACAAAAGCACGCGTTGACGTGTTCCGTGCGAGAGAAGGTGGACTTGAAGTCCGATTGGTCCTAATCTAACCAATCTGCCCTGCATCCCTCCCAAACGGCCACTGTCTTGAAGAGGCCCACTTCACAGCAATATCTCTTCCAGGAGACCCACCTTCTCTCGCACGGAATACGTCGACGCATGCTTTTGTTTTGAAATTCGAGCGCGTGTTTATACACGAGAGATAAGCAGGCCCGATTGGTTCGTTTAGGACCAATCGAACTTCAAGCCCACCTTCTCTCGCAAGGAATACGTCGTCGCGTGCTTTTGTTTTGAAAATCGAGCGCGTCTTTATACTGGTGGGCCTCGGGGAGGAGATATTGCTGTGAAGAGGGCCTCTTCAAGACAGTGGCCGTTTGGGCGGGATGCAGGGCAGATTGGTTCGGTTACGACCAATCGGTCTTCAAGCCCACCTTTTCTCCCACGGAATACGTCGAGGCGTGCTTTTGTTTTGAAATTCGAGCGCGTGTTTATACTCGGGAGATAAGGGATTCGTCTTTAATTTGAAGGTAGGACGTAGCAGGCGGAACTACGCGCAGTTTTGGGTAATTTATGGCTTAGTTGGTTCCGCCTCGTAGCAGACGTGAAATCAGGATATCGGAAAGGGGAAACAGGAATGGTATGCATTTTCTTCTTTATAGCAACTCGAAGACTTTCTGTTTCTCTTCTCTTCGGACCCTTTCGAACCGAAACACGTGGTGTCTGCTGCCTACCTCGAAGCATTGGGTACATTGGCAGTAAAAGGACGGAGCGCGGGCTTTTGTGAAAGTGTACGACGGTTCGTTCGTTGCACTTCTGCGAAGCACGTGTGTTTCGAAAATGTGCTGGCTTCTTTTTACCTAAAGCCTCTTGTGCTGGTGGGAGTTAACTTATAATGGAACGAGAGAAGCTACTTGGGGGTAGAGGAAGTTGCTTGGGAAAAATCCTGTCAGTCAGCTAGCAATCTCGTCGCAGAAATGTTCACGGCCCAATAATATCTATTACGCGATGTTCTGGGTGTACGCCCGGAACAACGGGGACGCAAGTGCTACTGTGCGAGCGTTTTCACGGGAATACCCGCATATCCAAACCCCAAGCTAGGGTATGATTCGGCGTTTGGCGTCAAAATTATTCTGAACATCGTTGTGCGAATTCACGCTGCGGTGACGAACATAATACCACAAACTTTGCAGGCCGTCCAAAGACAGCTGATCGTACGTGCGGAGGTGTGGATAGACAATTTTTATAACGTAGGAACAACACGTTCCAAGAAAAATAAATTAAGTGATCAGTGTTAGTGGCCGTGCAGTGAAGTGAATATTCGGTACATTAACCTGGACGCACTTGACGTTACGACCCTTACCTTCGGGTGGTGTCGTATACCTGCGATCAGCTGAGCACCGAGCGCTACCCTGCCATAAAACTTTTCGTCCACCGATGACCAGGATCGGTACAGTGACCTACTTAGTGACACAGCTTTCCGAAAAGAAAGGAAAGGAATGTCCAAAAGGGTGAGTTTTATTTAATTTATTGGTGATTATCAGGTGTAGAAATAAATTCTGTTCGATTTTAGGGTAGGTACAATAACAGTTTGATTTAAAAAATATGAAAACATTTCAATCATCGAAACAATTTCCATTACTGTTAATTACCTTTCGCCATTTTTCTGGCAGCTTACGAACATCACCGCGATAGAAATTCGGTAGCTTTGTACTGATTGTGTAAATCCAGTCGGAAACAATTTATTCATACACCTGATATTATTTTTTAACTTTAGTTATGTTGGCCGTTATTAATCTACGGATTTTTACCTCAATAACGAATTATGATCACTTGTCGTACATTTTCTGTTACATTACCATTTAGTTTATGCCTTATTTGAAAATGAAATTGATGTATTTCTTGTCCTCTCACCTCAAACAATTATTATTTAAGATTCTGTTGAAAAAAAGTCTGTGTAACGCGGTTTACTTCGATGCATGCCGACTTGCTTGTTCGTACGTTCGTAGTACAAGCGCAGCCGCCTACCGCGTAGCCAACGCTACCGCGGGAGCTCGGGCGGAAGGCGCGCGCTCTGATTGGTCGGGGGTTTTTGTTAATATCTCCTAAACGAAACTTCGGACAATATTTTCGCTAAGGAAAAAGTTGTTTCAAATCACCCCCTGAATCACCCCTTTCAAGGAACTCCGACATTTTTGGGACACCCTGTATACTGTTGTAACCCGGTCAACGACCGAGAATTACAACCGTCGCGCATTCCGATAACACGCGCGGGCGCCAAGCACGGGCAACAACCCCCGAGCAACGTCAGCGTTCCCAGCGCGAAAAGCGAGTCGAAGACGGTGACCCCGCTGGTCCCCGCTTCGCCCCGGACTAGCTATAAGACTCTGTACAAACTACGAGCAGACGCTCTCTGATTAAGACCAGACACTCGATACAGTACGCGGTCCGACTGTCACCCAGATCGGGACAGAATAAACTTGTTTAACCTTACGGTGAGTTCCAACTCTTTAACCCGCAACGATCCCCTACCTTCGGTTTCTAACCGAATATCCTCGTCCCGGCGTTATCACCCGAACCTTTCGGAACCCGTTGGACGACGACTGTGAAGGACGACCCGGAGCACCCCGAGATTCTAGCCAGAATCTCGACCCCAGGCGCCTTGACACAACAAAATTGGTGGCAGCGGTGGGATCCTGCCAACGTAGGGAACAAGCCTGACCGACGGAGACAACAGGACTTAGCGGAGACAACGACCCACATAGCAGCTGGGCAACCTACTTCGCAGTATCGACAGACGTCTGCAGAGGACGCCGCCAGGAAAGTCCGCCTGTCCAAGCAGAGACGAACGATGCATCACCTGATCTACGTGCTGTAAGTGCGAAATACCACTCTCAGCGAATTCAGGCCGCACGCCGTTACTCTCATGCGCCGAGTAAAATCATTAGATGCGAATATCGAGCGTAATCTAGAACTAACCGAACGAAAGGAAATCCTTTCGCCTAGAACACTTCGCCGAAGTACTCCGCGTAGATTTTGTAAAGTACACCTGCGAAAACCCTCCGACGCACCGCTTTTCGACGCGACATTCGAAGCGTTACGCGAAATCAGGGAACGTACGCGACTTGCCATAGAATCTGAAACTAGCGATAATCACAGCGTTTCGGCCGAATTTCCGATTGCGTCGAGTCACACCAAACACGTAACCGCTAGGAGACTATACCCGTTCGACGAACTGGATTATAGTTTAATTCCGAGGGAAGATCTAGAAACTCATAACGAAATGTCGAACCCTATCGCGGGAGCCGCAAACGGGGACGCGGCACAGAGCCCCCTAGGAAACGGAGATCGTTTCGCGCACCTAGAAAGACTGCTCGCAGGAGTAACAGCCTCCCTAGCGAGCATGACCGACGGAATGTTAGCGATAAACGATAGGTTAGGAGCGATAGAGGCTAGGGAAGGTCCCTTACTGGACTCAGTAGATCGCGAAATAGAGAGACTAAGGGAAACCATAGACACCACACACGCAACTCCGGGCCCTTCAGGCAGGACCGCGGTCCGCTTCGACAATGTCCACGGACCAGAGGACGTACCGAGACGCGCTAGTCTATTCGTCCCAACTAACTTTGAAACAGACGACATACCAGACGTACCGACGAACATAGACAATTACAAATTCGTCAACGCACTAAGGGCCATACCCACGTTCGATGGGACGGACCCTCTAGAATTGCCCGGTTTTCTGACTGCTTGCAAATACGTTTACCACTCATCCCGAACGGCAGAAGAAAAGGCACAAATTTTAAGGGAAATAATATCAATGCGGATCAAGCGTACCGCCCTAGCCGAAGTACAGGTGCGTCGTATAACGTCGATGCAGGACCTAGAGGACGTACTGACTTCGGTGTACAAGCCTCCACGTACGGCCTCGACCGTACAAAGGGAATTATCACATAGTAGGCAGGGCGCCCACGAAGACGCACATCATTACGGAAATCGCGTATCCGCCCTAGTGAGGGAATTAATAGCAACCAGAATCCGCGATAAAGATGATACGGAGAGGAATGCATTAATCATAGAGATAAACCAGGAAATAGCGTTAACAGTTTTCGAGGACGGGCTCCAACGCGACCTAAAACTTCTAGTAAAATCACGGAGACCCGCCGATCTGCACGAGGCTATCACGATAGCCATAGAAGAAGAACGGTCAATGACAAGTCAACCGCCGACGTCAGCAGGAACACGTAGGACAAACTTCTCCTCACGCGCTTATCAAAATAGGGATAGAACAACACCACGGTACTGCAATAATTGTAGACGAACAGGGCACGACACTAAAGAGTGTTGGAAGACCCAGGATAGGGATAGGCCATTCCAAAAATTTTTTCCTTCAGAAAATACCCGGCGAATGCAACACATAGCCGCAAACGAAAAAGGTTGGAAATCAACAGGGTATAAACCAGAGGCGCGAGACGGAAACGCTGATCGCGAACATTCCGCGCAAGGCAACCGCGATAAGCCCGAATCGCCGAGACGCGACTCACCTACACGAGGAACCGCGAAACCCTTCCGCATGATTAAAATAGGATCGCTTTTCAAGAGCGGACACACCTCGGATAGGATAGAAGTAGAGATAAAAGATAGTAAAAATAAAAATACCGTAATGCTAATAGATAACGGGGCAGAAGTATCTCTAATTGCAAGAACAGTTCTCCCCGAAGACGTATTAATGGAACAAAGCGACGTTCTTTTAATTTCATTTTCGGGAGAAAAAACGAAGACGTTAGGGAAAATTAACGCCACGTTCTGCATAAACGGAAAAGAAGTCAAATACCCCTTGCACGTCATAGAAGGAAACATCCTAACGAACGCAGACGGAATATTAGGAGTAGATTTTCTCAAGGATAACAAAATAACCATAGATTACCCTAGTCAGAGCCTCCTAACCGATAGGAAACCTTGGAAAACCCTAGATAGAAGCATGGAAATAACTATACCCGCACGCGCACAACAATTGATACTAGTCCCGACGGATAGCAAACTGGACGGGATAATAGAAAAACAGCGACTAGCCGAAGGCATCTATTTAGGAGAAGGACTAACAACACCCGAAAATGGGAAATGCGTAGCATGCATTATGAATACAACCGCGGAAACAAAAACAATAATCATACCGCAAGTTAATTTAAGCGAAATAATAACCAACGAAATAGTCCGATGCAGCGATAGCGCCGCAGCTGTTCGCGCCTTGACCGTGAACGAATCGCTGACTACGCGCATTGCTCGAGTCATAGACCAGGTAGACTGCGGACACATGAACGAAGAAGAGAAGAAAACCATGAGTGAAATATGCAAAGAGTATCACGACACGTTTCATTTACCGGGAGATCGACTGACCACGGCCACCGTAACCGGCCACCGGGTCCCCGTAAAAAGCGACACAGCACCTTGTAATGTCAAACCATACCGATTACCCGACCTTCATAAACGGGAAGTGCAAAAGCAAGTGGAACAGATGCTACAAGACGGCATCATCCGACATAGCGCTAGTCCGTGGAACGCACCATTACTGGTAGTACCTAAAAAACCAGACTCAGAGGGAAACATTAAATATCGCGTAGTAGTCGACTATAGAAAGCTCAATGAAGTCACCATAGGTGATTCATTCCCATTGCCTAATATCACAGACATACTAGATCAATTAGGAAAAGCGCAATATTTCACCACCCTCGATTTAGCGTCTGGATACCACCAAATTCCGATGGACGAACATGATAAATGCAAGACAGCATTTTCAACTCCTCAAGGCCACTACGAATTCAATCGCATGCCTTTCGGACTGAAAAACGCACCTGCAACGTTCCAGCGAGCCATGAACGCCGCGCTCATCGGATTACAAGGAATAGACTGTTTCGTTTACCTCGACGACATCGTAGTCCACGGAGCAAGCTTAAAAGAACATAATACACGACTACGGAAAGTCTTAGACACACTTCGCAAATACAACCTAAAGTTACAACCCGAAAAATGCGCGTTCCTGCGAAAGGAAGTAGGATTCTTAGGGCACATAATTACCCCCGACGGAATTAAACCAAACCCCGAAAAAACAAGGGCCGTAAAAGAATTTCCTGTTCCGACTAAACTAAAGGAACTACAAGCTTTTTTGGGACTAGCAGGATATTACCGCAGATTCATTCCGGACTACTCAAAAATAGCCAAACCCTTATCTAGCATCACCAGCAACAAGGTCGAATTCATCTGGACAGCCGAGCAACAAAACGCCTTCGACACATTGAAAGAGGCATTGACTACGGCACCCCTATTAATTTATCCAGATTTCACGAAAGAATTCATAGTAACGACCGACGCATCCGACGTAGCAATAGGCGCAATACTGTCGCAAGGAAAGATAGGTGAGGATAAACCGATAGCTTACGCGAGTCGAATACTGAACAAGGCAGAACGAAATTACAGTACAACGGAAAAGGAACTGTTAGCCATAGTCTGGGCAGTCAAACACTTCCGACCGTATGTCTACGGAACTTCATTCAAAGTGGTTACAGATCACAAAGCATTAGTATGGCTATTTAGAGTACAGGACCCCGGATCGAGATTAACTAGATGGAGAATTTTATTAGCCGAACACGACTACGAAATTATCCATAAAGCAGGAAAAAACAACACTAACGCGGACGCGCTGAGCAGGAATGTGCACGCGTTGCAAAACAGCGGGAAGGAAGCCATGCCAACCGAGGTTCACGAAGAGAACGAAAGACAACAAATTCTCTACGAATACCACTGCACACCCACGGGAGGTCACCAAGGTATTCAACGAACCACGAAACGAATAAAGCAGAAGTACAAATGGCCAGGTATGAATAAAGACATCGAAGAATATATACAAAAATGTAGCCTTTGCCAAAAGAACAAATTAGGTCGAAAAACTAGGGCACCCATGGAAATCACCGATACACCACAGGAACCATTTGAAAAGATAGCACTGGATATAGTAGGACCACTCCCAAAAAGCGAACAAGGGAACATATATATATTAACATTCCAAGACCTCCTCACAAAATTTAGCAAGGCAATCGCTTTACCCAACCAAGAAGCGACGACGGTAGCCGAGGCAGTCGTCGAAAAAATAATCTGCGAATACGGAATACCCGAAAAAATACTAACAGACCAAGGAACAAACTTTCTCAGCGAAATGTTCAAAAATATTTGCAAACTACTCCGTATTAAAAAACTACAAACAACCGCGTACCATCCAGAATCCAATGGAGCATTAGAAAGATCACACAGAACCCTAATAGAATATTTACGGCATTACATTGATAATGACCAAACAGATTGGGATAGATGGCTACCCTACGCGATGTTCACATACAATACAACCCCTCATACCGCGACAGGTTTTTCACCACACGAACTCGTTTACGGACGAATAGCATCACTACCAACCGCGTTAAAAAGCCCACCAAAACATACGTATAACTACGAGGACTACGCGCAACAAACGAGAGAACGTATACGAACGGCAAACGAAATAGCACGGGAACGACTCCAACACGCAAAAGAAAAGTCAAAGGAAAACTACGATAAGAAAACGCGTGAAATAGAATTCAATATAGGAGATAAGGTTTTACTTTACGACGAATCCGTACGCCGCGGAAGATCGAAAAAACTAGATAATAAATGGGTAGGCCCATACGAAATAATAGAAAAAAATTCGAAAGTAAATATAACCATCAAAAAGGGAAAGAAAACGCTACGCACACACGCGAACCGATTGAAACACTTCATCGAGTAACAAGATCGAGAAGTCATACAAAATTTTTTTTTTTCCACTACGTATCTCAAACTATATGCGGGAGCAAGTAACTGATTAGGAAGGACAATAAAAAGGGAAACACAGCAAATAGGTAAAACTCAATATATTCAAAAAAGGGAAAAATACAAAAAAAAAAGGGGGGAAAAAACGAAATAATTTTTTTTCCAATCACGGCCGATCCGGCCGCAATCTTCACCCTGTAAGGTGACAGGTCCAAAGGGTTACTGGCCCCAGTCCTCCTCCTCCAACTAAAAGAACAATAAGAAGAAAGGTAAAAACCGAATCGGAAAAGAAATGACAAGTGCAAGCTAATGGAATAAAAAATACTTACTTCCACCCTCAACGGGGGTTCCCCAAAGAGGCGCCTCAAACTAAACAAGTCTACCGACTGCGCCCAGGACGGGTAGCCCTCCTCCCATAATAAATGAAGATAGCGACGCTGTAGTGCTCGCTCCAAGCGCAGAGAACACATTTCCCGCACATAAATGTAGCCTATTACGCGGCGTTCCGCAAACATCTAGCAAAATGACAAAAACAAAACAAATATCAGTAACCGTGAAACACAAAAAAAAAAAAAAAAAAACTAACAAACGGTAGTGGTACTTACGGTACGCAACTCTTCGGAATACATCCTTGCACAAAATTCAATAAAAATCGAACGATTAGAATGAACAAAACCGCGTGAAGACCGATATATATACCACGCGCGAATTCATTAGGAAATGGAAGGGATAGATACGACTGCACTGTTTCAGGATGATCGCACTGACGCGGGGCCTTATCGAAGCGGCGCCAACTAGCGGCCGGGCCCCTTACGTGATAACACCAATTAAACATAAAGCAGGAGTCCACTTTACCCACCTGGGCAAACTACACATGATAACCGACTCATGGAAGATTGTCACCCATGTGAAAACAGACACACTCTTCGGACGAGGACAACAACTACTGCCGTATGTAGACAACATCAGAAAAATATGCAACGAAAAACCAGGGAAAACAGAAGTCAGAAATTCATGTAACAACTATCTAGACGTAATAATCAGAAGGTCAGATAAACTCGCGACGCGCCTGAAACAAATATCGGGAATACCAAGCCACGTACCCGACAAGCGCAGAGGATTAATCAACGGGCTAGGGTCCTTAGCGAAAACCTTATTCGGTACAATGGACGCCGACGACGCCGAACAGATTAATTATCACCTAGCACAATTAGACGGAACACAAACAGCACTAATGACCGCAATGAAAAAACAAATCCAAATCACAAACAACACATTACACCACTTACATAACATAGAAGAGACAATAGAAGACAACGAAAGACTGCTAAACGAACAGACGAGACTTTTACGGGAACGTATAGAATCTGCTTTTGTATATCAAGTTCAGAGAGCAGACCTACTCGATCACTTCAATACACTACAATCTTTGATAACAGACCTAACACAAGACGTTGACGATATACTGCAATTCTACACTAACCTAAGAACAGGCATAATAGGCACAAATGTATTGTCAAGCGCACAGATAATCAACCTGCTGCAAGTCGCCGTGCAGCATCTACCTAACGGTTTAGTTTTCCCAATAGCGCCAAACGTAGCAAACGTAAACATAATTGAAAAACTGTCAACAACCGCAGCATATTTCGACAAAAATACACTCGTAGCTGTAATAACTGTTCCGTTAATAAGCGCACAAACTTTCACCGTCATCGAGGCGAACCCAGTCCCGATGTACATACGCGATAACACGTACGCGCTACTAGTTGTAAATACACCCATTATTGTACTAGATTCATCAAATAACCAATATATGCTCGAAAAGGACAACGATCTAAAAGAATGTAAGCAAATAGCCACACAATATTACTGCGAACAACCAATGATAGCTCATAACATTAACGCCGATCGCGAATGCGTAGTAAACCTTTGGTTACAACCTTCGGATGAATCCCCAAAGAACTGCGAAATTAGTCATATCACAGCGAACCACACGTTATGGATAGGGACATCGCGACCGGACACATGGATTTTCGCAGCACAACAAGCCGAAACATTAACATTCGAATGCGATGAACGATCACCAGAACGGGTTACAATAGATAAATCAGGAATTCTAAAGGTAACAGACACTTGTAAAGTCACAAGCAAAGACATGATAATCCACAAACAGAAAACAATGTACAACCAGGTCACCGAACTGTTAACGGCGCCCCTGTACGACATAACGACACAGATAAACGCCACAATAGGGGCGAACATAACGAAACCCCTCTTGCGAATAGAATTGCACAAGATCCTAAAAAACCCATCCGAATTCACAAATCTGTATAAGCAACTCAACCAAGAACAAAGCGTACTAACAGAAAGAACAGATCAGGAACCATTAAATAAAATTTCATGGAACATAGCATACCCGACGACCACAACAATTGTACAAGCCATAATGTTCATAGGCTTAATTTATTTAATGATACGAGATTATACATCGCGACGAAAACAACAAACACTCAAATTAGCTAAAAATCCGAGGGCGCAAAGCACAAACACCGCACCCGACCCGGGATCACACGAACCAACGGGACGCGAATGCATCTATGCGGAGATAGTAACGAACTAGGGCGCGGGGGAAATTTCCAAAATTGTAAAAATTTCCCCCTAAGCACCCTTCCCTCAAGGGGGGGGGATGTTGTAACCCGGTCAACGACCGAGAATTACAACCGTCGCGCATTCCGATAACACGCGCGGGCGCCAAGCACGGGCAACAACCCCCGAGCAACGTCAGCGTTCCCAGCGCGAAAAGCGAGTCGAAGACGGTGACCCCGCTGGTCCCCGCTTCGCCCCGGACTAGCTATAAGACTCTGTACAAACTACGAGCAGACGCTCTCTGATTAAGACCAGACACTCGATACAGTACGCGGTCCGACTGTCACCCAGATCGGGACAGAATAAACTTGTTTAACCTTACGGTGAGTTCCAACTCTTTAACCCGCAACGATCCCCTACCTTCGGTTTCTAACCGAATATCCTCGTCCCGGCGTTATCACCCGAACCTTTCGGAACCCGTTGGACGACGACTGTGAAGGACGACCCGGAGCACCCCGAGATTCTAGCCAGAATCTCGACCCCAGGCGCCTTGACACAACAATACGAGAAGAAGAAGGTGGATAATTTAATAAATGTACAATGTATATATTTTTATGTATTCATTTATTTATTTATTTCAGAAACGTAGAGTACATTTATAATCGCGTATCATAGAATATCCTTGTCGCGTATCCATGAGTTCCGCGACGAATCGAATCCAAGCCACTTAACGTACACCTGGTTTCCCTTACGACGAATAATCTTCTCAACCAGATAGATATCCGGATTCGCGACCGAATGTAGTTCATACTCGTAGAAACCACCCGAGATCGGTTCCCCCGTGGAATCGCGTAGAATATACGTTATCGGGAACGTTCGTTGTACGGTTATGATTTCGAACACCTCGGTTGACCAGTTCGGAGTGTACCCCTTCTCGAAGAGGGTTTTGAACTTGCTAACGCGCACCTTATCGCCGACGTTGAATTTGGCGCGTCGTCGAATACCTTTCGAGGTGGATGGTGAGATGGGATCATTCGCGGCGAATGATAAACGCGTCGTGGGGATCACGTCAACGGGTCTAGCGTTGATCGTTCGATGCTTGCGATGATTGTAAGTGCTGACGAGCTCAGGTAACAGGTCGACCCAACGATACGACGCATTCAAGGAGAATTGCTTCCACATCAGGTTTTTCAGCGTACGATTGAAACGTTCAACGATCGATGCTTTCATCACGCTGTATGTGGAGTAATGATTGATTCCACGAGTCTTAATGCATCGTTGAAACTCCGCGTTGTAGAACTCCTTTCCCTGGTCGGTTTGTAAATTTCGCGGGCATCTATCGCTCTGCCGCAATACGGTCGCGAATGCCGCGGTCACGTCGCGCCCGCTTTTCGCTTTCACGGGTACGGCCCAAGCATACTTGCTGAACGCGTCGATGATCGTTAGTATGTAGTGATATCCACGATTTTGTTTCGCGTACGGACGCATCTCTACCAAATCAGCCTGCCACAGATCATCGTAACCGCGAATCACGACGCGTCGTCGCGGGAAGTTTCGTCTCGCGGGAGCGTGTAATTCGTTCACTAATTGTAATCGTTCCTTGCTCATGCTTCGAGGGTAGGTGGGGATGGTCGCGACGTTCCGAGGGTGTTAGAAGTAGTATCAGTTCCTCGAGCGTTCGTAAAATACAATCGGTACACGTCTTTTGCAAACGTCTGTCATCATTCGACGTTCCGGAACCACTATCGTCAGGGTCAGGGTCAGGGTCATTAATCATCGTCGTCGTCGTCGACCCTCGATCACGTTTCGCTGCTCCTTCCGTTTGTACAGATCCGTGGTCGATATCGCGGTCTGGCCCGTCGCCCCAGTCGTGAACTCTTCGAATCTGTCTTTCAAGTGATCGAAGCGTCGTTCAATCGCGGTATTTAAGTCGTCCTCTAGCCGAGACAATTGCGCGGTAACGATATCCGTCATCGTTCGTTGTACTCGCGTCTCTAGTTGAGATCGTTGATGCTCGGCGTCCAGTCGCGCGTTCGCGATAGCCGTTTCAAGTTTTCGCGTAAAGCGGTCGTCTACCGCGGTCAATAGTCTCGTCATCGTCATCGATGTTTCGTTGTTATTACCATTATTATTATTATTATTATTGCGTAACGACGTGCCAAACTTATTCACCGACATAATGATGCGTGCGCGTGCGAATGCTACTGACGCTATGATCGACGGAACCCTCAATTTAAGATGAATCCATCCTCGCGAAGTTCCTCCACGATGGATGCGATTTCGTTATCGTGGCCCGTGTGACCTGCCGCGCGCGATGCCGTGAGCAATCCAAGTCTGTCGACCAATTCGTTCGGATCGTCCCAGTACACGTAATCGATTGCGTTGTCGGTGACCGTCATCGACTCCTCGATTGGCAATCCTCCACCTTGATGTCTGCCCGCGCCGCCGCACCCGCCACCCCTAACACGTCTAACGTTCGGGGTCCGTACCCCACCGATCACCGCGGATATGATTTTCTTATACTTGTACCCCTTGTTACCCAGCGTGCGCTTACTCGGCGAATGGTTTCGCTTATGCGCGTTCGTCGTCAACAAGATGCGTCGGTACGAGCGAAGATCTGCGTCCGTGTATGTCTGCTCGTTGGGTTTTCGCATGAACAGCAACTCGTACACACCTCGAGTCCCCGCGTATCGCCTTCCATTCACGTGAATGTCGTCGCTGTTCGCGTCGATGGTAAGCACGGAATCACCGATCATCAGATCTTCGTCGGATGCAAAGTATACGCCGTACACGTTGTCGATTAGTTTCTTGGTATCGGCAAAGAATAGTCGTAGATATTCTCGCGACAAGGGTCCTTTAGCGTTCTGTACATACACATTGACGTCATTGAAGGGGCTACGCTGCGGATCCAAATCATGAACCTTTGCTGGCGGTTCATCACCCCGAGTTTTTTCACCGTCTTCGTCATCAACAACAACATCATTATCAATGTCAACATCATCATCATCATCATCATCAACAACAACATCGTCATCGTCGTCGTCGTCGTCGTCGGCGTCGTCGTCGTTGTCGGCGTCGTCTGCGTCGTCGTTGTCGTCGTCGTTAGAATCTGGTGGGTTGTTCAAACGTTCGTTGGATGTATCCGCAGTAGCTAGTCGAAGTCTCTTCGATGATTGTTGTTGATCATATTCATGTTCCCTCTTCACCGGTTGCGATCGTGGCGTCGAGTGCGTTTTCAAGGTGGACGCGTTCTCGATCAATTGTTTCAGCGGTTGAACGATGGGTCGCGTGCTCGCCTCCACAGCCGCTTCCGTATCCATTTTGTCAATTTTCAATGCCAAGCACTTTTTACGTATAACGTCGCTGACTTTGGCGATTTCCACCTTTGTATGAACCTTTGTGTCACCGTCCCGGCGTTTCGTTCCTTTTCGTTGATGACGTCGGCGATGTTTTTGCGCGTGCTTCGCGTCGACGTTGTTCGTGGTTATCGTACTCGTCGTCGGTTCGTTAGACATTTCGTGTTACTCGATGAACGATTCGTGGTTTACTGATGTCAGTGTGCTACGACGAACTCGTTAAATCCTCTTCGGTATCGACCTTCGGACATGGAACTATCCTTATCGATCACCACGAAATCGTATCGTCGACGCCAACATCTCGCGCACAAGTCGTTGAACGATTCGAACGTCATGTCTGTATTCACATGATCGTTGTACACGCGGCGCAAATTCGTACCGTCTTGTTTGAATAGCATGAGAAAATTCGCATTGTCCCTGATCAAATGTTTAGGTATTCTCGCGTACGACTGACACAAATAAAAGCAATCCACGTTCGCGTGACGACCCATTGAGAAGTATTCGCGTATCGCGTTCTGTTCATCGCACGCCACGTCATCGAACACGAAGATCGAATCAGGTCGAGCGTCTCTCGGTGGGACGATCTCCGCGTTGTCCGAGTAGGGAAAGTATTCAATTCCGTCGACGAGTGACAATACCTGCTCGAGATATCGATACTTTGGCTGATGCAACGATTTTGAGTACACGTACACGTTCTCGAAGCGTAAACCATTCGGGCTCTCCAGCATGCTCAGAAGCACGTTCGTTTTTCCACATCCCGACGGACCGCAAATCACGCCTCGCACGCTGTTCGGCAACAACGGGCCATGTCTGGTTGATCGACTCGCATCCCTATCATCCTCGAGCATTCTGTTCGCGGTCACGCGGATAACGTCCGACTGTTTCACGAATCGCATGTTCGCGATGTTTCTCAGGTACTCGGGTATTTATATATATATTCGTGGCATGCGGTGTGCAGGTCACTACCACTGTGATCGGTGGAGCGCGCGTACGCGTTTATTATTGTAGTTGCTATCGTGGCTATTCTAACGTAGGTATATGGTTGCATCAACGACTGCGACGTCTCATGGATTAGGGAAGAATCAGAAGAAGAAGAAAACCGGATCGGGTATCGTGAACGGTATCATAAACCGCTTACCATTCGAACTACACGTTCCGGGCTATCAGTTCTGCGGACCGGGAACACGTTTGCTAAAACGATTGGCTCGTGGCGACGAAGGTGTGAATCCCCTGGACGCGGCGTGCCGAGATCACGATATCGCATACTCACATCGAAAGGGTTTGGAGGGACGACACGCGGCGGATCGTGCGTTAGCGGAACGAGCGCGAGAACGAGTGTTCGCGAACGACGCGACCTTTGGCGAAAAAGTTGCAGCGAGTGGAGTTTGGGCAACGATGAAGGCTAAGACTAAACTCGGCATGGGTGTGAAGAGGACGAAACGAAAACAGAGAAAGTCTGGAGGGAAACATCCGCAACGGCGGCGACGACGACATCGTAATCTACGAGTGGCGAAACGCGGTGGATTTCTTCCATTTCTTCCGTTCGTGCTGCCTGCTTTATCGGCTATCGGGGCCTTGGCCCGTGGAGCGGCAGGTATAACCAAAGCGGTCAACGATTCGAAGGCCTCTCGAAAACAGCTGGAAGAGACATTGCGTCATCATCGAGCGATGGAGGGGCGAGGAATGCATCTGACACCGTACAAGCGAGGCGCAGGCATGAATCCTAGACGCCGACGCCAACGACGACTGCGATCGAAGAAAAAAAAAAACTTCGATCGACTAGGCATGTGGCAACGGTTGGGGCGATAACGCAGCAACCTATGACGAACCTGCAATTAGAGCTCGAGTGTGCAAACGTACCGTTCTTTCGAGGTGTGTTCATGCGCGACACGCTCCCCACGCGCGTACGAACCAACGAATGTGGAATCGCGAATCTTGACGAGAATCGAGGCGCCGGTACGCACTGGGTCGCGTACGCGAAACGCGGGTCACGAGTACAGTACTTTGATAGTTTCGGGAATCTGCGACCACCCGCGGAATTGATCTATTATTTTGGACGTGGTACAACGATCACGTACAATCACGATCGTTTTCAACGTTTCGACGAGATGAATTGCGGGCACTTGTGCATGCAATTTTTACAACAAAAGTCTATGGAATTATGGCCTATATACTAATAATAATAATAATAATGTATACTAAGATTATGTTACAATGCATCCGTGTGGAATGACTATCCACATCTTCTATAATAAAGACTCGCGATATCGATAAATTGCCGAGTATTCGTACGCGCGCGTCACTCTCTCGCCGTCTCGCGAGTGCAATCGATATGTCGTTCACGCTCACGTTAACGGGCCGCAGCAGCGCGCTCACTGTAAACTATTTCCCACCGATAGATTTGAGTGATGGTGAGTATGAATTAGGCCTCGCGGACTTAGAGACGTTTCACACGATACCTAACATCGATTCCAGTAATGATAAATTCTACTACATCGCCGACTACGACGCAGACAGCAACAGCGTCGACATCGCTCATGAATGCATTACGATCCCCCACGGTTCCTATGAATTAGACGCCATTGGCGAGTATCTGAAGCAACGATTACTCGATCGAAATCCACGAAGACGCGTTAACAACGACGCCAACGACGATGACAACAAGTATCCTCTGATGCTACGAGCTAACAACAACACCATGAAAAGCGAGTTGTACTGCTCGTTCGCAGTGGACTTTACGAAACCTAACAATGTGGGCTCGTTGCTAGGATTTTCCCCGACGCGTGTCTTGTTACCGAGAACCTATAACGTGCAACGTCACTACCGGCGCGTACAGCAACGATAAACCCGTGCATACGATCCATGAATTTTCGCCTCGAGTGCCCCCGGGATATAAGATCTCGGAAACCCCGCGACATATCATTTACCTGCCAATCGTCGCACGAGCAATACACGATCTAACGTTGTGTATCGTCGATCAACACGATCACCCTATAGATTTCCGTGGAGAAGAAATAACGATTCGTTTGCACGTTCAACGACGTCCGCGCGATAGGCTAGCGTGATTGCACGTGTATGCGCGTGTAGTATGTTAGTGTTGAATCACACATACAAATCATCAGTCGTCGCTGCCACTGCTACCCCCGTCGTCTCTGTCCCAGGTGAAAGTAGAAGAATAAAGGCGGGTGGCGCGATAAGAAGAGGACCGGTAAGAAGTATAGGAAAGCCGTTGACTCGTCGAAACGCACGTATCCTACGATCGCTAGGATTCATCGTTGAATATTAGACAAGCGGAGAGAGTAGCGCGTAACCACGATGTCTATTATTCTGGACGTGGCGAATACGCCAACCTTCGACAATCGTATCACAAAGATCGAGTTACACACGTATAATCCATACGCCAACACGACGTTCGACAATAGCGACGAGATAAGAATCCCTATACAGCAGCAAGATCTGTACACGCTTCCATGCGAAAGTTTTCTCTACATCGAAGGTCGTGGCACGTTGACGGCACATGACGGGAAAGGCCCTGGAACGTCCGCGACCGCTGTTCTCGACAACAATTGCGTCGCGTTCATGTTCGATGAGATTCGATATGAATTGAACGGTGTCGAGATCGATCGCTGCCGAAATCCCGGGATCGCCACCACGTTGAAACATTACGTTTCGTTGTCGGTCGATAGAAGCAAAACGCTTGCGAATGCTGGTTGGGATCATAACATCATGTACGATAAAGACATTTTTCATTCGGGTGCTTTCAATTTCTGCGTACCCCTAAACGTGTTATTAGGATTCTGCGAAGATTACAAACATATCGTGATGAATGCGCGACACGAGTTAATCCTTATTCGATCGCGAGTCGATACGAACGCGATGTACGATACCTCCGCCACTGCGAGGCCAAAACTAGAGATACGCAAGGTGCAGTGGCGCATGCCCCACGTCACTTTGGAGGAGGTGAACAAACTATCGATGCTGCGTATCCTGGAAAGCGGTAGGCCGATTGCAATGAGTTTCCGATCGTGGGACCTGTACGAGTACCCGTTACTGCAAGCTACAACGAAACATACATGGACCGTGAAAGCTACGTCGCAAATCGAGAAACCCCGATACGTGATATTCGCCATGCAAACTGATCGAAAGAATCGTCTCGATAGAACCGCGAGCAGATTCGACGCGTGTAAACTAACGAACGTTCGATTATACCTAAATTCCGAGACGTATCCGTACGATGACATGAATTTGGATTTCGATAAGTATAAATACGCGCTCCTGTACGACATGTACGCGAAATTCGGCCGATCGTACTACGGCCACGGAGAACCGCTGCTGAACGCTGTTGAATTTTTTCAATACGCGCCTATCGCGGTTATAGATTGTTCTAGGCAAAACGAGTCGCTGAAGAGCGCTACGGTGGACGTGCGAATAGATTTCGAATGCAAAGAAAATGTCCCCGCTAATACTACCGCGTACTGTATGATCATACACGATCGTATAGTCGAATACGGTCCTCTGACTAACGTGGTACGTAAACTAACATAGTGTGCGTTTGTGTGTGTGTGAATGATCAACGAATACTACTACTGCCGATACTGCTGCTGCTGCTACTGTGAAAAACGTCGACGTCCAAGCCCTCAGTTACTATTCTGACACAGCCCTCGACAGAGTTACCTAACGAATAATGTTCGCCATTGTCGATCTACAAGGTTTCAATAACAATTGCGAGTTCGTAGTCAAAGAGCTCGCGATTCGCACAACCAGTAACAGTGATAAAACGCCAACGATTAGCCATTGGATCTTCGAGCCGCCGTACTTCTGGGGACATCTGAAGTCATGCGAGAACCGTCAAGCATCCTGGCTCGCGAAGCATCATCACGGGCTTCGCTGGTCCGACGGCTATGTTCCATACTCCAAACTTCCGGGACTGCTTACCAACGTACTCGCGAACATTGACTTCGTCGTCGTGAAAGGTTCGGAAAAGAAAACCTGGATGCTACAACTACTACCCGACATAATCGTTGAGGATGTCTGCGATTTGTACGAACTGAAGGAGCCAAAGATTAACAATAACAACAATATCAACACCCGAACTGTTGAAGATGACGGTGGTTACGACGTTGACGATGATTATTGCGGGATCGTGCCTAATACAGGGAACTCCGACGTTCCTAACCTGAAGTCTATGTCTTCAACGAATGCCCTTCGATGTGCATTTCACAGCAACGACGGTATTTGCGCGCTGGAGAACGTTCAGAAAATATGGGATTATATACGCAGCGTCGCCTAATGTAAGTCATACACACGCATTACATCTACTTTATGCGTCATATGTAGAGAAACGAATATGTGACAATTTTTTTTTTGTTTTCTATAGCAATGAACACAACGACGGCGGCGATGAGCGTAACGTTAGCGGCGACGAGCAAGAAGACCCCTCCCATACGAACGTCACTTTTACGCAGATAGTGATTCTATAATTTAAGTATGCATGCATGGATGTACATGAATAAACACACACTGTTTTGAATAAAAATTATATTTATTTTAAAAAAAATATTTATATTTTTTTATTTATTAAAAAAAAAAAAAATATATATATATTTACTAAAAAAAAAAAAATGTTCGGCGTGATGTTATACCCTGCAACACACAGAAAAAAAAACACCAAATTATTATTATAAATAAAACGTTGATATTAGCACGAAACACCGAACAATGAAAATTCATTTATACTTACTCTTCGAATAATCGTTTTAACCCCCAAAATTCGCCTTCGAACGCCATGAACTCCACGTCTATGGTGTCCTCCCGCCACATACGCCGGGCGAAACGAATCTTATCTCTCAACTCGCGGCAAATCCGCCCGTCACTCCTCGTCGGGTATTGGCGATGCTGAAACAAACACGTGACTCGATTAAACAAAAAAAAAAAAAAAAACACATCGTCGAATGCTGTATGCGTATCATTTGCGCGAAACATCACTTACGAGTACTTGAAAGATTGCGTCGCGATCACCATCGCGCGCATGAGCCTCAAGGTCTTCACGACGCTGAAACAAACATGCAACTCGATTAAACCGCCGTCGATCGATGTGCGCGCATCACAATCATTTTTTTTTTTTTTTTTTTTTTAAACATCACTTACGAGGCGTCCGACCGTCCCGAGATAGTTATAGCTCCAACGCGACATTTCATTTTCCCGTTCACACTGTAAAAATGCATGAATCGATTAAAACATAGTTGAATGGTGTACGCGCACCACTATAATTTTTGTGAACTGCCGCCCGCCGCTCCACACGCCACATCTTGATGAGGTTATCGAGCTCGGTCTGAAACAATGCGTAACTTTGTTAGAAGCTAGCCCAATTGAATATACACCAATTCAATTACACTAAAAACCATACTTACGATTTTTCGGACCGCTTCGTCACGCTCAGCATGCCATGCTTGTTCGATTTCCCCATGCATTCGCTGAAATGAAGACACCACTTTATTAGAATATCGTCGAATGGAAGACGCGCACTAATTCGATTTACACAAAATTATACTTACGATGCATCGCTGCATCTCTACCGCGTTCATTCCGAACGTTACCGGCTCGCGAAGTACTTCACCGGCGTACATATTTTATTATTTGTAAAATGTTTGTTTTATAGAAATGGTTGTGATAACTACACTGGCCCGTGCGGCGGGGTCGACACCCTTATATACACTTCGGTTCTCTAGCCTAGAACTATGGCCCAGCACGTTGCAGAGTAGGGGTAGTTTTCAAGTCGGGTGGGCTTGAGGTTTGGTGGGGATGTCTACGTCACAGTTTCTTCCCATCATCTCTCTTCTTCTTCTTCTTCTTTTTCTCCTTCTTCCTCGATGATTTTATAATATGAAGTCAATTATTCCAGCTTATAGTATACTTTTATGGTTCACACCGTGAATCGACACTGCATATTCCACGATACGTACACACCTTGAATTTGTCAAGCATACTATTTGAATTTGCCGCGTACTCTCTAACCCTTGTGTGGTATACATACGCATCTTGACCATCACTGATGTGATATACTTTCACACATTGACGCGTACGTGTGCATGAATCAGTATAAAGCGACGTGGGTCAGCCCTGCGGACTTCATTGCATCACGTACACTCGAGTGCTAACAAGTATCGCTTGCGTCATTTTTTTTTTTTACCGTCGATGAAAATCATACGTACTACATATCAACATGTACAAACGCAACTTAAACGATTCATCCTGTGCATACGACAACGATGGTGGGTTTCCAAATAAACGTCAACAACAACAACAACAACATCATCAACAGTTCCATATGAGGTACGTACGCTTTAATAAACACTTTTCATTTATTTCATTCACTGTAAACACAACGACCGAAGTATTAATTTAGTGTATATGTTTCTTACAGTTCTGAATCCGCAACGTCGAAAACATCGAAGACACCAAAACTGTCAATCGTACGGATCCTGGGGCGTGATTATCCACTGACCGCAACAGCTTATAAACGTCTAACTATTGGAATACGCATTGGGATGGATTCGTGCCGTGTCGAGATCGCCATAGCCGACAATAAAGGCAACGAGTTAAGCTTTTCAATGTCTACGTGGAAGCTCCTACTGCAAAGTGAGGCGGACATACTCGAACGATTACGCAGCAACGCAACATCGCCCCAAACCCACATCGTAATTGATCATTTACGATTAGAATTCACGCGTATGCACGATGATCGACTTATTAAAATCACCGATAATGGTGGGTTTATATATATGACTGAAGCCACGATACGTAAACTATTCGCGTATGAACATTGCATTGAACATATGTTCACCTGGTTGACCGAAAATATATACTCTGTAAGCAGTAAATATGCATCCTTCGTAGACGTTCTGCGTACAGCTACTACACCAACGAATTATGTGAAATTAATTACTGAATGCGAACACTTTGAACAACATTCTTTGATCGATTGTGAATTGTTAGCGTTAGGATTACCATCCATGCTGCGTGATAGAGTCCATACACCACTGTAGTATGTACATATATATATATATATATATATATATATATATATATTAATAAATGACTGACTTTCACATCAATACTTGTAACACATCATTTATAATACCCATTCTTACATATCCATATATATTAATTCTTTGAGGCCTGATCTTAGCGTATTATTGGGTAAGGTTCGGATGCGTTCCCATGGTGCTTGACCATGACATTTGTTTGCTGTAAACCAGATGGCCGTGGGTCTATGTCGATTTCTCTTCGCCCTTACACGCGCCCACGACGCTTGACTTGCAGCCTCTCGAGAAGGATACTTGAGACGTCGCCCTGTTCTCGATCGTGAAAATACTTGGAACGTTACCATGAACAATTATCGTTTTAGGTTACATGGGATGCTTACGCGAACGCAACGCCTAATTCATTCTTCAAGGACGTCACGTTTTCTCGATGACACTTCTTAGAGGCATGGTCTTGGCGAATGTTAATAGTCGATAAGGGGTGGGTCCTGACACTGGTCTATTGTAACCCAGATGCCAGCGGGTCTATGTACAAATTCTTTTCGCCCTTACGCGTTCCCACGACGCTTGACTTACAGCCTCCTCGATAAGGACGCTCACCCTGTTCTCGATCATAAATACTCGGAACTCTACCCCGAATAATTATCGCTATATGTTTATACCATTGCACGTGGGCTGTATCGGTCCCATGATTCAAACATAAACACAGCATCGCGCGGTGCAATGTAGTGTTTACACCATGCGATGCCGCGCTGATTGACTTACAACCCCGCGATCATTAAAATGCTCGATATGTTTACATTATTGCACGTATGCCGTATCGATCCCACGATTCAAATATAAACACACACGGCATGAAGCGCGTGCACTCATCTTTTCTCAGAAATCATGAACCACCCTCTTTCTCAGAAATCAAGGTCCACCCTCTTCCGTACATCGCAATCCTATCGCGCGTCATGATTCCTTATCGCTATATGTACGGTGCAATGTAGTGTTTACACCATGCGCTGCCGCGATGATTGATCTACAACCTCCTCGATCATTAAAATACTCGATATGTTTACATCATTGCACGTACGCTGTATCGGTCCCACGATTCAAATATAAACACACTGCATGAAGCACATGCACGTAGGCGCCGAAACGTGTTCAATCCTGTCGCGCGTCATGATTCCTTATCTTTTCTCAGAAATCACGAACCACCCTCTTTCTCAGAAATCAAGGTCCACCCTCTTCCGTACATCGAAGACGCGAATTGCCACGAATCGGCCGCGGTCGCGCCTGCGCACCGATCCCGCGAGCGTACGGAGATTGCGCGGCGGCGACGCGTGCCCAAAGTTCCTTAAACATCCAACAGGTGGCGCCAATACTAAATGTATGAAAACCTATGGAATTACCGCCTCGGGCCCAAATACCGACGCAGGCCCGAAGTACCTCAAACACCCAATAGGTGGCGCCACTTGGAAATTACCGCCTCAGGCCCAAATACCAACGCGGGCCCAAAGTACCTCGAACACCCAATAGGTGGCGCCACTTGAAAATGCGCACGACGCCTAGGTGGCGCCACTTGGAAATGCGCACGACGCCATTTTGAATTTTTGAAATCCGCCCTCCCTCCCCTGTGACGTCATCCCCCTCACCTACGAACTCAAATTGCGCGCGCTGCGCCATTTGGAAAATTTGAATTTTTGAAATCCCCCTCCCCTGTGACGTCATCCCCCTCACCTACGAACTCGGTCGACGCCATTTTGAATTCCCCCTCCCCTATGACGTCATCCCCCTCACCTACAAACTCGGTACCCCCTCCCCACCTCACCCCCTTACGCATCACACGCTATAGCGCGTTACCCGCCTCCCCGCCTCACCCCCTCACCCATCCCGCGCTATAGCGCGTTGCGCGGTACCCCCCCGCCCCGCCTCACCCCCTCGCCCCCACTTGGTCCAGAATCCGCATAGCCTAACTACTCGAGTCAAACGAGTCAAACGAGTCGAACGAGTCGAACGAGTCGAACGAACGAGTCGAACGAGTCGAACGAACGAGTCGAACGAACGAGTCGAACGAACGAGTCGAACGAACGAGTCGAACGAACGAGTCGAACGAACGAGTCGAACGAACGAGTCGAACGAACGAGTCGAACGAACGAGTCGAACGAACGAGTCGAACGAACGAGTCGAACGAACGAGTCGAACGAACGAGTCGAACGAACGAGTCGAACGAACGAGTCGAACGAACGAGTCGAACGAACGAGTCGAACGAACGAGTCGAACGAACGAGTCGAACGAACGAGTCGAACGAACGAGTCGAACGAACGAGTCGAACGAACGAGTCGAACGAACGAGTCGAACGAACGAGTCGAACGAACGAGTCGAACGAACGAGTCGAACGAACGAGTCGAACGAACGAGTCGAACGAACGAGTCGAACGAACGAGTCGAACGAACGAGTCGAACGAACGAGTCGAACGAACGAGTCGAACGAACGAGTCGAACGAACGAGTCGAACGAACGAGTCGAACGAACGAGTCGAACGAACGAGTCGAACGAACGAGTCGAACGAACGAGTCGAACGAACGAGTCGAACGAACGAGTCGAACGAACGAGTCGAACGAACGAGTCGAACGAACGAGTCGAACGAACGAGTCGAACGAACGAGTCGAACGAACGAGTCGAACGAACGAGTCGAACGAACGAGTCGAACGAACGAGTCGAACGAACGAGTCGAACGAACGAGTCGAACGAACGAGTCGAACGAACGAGTCGAACGAACGAGTCGAACGAACGAGTCGAACGAACGAGTCGAACGAACGAGTCGAACGAACGAGTCGAACGAACGAGTCGAACGAACGAGTCGAACGAACGAGTCGAACGAACGAGTCGAACGAACGAGTCGAACGAACGAGTCGAACGAACGAGTCGAACGAACGAGTCGAACGAACGAGTCGAACGAACGAGTCGAACGAACGAGTCGAACGAACGAGTCGAACGAACGAGTCGAACGAACGAGTCGAACGAACGAGTCGAACGAACGAGTCGAACGAACGAGTCGAACGAACGAGTCGAACGAACGAGTCGAACGAACGAGTCGAACGAACGAGTCGAACGAACGAGTCGAACGAACGAGTCGAACGAACGAGTCGAACGAACGAGTCGAACGAACGAGTCGAACGAACGAGTCGAACGAACGAGTCGAACGAACGAGTCGAACGAACGAGTCGAACGAACGAGTCGAACGAACGAGTCGAACGAACGAGTCGAACGAACGAGTCGAACGAACGAGTCGAACGAACGAGTCGAACGAACGAGTCGAACGAACGAGTCGAACGAACGAGTCGAACGAACGAGTCGAACGAACGAGTCGAACGAACGAGTCGAACGAACGAGTCGAACGAACGAGTCGAACGAACGAGTCGAACGAACGAGTCGAACGAACGAGTCGAACGAACGAGTCGAACGAACGAGTCGAACGAACGAGTCGAACGAACGAGTCGAACGAACGAGTCGAACGAACGAGTCGAACGAACGAGTCGAACGAACGAGTCGAACGAACGAGTCGAACGAACGAGTCGAACGAACGAGTCGAACGAACGAGTCGAACGAACGAGTCGAACGAGTCGAACGGGTCGAACGGGTCGAACGGGTCGAACGAGTCGAACGGGTCGAACGGGTCGAACGGGTCGAACGGGTCGAACGGGTCGAACGAGTCGAACGGGTCGAACGAGTCGAACGGGTCGAACGAGTCGAACGGGTCGAACGAGTCGAACGGAACGAACGAGTCGAACGGGTCGAACGAGTCGAACGGGTCGAACGGGTCGAACGGGTCGAACGGGTCGAACGGGTCGAACGGGTCGAACGGGTCGAACGGGTCGAACGGGTCGAACGAGTCGAACGGGTCGAACGAGTCGAACGGGTCGAACGAGTCGAACGGGTCGAACGAGTCGAACGGGTCGAACGAGTCGAACGGGTCGAACGGGTCGAACGGGTCGAACGGGTCGAACGGGACAATCAAGTCAAACGAGTCAAACGAGTCAAACGAGTCAAACGAGTGAAACGAGTCAATCGAGTCAAACGAGTGAATCGAGACAAACGAGTGAAACGAGTCAAACGAGTCAAACGAGCCAAACGAGTCAAACGAGTCAAACGAGTCAAACGAGTCAAACGAGACAAACGACACCAACCAGTCGAACCAGTCAAACGAGTCAAACGAGACAAACCAGTCAAACGATTCGTATCAGTCAAACGAGCCAATCGAGACAAACGAGTCAAACGATTCAAACGAGTCAAACGGGTCACACGAGTCAAACGGCACAAACCAGTCGTACGAGTCAAACGAGTCAAACGAGTCAAACGAGTCAAACGAGTCAAACGAGTCAAACGAGTCAATCGAGTCAAACGAGCCAAACGAGTCAAACGAGTCAAACTAGTCAAATGAGTCAAACGAGTCGTACGAGACAAACGAGTCAAACGAGTCAAACGTGTCAAACGAGTCAAACGAGTCAAACGAGTCAAACGAGTCAAACGAGTCAAACGAGTCAAACGAGTCAAACGGGTCAAACAAGTCGGACGAGACAAACGAGTCAACCGAGTCAAACGTGTCAAACGGCACAAACCAGTCGTACGAGTCAAACTAGTCAATCCTGCCAAACGAGTCAAACGAGTCAAACGAGTCAAATGAGTGTTCTAACCCAGGTCCTCTGTGGGGAGCGCGGTGGCGGGGGGAAGTGAGGGCGCGCGGGGAGCGCGGCGGAGGGAAACATGGGCGCGGGGCCTGCGGGGAGAGGAAGACCGGTTGTGCGCGCACATGCCGTGGAGTGGGGGAAGCCGCGATGATGGAGGGGATCAGTCCGGGCCGAGCTGCCGCGGAGACCTCTCCACATCGGACCTACGTATTCGAAGGAGGGAAAGAGACAGAGCATTATTTTAAAGCTAAACGTATTCGAAGGAGGGAAAGAGACAGAGCATGCTAAAATTCGATGGAGGGAAAGAGACAGAGCATGCTTAACGTATTTGGAGGAGGGAAAAAGATGGAGCATTATTTTAAAGCTAGAGAGATGGAAGATGATAGGAAAATGAAATGGACAAATAATATACGTTTAAAATATATATTGTTACATTATATTGTTATAAAAATATAAATATATAAAAGAATAAATATAAAAATATAAACAAAGAATAAATATAAAAATATAAAAAAGAATAAATATAAAAAATATAAAATATAAAAATATAAAAGAATAAATATAAAAATATAAAATAGAATAAATATAAAAAATATAAAATATAAAAATATAAAAGAATAAATATAAAAATATAAAAAGGAATAAATATAAAAAATATAAAATATAAAAATATAAAAGAATAAATATGAAAATATAAAAGAATAAATATAAAAATATAAAAGAATAAATGTAAATATAAAAAAGCATATAAAAGCGTATAAAAAGCATATAAAAAGCGTATAAAAAGCATATAAATATATATTAATAAAATTAAAAGCTATTTGGGCGGGGGCGACGGTGGTGACGGTGGTGATGGTGGCGGTGAGGGCGACGATGGTGGTGTGAGCGACAGCGCCTAGAACATACAAACATCGATATAATAATGACACATCAAACGTATTAAACATGAAACATGCAAAACAATGTAGTGTACTATATACCTGTAGTGTACTACATACCTGTAGTGGCGGCGATGGTGGTGAAGGGGGCCCCGGGGGCGTCATCACCCACCCTGGATGTGGCGTCGGTGGCAACGGCCTGCTGACGTCTATCCAGGGGGGTGATGGTGGCGATGGGGGCCGCGGTCGTCGCAGGGCCCCCAATTGCCTATATGGCACCCATGGATGCCGCAGTCGCGACGACATTGTGGAACCAATCAACCACCCCCGAATGTCGCCGCATCTGCGGCTCCATGGGGCGCATCCTGCGCCGCCACCAGGGCCTGCGCGAACATCACCAGCTGCGCCTGTAGCTGTTCATGGTTCTAGAACACATACACGAACATCAATATAATATTGACACATTAACAAACACATGCATGCACGCGCGCGCGCGCGCGCGCGCGCGCACACACACACACACACACACACACACACACACACACACACACACTGCAAAGTATTACATACCACTCGTGGCGGTGGCGGTGACGGATTCCGTGCCGATGAATACGGTGGTGGCGGTGGCGACGATGGCGGCGGCGGCGGTGAAGGCGGCGACGATGACGACGATGACGATGATGAGGGAGATAATAGGATTGGTAATTCCTAAAAACATAGAATCCCGCGATATAATATCGATTTCAATGACTAAACACGATAAATGTAATAAAGTATTGTTATATACATACCTCTGGGACCTCCCTGCACGGCTCTTCATCCCACTCCGGGGCTATGCGCGTTAATCCCATGTTAACTTGTCACAATATTGACCGTAACAGAAACTTTAAAAATTATGACAGGTCACTGCCACAATTGAAGAGCAACTGGTCTCGTAGCATCTCCAGGCTCTCGCCTGTAGGCCCATGCCTAAAGTTGCAAAGCTTTGCAAAGTAGGATACCTTTGTTCTTCACCTGCATTTTCGCTGACAATCATTTCCTCCCATGCATCTTCTTCGAATTATACACTGCCCATCCTCAACGCATTTATTATCTTCATCACACTTATCATTTGCTTGAACCAAACCCAATAGAATTCGGAAACGTTGAATCTTAGAATTAGGTGGTGAGGAGAGAAGGAAGATGGGTAAATAAAATTGACAAATAATATACGTTCAAGAAATTTTATTTAAAATTAAAAGAATTTAATTTATCATTTTTTTCTACGAGCATGAGCTAGAATATCACTGATTGCACATGCTAACAGTTCGCAATCTACAAGATAATCCTCACAGTAATGTTCACTATCACGTATGATTTTAGCAGCACGATACGTATCTAATGTTTCACAAGCAACATCGCTCTGCTGTAGCACGTTAACAAAAATTTCAAATTTTACTTTCGCATCTTCCGCAGTTTGATACATCCGTGGATACATGTAGTCTATACATGGCTGAAGATTAAATAAAAATGTTACTGTGTCCAGTGTGAAATACAGTGTATTATCACAATGCGTCATTTTTACAATCGGTGAATCAATGATCCTAAAAAATTCCACCATTAAATTATCAATCCGCATTGAGTCTGGTTCAGGTAATCGTGCACATTCTTCGATGGTTTCACGACTGTCGAATAGCACACCCCATGTATGCCATGGTAATATGAGATGATTTCCATGATTATCGCCGAGAAGAACTTCTACATCAACCGTAGGCCCTACATCGATTCCAATTTCCAAATATTTGCTACCCATGGTTGTTAATGCGTATCTTCTGACCATGATACGCGATCCTCCGCGCGGACTAAGAGAACAATCAAAGCTATGAAATTGTCCGCTCGTATTAGGAATAAACATAAAAAAAAAATTTGAGAAGATGTGAAAATTACTCCTTTCTGGTCAAAATATATATTCTCCCCACATGGAGCTACACCATCATCTCGCACGATCGGAACGAAACAATCCTCACACCTAGCGAGTATTTCATCAATAGTACTGTATATTTTCAGATCACTATTTGTTCCACCGAAAGTCATTGAGGCTACTGAGCGATTGATTGAATAGCATTCCAGAGATTGGCTTAAATAGGGACACAATTGTTTTCCCCCACCACCACATTTTATTCTAAAGCTACCAATTTTCCATAATGTTTTTTCAATCTTAACATCGCAGCATATCGCGCAATCGTCCTGTAGAGCAGCCGCGCAGGGTGCCGTCATTTGGCAGCGTGAATCATAGAAAGAATTATGCAGCGTTAGCCGAAATGTTTTCCCACAACGCAGAGAAATAATAAATTTGAAACGTTGAATCTTAGAATTAGGTGGTGAGGAGAGAAGGAAGACGGGTAAATAAAATTGACAAATAATATACGTTCGAGAAATTATATATATTGTTACAGAGAAATAATATACGTTTAAGATATATATAGATATTGTTACAAAGAATAATAATTGTAAAATATAATTTAACATTTTTTCCTACGAGCATCAGCTAAAATATCATTGATTGCGCATGCTAACAATTCGCAATCTACATAATAATCCTCACAGTAATGTTCGCTATCACATATGATTTTAGCTGCACAACGCACATCTAATGTTTCACAGGGAACATCGCTCTGTTGCAACACATTAACAAAAGTTTCAAATTTTGTCCTTACATCGTATACAGTTTGATGCAGCCGCGAATACACATAGCTGACACACGGCTCAAGATTTAATAAAAATGTGACTGTATCTGGTTTGAAATACAGTGGCTTATCATGTAGCGTCATCCTTATAATCGGAGAATTATAGATCTCACGAAAATCCACCGTTAATTTATCTACCTGCATCGAAGGTGATCCAGGTAATCGTGAACGTTCTTCAATGGTCGTACGACTGTTGCATAGCGCATGCCATGTATATGATGGTAATGTGAGATACATCCCACGATTGTCGCCGAGAACAATTTCTACATCGATCGTAGGCCGTACGCTGATTCCAATTTCCAAATATTTGCTGCCCATGGATGTTAATGCGTATCTTCTGACCATGATACGCGATGTTCGACGTGGGCTAAGAGAACAATCAAAACTATGAAATTGTCCGCTCGTATTAGGTATAAACATAAAAAAAAATTTTTAGAAGATGTGAAAATTAAGCCTTACCAATAAACTCTATTCTCCCCACACTGAGCCACGCCATCATCTCGCACGATCGGAACGTAATAATTCATACGTCCAACGTTTGCTTTAGCACTGGTACTGCACATTTTTTCAGAGCACTATTTGTTCCGCCGAAAGTCACTGAGGCTACTGAGCGATTGATTGAATAGCATTCCAGAGATTGGCTTAAATAGAGGTGCAATTGCTTCCCCCACCACCACATTTTATTCCAAAGCTATCAATTTTCCATAATGTTTCTTCAATCTTAACGTCGCAGCATGTAACTTGAGCCCCATCCTCAAGGATAAAAGTCTCGACACGTGTCGAATGTAATACGATACTTTGGGAACGTCGAATCTTCGATTTATGCAGAATCAGCAAAAACCATGTCGTATGATGTTGCGCGCCAATTCGTCATACGCGTGAATCACAGAAACAATTATGCTGTATCGATAGAAACTAAACTGTATAGAACCATGTCGGAACGGATCACCGTTTTTTTGCATGCAATGCATCCGAGGGAGAAGGTATACCGAAAGAGTTAGACAGAGATACCAAATCGTGGTATCAGTCATAAAAGCGTGGTCTAAACCATACGAAGCCTCATATCGTTGCAACGTGTTGCGAGGAAAAGATATTACATTCCATTTACTATTATGGATAAATTCGCGCAAGTAGAACGCCAATTATTGGATCAATCTGCACGATTGATTTCACCGGAGGAGTACCTAGCGTGGGAAGAACGGTGCAACGAGTGTATTGAATCGTTGGAAGGACACAGCCGCGTAAAACGTCCTCGATTATCGATTGGTGTTCGGCAATCGCTGGTTGCCCGAATCGCGCAGCTCGAAGGACTGAAATATTCGCTGCGCGGTCGTTTCGTGCGTGAAGGTGCCGGACATTCGAGCACAGGACTTTTATGGCGCGAAATAGACACTGCGTTCGATACCCGCGTGTTAACTGGTGCCGTGCTAAATTCGAACTATATCGAGCCGCGGAACTTCCTACAAGATGCGGGGACCATTGTGTTGGAGCATGTGCGGGGTGCTTTGAGGAAACATCGAAACCTCAAAGTGAACACTGTGTTCAACGGTGAATTTGTGGCAGGTGACAAGCATGCTTGTAAAAGCATCAACACCCGAAACTGTGAACTCTTCCGCACATCCGATCTGCAGGAGTGGTACCAGCGATGCATCATCGAACCCACCCTGGCATCGCTGGAAGAGTTCCAGGAACGCGACAGCGGATGGGCATTGATGAGGATTCTCAACCTAACCGTCAATGCCAACAAGTACAATCCGCTGCGCGCGGGATGCCACATCAAGTTGACGCAGAAATTGTCGCTAAAGAAGGCGACAATCAGTGTTCAATCTCCAAACAATGCATGTTTCGCGTGGGCAGTGGTCGCCGCTCTCCATCCTGCGGAAAGACATACTGATCGCCCAAGTTCATACCCCGACTATACTTCCATATTAAATCTCCAGGGCATTGATTTTCCAATGTCCCTGGAGCAAATTGGGAAGTTTGAGGGGTTGAACGACATCTCCGTCAACGTCTACAGCTTCGAGGCGGAGAAAGGGTCGACAGTCTTTCCGCTGCGCCTCACCAGCCGCAAGAGGGATCAACATGTCAACATGCTCTACACGCCGAATCATGAACACGGCGATGTAGGGCACTTTGTACTAATCAAGGACTTGTCCCGGCTGGTGAGCGCACAGCTGAGCAGGAAGAAGGCAAAGAAATTCATCTGTGATCGGTACGTATATAAACTTGCGAAATGTTGAAATGTCTCGCGAAACATATTAAATAAAATTTTTTTTGGTTTTACAGATGCATGCACTATTTCGGATCTGTCGAGAAGTTGGAGGCCCATGCCGTGGATTGCGGGAGGATGAACGACTGCGCCATCCTGCTGCCCAGCGATGGCGACAATCTCCTCAACTTCAACAACCACGGTAGGAAGGAGCGGCTCCCCTTCGTGGTTTACGCAGATCTGGAGTGTATCATCGCAAAAACAGAGGACAACCGAATGGGTGATAATAAATTACACATGTACCAGCACCATAAAGTGCACAGCATTGCATATTATATGCATTGTTCGTATGATACATCGCTATCGATGTATCGATGTCGCCGCGACGCGGATTGTGTTTCTTGGTTCGTAGACGAACTTAAAAATTTTGCAAATTTTGCCAAACCCATCCTCACAAGTAATGTTCCCATGCTTGATTTAACTGCCGAACAGTGGGCGACATTTCACAATGCGACACATTGTCATATTTGCGAAGAACCATTCGAAGCTGCCGATATACGAGTTCGCGATCACTGTCATCTATCAGGACGGTTTAGAGGTCCAGCACATTCGGAGTGCAATTTAAATTATAAAAATTCATTTTACATCCCCATAGTTTTCCATAATTTATCCGGCTATGATTCCCATTTTATTATTGAGGAATTAGCTACCGCTTTCGAAGGCAGTGTTGATGTATTGCCTATAACCAAAGAAAAATATATTTCTTTCACCAAAAATGTTGAAGATACGACTGAATCAGACTCGCGAAATTATATTAAATTACGTTTCATCGATTCGTACAAATTTCTCAATACTAGTCTCGACAAATTAGCATCTTTTCTTAGCGTAGATCAATTAAAAATTTTAAAATCCACATTTGAAACATTATCCACCGAGGATTTCAATTTATTGACGCGAAAGGGTGTCTTTCCATATGAATACCTCGATTGCGTGAACAAGTTGCAGGATCAATGCTTACTACCGCGCGAGTCATTTTACAGTTCCTTAACGGGTGAGACTGTATCCGAGACCGATTACGCACATGCCGAGACAGTCTGGCAGCGTTTCGGGATTAACACCTTGGGCGAATACAGCGACTTGTATTTGAAAACAGATGTCTTGTTATTGGCAGATATTTTTGAAAATTTTCGCAAAAGTTGTATCAAGAGTTATGGATTAGATTCAGCACATTATTATAGTTTACCTGGTTTCACGTGGGATGCCATGCTAAAACACACCAAAATTACATTCGAATTGCTCACAGACATCGATATGGTTATGTTTATTGAACGCGGTATACGTGGAGGTTTAAGTCAATGTTCCGGAAGATATGCTGAGGCCAATAACAAGTACATGTCATCTTACGACGCATCGAAAGAGTCATCGTACTTGATGTACTTTGACGTAAACAATTTGTATGGATGGGCAATGTGTCAGCCCCTTCCATACGCTGATTTTCAATGGGTCGAAGATGTAGCAAATTTTGATGTGTCTAAAATCGATGTCGATTCGCCCACGGGATACATTCTCGAGGTAGATCTAGAATATCCGCAACGTCTGCACGACGCTCATACCGATCTACCGTTCTGCCCGACGCGAGCCAAACCACCTGGCAGCAGACAGGACAAGTTACTCGCGACGGTATATGATAAGCAGCGTTACGTCATCCATTATCGCAACCTGCAACAGCGCACGCGTCACGGTCTTCATATTACAAAGATACACCGCGTGCTTCAATTCGCTCAATCCCCCTGGCTCCGCGATTACATCGAACTCAACACACGGTTTAGAACAAGCGCGACAAACGATTTTGAAAAAAATTTGTACAAATTGATGAACAACGCGGTATTTGGTAAAACTATGGAAAATGTACGAAATCACGTGGATGTAAAACTTTTGACACATTGGGAAGGGCGATATGGCGCGGAGGCAATGATCGCGAAACCGAATTTCCACAGCAGAAGTGTTTTTTCGGAAAATTTAATAGCTGTTGAATTGCGAAAACTCAAGGTGAAATTCAACAAACCGATATACGTGGGTATGTGCATCCAGGACATATCAAAAATTTGTTTGTACGAATTTCATCACGAGTACATGTCTCCACTGCACGGTCAAAATTGTAAAATTCTATACACCGACACAGACAGCCTAATTTATCACATTAAATGCGACGATATCTACGAAACCATGAAACGCAATATTGATAGATTCGACACAAGCGATTATCCTACCGACAATGCATATAATATGCCACATGTAAATAAGAAGGTCCCAGGGCTGATGAAGGACGAAAATAACGGTGCGATAATGACCGAATTCGTAGGTCATAGAGCGAAAATGTATGCACTTCGCGTAGACGGCAAAAAAGATACGAAAAAGGCGAAAGGCGTCAAGACCAACGTCATAGCCCGAACGATAACTTTCGACGACTACGCGCAGTGTTTGCATAGGGAGATCGAAATGGTTCGCAGACAATCATGCATACGGTCGAAATTGCATAAAGTGTACACCATTTCGGAATCCAAAATCGCTCTAAGTTCGTACGATGATGAGCGGCAGATCGTACCCGATTCGACCGACACTCTGCCCTGGGGTCATTATAAAATACCCTTGTAAAAATATCATTGTATCAAATTGTTCACTCATGTATATATATATATATATATCATTGTATTTATTTTGAACCATGTATTATTATTATTTTACAATATACTATTGTATTTATTGTAAAATGTATGGAAATTGTTTTCATATGTATCATTGTATTTATTTTGAACCATGTATTATTATTATTTTACAATATATTATTGTATTTATTGTAAAATGTATGGAAATTGTTTGCATATGTATCTTTATATATATAATAACTGAATTATAAATGGTTGATATAATGTGTAAAAATAAAAAATGTTTGCACATTTACATATATGTATCATTGTATTTATTGAACCATGTATTTATTTTACAATGCATTATTTTTATTTATCCATGAATTGTCTGATTTATCAAACCCCAGCCACTTGACATACACCTTATCCCCCTTCCTACGCAAAACTTTTTCCACTAGATATACATCAGGATCGATGACGCGTTGCAGCTCGTGTTCATAGAATCCTCCGGCAACAGGTTTTCCACAGGAATCGACGAGCAGATACGTCGCGGGATTAGTTGTCTGTACTTTGACTATCTTGAACACCTCCGTTGTCCAATTCGGTGTATAGCCTTTATCGAATATGGTTTTAAATTTGCTCACGCGCACAAACTCGCCCAATTTGAATCTCGCGGGAGCAGCGATCTTTATGTTGCTATATACGGTGGCTAGCAGCTTCTCGGCGATCGCAGGGGTAACATCGCAAGGACACATTCCGATGGTTCTATGTTTTCGTGCGTTATACTCTGCAAGTAGACTTGGTAGCGTATCAGTCCATCTATAGGTTCCATTCAGCGTAAACAGTTTCCACATATTGTTCTTCAAAGTTCGATTGAAACGTTCTACGACGGAGGCCTTCATCACCGAATACGTCGAATAATGATTAATGTCATACTTCGTCAAGAGTTTCTGCACATCGACGTTGTAAAATTCTTTTCCTTGATCGGTTTGCAAATTTTTTGGATATCGATCTCTAAATATCTTTGCAAACGCTTTAGTCACCTCAGCACCACTTTTAGTCTTGAGCGGTACCGCCCATGCATATTTGCTCAGCACATCGATGATGGTGAGTATGTAGTGGTGACCCTGGTTGAATCGCGAGTATGGACGCATTTCTACAATGTCAGCTTGCCACAGATCATCATATCCATGCACTATGACGCGCCTCCGTGGGAAATGTCTTCGGGCTGGAGCGTGCAATTCCTCAACGATTTGTAGCTTCTTGCGGCCATGGTTTTCTTTACTCTTGGATTTCGATAATGGTTGCATGTTTGATCGTAGAGGTGTCTTTGACACGAATGATGTGATAATTATCGTGTATGTGCATTATGTGCTGAGGAAATTCTGGACAAGTTTAATCGTCTCGCATGATTCTCCTTCGCAGCGCGGCTGTGGGATAGAATTCGACGCCTGCGATATCTTTTGAACGCTGTTTTGCAGCGTCATCATATCTCTCTGAAACACGACCAGCTTCCTCCCTAATTCTTCCTGCTGCTCTCTCAAAAGTTTAATGCTCTTTTCCATGTATAGTTTATTGACGGCATCGCTGTCAGCCGTGGGTTGCGCTACGCGTCGTGTCTTCCGCGATTTTGCATCAAAGTCCGCACCAGCCACGCAAAGAGCGTTATCTCGCATGTAATTTCGAAGCATACCGTTCCATTTGTAATAGTCCATTCTAGCTGCTCCACTCTTCTCGAGCGATACCCCAAATTTGTTGATCGACGTCTCGATGCATACAGTGCAAATCATCGGCGCGCGGTTTAATTTATAATGAGGCCTTCCTCGCGGAGTTCCTCGATAATCGATAGAATCTCGTTGTCATGCGAGTTGTTACCCGCCTGACGCGACGCTTCCAGCAAACGGAATCGGTCCACCAGCTCGTTGGGATCATCCCAGTGCACGTAATCGATCTTGCTATCGTTTACCACCATGGCTCGCGGTGTTGTTAGACATTTCCCAGCCTTACTGGTTGATACACGGGGGAGTAGTGGTGCAATTACATTTTTATATTTGTATCCCTTATTGCCCACTATGGGATTTTGAGCGTTATGACCACGTCTGTAGGCATTCGTCGTCAGCAGTATGCTTTTGTATTTTTGTTTATCGGCATCGGTGTATATAGCATCATCGGGAATTCTCTTGAAAATCAGTTCGTAAAGGCCGGGTGTTCCTCTGTATTTTACACCATCTATGATTATATTATCAGCCTTGTCTATATCGAAAGCCTTATCCCCAAGCATCGTGCCACTATTGTCAAAGTATACACCATACACATAGTCCATTGCTGTATCCCTATCACCACTTAGGATTGCACTCATGTATTTTTGCCCCAGCGGACCGAAATGGCTGCGAAACGTTTTTTGTCCCTCGGATGTCTGGAGTTGCTGTCTAATAGATGTTGCAAACGACTCATTGGGACTAGATTCGAAAACGTCTTCATCATCATTGGTTGTGAGCGATTGTACATCGAGAAATGTATTTATTGGTGTGGGAGGAACGGGTGAATCATTTGATGCAACATTCTGTCGTTTCCGCTTCGGTTGAATTGGTGTGGAGGATACAAGTGATTTTTCCAATGACATGTATGGTTTCCTCTTTCTCTTGCGCGATGTGTTCCCTTTCGACTCGATTTTTGTTTTAGGCGTTAATGTTTCATTCCCTTCGATGTCTGTGCTCATCAGCGGTGACGTGTCAGCATCCACCGCTGCGGTATTTTCAACAATATGTTTTAAGGGTTCAACAACAGGTTTAAAGTATCTCTCCAACGCGATATCTTCCTCTATCTTGCCAGTTTTCAAAGCCTGATGTTTCTTGCGAATGGCTTCACTGGTTTTTGCAATTTCCTTCGCTATTCTCTCGCGATCCTTAATCTTCTGAGTATCGATGTCGATCATCGTCATTGTACCGTAGACGTTGCTTTCCCGCCGACGTGTTGATGACAATTGACCATCTCACGGTATCGCAAACTCGTTAAATCCCTTTCTATAACGTCCATTGGACATCGCGCTATCCTTATCTATTACCACGAAACCATACTCCCGCTGCCAACAATTACGACACAAAGCACTGAAATCCTCGTAAGACATGTCGGTGTTTACGTGATCGTTGTACACATGTTTCAAGTTGGTACCATCCTGCTTAAACAGAATCAGCAGATTCGCATTGTCGCGTATAAGATGTTTGGGAATCTTTGCATACGTCTGACAGAGATAGAAGCAGTCGACGTTCGAGTGGCGCCCCATTGCAAAGTATTCCCTTATCGTATCTTGCTTGTCGCATGCCACATCATCAAAGATAAAAATGGAATTCGGAAGCGATTCGCTCGGTGGGATGACGTCACTGTTATTCGAAAACGTAAAGTAGCCAATTTCATCTATCGGAGTCAATAAATTCTCCAAATATTGATATTTCGGCTGTTGCAACGACTTGGAATACACGTACACGTTCTCGAAGCGGACGCCGTGAGGACTTTCCAACAAGCTCACCAGCACGTTGGTCTTTCCACAATTTGATGGACCGCAAATGAGGGAACGGATAGTGTTTGGCAGCATGTTACCATGTTTGCGACTTTTTTTGTTCGAGGACATCATTTGTGATTTATCATCAAAATTTGTCACGCGTATCGTCGCAGGTTGTCGCACGAATCGCATCCTCTCCGCGAACCATGAAAAATTATTTTGATACGTCGAAGCGGTGACGCGCTCTATTTATAGGCCCACACCGAAGCAAACCAGCTCAGTATTCAAAATGCTTCTGATCCTGTCGGATAATTGCGATATTCGAGACCTAACCTCTGAGCAGTTGCAATATATACCAAAGATTATTCTACTCCGCGAGTTTGGCAGACACATTGATCAGTTGTGGGACAGACTCCCCGAGCATATAAAAGCTGATTCTGAGGTTCAACAGTATCGTCGGTGCTTGGAACATTATAATCGCCCTTGGCAGCGAACGCATATCGACGGTCCAGCACCACTGATTAAAAACTGTGGTGAATGTCGCCGACAAGTGTAAAGAAAGGTTGTGGTTTGTTAAATCGGGCAATAAACGCGCTACCTATAGAATTACATATCCCGGGATACCAGTTTTGCGGTCCAGGAACTCATCTGGCAAAACGATTGGATAGAGGTGATCAAGGTATAAATCCGTTGGACGCAGCGTGTCGCGAACACGATATTGCATATTCCCGCAGCAACGATCTCAGTGAAAGACACGCGGCAGATAACGTACTCGCTGACAAAGCGCGAAAACGCATCGTTGCGCGAGACTCGACTCTGGGTGAAAGAGGCGCTGCTACAGCTGTTTGGGCGGCTATGAAGGCCAAGACGAAAATCGGAATGGGGATGAAAACAAAAACCCGCAAAAGGACTCCAAAGAGAGCGTCGCAAAAGCGGATTCTTCCGGTGGCAAAACGGGGTGGTATATTACCACTTCTCCCGCTGCTAGGTGTTCTCGGATCATTGGCTGGCGGAGCGGCGGGGATCGCCAAGGCGGTAAACGATAATAAGGCGGCGCAACGTCAGCTACAGGAAATGCAACGTCATAATCGCCCCATGGAAGGTCGTGGACTTTATCTCACACCATACAAGCGCGGACAGGGAATATCGAAACGAAAAAAAAAACGTCGAAAAGACATTAAAAATGCCTGTGGGTGTAACTACCGACAAGCAATTGGAGGATTTGGCAAAACATATGCGTATTCCATTCTTTAGAGGTGTTTTTATGCGCAACGCGCTACCAGCTGGAGGAGTGCGTCGAAACGAGAGCGGTATCGTAAATTTGGACAATGTCGAGGGGTCGGGGACTCATTGGGTGGCATATGCGAAGAGAGGGTGTCGAGCTGTATATTTCGACAGCTTTGGCAATCTTCGACCACCCAAGGAATTGGTGCAATATCTGGATAAAGATGCTGTAAAAATCGAATACAATCGAACGTCTTATCAGAAGTATGATCAGAGCAATTGTGGACAACTATGTCTACGCTTTCTACAAACAATCGACACCAAATTTAAGGGTTGACTTCCAACCGCTATGATTCAGTACTAGTCCAGTCGTACAGCTTGGAATTAGTCGTTAACATTCACTCTAACCGGCAAGAGTAGCACCCTCGCGGTGAGCTATTTTCCACCCATAGATTTGAGTGATGATGATTACGAGCTTGGTCTAACAACCTTTGAAACTTATCATACAATACCGAACATCGACTCGAGCAATGATAAATTCTACTTCGTCGTAAACTATGACACCAACAGCAGCGTTGACGCCGACCATGAATACATTACGATTCCCCACGGCTCCTACGAACTAGACGCCATTGCCAAGTATTTGAAGCAGCGATTACTCGAGCGGTATCCTCAAAATCTCGGTGGTACCGATGCCCACGATGTTGGCGACAACGATGTGTATCCAATAGTGTTGCGCCCCAACAACAACACCATGAAAAGCGAGCTGTATTGTCGGTTCGCCGTAGACTTTACAAAGCCTAATAACATTGGATCGCTACTGGGATTCTCGACGAACCGGGTTTTAGAACCGGGACAGTGGCATGAATCGGACAATCCAATTAATATCATGAATGTAAACATTATTCGCATAGAATGTAGCGTGACCGCTGGCGCGTACAATAATGGAAAGCGCGTACATACGATACATGAATTTTCTCCGAGAGTCCCGCCAGGATATAAGATATCGGAAACGCCCGCACAGATCATTTACCTTCCAATCACCGCACGGGTCATTACGGATCTAACGATATGCGTTGTGGATCAAGACGGACAGTTGCTTGATTTTCGAGGTGAAGAGATTACCATCAGACTGCACGTACGACGACGACGACGATAATACATGTGGTGCGAACGAATGAGATGCTTGTTTTGAACGACTTCAGAAACACGTTTCTTCCAAGCAGAATTGTTTGTAACAACAACAACAACAACAACAACAACAACAACAACAACAACAGCAGCAGCAGCTCTGATTACGCTAAAAAGAAGAGGCTCAGTGCTGTGAACATTGCTTTTTTGAAATCGCTGGGATTCATTGTACGCATTTAAGTTGAAAATGGCTGACATTCTAAGAATTGGAGGGAAGCCAACGTTTGATGATCGCATCGTCAAGCTTGAGACACATACATACAACCCATACGTCAACACAACGTTTGGACACAGCGATGAGATAAGAATACCTATACAGCAGCAGGATTTATACACATTACCGTGTGAAAGTTTCCTCTACATTGAGGGGAAATTGACGTTAAATAAGCCAAATGATGCATTAACGGTGATGTTGGGAAATAATTGCATGGCGTTCATATTTGATGAGATTCGATATGAGCTGAATGGCGTGGAGATTGACCGTAACAGAAACGTTGGAATAACTAGCACGCTTAAAAACTATGTATCGCTGACATCTGACGAAGACAAGAATATGGAGAATGCTGGATGGGGCTTGAAACGGCACGATGAGCTAATAGTGAAAAATCATTTCAATTTTTGCATCCCGCTCAAATATTTGCTGGGATTTTGCGAGGACTACAAACGCATGGTTATTAATGCGCGTCACGAATTGATTTTAATACGATCGCGCAACGATAACAATTCTCTAATAGGATCACCAACGTTGGAACCAGAAATTGAATTACTTAAAGTACAATGGCGGATGCCTCATGTGACGCTGAACGATGTTAATAAGCTATCGTTGCTACATGCTTTGGAAAGTGGACAAAACCTGAGCATTAGTTTTCGCTCCTGGGATCTGTATGAGTATCCTCTCTTACAGAGCACAACCAAGCACTCCTGGGCCGTGAAGGCAGCTGCACAGCTGGAGAAGCCGCGATACATTATCTTTGCTCTACAGACTGCTCGAAAGAATGTGATGACCGAAGATGTTACTCGGTTCGACCACTGCAAATTGACCAATGTAAAACTTTTTCTCAATTCGGAATTTTACCCGTACGATGACATGAACTTGGACTTTGACAAGAATAGGCATGCCATCTTGTTTAACATGTATACACATTTCCGTAAATCGTATTATGGACATAGTTGCAACGAGGCATTATTCACCGTGGCCCAATTTTTGCAATTTGGTCCCCTCGTGGTGATTGATTGCTCGCGACAAAATGAGTCGATCAAGAATAGCACCGTGGACGTGCGCATAGAATTCGATTGCAAAGAGAATGTGCCTGCAAATACTACAGCCTACTGCCTGATTCTACACGATCGGGTGGTTGAATACAATCCTCTGACAAACGTGGTGCGCAAAATCAATTAAATTGCCACGCTACTTGCCCGCCTCAAATTCGTACAAAATTTCATCGTGAAAATCGAGATGCTTTACAAGAAAGATTGCATTCTCCTGTCTGTCTTGGAAGCGAACGGACCTTTACATTGTACCGATAATGGCTGTACCAACATTTGTTGACCTGCAAGGGTTCATCGTTGATGGAAGATTTATCGTGAAGGAAGTGGCAGTCCTACGAAAGGGAACAATTCTCTCGCACTATATTTTTGGGAGTTCGATGGCACAATTTCTTCTCACGAAATCTGACAAATCGAGCATCCGGTGGTTGGTGGCAAAACATCATGGACTACGGTGGGAAGATGGGGACGTTCCATACAGTATGGCTAAACAGCTAATTACGAAAGCTGTAGCTGATGCTATCAACGAAGAAGATGACACATCCCATATCATATACGTTAAAGGGCTGCAGAAACGCGACTGGCTTGCGGAATTCCTCGATGAAAATACGAGAGCGGACGTGGTCATTGAGACACTCGACATTGACTACGAGGATATCAAATCTCTAAATAAGCTAAATGTAGTTAATACTCTGCGATGTGGTAGACACGCAAAGCATTGTGCTTTGCAAAATGTATTTAAAATATTTAACTGGTGGTCTAAACACCAGAGAGAAATGCGTAAATAAATATAATCAATTTTTTAATGCATAAATGTTTTTTCTTCACTCTCCCCAACCCAACCTCCTTAATATAATGTACGCTAGATTAAGTCGATGGTTACAATTATGTAGAAGTGGTTCAATACACATTCGATACACGTTAAAAGTGGTATGATTGATGTTCAATACATGTTCAAAGTGGATCGATAGATGATCGATACACGTTCAAAGTGGTACGATTGATGTTCAATACACGTTCAAAGTGGATTGATAGATGATCAATATATGTTCAAAGTGGTACGATTGATGTTCAATACACGTTCGATACACGTTCAAAGTGGATCGATAGATGATCGATACACGTTCAAAGTGGTTCGTTAGATGTTCGATACACGTTCAAAGTGGTTCGTTAGATGTTCGATACACGTTCAAAGTGGTTCGTTAGATGTTCGATACACGTTCAAAGTGGATTGATAGATGTTCGATTGATGTGTCCAAGAAAGAAGGTGAAGCGGTTTGGCTCAAGCAAATGATGAGTGTGATGAAGATAATAAATGCACCGAGGATAGGCAGCGTATAATTCGGAGAAGATGCACTGAGGATGGGCAGCGAATAATTCGAAGAAGATGCATGTGAAGAACAAAGGCATCCTACTTTTGCAAAGCTTTGCAACTTTAGGCATGGGCCTACAGGCGAGAGCCTGGAGATGCTACGAGACCATTTGTCTGTCAAACGTTGTGACAGCATCAACTGTTATATTGTGACAGTTTTTTTTAAAGTACACAAAAAAAAATATGGGCTTAAAACGCATCGTACCAGAGTGCGATGAGGAGGTATGTACTTATCAATATTTTTTTTACATTTATTATGGTTTTAAATATGTTAATATTATATCGTGGGTGTATATGTCTAGGGCGGCTCACCACCACTATCGCCGGTGTGGTCCGAGGATTGGGGCTCGCCGCCACCGTCGCCGCCTTCATCGGCGCCTTCGCCACCGCCACCATCGCCATCGCCGCCCCCAGTGGCATGTAATACTCTCTCTCTCTCTCTCTCTCTCTCTCTCTCTCTCTCTCTCTCTCTCAGAGACAGAACTCTCTCTCAACAGAAACGTTGGAATAACTAGCACGCTTAAAAACTATGTATCGCTGACATCTGACGAAGACAAGAATATGGAGAATGCTGGATGGGGCTTGAAACGGCACGATGAGCTAATAGTGAAAAATCATTTCAATTTTTGCATCCCGCTGAAATATTTGCTGGGATTTTGCGAGGACTACAAACGCATGGTTATTAATGCGCGTCACGAATTGATTTTAATACGATCGCGCAACGATAACAATTCTCTAATAGGATCACCAACGTTGGAACCAGAAATTGAATTACTTAAAGTACAATGGCGGATGCCTCATGTGACGCTGAACGATGTTAATAAGCTATCGTTGCTACATGCTTTGGAAAGTGGACAAAACCTGAACATTAGTTTTCGCTCCTGGGATCTGTATGAGTATCCTCTCTTACCCCGGGTCTCCACCAAGGCGAACACGAACAAAAACACTGTTCGCGAACGTTTTCGTCTGTTTTCGTCGTGTCCACACCGCGGCGAACACGAACAGAACACCGCGTACGAACGTTTTCGAGACTGTTCGCGTCGGTAGGAACGCAGGGAACGAACATTTCTGACGATACCTGGCGATCCGTGCATCCCTTTCCATTGTGGTACTGCTCATAAACAGGCGACCTTCTACGACCATCCGCCGGCAGGTACTCCACAGAAATAATATGCGTGACAAACACGAATAAAATTTTTATATTTTTTGTTTTAATATAATGAGAATATTTCCAACGTATGTATGAGATTTTTCTAATGAAAATTAAACCAAACACGACGCAATTCGGACAAATTTCAGTTCCGCTGATAATATCAATTTTATAATATCAATATTTTTTTATACTAGCCAATAACAGATTTTCTTGAAAAAGAAGATAAAATTTTCGTTAGGTGGTGGTTCGTGTTTAAAGATGTGGGATATTACTAGGAAAGAAGGAGATGGTATTAACGAGTTATATGTGCATTGATAACTGTATACTGTATAGATATGCATATACATACATATATAGTTATAAATGCACTTATAACTCGTTAATACCATCTCCTTCTTTCCTAGCAATATCTCACAGCCTTAAACACGAACCACCACCTAACAAAAATTGTATCTTCTTTCCGAGAAAATCTGTTATTGGCTAGTATAAAAAAATATTATTATAAAATTGATATTATCAGCGGAACTCAAATTTGTCCGAATTGCGTCGTGTTTGGTTTAATTTTCATTAGAAAAATCTCATACATACGTTGGAAATATTCTCATTTTATTAAAACAAAAAATATAAAAACTTTATTCGTGCTTGTTACGGATACAATTTCTGTGGTGTACCTGCCGGCGGATGGTCGTAGAGGGTTGCCTGTTTACGAGCAGTCCCACAATGGAAAGGGATAGCAAGGCCCAAGTTTCATGGGTTTGAAAACGGACAAGAACGAGAAAACAGCCGATGTTCGTCACAAATGTTCGAGCCTGGTGGTCACCGGATTTTGTTCGCGAACACCCTCTCCCCACGTCTACCGTGACCATCCGGAAGATTTATCGCCTATTAGTAGGGTCATTTGTTAGCGAACACTGTTATTTGGCGTCCACACCGAGGCGAACAGCGTGTTAGCTAACATGTTCGCGAGAAAATGTTTTTGTTCGTGTTCGCCTTGGTGGAGACCCGGGGTTACAGAGCACAACCAAGCACTCCTGGGCCGTGAAGGCAGCTGCACAGCTGGAGAAGCCGCGATACATTATCTTTGCTCTACAGACTGCTCGAAAGAATGTGATGACCGAAGATGTTACTCGGTTCGACCACTGCAAATTGACCAATGTAAAACTTTTTCTCAATTCGGAATTTTACCCGTACGATGACATGAACTTGGACTTTGACAAGAATAGGCATGCCATCTTGTTTAACATGTATACACATTTCCGTAAATCGTATTATGGACATAGTTGCAACGAGGCATTATTCACCGTGGCCCAATTTTTGCAATTTGGTCCCCTCGTGGTGATTGATTGCTCGCGACAAAATGAGTCGATCAAGAATAGCACCGTGGACGTGCGCATAGAATTCGATTGCAAAGAGAATGTGCCTGCAAATACTACAGCCTACTGCCTGATTCTACACGATCGGGTGGTTGAATACAATCCTCTGACAAACGTGGTGCGCAAAATCAATTAAATTGCCACGCTACTTGCCCGCCTCAAATTCGTACAAAATTTCATCGTGAAAATCGAGATGCTTTACAAGAAAGATTGCATTCTCCTGTCTGTCTTGGAAGCGAACGGACCTTTACATTGTACCGATAATGGCTGTACCAACATTTGTTGACCTGCAAGGGTTCATCGTTGATGGAAGATTTATCGTGAAGGAAGTGGCAGTCCTACGAAAGGGAACAATTCTCTCGCACTATATTTTTGGGAGTTCGATGGCACAATTTCTTCTCACGAAATCTGACAAATCGAGCATCCGGTGGTTGGTGGCAAAACATCATGGACTACGGTGGGAAGATGGGGACGTTCCATACAGTATGGCTAAACAGCTAATTACGAAAGCTGTAGCTGATGCTATCAACGAAGAAGATGACACATCCCATATCATATACGTTAAAGGGCTGCAGAAACGCGACTGGCTTGCGGAATTCCTCGATGAAAATACGAGAGCGGACGTGGTCATTGAGACACTCGACATTGACTACGAGGATATCAAATCTCTAAATAAGCTAAATGTAGTTAATACTCTGCGATGTGGTAGACACGCAAAGCATTGTGCTTTGCAAAATGTATTTAAAATATTTAACTGGTGGTCTAAACACCAGAGAGAAATGCGTAAATAAATATAATCAATTTTTTAATGCATAAATGTTTTTTCTTCACTCTCCCCAACCCAACCTCCTTAATATAATGTACGCTAGATTAAGTCGATGGTTACAATTATGTAGAAGTGGTTCAATACACATTCGATACACGTTAAAAGTGGTATGATTGATGTTCAATACATGTTCAAAGTGGATCGATAGATGATCGATACACGTTCAAAGTGGTACGATTGATGTTCAATACACGTTCAAAGTGGATTGATAGATGATCAATATATGTTCAAAGTGGTACGATTGATGTTCAATACACGTTCGATACACGTTCAAAGTGGATCGATAGATGATCGATACACGTTCAAAGTGGTTCGTTAGATGTTCGATACACGTTCAAAGTGGTTCGTTAGATGTTCGATACACGTTCAAAGTGGTTCGTTAGATGTTCGATACACGTTCAAAGTGGATTGATAGATGTTCGATTGATGTGTCCAAGAAAGAAGGTGAAGCGGTTTGGCTCAAGCAAATGATGAGTGTGATGAAGATAATAAATGCACCGAGGATAGGCAGCGTATAATTCGGAGAAGATGCACTGAGGATGGGCAGCGAATAATTCGAAGAAGATGCATGTGAAGAACAAAGGCATCCTACTTTTGCAAAGCTTTGCAACTTTAGGCATGGGCCTACAGGCGAGAGCCTGGAGATGCTACGAGACCATTTGTCTGTCAAACGTTGTGACAGCATCAACTGTTATATTGTGACAGTTTTTTTTAAAGTACACAAAAAAAAATATGGGCTTAAAACGCATCGTACCAGAGTGCGATGAGGAGGTATGTACTTATCAATATTTTTTTTACATTTATTATGGTTTTAAATATGTTAATATTATATCGTGGGTGTATATGTCTAGGGCGGCTCACCACCACTATCGCCGGTGTGGTCCGAGGATTGGGGCTCGCCGCCACCGTCGCCGCCTTCATCGGCGCCTTCGCCACCGCCACCATCGCCATCGCCGCCCCCAGTGGCATGTAATACTCTCTCTCTCTCTCTCTCTCTCTCTCTCTCTCTCTCTCTCTCTCTCTCTCTCTCTCTCTCTCTCTCTCAGAGACAGAACTCTCTCTCAACAGAAACGTTGGAATAACTAGCACGCTTAAAAACTATGTATCGCTGACATCTGACGAAGACAAGAATATGGAGAATGCTGGATGGGGCTTGAAACGGCACGATGAGCTAATAGTGAAAAATCATTTCAATTTTTGCATCCCGCTGAAATATTTGCTGGGATTTTGCGAGGACTACAAACGCATGGTTATTAATGCGCGTCACGAATTGATTTTAATACGATCGCGCAACGATAACAATTCTCTAATAGGATCACCAACGTTGGAACCAGAAATTGAATTACTTAAAGTACAATGGCGGATGCCTCATGTGACGCTGAACGATGTTAATAAGCTATCGTTGCTACATGCTTTGGAAAGTGGACAAAACCTGAACATTAGTTTTCGCTCCTGGGATCTGTATGAGTATCCTCTCTTACCCCGGGTCTCCACCAAGGCGAACACGAACAAAAACACTGTTCGCGAACGTTTTCGTCTGTTTTCGTCGTGTCCACACCGCGGCGAACACGAACAGAACACCGCGTACGAACGTTTTCGAGACTGTTCGCGTCGGTAGGAACGCAGGGAACGAACATTTCTGACGATACCTGGCGATCCGTGCATCCCTTTCCATTGTGGTACTGCTCATAAACAGGCGACCTTCTACGACCATCCGCCGGCAGGTACTCCACAGAAATAATATGCGTGACAAACACGAATAAAATTTTTATATTTTTTGTTTTAATATAATGAGAATATTTCCAACGTATGTATGAGATTTTTCTAATGAAAATTAAACCAAACACGACGCAATTCGGACAAATTTCAGTTCCGCTGATAATATCAATTTTATAATATCAATATTTTTTTATACTAGCCAATAACAGATTTTCTTGAAAAAGAAGATAAAATTTTCGTTAGGTGGTGGTTCGTGTTTAAAGATGTGGGATATTACTAGGAAAGAAGGAGATGGTATTAACGAGTTATATGTGCATTGATAACTGTATACTGTATAGATATGCATATACATACATATATAGTTATAAATGCACTTATAACTCGTTAATACCATCTCCTTCTTTCCTAGCAATATCTCACAGCCTTAAACACGAACCACCACCTAACAAAAATTGTATCTTCTTTCCGAGAAAATCTGTTATTGGCTAGTATAAAAAAATATTATTATAAAATTGATATTATCAGCGGAACTCAAATTTGTCCGAATTGCGTCGTGTTTGGTTTAATTTTCATTAGAAAAATCTCATACATACGTTGGAAATATTCTCATTTTATTAAAACAAAAAATATAAAAACTTTATTCGTGCTTGTTACGGATACAATTTCTGTGGTGTACCTGCCGGCGGATGGTCGTAGAGGGTTGCCTGTTTACGAGCAGTCCCACAATGGAAAGGGATAGCAAGGCCCAAGTTTCATGGGTTTGAAAACGGACAAGAACGAGAAAACAGCCGATGTTCGTCACAAATGTTCGAGCCTGGTGGTCACCGGATTTTGTTCGCGAACACCCTCTCCCCACGTCTACCGTGACCATCCGGAAGATTTATCGCCTATTAGTAGGGTCATTTGTTAGCGAACACTGTTATTTGGCGTCCACACCGAGGCGAACAGCGTGTTAGCTAACATGTTCGCGAGAAAATGTTTTTGTTCGTGTTCGCCTTGGTGGAGACCCGGGGTTACAGAGCACAACCAAGCACTCCTGGGCCGTGAAGGCAGCTGCACAGCTGGAGAAGCCGCGATACATTATCTTTGCTCTACAGACTGCTCGAAAGAATGTGATGACCGAAGATGTTACTCGGTTCGACCACTGCAAATTGACCAATGTAAAACTTTTTCTCAATTCGGAATTTTACCCGTACGATGACATGAACTTGGACTTTGACAAGAATAGGCATGCCATCTTGTTTAACATGTATACACATTTCCGTAAATCGTATTATGGACATAGTTGCAACGAGGCATTATTCACCGTGGCCCAATTTTTGCAATTTGGTCCCCTCGTGGTGATTGATTGCTCGCGACAAAATGAGTCGATCAAGAATAGCACCGTGGACGTGCGCATAGAATTCGATTGCAAAGAGAATGTGCCTGCAAATACTACAGCCTACTGCCTGATTCTACACGATCGGGTGGTTGAATACAATCCTCTGACAAACGTGGTGCGCAAAATCAATTAAATTGCCACGCTACTTGCCCGCCTCAAATTCGTACAAAATTTCATCGTGAAAATCGAGATGCTTTACAAGAAAGATTGCATTCTCCTGTCTGTCTTGGAAGCGAACGGACCTTTACATTGTACCGATAATGGCTGTACCAACATTTGTTGACCTGCAAGGGTTCATCGTTGATGGAAGATTTATCGTGAAGGAAGTGGCAGTCCTACGAAAGGGAACAATTCTCTCGCACTATATTTTTGGGAGTTCGATGGCACAATTTCTTCTCACGAAATCTGACAAATCGAGCATCCGGTGGTTGGTGGCAAAACATCATGGACTACGGTGGGAAGATGGGGACGTTCCATACAGTATGGCTAAACAGCTAATTACGAAAGCTGTAGCTGATGCTATCAACGAAGAAGATGACACATCCCATATCATATACGTTAAAGGGCTGCAGAAACGCGACTGGCTTGCGGAATTCCTCGATGAAAATACGAGAGCGGACGTGGTCATTGAGACACTCGACATTGACTACGAGGATATCAAATCTCTAAATAAGCTAAATGTAGTTAATACTCTGCGATGTGGTAGACACGCAAAGCATTGTGCTTTGCAAAATGTATTTAAAATATTTAACTGGTGGTCTAAACACCAGAGAGAAATGCGTAAATAAATATAATCAATTTTTTAATGCATAAATGTTTTTTCTTCACTCTCCCCAACCCAACCTCCTTAATATAATGTACGCTAGATTAAGTCGATGGTTACAATTATGTAGAAGTGGTTCAATACACATTCGATACACGTTAAAAGTGGTATGATTGATGTTCAATACATGTTCAAAGTGGATCGATAGATGATCGATACACGTTCAAAGTGGTACGATTGATGTTCAATACACGTTCAAAGTGGATTGATAGATGATCAATATATGTTCAAAGTGGTACGATTGATGTTCAATACACGTTCGATACACGTTCAAAGTGGATCGATAGATGATCGATACACGTTCAAAGTGGTTCGTTAGATGTTCGATACACGTTCAAAGTGGTTCGTTAGATGTTCGATACACGTTCAAAGTGGTTCGTTAGATGTTCGATACACGTTCAAAGTGGATTGATAGATGTTCGATTGATGTGTCCAAGAAAGAAGGTGAAGCGGTTTGGCTCAAGCAAATGATGAGTGTGATGAAGATAATAAATGCACCGAGGATAGGCAGCGTATAATTCGGAGAAGATGCACTGAGGATGGGCAGCGAATAATTCGAAGAAGATGCATGTGAAGAACAAAGGCATCCTACTTTTGCAAAGCTTTGCAACTTTAGGCATGGGCCTACAGGCGAGAGCCTGGAGATGCTACGAGACCATTTGTCTGTCAAACGTTGTGACAGCATCAACTGTTATATTGTGACAGTTTTTTTTAAAGTACACAAAAAAAAATATGGGCTTAAAACGCATCGTACCAGAGTGCGATGAGGAGGTATGTACTTATCAATATTTTTTTTACATTTATTATGGTTTTAAATATGTTAATATTATATCGTGGGTGTATATGTCTAGGGCGGCTCACCACCACTATCGCCGGTGTGGTCCGAGGATTGGGGCTCGCCGCCACCGTCGCCGCCTTCATCGGCGCCTTCGCCACCGCCACCATCGCCATCGCCGCCCCCAGTGGCATGTAATACTCTCTCTCTCTCTCTCTCTCTCTCTCTCTCTCTCTCTCTCTCTCAGAGACAGAACTCTCTCTCAACAGAAACGTTGGAATAACTAGCACGCTTAAAAACTATGTATCGCTGACATCTGACGAAGACAAGAATATGGAGAATGCTGGATGGGGCTTGAAACGGCACGATGAGCTAATAGTGAAAAATCATTTCAATTTTTGCATCCCGCTGAAATATTTGCTGGGATTTTGCGAGGACTACAAACGCATGGTTATTAATGCGCGTCACGAATTGATTTTAATACGATCGCGCAACGATAACAATTCTCTAATAGGATCACCAACGTTGGAACCAGAAATTGAATTACTTAAAGTACAATGGCGGATGCCTCATGTGACGCTGAACGATGTTAATAAGCTATCGTTGCTACATGCTTTGGAAAGTGGACAAAACCTGAACATTAGTTTTCGCTCCTGGGATCTGTATGAGTATCCTCTCTTACCCCGGGTCTCCACCAAGGCGAACACGAACAAAAACACTGTTCGCGAACGTTTTCGTCTGTTTTCGTCGTGTCCACACCGCGGCGAACACGAACAGAACACCGCGTACGAACGTTTTCGAGACTGTTCGCGTCGGTAGGAACGCAGGGAACGAACATTTCTGACGATACCTGGCGATCCGTGCATCCCTTTCCATTGTGGTACTGCTCATAAACAGGCGACCTTCTACGACCATCCGCCGGCAGGTACTCCACAGAAATAATATGCGTGACAAACACGAATAAAATTTTTATATTTTTTGTTTTAATATAATGAGAATATTTCCAACGTATGTATGAGATTTTTCTAATGAAAATTAAACCAAACACGACGCAATTCGGACAAATTTCAGTTCCGCTGATAATATCAATTTTATAATATCAATATTTTTTTATACTAGCCAATAACAGATTTTCTTGAAAAAGAAGATAAAATTTTCGTTAGGTGGTGGTTCGTGTTTAAAGATGTGGGATATTACTAGGAAAGAAGGAGATGGTATTAACGAGTTATATGTGCATTGATAACTGTATACTGTATAGATATGCATATACATACATATATAGTTATAAATGCACTTATAACTCGTTAATACCATCTCCTTCTTTCCTAGCAATATCTCACAGCCTTAAACACGAACCACCACCTAACAAAAATTGTATCTTCTTTCCGAGAAAATCTGTTATTGGCTAGTATAAAAAAATATTATTATAAAATTGATATTATCAGCGGAACTCAAATTTGTCCGAATTGCGTCGTGTTTGGTTTAATTTTCATTAGAAAAATCTCATACATACGTTGGAAATATTCTCATTTTATTAAAACAAAAAATATAAAAACTTTATTCGTGCTTGTTACGGATACAATTTCTGTGGTGTACCTGCCGGCGGATGGTCGTAGAGGGTTGCCTGTTTACGAGCAGTCCCACAATGGAAAGGGATAGCAAGGCCCAAGTTTCATGGGTTTGAAAACGGACAAGAACGAGAAAACAGCCGATGTTCGTCACAAATGTTCGAGCCTGGTGGTCACCGGATTTTGTTCGCGAACACCCTCTCCCCACGTCTACCGTGACCATCCGGAAGATTTATCGCCTATTAGTAGGGTCATTTGTTAGCGAACACTGTTATTTGGCGTCCACACCGAGGCGAACAGCGTGTTAGCTAACATGTTCGCGAGAAAATGTTTTTGTTCGTGTTCGCCTTGGTGGAGACCCGGGGTTACAGAGCACAACCAAGCACTCCTGGGCCGTGAAGGCAGCTGCACAGCTGGAGAAGCCGCGATACATTATCTTTGCTCTACAGACTGCTCGAAAGAATGTGATGACCGAAGATGTTACTCGGTTCGACCACTGCAAATTGACCAATGTAAAACTTTTTCTCAATTCGGAATTTTACCCGTACGATGACATGAACTTGGACTTTGACAAGAATAGGCATGCCATCTTGTTTAACATGTATACACATTTCCGTAAATCGTATTATGGACATAGTTGCAACGAGGCATTATTCACCGTGGCCCAATTTTTGCAATTTGGTCCCCTCGTGGTGATTGATTGCTCGCGACAAAATGAGTCGATCAAGAATAGCACCGTGGACGTGCGCATAGAATTCGATTGCAAAGAGAATGTGCCTGCAAATACTACAGCCTACTGCCTGATTCTACACGATCGGGTGGTTGAATACAATCCTCTGACAAACGTGGTGCGCAAAATCAATTAAATTGCCACGCTACTTGCCCGCCTCAAATTCGTACAAAATTTCATCGTGAAAATCGAGATGCTTTACAAGAAAGATTGCATTCTCCTGTCTGTCTTGGAAGCGAACGGACCTTTACATTGTACCGATAATGGCTGTACCAACATTTGTTGACCTGCAAGGGTTCATCGTTGATGGAAGATTTATCGTGAAGGAAGTGGCAGTCCTACGAAAGGGAACAATTCTCTCGCACTATATTTTTGGGAGTTCGATGGCACAATTTCTTCTCACGAAATCTGACAAATCGAGCATCCGGTGGTTGGTGGCAAAACATCATGGACTACGGTGGGAAGATGGGGACGTTCCATACAGTATGGCTAAACAGCTAATTACGAAAGCTGTAGCTGATGCTATCAACGAAGAAGATGACACATCCCATATCATATACGTTAAAGGGCTGCAGAAACGCGACTGGCTTGCGGAATTCCTCGATGAAAATACGAGAGCGGACGTGGTCATTGAGACACTCGACATTGACTACGAGGATATCAAATCTCTAAATAAGCTAAATGTAGTTAATACTCTGCGATGTGGTAGACACGCAAAGCATTGTGCTTTGCAAAATGTATTTAAAATATTTAACTGGTGGTCTAAACACCAGAGAGAAATGCGTAAATAAATATAATCAATTTTTTAATCCATAAATGTTTTTTCTTCACTCTCCCCAACCCAACCTCCTTAATATAATGTACGCTAGATTAAGTCGATGGTTACAATTATGTAGAAGTGGTTCAATACACATTCGATACACGTTAAAAGTGGTATGATTGATGTTCAATACATGTTCAAAGTGGATCGATAGATGATCGATACACGTTCAAAGTGGTACGATTGATGTTCAATACACGTTCAAAGTGGATTGATAGATGATCAATATATGTTCAAAGTGGTACGATTGATGTTCAATACACGTTCGATACACGTTCAAAGTGGATCGATAGATGATCGATACACGTTCAAAGTGGTTCGTTAGATGTTCGATACACGTTCAAAGTGGTTCGTTAGATGTTCGATACACGTTCAAAGTGGTTCGTTAGATGTTCGATACACGTTCAAAGTGGATTGATAGATGTTCGATTGATGTGTCCAAGAAAGAAGGTGAAGCGGTTTGGCTCAAGCAAATGATGAGTGTGATGAAGATAATAAATGCACCGAGGATAGGCAGCGTATAATTCGGAGAAGATGCACTGAGGATGGGCAGCGAATAATTCGAAGAAGATGCATGTGAAGAACAAAGGCATCCTACTTTTGCAAAGCTTTGCAACTTTAGGCATGGGCCTACAGGCGAGAGCCTGGAGATGCTACGAGACCATTTGTCTGTCAAACGTTGTGACAGCATCAACTGTTATATTGTGACAGTTTTTTTTAAAGTACACAAAAAAAAATATGGGCTTAAAACGCATCGTACCAGAGTGCGATGAGGAGGTATGTACTTATCAATATTTTTTTTACATTTATTATGGTTTTAAATATGTTAATATTATATCGTGGGTGTATATGTCTAGGGCGGCTCACCACCACTATCGCCGGTGTGGTCCGAGGATTGGGGCTCGCCGCCACCGTCGCCGCCTTCATCGGCGCCTTCGCCACCGCCACCATCGCCATCGCCGCCCCCAGTGGCATGTAATACTCTCTCTCTCTCTCTCTCTCTCTCTCTCTCTCTCTCTCTCTCTCAGAGACAGAACTCTCTCTCAACAGAAACGTTGGAATAACTAGCACGCTTAAAAACTATGTATCGCTGACATCTGACGAAGACAAGAATATGGAGAATGCTGGATGGGGCTTGAAACGGCACGATGAGCTAATAGTGAAAAATCATTTCAATTTTTGCATCCCGCTGAAATATTTGCTGGGATTTTGCGAGGACTACAAACGCATGGTTATTAATGCGCGTCACGAATTGATTTTAATACGATCGCGCAACGATAACAATTCTCTAATAGGATCACCAACGTTGGAACCAGAAATTGAATTACTTAAAGTACAATGGCGGATGCCTCATGTGACGCTGAACGATGTTAATAAGCTATCGTTGCTACATGCTTTGGAAAGTGGACAAAACCTGAACATTAGTTTTCGCTCCTGGGATCTGTATGAGTATCCTCTCTTACCCCGGGTCTCCACCAAGGCGAACACGAACAAAAACACTGTTCGCGAACGTTTTCGTCTGTTTTCGTCGTGTCCACACCGCGGCGAACACGAACAGAACACCGCGTACGAACGTTTTCGAGACTGTTCGCGTCGGTAGGAACGCAGGGAACGAACATTTCTGACGATACCTGGCGATCCGTGCATCCCTTTCCATTGTGGTACTGCTCATAAACAGGCGACCTTCTACGACCATCCGCCGGCAGGTACTCCACAGAAATAATATGCGTGACAAACACGAATAAAATTTTTATATTTTTTGTTTTAATATAATGAGAATATTTCCAACGTATGTATGAGATTTTTCTAATGAAAATTAAACCAAACACGACGCAATTCGGACAAATTTCAGTTCCGCTGATAATATCAATTTTATAATATCAATATTTTTTTATACTAGCCAATAACAGATTTTCTTGAAAAAGAAGATAAAATTTTCGTTAGGTGGTGGTTCGTGTTTAAAGATGTGGGATATTACTAGGAAAGAAGGAGATGGTATTAACGAGTTATATGTGCATTGATAACTGTATACTGTATAGATATGCATATACATACATATATAGTTATAAATGCACTTATAACTCGTTAATACCATCTCCTTCTTTCCTAGCAATATCTCACAGCCTTAAACACGAACCACCACCTAACAAAAATTGTATCTTCTTTCCGAGAAAATCTGTTATTGGCTAGTATAAAAAAATATTATTATAAAATTGATATTATCAGCGGAACTCAAATTTGTCCGAATTGCGTCGTGTTTGGTTTAATTTTCATTAGAAAAATCTCATACATACGTTGGAAATATTCTCATTTTATTAAAACAAAAAATATAAAAACTTTATTCGTGCTTGTTACGGATACAATTTCTGTGGTGTACCTGCCGGCGGATGGTCGTAGAGGGTTGCCTGTTTACGAGCAGTCCCACAATGGAAAGGGATAGCAAGGCCCAAGTTTCATGGGTTTGAAAACGGACAAGAACGAGAAAACAGCCGATGTTCGTCACAAATGTTCGAGCCTGGTGGTCACCGGATTTTGTTCGCGAACACCCTCTCCCCACGTCTACCGTGACCATCCGGAAGATTTATCGCCTATTAGTAGGGTCATTTGTTAGCGAACACTGTTATTTGGCGTCCACACCGAGGCGAACAGCGTGTTAGCTAACATGTTCGCGAGAAAATGTTTTTGTTCGTGTTCGCCTTGGTGGAGACCCGGGGTTACAGAGCACAACCAAGCACTCCTGGGCCGTGAAGGCAGCTGCACAGCTGGAGAAGCCGCGATACATTATCTTTGCTCTACAGACTGCTCGAAAGAATGTGATGACCGAAGATGTTACTCGGTTCGACCACTGCAAATTGACCAATGTAAAACTTTTTCTCAATTCGGAATTTTACCCGTACGATGACATGAACTTGGACTTTGACAAGAATAGGCATGCCATCTTGTTTAACATGTATACACATTTCCGTAAATCGTATTATGGACATAGTTGCAACGAGGCATTATTCACCGTGGCCCAATTTTTGCAATTTGGTCCCCTCGTGGTGATTGATTGCTCGCGACAAAATGAGTCGATCAAGAATAGCACCGTGGACGTGCGCATAGAATTCGATTGCAAAGAGAATGTGCCTGCAAATACTACAGCCTACTGCCTGATTCTACACGATCGGGTGGTTGAATACAATCCTCTGACAAACGTGGTGCGCAAAATCAATTAAATTGCCACGCTACTTGCCCGCCTCAAATTCGTACAAAATTTCATCGTGAAAATCGAGATGCTTTACAAGAAAGATTGCATTCTCCTGTCTGTCTTGGAAGCGAACGGACCTTTACATTGTACCGATAATGGCTGTACCAACATTTGTTGACCTGCAAGGGTTCATCGTTGATGGAAGATTTATCGTGAAGGAAGTGGCAGTCCTACGAAAGGGAACAATTCTCTCGCACTATATTTTTGGGAGTTCGATGGCACAATTTCTTCTCACGAAATCTGACAAATCGAGCATCCGGTGGTTGGTGGCAAAACATCATGGACTACGGTGGGAAGATGGGGACGTTCCATACAGTATGGCTAAACAGCTAATTACGAAAGCTGTAGCTGATGCTATCAACGAAGAAGATGACACATCCCATATCATATACGTTAAAGGGCTGCAGAAACGCGACTGGCTTGCGGAATTCCTCGATGAAAATACGAGAGCGGACGTGGTCATTGAGACACTCGACATTGACTACGAGGATATCAAATCTCTAAATAAGCTAAATGTAGTTAATACTCTGCGATGTGGTAGACACGCAAAGCATTGTGCTTTGCAAAATGTATTTAAAATATTTAACTGGTGGTCTAAACACCAGAGAGAAATGCGTAAATAAATATAATCAATTTTTTAATGCATAAATGTTTTTTCTTCACTCTCCCCAACCCAACCTCCTTAATATAATGTACGCTAGATTAAGTCGATGGTTACAATTATGTAGAAGTGGTTCAATACACATTCGATACACGTTAAAAGTGGTATGATTGATGTTCAATACATGTTCAAAGTGGATCGATAGATGATCGATACACGTTCAAAGTGGTACGATTGATGTTCAATACACGTTCAAAGTGGATTGATAGATGATCAATATATGTTCAAAGTGGTACGATTGATGTTCAATACACGTTCGATACACGTTCAAAGTGGATCGATAGATGATCGATACACGTTCAAAGTGGTTCGTTAGATGTTCGATACACGTTCAAAGTGGTTCGTTAGATGTTCGATACACGTTCAAAGTGGTTCGTTAGATGTTCGATACACGTTCAAAGTGGATTGATAGATGTTCGATAGATGTGTCCAAGAAAGAAGGGGAAGCGGTTTGGCTCAAGCAAATGATGAGTGTGATGAAGATAATAAATGCACCGAGGATAGGCAGCGTATAATTCGGAGAAGATGCACTGAGGATGGGCAGCGAATAATTCGAAGAAGATGCATGTGAAGAACAAAGGCATCCTACTTTTGCAAAGCTTTGCAACTTTAGGCATGGGCCTACAGGCGAGAGCCTGGAGATGCTACGAGACCATTTGTCTGTCAAACGTTGTGACAGCATCAACTGTTATATTGTGACAGTTTTTTTTAAAGTACACAAAAAAAAATATGGGCTTAAAACGCATCGTACCAGAGTGCGATGAGGAGGTATGTACTTATCAATATTTTTTTTACATTTATTATGGTTTTAAATATGTTAATATTATATCGTGGGTGTATATGTCTAGGGCGGCTCACCACCACTATCGCCGGTGTGGTCCGAGGATTGGGGCTCGCCGCCACCGTCGCCGCCTTCATCGGCGCCTTCGCCACCGCCACCATCGCCATCGCCGCCCCCAGTGGCATGTAATACTCTCTCTCTCTCTCTCTCTCTCTCTCTCTCTCTCTCTCTCTCTCTCTCTCTCTCTCTCTCTCTCTCTCTCTCTCTCTCTCTCTCTCTCTCTCTCTCTCTCTCTCTCTCTCTCTCTCTCTCTCTCTCTCTCTCTCTCTCTCTCTCTCTCTCTCTCCCTCTCTCTCTCTCTCTCTCTCTCCCTCTCTCTCTCTCTCTCTCTCTCTCTCTCTCTCTCTCTATCTCTCGCGTGTGTGTGTGTGTGTGTGTGTGTGTTTTGCTGTATTAGTGTTATATCGATGTTTATGTTCTAGGACCAACAATTGCTGAGACAGCTTAGGATCTTAGCTGAGGCCCTGGAGGCGGCTGAAAAGGGTGGACGAAGGTGGGCCCGATACTGGGTGCCGGGGCCCCCTTCGCCACCGACACCATCACCATCGTCACCACCGTCTTCTTAGAAATAAGTTTTTTATTTTTTGTATTTGTTCTTTAATTTTCTTAATATTTATTATTATATATTTATTATTATATATTTATATTCATTTTCTTTTTTTTATATGTTTATATTCATTCTTTTTTATATATTCATTTTTATACGCTTTTATATGCTTTTTTATATTAATATTTATTCTTTTATATTTTCATATTTATTCTTTTATATTTTGTTACGAGCCGGGGCTGCGGCAACGCAGTGGCCGGCGAGAAGGGTATTTCCCAATAAGGAATACGGTTTATGAGTTTGTTAGTAATGAGTGCGGACGAACCTGATGCGTAATCAGGGAGCCGCTAGGATTATCGGAAGCGAGGACGAACCTGATGCTAAATCAGGGAGCCTCTAGGAATGGAGTCACTCGCGGACGAACCTGATGCGAAATCAGGGAGCCGCAGGAGGGTGATTCGTCGTGAACGAACCCGATGCGAAATCGGGGTGTCACTAGGATGATATTCACAGACGAACTCGACGCGAAGTCGAGGAGCTGTTAGGAGGTTGGATTATTCACAGACGAACCTGCTGCGAAACCAGGGAGCTGTTCGGAGGTTGGTAGACTTACAGACGAACTTGATGCGAAATCAGGGAGCTGTAGGACACGGACGAACCTGATGTGAAATCAGGGAGCTGTAGGAGGGTTAAACGTGGACGAACCCGATGCGAAATCGGGGAGCCACTAGGTTGGTAAAGATTCCTTGTTTTGGATGAAAGGTTGCGAACGAACCTGATGCTAGATCAGGGAGTCGCGGGAAATGTTAGTAATGCCTCGTAACTCTTAATTTATGTTTGATACAACTCGAGCGGTAAAGCTGTATCAGTGGGTGAGTGCTACTAATATTATAAGGATCGCTGGGTAAAAGATGGGTTTCAACGAATCTACTCGATTTAGAGCGAACACCATTCGTGTATTCAATATCTAATTATTATACAAATGTAAGTGTCGCGATTAAATAGTGTAGTAAAAGTATATAAATTACCACTAATTTGCACGGTGTTGACGCACTGGCGATGCGGGGCGTACGAGTGGCTATTTCAAAGTGCCGAATAGAATATGAACCGAACTCGCGGATTCTATGAGGTTAACTTTGATTCTGACGGAGACTTTAGCTCGATCGTACTCGATTTAACCAACTCTGTACGAGCGTGACACGACGTTACTCTACGCGTGACTGTACTGCTTTGAACCGAAGAGGGTTGAAACTGAAGGGTTTATATAGTCCCAAAATGAGTGGGGATTCGTTAAGAATTTCCATATAAGGAAATCCTTCGGGGTCGTCGTCGTGTCACTCCCGTTCCCATGGTCGCGATCCAGATGGTCAAGATAAAGAGCCCCTTAGTGGTGTATGATAAACAAAGGATTTTAGGGCGTTTTCCCTTCGCAGACGCGAGCTCGAAAAGTGGTTGAGAGCGGGGTATGGGAAAATTCCACATACGTAACAATTTTCATACTTATTCTTTTATATTTTCATATTTATTCTTTTATATTCTTATAGTTTATATTTTTATTTTTATTCTTTTATATATTTATATTTTTATAACAATATAATGTAACAATATATATTTTAAACATATATTATTTGTCCATTTCATTTTCCTATCATCTTCCATCTCTCTAGCTTTAAAATAATGTTCCATCTCTTTCCCTCCTCCAAATACGTTCAGCATGCTCTGTCTCTTTCCGTCCTTCGAATACGTAGGTCCGATGTGGAGAGGTCTCCGCGGCAGCTCGGCCCGGACGGATCCCCTCCATCATCGCGGCTTCCCCCACTCCGCGGCATGTGCGCGCGCAACCGGTCTTCTTCTCCCCGCAGGCCCCGCGCCCATGATTCCCTCCGCCGCGCTCCCCCGCGCGCCCTCACTACCCCCCGCCCCCGCGCTCCCCTCAGAGGACCTGGGTTAGAACCCGCCTAGACATACTACTTGAGTCAAACGAGTCAAACGAATCAAACGAGCCAAACGAGTAAAACGAGTCAAACGAGTCAAACGACACTAACTAGTCGAATGAGTCATACGAGTCAATCGAGTCAATCGAGTCTAACGAGTCAAACGAGTCAAACGAGTCAAACGAGTCAAACGAGTCAAACGAGTCAAACGAGTCAAACGAGTCAAACGAGTCAAACGAGTCAAACGAGTGAAACGAGTGAAACGAGTGAAACGAGTCAAACGAGTCAAACGAGTCAAACGAGTCAAACGGGTCAAACGAGTCAAACGGGTCGAACAGGACAATCGAGTCAAGCGAGTTGAACGAGCCAAACGAGTCAAACGAGTCCAGCGAGTCGAACGAGTCGAACGAGTCGAACGAGTCGAACGAGTCGAACGAGTCGAACGAGTCGAACGAGTCGAACGAGTCGAACGAGTCGAACGAGTCGAACGAGTCGAACGAGTCGAACGAGTCGAACGAGTCGAACGAGTCGAACGAGTCGAACGAGTCGAACGAGTCGAACGAGTCGAACGAGTCGAACGAGTCGAACGAGTCGAACGAGTCGAACGAGTCGAACGAGTCGAACGAGTCGAACGAGTCGAACGAGTCGAACGAGTCGAACGAGTCGAACGAGTCGAACGAGTCGAACGAGTCGAACGAGTCGAACGAGTCGAACGAGTCGAACGAGTCGAACGAGTCGAACGAGTCGAACGAGTCGAACGAGTCGAACGAGTCGAACGAGTCGAACGAGTCGAACGAGTCGAACGAGTCGAACGAGTCGAACGAGTCGAACGAGTCGAACGAGTCGAACGAGTCGAACGAGTCGAACGAGTCGAACGAGTCGAACGAGTCGAACGAGTCGAACGAGTCGAACGAGTCGAACGAGTCGAACGAGTCGAACGAGTCGAACGAGTCGAACGAGTCGAACGAGTCGAACGAGTCGAACGAGTCGAACGAGTCGAACGAGTCGAACGAGTCGAACGAGTCGAACGAGTCGAACGAGTCGAACGAGTCGAACGAGTCGAACGAGTCGAACGAGTCGAACGAGTCGAACGAGTCGAACGAGTCGAACGAGTCGAACGAGTCGAACGAGTCGAACGAGTCGAACGAGTCGAACGAGTCGAACGAGTCGAACGAGTCGAACGAGTCGAACGAGTCGAACGAGTCGAACGAGTCGAACGAGTCGAACGAGTCGAACGAGTCGAACGAGTCGAACGAGTCGAACGAGTCGAACGAGTCGAACGAGTCGAACGAGTCGAACGAGTCGAACGAGTCGAACGAGTCGAACGAGTCGAACGAGTCGAACGAGTCGAACGAGTCGAACGAGTCGAACGAGTCGAACGAGTCGAACGAGTCGAACGAGTCGAACGAGTCGAACGAGTCGAACGAGTCGAACGAGTCGAACGAGTCGAACGAGTCGAACGAGTCGAACGAGTCGAACGAGTCGAACGAGTCGAACGAGTCGAACGAGTCGAACGAGTCGAACGAGTCGAACGAGTCGAACGAGTCGAACGAGTCGAACGAGTCGAACGAGTCGAACGAGTCGAACGAGTCGAACGAGTCGAACGAGTCGAACGAGTCGAACGAGTCGAACGAGTCGAACGAGTCGAACGAGTCGAACGAGTCGAACGAGTCGAACGAGTCGAACGAGTCGAACGAGTCGAACGAGTCGAACGAGTCGAACGAGTCGAACGAGTCGAACGAGTCGAACGAGTCGAACGAGTCGAACGAGTCGAACGAGTCGAACGAGTCGAACGAGTCGAACGAGTCGAACGAGTCGAACGAGTCGAACGAGTCGAACGAGTCGAACGAGTCGAACGAGTCGAACGAGTCGAACGAGTCGAACGAGTCGAACGAGTCGAACGAGTCGAACGAGTCGAACGAGTCGAACGAGTCGAACGAGTCGAACGAGTCGAACGAGTCGAACGAGTCGAACGAGTCGAACGAGTCGAACGAGTCGAACGAGTCGAACGAGTCGAACGAGTCGAACGAGTCGAACGAGTCGAACGAGTCGAACGAGTCGAACGAGTCGAACGAGTCGAACGAGTCGAACGAGTCGAACGAGTCGAACGAGTCGAACGAGTCGAACGAGTCGAACGAGTCGAACGAGTCGAACGAGTCGAACGAGTCGAACGAGTCGAACGAGTCGAACGAGTCGAACGAGTCGAACGAGTCGAACGAGTCGAACGAGTCGAACGAGTCGAACGAGTCGAACGAGTCGAACGAGTCGAACGAGTCGAACGAGTCGAACGAGTCGAACGAGTCGAACGAGTCGAACGAGTCGAACGAGTCGAACGAGTCGAACGAGTCGAACGAGTCGAACGAGTCGAACGAGTCGAACGAGTCGAACGAGTCGAACGAGTCGAACGAGTCGAACGAGTCGAACGAGTCGAACGAGTCGAACGAGTCGAACGAGTCGAACGAGTCGAACGAGTCGAACGAGTCGAACGAGTCGAACGAGTCGAACGAGTCGAACGAGTCGAACGAGTCGAACGAGTCGAACGAGTCGAACGAGTCGAACGAGTCGAACGAGTCGAACGAGTCGAACGAGTCGAACGAGTCGAACGAGTCGAACGAGTCGAACGAGTCGAACGAGTCGAACGAGTCGAACGAGTCGACGAGTCGAACGAGTCGAACGAGTCGAACGAGTCGAACGAGTCGAACGAGTCGAACGAGTCGAACGAGTCGAACGAGTCGAACGAGTCGAACGAGTCGAACGAGTCGAACGAGGCGAACGAGTCGAACGAGTCGAACGAGTCGAACGAGTCGAACGAGTCGAACGAGTCGAACGAGTCGAACGAGTCGAACGAGTCGAACGAGTCGAACGAGTCGAACGAGTCGAACGAGTCGAACGAGTCGAACGAGTCGAACGAGTCGAACGAGTCGAACGAGTCGGACGAGTCGGACGAGTCGAACGAGTCGGACGAGTCGGACGAGTCGGACGAGTCGGACGAGTCGGACGAGTCGGACGAGTCGGACGAGTCGAACGAGTCGAACGAGTCGAACGAGTCGAACGAGTCGAACGAGTCGAACGAGTCGAACGAGTCGAACGAGTCGAACGAGTCGAACGAGTCGAACGAGTCGAACGAGTCGAACGAGTCGAACGAGTCGAACGAGTCGAACGAGTCGAACGAGTCGAACGAGTCGAACGAGTCGAACGAGTCGAACGAGTCGAACGAGTCGAACGAGTCGAACGAGTCGAACGAGTCGAACGAGTCGAACGAGTCGAACGAGTCGAACGAGTCGAACGAGTCGAACGAGTCGAACGAGTCGAACGAGTCGAACGAGTCGAACGAGTCGAACGAGTCGAACGAGTCGAACGAGTCGAACGAGTCGAACGAGTCGAACGAGTCGAACGAGTCGAACGAGTCGAACGAGTCGAACGAGTCGAACGAGTCGAACGAGTCGAACGAGTCGAACGAGTCGAACGAGTCGAACGAGTCGAACGAGTCGAACGAGTCGAACGAGTCGAACGAGTCGAACGAGTCGAACGAGTCGAACGAGTCGAACGAGTCGAACGAGTCGAACGAGTCGAACGAGTCGAACGAGTCGAACGAGTCGAACGAGTCGAACGAGTCGAACGAGTCGAACGAGTCGAACGAGTCGAACGGGTCGGACAGGACAATCGAGTCAAACGAGCCAAACGAGTCAACAGAGTCAACAGAGTCAACAGAGTCAACAGAGTCAACAGAGTCAACAGAGTCAACAGAGTCAACAGAGTCAACAGAGTCAACAGAGTCAACAGAGTCAACAGAGTCAACAGAGTCAACAGAGTCAACAGAGTCAACAGAGTCAACAGAGTCAACAGAGTCAACAGAGTCAACAGAGTCAACAGAGTCAACAGAGTCAACAGAGTCAACAGAGTCAACAGAGTCAACAGAGTCAACAGAGTCAACAGAGTCAACAGAGTCAACAGAGTCAACAGAGTCAACAGAGTCAACAGAGTCAACAGAGTCAACAGAGTCAACAGAGTCAACAGAGTCAACAGAGTCAACAGAGTCAACAGAGTCAACAGAGTCAACAGAGTCAACAGAGTCAACAGAGTCAACAGAGTCAACAGAGTCAACAGAGTCAACAGAGTCAACAGAGTCAACAGAGTCAACAGAGTCAACAGAGTCAACAGAGTCAACAGAGTCAACAGAGTCAACAGAGTCAACAGAGTCAACAGAGTCAACAGAGTCAACAGAGTCAACAGAGTCAACAGAGTCAACAGAGTCAACAGAGTCAACAGAGTCAACAGAGTCAACAGAGTCAACAGAGTCAACAGAGTCAACAGAGTCAACAGAGTCAACAGAGTCAACAGAGTCAACAGAGTCAACAGAGTCAACAGAGTCAACAGAGTCAACAGAGTCAACAGAGTCAACAGAGTCAACAGAGTCAACAGAGTCAACAGAGTCAACAGAGTCAACAGAGTCAACAGAGTCAACAGAGTCAACAGAGTCAACAGAGTCAACAGAGTCAACAGAGTCAACAGAGTCAACAGAGTCAACAGAGTCAACAGAGTCAACAGAGTCAACAGAGTCAACAGAGTCAACAGAGTCAACAGAGTCAACAGAGTCAACAGAGTCAACAGAGTCAACAGAGTCAACAGAGTCAACAGAGTCAACAGAGTCAACAGAGTCAACAGAGTCAACAGAGTCAACAGAGTCAACAGAGTCAACAGAGTCAACAGAGTCAACAGAGTCAACAGAGTCAACAGAGTCAACAGAGTCAACAGAGTCAACAGAGTCAACAGAGTCAACAGAGTCAACAGAGTCAACAGAGTCAACAGAGTCAACAGAGTCAACAGAGTCAACAGAGTCAACAGAGTCAACAGAGTCAACAGAGTCAACAGAGTCAACAGAGTCAACAGAGTCAACAGAGTCAACAGAGTCAACAGAGTCAACAGAGTCAACAGAGTCAACAGAGTCAACAGTGTGACGTTCTCTAACGTGACGTTGCCGTTAATTACAGGTGTTTTCACAAGTAGAGCGGTTTACCTGTGAAATTGTGGGATTGGTTCGTTTGGCATGCGATTAAGAATTGAATTTCAAGAAACCAGAGTCCTTCCTTTAACAATAATAACAATGATTTATTCTAAATAGTGGTTTTTGACGCTAGGTCGATTTGTACATATGATTCGACTCTCAGTCGTTTGAATATAATGAACATTAATTGATTATGTCGCTACTCGTCTGTCGAACATTTAAGTAATTGTGATTATGCGCTAAACGGATCTAGAAATTAACTAATAATTCGCTTGGTCGGTTAAACGGAATACAAATCGAATAACTCTTATTATAAATTAATAGTATGATATAGTTTACGATTCTAAATCGTAAATGAACATGAATCTCGATACTAAGTCGATATTATAGAAATGACTCTTGGTCAAAATATAGTTTAATGTTTGAGAGGATTACTTCTCTCGGAGTATAAAGTTTACTGGTGCCTATAAGCTGGCCCAACGCTTTATAGATTGGAATTGTGGAGCTAATTAAAGCTTCCTTGGATTTAGGAATTATGGAGCTAGCTAAAGCTTCCTTGGATTTGGTAATTATGGAGCTAGTAAAAGCTACCTTGGATTTGGTAATTATGGAGCTAGTAAAAGCTACCTTGGATTTGGTAATTATGGAGCTAGTAAAAGCTTCCTTGGATTTGGTAATTATGGAGCTTGTAAAAAGCTTCCTTGGATTTAGGAGTTACGGAGCTAGTTAAAGCTTCCTTGAAAGGAGTTTTAAACGTCCTGGGAAAGGTTGGGTGTCAGGACCCAATCTTGACTGCACTGCTTGACTGCTGTAGGCATGCCTATATTTATACTCCTCGGTGGAGCTAATTCCGCACCAATGAGATGCTGTGCGATTACGCGCACCAATAGTAATTCGCTTCCGGTTCCCGCCGGTCGTATACTACGCTGGGTTTAATCGGCGTCCGGTAGAACGTGCGGTTTGCGCGTGCGCGCTTAAGTCGTTTGCGGCGCTGAATTGGGTTTGAACGGGCGGTTGCGCGCATGCGTTGCGCGTGAATGAATTTAGGTATTTCCCGCTATGGGCGTGACGCACGCAAGAGTTAGTTTATCTGAATACTAATATAATAATACAGAAACAATTAAAAAGGGGAAAAAAATGTGGTGGTGGGTAGCGGTACGTTACTTCTCACCGCCCGGTTTTTCTCTCGTCCTCGAGAGATGCTGCATGGACCACGGGGTTGAGTGAGGCGGTCTGGCGATCTACTTCCTCTTCGATGTCCTTGAATGCCTCAGCTTCCTTGTTTTCCTTGACCGGTCCTCCAGTGGTCGGGGGTGGTGCTTTTCCCGTCCCGAATAGAAATATATATTTCCACGCACGCCTCCGTGGATCAGAATGGGTTAGTTGGGTGTATGGCTGCCAATCCACCTCTGGTATAGTTATTGTTTGTAATTTCCAGGGTGTAGAGCTCGACGGTTTTGTAACTAATCGCGTTGGATTTGACTGGGAAAAACTTAAATGAGTAAAACTGGGTGGGGTTAAAGCTAGCGCTGCTTTTAATTTCCTTATTTTTCTTCCCGCTCGTTTGGGCATTTTGATTTAATTATATGAATTTATTTCGACTATACACGACTGAGTCTCACGATCGAATGAAGCTTACTGTAACGATATCCTTTCAATACCTATCATTCTCCTTACGCGGTATTATTATGAATCTATCCCTGTATTGCCTACACATTCCCCTAAATATTCTGTCTCTTTTTATTTACTATCGGCTCTATTCGCACAACGTTCTTATTCCGCTAGTCCTTATAAAATTCCGAGAAAGTCCCTTGTCCTGCTTTATTTACAATGCTACCCTATTTCTTAATGTTTCAGGAGTACACGGTTTGTTTACATCGCGAGCTTGCTGACCTCTGTCTATGACTATCCTTCTTACGCTTAATAATAATTGTTCTCGCTCATTTGGATGGGGTACGAAGATAGGATAGAATAATTTGAATAGGTATGTGGAAAAAATATAAATTTATTATTGAGGCCTTGTTTCGCCTCTCTCATGGGCTTCTAGGACATTGAGAGAAAGCCCCAAATTTAAAGCTTCTTCATTGTTAGCACTTATGTGCAAGAAGGTTTCGATACAGTCGGGGCATTGTGCCGCTACACCTATCTTATAGATTGGTCTAGTACAAATTATGCAATATTTGAAATTTGTTATATTTCTCCTGAGGGTTAGCAGGTGTCGGATAGCTGGTGAATAATATTGAGTTTCCTCAGCAAAAAGGTTCTTGTACAGCAAAAAGGTTCTTGTAGCACGGACAGCAGATCTTTCTTCTATATAAGTCACTCCTGTCGGTCCGTAAACCGGGCCACTTCGCTTTGAGGCAGATCATCCCTAGGAGTCTTAAATACGGGTCTTCTAATCTCTCCTCCTCGCGAGGGCGGTGAATATAATTTTCTTCTGGCGATTTTGCCATATCTCTGTGTCGGCACACCACGCGTTCATTTTAATAATTTGATTTGATTTGCTTATTTTTAGTTTTTTAATTAATATTTGTTTATTGCTGTTCCTACCTTACTTCCTTCTCGACTGGAGAGCTCCTGAATCTTTTCTTTAATAATTTGTCTTTCTTCGATTTTGTTGCAAAAATTACGTGCGCACGGCAGGCTATCAGTTTTCGAAATGGGAGCTTGGGTACTCCCCACCACTTTGAGTTTAGCGGTGCGAAGTTGCTAGTGCTTTGTTAAATTGTCCCTAGGGACGCCATGTTCTGGTGGAGTGTAGGCGTTTTTAATTCTATCCTGATGGACAACCTTAGTACTACGGGGGCTCACAGCTATCTTTACATTGTTGTTTTCTAAGATCTCCATGATTGTGTACGGCCCGCTGTATTCGTCGCTGAATTTGTTCCTTTTTGAGTTTAAAAGCAAAACTTTTTCACCCTTGTGATACTTGATTGAAGATATTTTATGGTCATAGTAGTATTTTTGTCGATATTTTGAGCCTTCTAAATTGCGTCGTCCCAGTTCGCGAATATTCAACAACTTTGTAACTAACCTATCTACAAAATCCGGATATGTTGTTATTCTGTCATTTGGTGTTAAACTTGACGGTTGTCTGGCCTTTTTACCGTATATTAGCTCATAGGGAGTGTATTTAGTTCCCTCATGTACACTAGTGTTATAAGAGAACATGGCCTGTGGTAACCACTGGTCCCATTGTTTCTCTTTTGTGATATAATGCTTTAAATATTCAATCAAAACATGATGGCTTCTTTCCAGGGAACCGTTTGACTGTGGATGGAATGCTGAGGTTTTGTACTGCTTTATGTTGAGAGGCTTTGCGAATTTCCGCATGAGAGAGCTAATGAATGATGATCCCTGATCCGTGAGGATGGCTTTTGGGCATCCGTATTGACATATAAAGTGTGTGGTGAATGCTTGGGCTATTTCTTCGCTTGTAAATGAGACTAATGGTATAGCTAACGAGAATTTTGTTAAATTATCCTGTACGGTAAGTATGTATGTTTTCCCTGATTTTGTGAGTGGCAGTGGTCCCACAATATCCATGGATATTTTGTCAAAAGCGTCTAGTGGTGTGTCTGTTATTATCATTGGCTCTTTAGTTTTTACTCGCACGAGCTTTTTCTTTTGGCAACTTATGCATGTTTTAATAAACTGCCTTACTTCTTTTTTCATATTTGGCCAATGGTACAAATTTCTAATTCTGTTATAGGTTTTTCTTACTCCTTTATGTCCCCCTACTGGTGACTCGTGGTTTTCTTTTATTATCGTTAAACGATCCTGTTCTGTTGGCAGCTGTACAGTACCATTGCAGATCGTAATGCTGATATTTGTTAGTAAGAACCTTAAATTAATCATATGTTTTAACTTTTCCCATGCTATATTAATTTCTGTTTTCGGTAATGAAATTTTATTAATGTTTTCTTGTGTTAATTTATTATATAGGTTTCGAATTATGGTATGATAAGCTTCTTCATTTGGAGGATCTGGCATTACCATTCCTAAGATGGTCTGTCCTGGTTTGTGAATTTCTATTATACTTCCTGCCTGGAGTGGTAGGGGTAAGGTAATTTTAATTTGTTCCTTAATTATGAATTCTTTGCTTTCCTTGCCCACTGGTTTCCCATACGTTGTAATGAATATTCCTGCAGTTTCCCTTCTCATCCATAGGTGATCTCCAATTTCCTTGATCCTGCCTTGAATTGGTTCCTGGTTAACTATTTTTGGTAATGTTCGTTGTTGAGGAGGTATTTGCTGTCGCGGTAATCCTTGTCGTGGTAGTCCGTGTCGTCGCGATGATATTTGTTGTCGGGGTGGTCCCGTAAATGCCTTGAAATTGTTATTTGAATCTCTTCTTATTGTTACTGGAGATAATGGTCCGGTGAGTGTTCCACTGGAATCTCTACTACAGTACTTCCTACCTCTTATTGGTGGGCTATTCTTGTTACTGCTGCTACTATTGCTAGAGTTTATTTTGGGAGGCTCTCTATACAGGGTGTCCGCGGGAACTAGAAACACCTCAATATCTCCTAAACTATTGGAGATAAAAATATTTAAAAAATAGGGAATTGCATGGTTCGAGGGCGCAAATTGATTATCCGGAACGAATTTTTTTTTTCGCTTATTATTTTAAAAGATACGATGGTCAAGTTCGGTTCTGTAAATGGCACTACGTTTTTTGAAGAGGTGAGTTGATAGTGCTTTCCAAGACAAATTCAATAAGCATTAATGTATACACTTGATTTCCACTGGTTTTTGAGATATTGCGCTTGCAAATTTACTGATTTTCACTGGAAGAAAACGCGCTAAAGTAGCAAGGACCGGGGACGGTCAGACAAGCACCACGGGTGGCACTGCCTGTTGAAACTAATACCTACCTGCCAAGGGTCTACCCCGAGACTGGCAGGCCCAAAGGCTGGACAATTCTTTTCCGTCAGAAATGCTACTTAGGTAGGTACATCTGCGGCACCGAGAAGCGCACCGTTAGTTTTATTTCGCACTTGCTTCTACGCTCGGATGGCCGGTTCTTTTGGAAGGGATGCAAGTTGGATTGGGAGCAGATTGTAGTAGAACCAATCGGATTTGCAACCATCCTCTGCACAGCAATACCTCCTCCCCAATGCCCACCTTCTCTCGCACGGAATACGTCAACGCATGCTTTTGTTTTGATATTGAAATTCGTGTTTATACTCGAGAGGACCAAGCGTCGACAGCGGGCTACCCCTTTTCTTCCTGTGTCTCTCCACGAGGAGTATTGACGGTGGATTGTAGGAGCGTAGATGTCGGGATGCCAGTTATTGAATTCAGGAGACGATAGAAACACTTTATTAGAAAACACACATGTACTATAATTAAAGTAAATCGTATTCCTCTCGGGCAGGAGTACTGATAACGATCGAACTTGAGCCCCACTTCGCGCAGACCGATTACACGGAGGGTAGTCGAGTCACACACTGCACAAATGATACAGGGTAATTCTGGAGCAACGCCCGTCAAGAAGATGCGGCCTGGTACCCCGTGGCGAGGACAGACCTTCGCAGTGCATCGCCCGATTTTTATGGCTTTTTCCGGAAAAAGCTATGAATCTTGGGCCGAACGATGCGAAGTGAGGTCGAGCCCCCGCAGTGGAGAGTGAAATATCCATTACAGCGTATTAAGAAATTATTTTCTTCGTCGTGTCGAAAGGGAAGTGAGGCCAATGGATTCCTTATGTTTTTCTGATGAAAATCATCCAAATATCATGCAAATCGGACTACATTGACACAAGCTATTTGTATTCCTTATGTAAAAGTAGTCCGATTTACACGACATTTGGCATGATTTTCATCGGAAAACCACAAGGAATCCATCGGCGACACTTCCATATCCATACGATAAAGAATAAAGAATTATTTTATTTCCTAAACAGATACAGGTTAATTCTGGAGCTGTGCCCGTCACCCCGTGGCGAGGGCTGCCCTTCGCAGTGCCTCACTCGAATTTTATGGCTTTTTCCGGAAAAAGGTACGAATCTTGGGCCGAACGTAGCGAATTGGGGTCAGGCCCCCGGAGTGGAGAGTGAAATATCCATTACAGCGTATTAAGAAATTATTTTCTTATTTAATTCTCGGTAATCGACGCAGAGACGTAGGTCCTCTTTCCGGAGGCCACTTCTTCCTCTCTTCTTTCGCAGCAGAACAATGGGACTCGCGTATGGCAAATTGCTTGGTCGTATGACATTCTCATCGCACAAATCGTCTAACATTTTACGCAACTGTTCTTTTTCGGCAAAAGACAAACGTCGCGGACGGAAACATATCGGCCGATCGTCCTTGACTTTGATCACGAGCTCGACTTCGCTTGGTAAAGGATTCGGATCCCGTGGCGCACGCATCTCGTCATGAAAAATTCTCTTGACCAACGACGACGTCTCAAAATCCACTTCAGGATCGATATTCAAAGTCTCAGCTACGCTCTCGGGTTTCGCGACATACTCGATCTGCATGATCTGATCGATAAAATTATCAGCTTCACTTTCGGTGGAAACCGAATCAGTATTCGTGATTTGAAATCTGCGACCTAAACTAACGTTTACTAACGGCGATAATAGATAATCTCGTCCGAGAATAGCGGCGCATGCCATGGTTTGATCCGGAACTACAAAAAATTTTACTTCCATTGAAACGCCATTGACGGCAACTTTTCTTTAAAAAATGCCTAAAACTTTTACCGGAGACTGATTTAGACCCCGATACGTCTGTCCCTCGCATGAGCCCACAGAATACGAACCGACGGGTAACAAATTCGACTTAATTAAACTTACGGGTGATCCCGAATCAATCATAGCGCAAATAACAAACTTCGTGGCTTCTCCATTTCCTCCGTGAATCACAAACGATGTCGGCACCAGAAACGGGATCTCAGGAGAAGTCGGTTGAATCAGGTGCGTGGACGCTTCCATCGTTGAAGTTGTCCCTGGGCCACGTGAACTTGCCGTCGCTGCCTCCTGTGTGCAATTCCTTGCACGATGTTCCGTACTGCCGCAACGAAAACAGGAACCCCATTCGCGACGTGGTCGCGAACAGTCTCTTTTTGTATGGCCCGGCTCGCCACAATTATAACAACGAGCCTGCTTCGCACGTATAGGTGCCTCCTTTGCGCGTACAGGCGTCTCCTTCACACTTGCGGATGCCCCATCTTTCTGCGGGGTTCTTGAAATCCATGGTTTCTTCACCTCCTTACGATCTCGATCGCCCTTAGGTGACTTAGGAACCGGAATATCTCTGTACGCATCCAATAAATTCTCGGGCGTACTAAAGCGATATGATCTGGCTTGGTCTCTCAAGCGGACATCTGAGATTCCATCAATTATAAGATTGACAAGTTCGTCCTGGTCGATGGTAACTTTGTTCGCCAACGTAATCTTTTCAAAATAGTATTCGCAAAAAGATTCGTCCTCTTGCCACGATCTCTTCTCGAATTCCTTGTGCAATGCCGCCTTATTCGGTCGATTATCAAAAATACGCTGCAGCTCGTTGAGGAGGTCCGCAACTGTTGTTCTCATATGATCGGGCTTCGTGGAGAGTACAGCCCTTCGCAGTGCCTCACCAGATTTTTATGGCTTTTTCCGGAAAAAGGTACGAATCCAGAGTCGAACGTAGCGAATGGAGGTCGAGCCCCCGCAATCGAGGGTGCAATATCCATTACCGCGTATGAGGGCGCCAATGAGGTAGTGCGCGGGGGTGAGCGCAATCAGGACGTTTGGGTCGCACGACATTGGTGTTATAGGGCGCGAATTGAGGACGAATTGATTCCCGTGGCGCTTCCTTCACGCTTTCCGTCGTCGTGGATGATGCTCAGCAGCCCTTGTGGCGTTGGCTGATGCGTTGACCTGGATGTTGTCCCTGGCGAATGAAGTGCTCCGCTAACACTGTCGAATTCGTCGGTCCTTGCGTTGGGTGCGGCGCCCTGCGCGCTGCTGTCTCCAGACTGGATTGGCGAAGATGCAGGATACCACACTCCTGTGCAGCTGAATCCCCTCTGGCTGTATGGATGTGGATCAAGGCCCTCGTGGCACGAGATTGGGCTCGAAGGACCAATTTATGTAGAGCGTCGGTTGAGCAGCATGACAATCTTTACACGCGGCGCAGAAGGGCACATACATGTGACCATTCGCTGAGATCGGACAATGCGTCCAGAACGGCAGTGCTTCCCAGATTGGCGGCTCATCACCGACAGTTCATAAAATCGTAAAGAAAAATGGTTCGGATCCGTATAAGCCGATTTCACCGCATAAACTATTTGATAAAGATTTTTGACCACGGATTGAAGTTGCGATGCGGATACTGCACAAAATCGGAGCGATGCACAGTTTGTACGAAACTTAATGATAACGGACGAATGTACCTATATTTTATACGAAGGGCATGACATGCCATCAAAATTCAACTATGTACATTGGGTACGAGAAAATAATAACCACGACTCGGTTTTAGTGTGATGTGGTATTTACAATCGAAAAATAAAATGGACCCAATTGTTTCGAAGGAAATGTAATAGGAGCGATATATTTAAAATTTCTGGATAATTATGTGGATGATATTTTACACGACATGCCACTTGCTGAAGCGAAAAATTTATGGTTTCAACAAGATGGTGCTGCAGCGATGGCTGAACTCATCATTTCCCAAGCAATGCACCGGTCGCGGTTTTATGGGCACAGCATACGGGATTGCAATCCGGTAAATCGGTTAAAAGTTTTTTTCTCACTGATAACGTAGTAGATATCGACGGAATTAATGAACGCATATATGCGCTACATTGCTATACATAATTTATTGGTAATTCGAGAAATTATGTATAGCAATGTGGCGCAATAATGCGTTCATTAATTCCGTCGATATCTACTACGTTATCAGTGATAAAAAAGCTTTTAACCGATTTACCGGATTGCAAACCCGGCCTTTAAGCCGGTTGCCCCTCGACGTGTCCTCCATCGTTTTTTATACAACTACTTATTCTTTTTAAAAATTGTGTTTCTACTTTAGAAAGCATCTCGGGTGGAATATTATTACATGCTTCGATTATTTTTTCTGTTAATTCATGCGTAGTCTCTATAGGTGACTCGAATACTATATTTTTGATGTAGCCCCATAGAAAAAAGTCACACGCCGAGAGGTCCGGGGATCTCGCTGGCCAACCGATTGCTCCATTGCGACCGATCCAGCGGTTGGGAAATGTCTGGTTCAGCCATCGCGTTACTATATTCGCGTAATGTGCTGGAGCACCATCTTGTTGAAACCAGAAATTACGCCTGTCTGCCAGTGGTATATTGTGCAAAATATCCTCCACAAAATTTTTCAACATATCTAAATATACTGCTCCCGTTACATTTCCATCGAAAACATATGGTCCATATACTATTTGATTGTAAATCCCACACCACACTAAAACTGATCGGCGGTACTGGTTATTGTTTTCTCGTATCCAATGTGGGTTTTCCGCTGCCCACATTCTTGAATTCTGATGGCATGTCATGCCATTTGTATAAAATATACACTCGTCCGTTATCATGACGTTCCTCACAAAATCTGGATCATCTCCGAGTTGCTCCAATATCGACATCGAAAATTCGATCCGTGGTCCGTAATCTCTAGCAAGTAGTTGGTGTTGTGTGGTCGGCTTATACGCCTTCAGACCATTTTTCTTTAAGATTTTATGAATCGTCGTTTTGGACAAAGTATAATTTGCCGCCATCTGCCGCACCGATGCCCGCGGATTTGCGTTGAACGCAGCCAGGATGCATGTTTCTTGCTCTTCTGTTACTGCGGGGATTTTCTTTTTTAACGGCAGTACACTCCCCGTGGCCTCAAATAAGTCGCAAACCTTTTTTATCTGAAAACATACCGATTTCCTGTAAACGCATTTAATTGATACAAACAAGGCAAAACTGGATATTTAACCCTTTCAAGTCTCCCCCAAACCAACGCGAATATCGCGGCGCGGAGTGGATTCGACGCGGATCAGATAAAGGCTCCCCCAAACCAACGCGAATATTCGCGGCGCGGAGCGGATATTTTGCCGCGATGGATCCACGTCAGTTTACTATGCGTGGCGGCTTATGGGGCTGTTCAGACCAACGCGGAACGTTTCCGCTGCGGCGGCGGATCCGCAACGTTTTTTCCGCGGCAATATCGATTCGCTCTCAAAGGCGTTTTTTCCGCGGCGAAATTTCTCCGCTCTCCAAGGCATTTTTTAGAAGCGCGAAGTTAGAAACAGATCACACGAATGTAATAGGAAAGGGAAACAAAGCGAAGTTCGCACAAGTCCGAGGGGTTTGAAAATATTGTAAGATGTACGCCGCCCTGTGACCCTGAGCGAGGCCCGGCACCTCGGAAGGAAATGCGTCGCAGCAACGCACGGTTGCCGATTTTCGGTTGTTTTGTACGCGACGGCGTCGGTCGCTGCCGAACGCCAGTCAGTCGCCACCGAACGCCTATCCGGCATGTATGTACATGCTTTCAATAAACGCTTACAATATTTAGAAATTCTTTTAATAAATAGACTTCAGGATTATAAATCAATCGATACCCACTTGGAAACGGGTGTTTGAATAAATGAACTCCAGTGTGATCCCTTCTCCTAGGTAAAAAAACGATAACCGAAACGAAACGGATCAACGAATAGGAATTTAGCTAACTAATTAGGAAATTTAATGCTACAGAACAAGAAACCTACAGATCAACCTCAAATATTCACAGTGGCAGCGAAATATTCGCTCCGGTGTGAGCACACACGCGGATTCCGCTACCGCTACCGCCCGCGCCGCTGCCGTTGCGGATATTCCGTTGCCGCTCCGCGCCGCAAATATTCGCGTTGGTTTAGGGGAGCCTTCATTTTTCTGCCCATACGTCGTGCGTGCATGGGTAAAATTGAGTACTGTGCAGTGGTGAAAGCATCATTGCGGAAGGAGATTCTACATATTGTGACCAATTGGATCAGCGTTCTTTCCAGATACTGGGTGATTCTGGCGCTACGCCCGTCAAAAGGTGGAGTCTGACGGCACGTGGATCGGCGAACTTGGCACAAGACTCGCCGAGTCCACGCGCCGTTAAGGTGCGTCTAGACGTTGCGAGGCAACAGCGCGAGGCTGGCTCGCGCCTTGAAAAGTCTGGAGAAACGTTAGCTCGACTTGGTCGAGGACCGTAGCGAGGAGCAACACCCCGCAGTGCCTCATTGAATTTTATGGCTTTCGACCCTCAAAGGGTTTGGAATACCATTCAGAAGTGAGAAATCTTCGACTTCCGCATTTCTCATCAGATCTTTACGAAAGCGACACCAATTGATTCCTGGCGTTCCGTCGATTAAAATCATAACAAATATCATGCAAATCGGACTACTTTGACACAAGCTATTTGTAGTCCTTATGTAAAAGTTGTCCGATTTACACGACATTTGTAATGATTTTCAGCGGAAAACCACAAGGAATCCCTCGGCGGCACTTCCATATCCATACGATAAAGAATAGAGAATTATTATATTTCTGAAACAGGTAGGTACAGTGTTTTCTGAAGCGCCGCCCGTCGAAGGATGCCGCCTGGTACCCCGCAGTGCCCATCGAATTTTATGGCTTTTTTCGGAAAAAGGTATGAATCCTGGGTCGAACGTAGCGAATTGAGGTCGGCGCTTCGCAGTCAAGGGTGCAATGTCCATTACAGCGTATTAAGAAATTCTTTTCTTGATCGTATCGAGAGAGAAGTGACGCTAATGGATTCCTTATGTTTTCCTGCTGAAAATCATACCAAATATCATGCAAATCGGACTACTTTGACACAAGCTATTTGTATTCCTTATGTAAAAGTAGTCCGATTTGCATGATATTTGGTATGATTTTCAGCAGGAAAACATAAGGAATCCATTAGCGTCACTTCTCTCTCGATACGATCAAGAATATAATTTCTTAATACGCTGTAATGGACATTGCACCCTTAACTGCGAGGCGCCGACCTCAATTCGCTACGTTCGACCCAGGATTCAAACCTTTTTCAGAAAAAAAACCATAAAATTCGATGGGCACTGCGGGGTACCAGGCGGCATCCTTCGACGGGCGGCGCTTCAGAAAACACTGTACCTACCTGTTTCAGAAATATAATAATTCTCTATTCTTTATCGTATGGATATGGAAGTGTCGCCGAGGGATTCCTTGTGGTTTTCCGCTGAAAATCATTACAAATGTCGTGTAAATCGGACAACTTTTACATAAGGACTACAAATAGCTTGTGTCAAAGTAGTCCGATTTGCATGATGTTTGGTATGATTTTAATCGACGGAACGCCAGGAATCAATTGGTGTCGCTTTCGTAAAGATCTGATGAGAAATGTGGAAGTCGACGATTTCTCACTTCTTAATAGACACTCCAACCCCTTCAAGGAAGAAAGCCATAAAAATCGGTGCGGCATTGCGGAGGGTTGTCCTCGCTATGTGGTACCAGGCCGCATCCTTTGACGGGCGTAGCTCCAGAATCATCCTGTACTAGTTTTTCCACCTCTACACAGTACCAAAGAGTTTCTTTTCACTCTACTCTTTTTACCAAGTCGCGTTAACCCTTTCGCTCCTAACGCCGAATATATCCGGCATCCATGAAACGACCCGTAGGGACGGACGCCGGATGTATCCGGTATCCACGAAACAACCTGTAGAGACGAACGCCGATTATGCTACAAGGTTTGCATTAGTCTGGTCCAGTTATCCACTGTTTCATTCATAAACAATACACTCGCTTGCGGCTTGATCGGAACGCACCGCCGCACAGTGTTTCGCGTAAAAATATACAGTTACATTAAAAAAAATAAGGCGATCTTGATTTTTCAGTGAATAAAAAGTTTTCTATTAATATTTACTTTTGCAATTTGTTGTCAACTGTACACTCACCAACTTTGTAACGAAAATGTAATGAAATTTGTAATGAATTTCTAGTATCACTTTTGACAACAAATTAGTAAATTCAGCAGAAGTTATGGGTAACATTGAAACCTACGTTCCTTTCTTAACATTTTAAGATACAAGAATTTGTGGATCAAACACTTCGGATTCTTGACTTTTGTCCATTGCGCGGAACACTGTGCGCCGTAGCGAAAAGAGTACACTCGTGGCGCGGGCTCCCGGTCGGTAGCGGCGCCCTCACGGACCGGGGCGCCGTAGCAAAAGGGTTAAAGATTCAGATACATATTTAACTGTGTGTTTCACTAAATGAAAATAAAAACTTACGGTTGCTGTACTTATTTTTTGTCGATCCGGATATCGTTGGTGGAACTGGGCACTGATTTGTCGATACGATAAATATTTGTCACCCCGTAAAAACACCAATTCTACTTTGTCCTTCACGGTCAAATACATTGCGAAATGAATATCTTCGCGCCAAGTGGACACTGTCAACGTCTAAAGACTTCTGATCCACAGACTGTTGCTAAGTCTGAGGAAAATTTGCCAGAAGATCCTATTGGCCCTTTCGAAAGGAAGGAACTTTTTCCTCATTGGTTGGAAATATCCATGTAAATGGTTAAAAGATGCAAAGGGGAAGTTTTTTATGATCAACGAAAAAAAATTTATAACACCCACTATTTCCTAGCTGGAATCCATCCTGACCATCCGAACGCAGAAAACGGGACAAAAGAGAGGCTAGCTGAGGATGAAGAGAAATTCATTTAATGTTTACGATTGGCAATTTAGTATTTTCGAGGGACAGTTCTTCGACATCTGTTTCTACTTAGAAAGCAATAGAACATGCTGCCTTCTTGGCTTTCGACACCTTTCGCTCTGAGTTAATACATGTAGGTGGTGCTGCGCTGGTGGATGGTTGCCTCAGTAATTACGGATCGGAACGTACCGTTGTACCTGGCTACCGGCTCGCGGGACATTCCAGTCATAAACCGCGACCAAGAGGCGAAACACTCCGGCCGATCAGCGTGTTTAATTTACGAGAACCAGATGTGGCATTTTTCTTTCCCCCTAGCTAAACTCTTTACGTTCGGCAGGCCATAACCCGTGCCCCGCTACAATATAAATAAATTATAATGATGTCCTCAACGCTAACCGCGACGAAAATTAATCTTCTGGTCCACACGATGACAGAAAGAAGACGTTTCTATGTTACATTGAAGAATGTTTCCCTGGCAATGGAGTAGGAAACGAAATTACTCTAAAGAAGTGCCAGTACGTCTCGCGGTGAGACACAGAAAGAAAAGGGGTACACCGTTGCGTGCACGTGGTTCCGCCTGCATCGTCCTCTTTCCAAATTAAAGACGGATTCCTTATCTCTCGAGTATAAACACGCGTTGGAATTTCAAAACAAAAGCACGCGAGACGTATTCGGTGCAAGGAAAGGTCGGCCATAGTACCCCGTGGCGAGGACCCCCCCCCCCCCCCCCCCGCAGTGCCTCTCCGGGTTGTATGGCTTTCGACCCTCGAAGGGGTTCGAGTGCCTATTAAGAAGTGAGAAATCTTCGAATTCCTCATTTCTCGTCAGATCTGCGCGAAAACGACACTATCGATTCCTTATGATTCGTCGATGAAGCTGACACCAAGAACGACGTAATTCGGATTATAATGAAGGAAATTCCATGGAATATCGATTTATATCATTTCAAGCTGACTTGACTTGGTTAAAAATATTCAGATTTACATGAAATTTGGTATGATTTTAATCGACGGAACGCCAGGAATCCATTGGCGCCACTTCCCCTTCGATACGATGACGAAAAGAAGCAAACATTAGAAATCCTGAACATTTCTTACTTCTTAATGGTATTCCAAACCCGTCAGAGGGTCGAAAGCCATAAAATTCGATGGGCACTGCAGGGTGTTGTGTTCGCGACGGGGTAACGGTCGTACCCTCCGAATTACCCTAATGAAATAGAGGTGGAAGATGCCACATCTGGTTACCAAAAACTAACCGGACTGACCGGCCGCGGTGTCTCGCCAGAGTCGCGGTTTATGAGCGGATTTTCCGCGCGTCGGCGGTAGGCAACGGTACATAGTACGGGTCCGAAGTCATCGTACGCACTACCCACCGACAGAGCAATATACGGATTAACTCTGACTGGACAATGTCACCACGTTTTTTATTGGCCTTTACAACTTTGGCAAACAGATGTTGTCGAAACGTTCTTGGAGAAATAATAAATTATCTATCGTAAAGAGCGAATGAATTTTCGCCTGGCTCTGAGTCCGCTTTTGTCCCGACGCACGCGGGAAAGATGCCACAAATATAGGAATTGAAAAGTATTATCCACCGTCAATACGCCTCGTGGAGAGACACAGTAAGAAAAGGGGTACACCGTTGAGTGCACGTGGTTCTGCCTGCATCGTCCTCTTTTCAAATTAAAGACGGATTCCTTATCTCTCGAGTATAAACACGCGTTGGAATTTCAAAACAAAAGCACGCGAGACGTATTCGGTGCAAGGGTAGTACATAAGGACTACAAATAGCTTGTGTCAAAGTAGTCCGATTTGCATGATGTTTGGTATGATTTTCATCAGAAAAACAAAAGGAATCCATTAGCGTCACTTCCCTTTCGATACGATGAAGAAAATAATTTCTTAATACGCTGTACTGGATATTGCACCCTCCACTACGGGGGCCTGACCCCAATTCGCTACGTTCGGCCCAAGATTCGTACCCTTTTCTGGAAAAAGCCATAAAATTCGAGTGAGGCACTGCGAAGGGCAGCCCTCGCCACGGGGTGACGGGCACAGCTCCAGAATTACCCTGTATCTATTTAGGAAATAAAATAATTCTTTATTCTTTATCGTATGGATATGGAAGTGTCGCCGATGGATTCCTTGTGGTTTTCCGATGAAAATCATGCCAAATGTCATGTAAATCGGACTACTTTTGCATAGGGAATACAAATAGCTTGTGTCAAAGTAGTCCGATTTGCATGATGTTTCGTATGATTTTCATCGGAAAACCACAAGGAATCCATCGGCGACACTTCCATATCCATACGATAAAGAATAAAGAATTATTTTATTTCTTAAACAGATATAGGGTAATTCTGGAGCTACCGCCGTCAAGGAGATGCGGCCTGGTACCCCGTGGCGAGGACAGACCTTCGCAGTGCCCCTCACCCGATTTTTATGGCTTTTTCCGGAAAAAGGCATGAATCCTGGGTCGAACGTAGCGAATTGAGGTCGAGCCCTCGCAGTCGAGGGATTACAGCGTATTAAGAAATTCTTTTCTTCATCGTATCGAAAGGGAAGTGACGCCAATGGATTCCATATGTTTTTCTGATGAAAATCATCCAAATATCATGCAAATCGGACTACTTTGACACAAGCTATTTGTAGTCCTTATGTAAAAGTTGTCCGATTTACACGACATTTGTAATGATTTTCATCGGAAAAACATAAGGAATCCATCGGCGACACTTCCATATCCATACGATAAAGAATAAAGAATTATTTTATTTCCTAAATAGATACAGGGTAATTCTGGAGCTGTGCCCGTCACCCCGTGGCGAGGGCTGCCCTTCGCAGTGCCTCACTCGAAGTTTATGGCTTTTTCCGGAAAAAGGTACGAATCTTGGGCCGAACGTAGCGAATTGGGGTCAGGCCCCCGCAGTGGAGGGTGACATATCCATTACAGCGTATTAAGAAATTATTTTCTTCGTCGTATCGAAAGGGAAGTGAGGCCAATGTATTCCGGGCGTTCTCCCGATTAAAATCATACCAAACATCATGCAAATCGGACTACTTTGACACAAGCTATTTGTATTCCTTATGTAAAAGTTGTCCGATTTGCATGATGTTTGGTATGATTTTAATCGGGAGAACGCCCGGAATCCATTGGCGTCCCTTCCGTTTCGATACGACGAAGAAAATAATTTCTTAATACGTTGTAATGGATATGTCACCCTCCACTGCGGGGGCCTGAACCCAATTCGCTACGTTCGGCCCAAGATTCGTACCTTTTTCCGGAAAAAGCCATAAACTTCGAGTGAGGCACTGCGAAGGGCAGCCCTCGCCACGGGGTGACGGGCACAGCTCCAGAATTATTACCCTGTATCTGTTTCAGAAATATAATAATTCTCTATTCTTTATCGTATGGATATGGAAGTGCCGCCGAGGGATTCCTTGTGGTTTTCCGATGAAAATCATTACAAATGTCGTGTAAATCGGACTACTTTTGCATAGGGAATACAAATAGCTTGTGTCAAAGTAGTCCGATTTGCATGATGTTTGGTATGATTTTAATCGGGAGAACGCCCGGAATACATTGGCCTCACTTCCCTTTCGACACGACGAAGAAAATAATTTCTTAATACACTGTAATGGATATTTCACCCACCTGACCCTAATTCGCTACGTTCGGCCCAAGATTCGTACCTTTTTCCGGAAAAAGCCATAAAATTCGAGTGAGGCACTGCGAAGGGTAGCCCTCGCCACGGGGTGACGGGCACAGCTCCAGAATTATTACCCTGTATCTGTTTAGGAAATAAAATAATTCTTTATTCTTTATCGTATGGATATGGAAGTGTCGCCGATGGATTCCTTGTGGTTTTCCGATGAAAATCATGCCAAATGTCGTATAAGTCGGACTACTTTTACATAAGGACTACAATTAGCTTGTGTCAAAGTAGTCCGATTTGCATGATATTTGGATGATTTTCATCAGAAAAACATAAGGAATCCATTGGCGTCACTTCCCTTTCGACACGATGAAGAAAAGAATTTCTTAATACGCTGTAATGGATATTTCACCCTCCACTGCGGGGGCCTGACCCCAATTCGCTACGTTCGGCCCAAGATTCGTACCTTTTTCCGGAAAAAGCCATAAAATTCGAGTGAGGCACTGCGAAGGGCAGCCCTCGCCACGGGGTGACGGGCACAGCTCCAGAATTATTACCCTGTATCTGTTTAGGAAATACTATAATTCTTTATTCTTTATCGTATGGATATGGAAGTGTCGCCGATGGATTACTTATGTTTTTCCGATGAAAATCATTACAAATGTCGTGTAAATCGGACAACTTTTACATAAGGACTACAAATAGCTTGTGTCAAAGTAGTCCGATTTGCATGATATTTGGTATGATTGTCATCAGAAAAACAGAAGGAATCCATTGGCGTCACTTCCCTTTCGATACGATGAAGAAAAGAATTTCTTAATACGCTGTACTGGATATTGCACCCTCGACTGCGGGGGCTCGACCTCACTTCGCTACGTTCGGCCCAAGATTCATACCTTTTTCCGGAAAAAGCCATAAAAATCGGGCGAGGCACTGCGAAGGTCTGTCCTCGCCACGGGGTACCAGGCCGCATCTTCTTGACGGGCGTTGCTCCAGAATTACCCTGTATCATTTGTGCAGTGTGTGACTCGACTACCCTCCGTGTAATCGGTCTGCGCGAAGTGGGGCTCAAGTTCGATCGTTATCAGTACTCCTGCCCGAGAGGAATACGATTTACTTTAATTATAGTACATGTGTGTTTTCTAATAAAATGTTTCTATCGTCTCCTGAATTCAATAACTGGCATCCCGACATCTACGCTCCTACAATCCACCGTCAATACTCCTCGTGGAGAGACACAGGAAGAAAAGGGGTAGCCCGCTGTCGACGCGTGGTCCTCTCGAGTATAAACACGAATTTCAATATCAAAACAAAAGCATGCGTTGACGTATTCCGTGCGTGAGAAGGTGGGCATTGGGGAGGAGGTATTGCTGTGCAGAGGACCTCTTCCAGCTTGAGCAGCCGTTTGTGATGGTTGCAAATACGATTGGTTCTACTACAATCTGCTCCCAATCCAACTTGCATCCCTTCCAAAAGAACCGGCCATCCGAGCGTAGAAGCAAGTGCGAAATAAAACTAACGGTGCGCTTCTCGGTGCCGCAGATGTACCTACCTAAGTAGCATTTCTGACGGAAAAGAATTGTCCAGCCTTTGGGCCTGCCAGTCTCGGGGTAGACCCTTGGCAGGTAGGTATCAGTTTCAACAGGCAGTGCCACCCGTGGTGCTTGTCTGACCGTCCCCGGTCCTTGCTACTTTAGCGCGTTTTCTTCCAGTGAAAATCAGTAAATTTGCAAGCGCAATATCTCAAAAACCAGTGGAAATCAAGTGTATACATTAATGCTTATTGAATTTGTCTTGGAAAGCACTATCAACTCACCTCTTCAAAAAACGTAGTGCCATTTACAGAACCGAACTTGACTATCGTATCTTTTAAAATAATAATCGAAAAAAAAAATTCGTTCCGGATAATCAATTTGCGCCCTCGAACCATGCAATTCCCTATTTTTTAAATATTTTTATCTCCAATAGTTTAGGAGATATTGAGGTGTTTCTAGTTCCCGCGGACACCCTGTATGTATGACTCCTAGGAATCTTTACGTTTTCGCTTATTTCCATTATTTCATCAAAATCGTTCTTCGTTATTTCAATTTCCATTCGTTGTGGAGGGTGGTTGTCCATGGTTGGTCTAGGCACTGGTGGTGTAGAACTGGTTTGTCCAGCAGTGGTGGGGTGAACCTCTACTGATAGCTGGATGTCCTTTCTTACTTCAAAGCTGTCGGTAGATACATCCATTTCCGCTGATTTCCTTTTTGGTGTGATTCCTCTTTTTTTATTACCGGTCGACTTGACGATGTGGTTGTTGTGGTTTTTAGCTTTCTCTTTAATTTCCTTTTGACTGGTATCTGTCTGGGATTGAATTCGGATGACGAAGTGGAGGATGAATTGTCTCCTTTTGGTTGCTTCATGGGGGTTGGGTTTGGGGATCCGGGAGTCGTTATGGATTGGGAGCGTGATCGTTTCCCTTCTATTTGTAATGGGAGTGCATTTACTGGGTTTCGTGATAGTGCATCCGCATTAGTGTTATATCTTCCTAGCTTGTATATTTGTCTATTAATTTCTTCTTTATGAACTTGGGGATATCGATACTGTTTTATGTTAACCGGTGCCTCATTTTCGGTTATTATTCTGTGAGACACAGCGTTCGTTGCTTCTAATTCGCTACTAGGGAGATGAAATCTGTCCGCATATTTTTCGATTAAGTTTTCAATGTTAGCTCTTTCTTCAGGATTTAAGTGATTTAAACGAAGTAGTTCGAGTACTTGTTTAATATGGTTTGGAGATGCTAATTCCCCTTCGAATTTTACTTCCTCGAATGGTTGTATATCTACGGTTGGTATTTCTATTTTTATTTCTTTGGATGATGTGTTAATGACGAACAAATATCCTATTCCGTCGTTATTTGATACTATCGCGTCTCCTATTAGTATATCTGGGTGTATATCTAATCTGGGTACATATCCCGTCTTTAGATGCGTGCTTTTAATTTTAATTGGTATTTGGTATCTCATTCGGGGTGGTACTGCTATTTCCCCGTCTTTAAATGGAAGTAACTCGTTTCCTATTATGACACCTAGCCTAGAGTAATCTATCGTCGCTCCGTTGTCCCTGAAAAAATATGTTCCCAAAATTCCATCCTGTCCTAGAGGGAGAGTCTTGACTACATGGATCTCTACTTCCGTGCTTAGTATTCTCGCTTTTATATACCCCATAGTTGGTAGTGAACCTTCTATTATTCCCCTTAGATCATATACTACGTCTGTATGGATTGGTGTGCCTGGAGAGACGGTTTCTTCTTTTATAATGCTCAAATCTGCTCCTGTGTCTATCATCATTAATGCCTTGTTTTGTTTAAATTCCGGACTGGACAATGCTATACTTGGGGCTATCCCAATTTCTAGGGGTTTAAGTGTGAGTACGGCTTGTCTGCGTGTAGGATTTTTGGAAGGATTCGATGTTTGCTGGCTGAAATTAGGTGGTTCCTCGGAATTTCTCCTGTTGTTATACATTTTCTTACGACATTCTTCGATACTATGTCCCCTGTTTTTGCAATATTTACATTCTACTTGTGATTGACGCGGCGCGGGATTACGCGGCATCATTCGCGACCCAGTATTGTACGACCACGGCCTTGACCCAGAGCTATATTGTGTTGATCGCGGTGCGGTGTTTATCTTTCGACATTCCTGAATATTATGACCTACCTTTCGGCAATGATCGCAATATATTGTTTGCCAACTAATTTGAGCTATTTGCCCTACTGGAATTTTACTGCTACAATCACTCGTTGAATGCCCGTACCCGTAGCAATTAGTACACTGCCCGGAGTGCGATAGACCTTCTGCGAATCTATTTCTCATTATGTTTTCCTGACACTCGGCCTCTGCTTTGATTGCGGTGCTAATTGCGGTATCGAGGTCGGCGAATTCGACAATACGCATTCGTGCGTAGATTTCTGGTTTTAAACCCGTTAAAAATGCCTTAATTGAATTTGTTTCGGCTGATTCATTATACTGTGCGACATGTTGGGGAACCTCTACCTCATTACAGTGTTTTAATTGTAGGAGAATCCCAGAGACTCGACTGCTATAATCTACAGTAGCTTCATTCGGCATTTGTGCTATTTTCGACATTTCTCCATATAACTGGATTGAAGAATGTAATGGTGCGAAACGAGAGCTGAGGACCTTAATTACTTCCTCTATTGTATTATAATCGCCGTTAAGTATTACTCGAGAGGCTTGTCCGAACAATTTACATTTTATTAATTGAACTAAACCGTATTCGGCGTTTGCTGCTATCATAAGTTTTGCGTTTCTACAGCATTTAGTGAATTGATGGATTGTAATGTTTCGCCCGTCGAAAGCCGGGACCGTGTCTGCGGCATCTCGAATTCTAGTATGCGGTTGACGCGCATTATCCTGACTAATTTGTAATCGTTGTAACTCTTCTACAACCGCGTCTACCTTAACTGCGCTACCAGTTGCTTCGTTATTAACCATGTTTGATTGATTTTAACACGCCTGACTTAGGAAGAAAGAAGGAGTCTTGTTCTTCGCTAGGAGGTTGAATCTCCCTTGCCACGCGTTTTGCGGTTACAAGCAAAATTTTTTACGATTTTATCGCGTTTAATCCCAGCCGCTGTCACCAAATTTATTGCTACCTGTAACGTTCTCTAACGTGACGTTGCCGTTAATTACAGGAGTTTTCACAAGTAGAGCGGTTTACCTGTGAAATTGTGGGATTGGTTCGTTTGGCATGCGATTAAGAAATGACTTTCAAGAAACCAGAGTCCTTCCTTTAACCTAATAACAATGATTTATTCTAAATAGTGGTTTTTGACGCTAGGTCGATTTGTACATATGATTCGACTCTCAGTCGTTTGAATATAATGAACATTAATTGATTATGTCGCTACTCGTCTGTCGAACATTTAAGTAATTGTGATTATGCGCTAAACGGAACTAGAAATTAACTAATAATTCGCTTGGTCGGTTAAACGGAATACAAATCGACTAACTCTTATTATAAATTAATAGTATGATATAGTTTACGATTCTAAATCGTAAATGAACATGAATCTCGATACTAAGTCGATATTATAGAAATGACTCTTGGTCAAAATATAGATTAATGTTTGAGGGGATTACTTCTCTCGGAGTATAAAGTTTACTGGTGCCTATAAGCTGGCCCAACGCTTTATAGATTGGAATTGTGGAGCTAATTAAAGCTTCCTTGGATTTAGGAATTATGGAGCTAGCTAAAGCTTCCTTGGATTTGGTAATTATGGAGCTAGTAAAAGCTACCTTGGATTTGGTAATTATGGAGCTAGTAAAAGCTACCTTGGATTTGGTAATTATGGAGCTAGTAAAAGCTTCCTTGGATTTGGTAATTATGGAGCTAGTAAAAGCTTCCTTGGATTTAGGAGTTACGGAGCTAGTTAAAGCTTCCTTGAAAGGATTTGTAAACGTCCTGGGAAAGGTTGGGTGTCAGGACACAATCTTGACTGCACTGCTTGACTGCTGTAGGCAAGCCTATATTTATACTCCTCGGTGGAGCTAATTCCGCACCAATGAGATGCTGTGCGATTACGCGCACCAATAGTAATTCGCTTCCGGTTCCCGCCGGTCGTATACAACGCTGGGTTTAATCGGCGTCCGGTAGAACGTGCGGTTTGCGCGTGCGCGGTTAAGTCGTTTGCGGCGCTGAATTGGGTTTGAACGGGCGGTTGCGCGCATGCGTTGCGCGTGAATGAATTTAGGTATTTCCCGCTATGGGCGTGACGCACGCAAGAGTTAGTTTATCTTAATACTAATATAATAATACAGAAACAATTAAAAAGGGGAAAAAATGTGGTGGTGGGTAGCGGTACGTTACAACAGAGTCAACACAGTCAACAGAGTCAAACGAGTCAAACGAGTCAAACGAGTCAAACGAGTCAAACGAGTCAAACGAGTCAAACGAGTCAAACGAGTCAAACGAGTCAAACGAGTCAAACGAGTCAAACGAGTCAAACGAGTCAAACGAGTCAAACGAGTCAAACGAGTCAAACGAGTCAAACGAGTCAAACGAGTCAAACGATTCAAACGAGTCAAACGAGTCAAACGTGTCTAACGAGTCAATCGAGTCAAACGTGTCAATCGAGTCGAACGAGTCAAAAGGGTCATACGGGTCGAACGGATCGAACAGGACAATCGAGTCTAACGAGTCAAACGAGTCAAACGAGTCAAACGAGTCAAACGAGTCAAACGAGTCAAACGAGTCAAACGAGTCAAACGAGTCAAACGAGTCAAACGAGTCAAACGAGTCAAACGAGTCAAACGAGTCAAACGAGTCAAACGAGTCAAACGAGTCAAACGAGTCAAACGAGTCAAACGAGTCAAACGAGTCAAACGAGTCAAACGAGTCAAACGAGTCAAACGAGTCAAACGAGTCAAACGAGTCAAACGAGTCAAACGAGTCAAACGAGTCAAACGAGTCAAACGAGTCAAACGAGTCAAACGGGTCGAACAGGACAATCGAGTCAAGCGTGTTGAACGAGCCAAACGAGTCAAACGAGTCAAACGAGTCTAATGGGTCAAACGGGTCGTACAGGACAATCGAGTCAAACGAGTCAAACGAGTCAAACGATTCAAACGAGTCAAACGAGTCAAACGAGTCAAACGATTCAAACGAGTCGAACGAGTCGAACGAGTCGAACGAGTCGAACGAGTCGAACGAGTCGAACGAGTCGAACGAGTCGAACGAGTCGAACGAGTCGAACGAGTCGAACGAGTCGAACGAGTCGAACGAGTCGAACGAGTCGAACGAGTCGAACGAGTCGAACGAGTCGAACGAGTCGAACGAGTCGAACGAGTCGAACGAGTCGAACGAGTCGAACGAGTCGAACGAGTCGAACGAGTCGAACGAGTCGAACGAGTCGAACGAGTCGAACGAGTCGAACGAGTCGAACGAGTCGAACGATTCCAACGAGTCCAACGAGTCGAACGAGTCGAACGAGTCGAACGAGTCGAACGAGTCGAACGAGTCGAACGAGTCGAACGAGTCGAACGAGTCGAACGAGTCGAACGAGTCGAACGAGTCGAACGAGTCGAACGAGTCGAACGAGTCGAACGAGTCGAACGAGTCGAACGAGTCGAACGAGTCGAACGAGTCGAACGAGTCGAACGAGTCGAACGAGTCGAACGAGTCGAACGAGTCGAACGAGTCGAACGAGTCGAACGAGTCGAACGAGTCGAACGAGTCGAACGAGTCGAACGAGTCGAACGAGTCGAACGAGTCGAACGAGTCGAACGAGTCGAACGAGTCGAACGAGTCGAACGAGTCGAACGAGTCGAACGAGTCGAACGAGTCGAACGAGTCGAACGAGTCGAACGAGTCGAACGAGTCGAACGAGTCGAACGAGTCGAACGAGTCGAACGAGTCGAACGAGTCGAACGAGTCGAACGAGTCGAACGAGTCGAACGAGTCGAACGAGTCGAACGAGTCGAACGAGTCGAACGAGTCGAACGAGTCGAACGAGTCGAACGAGTCGAACGAGTCGAACGAGTCGAACGAGTCGAACGAGTCGAACGAGTCGAACGAGTCGAACGAGTCGAACGAGTCGAACGAGTCGAACGAGTCGAACGAGTCGAACGAGTCGAACGAGTCGAACGAGTCGAACGAGTCGAACGAGTCGAACGAGTCGAACGAGTCGAACGAGTCGAACGAGTCGAACGAGTCGAACGAGTCGAACGAGTCGAACGAGTCGAACGAGTCGAACGAGTCGAACGAGTCGAACGAGTCGAACGAGTCGAACGAGTCGAACGAGTCGAACGAGTCGAACGAGTCGAACGAGTCGAACGAGTCGAACGAGTCGAACGAGTCGAACGAGTCGAACGAGTCGAACGAGTCGAACGAGTCGAACGAGTCGAACGAGTCGAACGAGTCGAACGAGTCGAACGAGTCGAACGAGTCGAACGAGTCGAACGAGTCGAACGAGTCGAACGAGTCGAACGAGTCGAACGAGTCGAACGAGTCGAACGAGTCGAACGAGTCGAACGAGTCGAACGAGTCGAACGAGTCGAACGAGTCGAACGAGTCGAACGAGTCGAACGAGTCGAACGAGTCGAACGAGTCGAACGAGTCGAACGAGTCGAACGAGTCGAACGAGTCGAACGAGTCGAACGAGTCGAACGAGTCGAACGAGTCGAACGAGTCGAACGAGTCGAACGAGTCGAACGAGTCGAACGAGTCGAACGAGTCGAACGAGTCGAACGAGTCGAACGAGTCGAACGAGTCGAACGAGTCGAACGAGTCGAACGAGTCGAACGAGTCGAACGAGTCGAACGAGTCGAACGAGTCGAACGAGTCGAACGAGTCGAACGAGTCGAACGAGTCGAACGAGTCGAACGAGTCGAACGAGTCGAACGAGTCGAACGAGTCGAACGAGTCGAACGAGTCGAACGAGTCGAACGAGTCGAACGAGTCGAACGAGTCGAACGAGTCGAACGAGTCGAACGAGTCGAACGAGTCGAACGAGTCGAACGAGTCGAACGAGTCGAACGAGTCGAACGAGTCGAACGAGTCGAACGAGTCGAACGAGTCGAACGAGTCGAACGAGTCGAACGAGTCGAACGAGTCGTACGAGTCGAACGAGTCGAACGAGTCGAACGAGTCAAACGAGTCCTCCGAGTCAAACGAGTCAAACGAGTCAACGAGTCAAACGGGTCAAACGAGACAAACGAGACAAACGAGTCAAACGAGTCAAACGAGTCAAACGAGTCTAACGAGTCAAACGAGTCAAATGGGTCAAACGGGTCGAACAGGACAAGCGAGTCAAGCGTTCGACTCGTTCGACTCGTTCGACTCGTTCGACTCGTTCGACTCGTTCGACTCGTTCGACTCGTTCGACTCGTTCGACTCGTTCGACTCGTTCGACTCGTTCGACTCGTTCGACTCGTTCGACTCGTTCGACTCGTTCGACTCGTTCGACTCGTTCGACTCGTTCGACTCGTTCGACTCGTTCGACTCGTTCGACTCGTTCGACTCGTTCGACTCGTTCGACTCGTTCGACTCGTTCGACTCGTTCGACTCGTTCGACTCGTTCGACTCGTTCGACTCGTTCGACTCGTTCGACTCGTTCGACTCGTTCGACTCGTTCGACTCGTTCGACTCGTTCGACTCGTTCGACTCGTTCGACTCGTTCGACTCGTTCGACTCGTTCGACTCGTTCGACTCGTTCGACTCGTTCGACTCGTTCGACTCGTTCGACTCGTTCGACTCGTTCGACTCGTTCGACTCGTTCGACTCGTTCGACTCGTTCGACTCGTTCGACTCGTTCGACTCGTTCGACTCGTTCGACTCGTTCGACTCGTTCGACTCGTTCGACTCGTTCGACTCGTTCGACTCGTTCGACTCGTTCGACTCGTTCGACTCGTTCGACTCGTTCGACTCGTTCGACTCGTTCGACTCGTTCGACTCGTTCGACTCGTTCGACTCGTTCGACTCGTTCGACTCGTTCGACTCGTTCGACTCGTTCGACTCGTTCGACTCGTTCGACTCGTTCGACTCGTTCGACTCGTTCGACTCGTTCGACTCGTTCGACTCGTTCGACTCGTTCGACTCGTTCGACTCGTTCGACTCGTTCGACTCGTTCGACTCGTTCGACTCGTTCGACTCGTTCGACTCGTTCGACTCGTTCGACTCGTTCGACTCGTTCGACTCGTTCGACTCGTTCGACTCGTTCGACTCGTTCGACTCGTTCGACTCGTTCGACTCGTTCGACTCGTTTGGCTCGTTTCTCTCGTTTGAGTCGTTTGACTCGTTTGGCTCGTTTGGCTCGTTTGACTGGTTTGAGTCGTTTGGCTCCTTTGACTCGTTTGGCTCGTTTGGCTCGTTTGGCTCGTTTGACTCGTTTGAATCGTTTGAGTCGTTTGACTCGTTTGAGTCGTTTGAGTCGTTTGAGTCGTTTGACTCGATTGACTCGTATAACTCGATAGTCTCGATTGACTCGTTTGTGTCGAATGAGTCGAATGAGTCGATTGAGTCGAATAAGTCGTTTGACTCGTTTGACTCGCTTGACCCGATTGACTCGTTTGACCCGATTGACTCGTTTGACCCGATTGACTCGTTTGACCCGTTTGACTCGTTTGACTCGTTTGACTCGTTTGACTCGTTTGACTCGTTTGACTCGTTTGACTCGTTTGACTCGCTTGACTCGCTTGACTCGCTTGACTCGCTTGACTCGCTTGACTCGCTTGACTCGCTTGACTCGCTTGACTCGCTTGACTCGCTTGACTCGCTTGACTCGCTTGACTCGCTTGACCCGTTTGGCTCGTTTGGCTCGTTTGGCTCGTTTGGCTCGTTTGGCTCGTTTGGCTCGTTTGACTCGTTTGCCTCGTTTGACTCGTTTGACTCGTTTGACTCGTTTGTCTCGTTTGACTCGTTTGACTCGTTTGACTCGTTTGACTCGTTTGACTCGTTTGACACGTTTGACTCGTCTGACTCGTTTGACTCGTCTGACTCGTTTGACTCGTTTGACTCGTTTGACTCGTTTGACTCGTTTGACACGTTTGACTCGTTTGACTCGTTTGACTCGTTTGACCCGTTTGACCCGTTTGACCCGTTTGACCCGTTTGACTCGTTTGACTCGTTTGACTCGTTTGACTCGTTTGACTCGTTTGACTCGTTTGACTCGTTTGACTCGTTTGACTCGTTTGACTCGTTTGACTCGTTTGACTCGTTTGACTCGTTTGACTCGTTTGACTCGTTTGACTCGTTTGACTCGTTTGACTCGTTTGACTCGTTTGACTCGTATGTCTCGTATGACTCGTTTGACCCGCTTGACCCGTTTGACTCGTTTGACTCGTTTGACTCGGTTGACTCGTTTGACGCGTATGACTCGTTTGACTCGTTTAACTCGTTTGTCTCGTTTGCCTCCATTGACTCGTTTGACTCCTTTGACTCGTTTGACTCGTTTGACTCGTTTGACACGTTTGACTCGTTTGACTCGTTTGACTCGTTTGACTCGTTTGACTCGTTTGACTCGTATGTCTCGTATGACTCGTTTGACCCGCTTGACCCGTTTGACTCGTTTGACTCGTTTGACTCGGTTGACTCGTTTGACGCGTTTGACTCGTTTGACACGTTTGACTCGTCTGACTCGTTTGACTCGTCTGACTCGTTTGACTCGTTTGACCCGTTTGACCCGTTTGACCCGTTTGACTCGTTTGACTCGTTTGACTCGTTTGACTCGTTTGACTCGTTTGACTCGTTTGACTCGTTTGACTCGTTTGACTCGTTTGACTCGTTTGACTCGTTTGACTCGTTTGACTCGTTTGACTCGTTTGACTCGTTTGACTCGTTTGACTCGTTTGACTCGTTTGACTCGTTTGACTCGTATGTCTCGTATGACTCGTTTGACCCGCTTGACCCGTTTGACTCGTTTGACTCGTTTGACTTGTTGACTCGTTTGACGCGTATGACTCGTTTGACTCGTTTAACTCGTTTGTCTCGTTTGCCTCCATTGACTCGTTTGACTCCTTTGACTCGTTTGACTCGTTTGACACGTTTGACTCGTTTGACTCGTTTGACTCGTTTGACTCGTTTGACCCGTTTGACCCGTTTGACCCGTTTGACTCGTTTGACTCGTTTGACTCGTTTGACTCGTTTGACTCGTTTGACTCGTTTGACCCGTTTGACTCGTTTGACTCGTTTGACTCGTTTGACTCGTTTGACTCGTTTGACTCGTTTGACTCGTTTGACTCGTTTGACTCGTTTGACTCGTTTGACTCGTTTGACTCGTTTGACTCGTTTGACTCGTTTGACTCGTTTGACTCGTTTGACTCGTTAGACTCGTTTGACTCGTTTGACTCGTTTGACTCGTTTGACTCGTATGACTCGTATGACTCGTTTGACTCGTTTGACTCGTTTGACTCGTTTGACTCGTTTGACACGTTTGACTGGTTTGACTCGTTTGACTCGTTTGACACGTTTGACTCGTTTTACTCGTTTGACTCGTTTGACTCGTTTGACTCGAATGACTCGTTTGACTCGTTTGACTCGTTCGACTCGTTCGACTCGTTCGACTCGTTCGACTCGTTCGACTCGTTCGACTCGTTCGACTCGTTCGACTCGTTCGACTCGTTGGACTCGTTCGACTCGTTGGACTCGTTCGACTCGTTGGACTCGTTTGACTCGTTTGACTCCTTTGACTCGTTTGACTCGTTTGACTCGTTTGACTCGTTGGACTCGTTTGACGCGTTTGTCTCGTTTGACTCGTTTGTCTCGTTTGACTCGTTTGACTCGTTTGACTCGCTTGACTCGATTGTCCTGTTCGACCCGATTGACTCGATTGACTCGTTTGACACGTTTGACTGGTTTGACTCGTTTGACTCGTTTGACACGTTTGACTCGTTTGACTCGTTTGACTCGTTTGACTTGATTGACTCGTTTGACTCGTTTGACTCGTTTGATTCGATTGTCCTGTTCGACCCGTTTGAGTCGTTTGCATCGTTTAACTCGCTTGACTCAATTGTCCTGTTCGACCCGTTTGACTCGTTTAACTCGTTTGACTCGTTTGACTCGATTGTCTTGATTGTCCTGTTCGACCCGTTTGACACGTTTGACTCGTTTGACTCGTTTGACTCGTATGACTCGTTTGACTCGTTTGACTCGTTTGACTCGTTTGACTCGTTTGACTCGTGTGACTCGTTTGACTCGTTTGACTCGTTTGACTCGTTTGACTCGTTTGACTCGTTTGACTCGTTTGACTCGTTTGACTCGTTTGACTCGTTTGACTCGTTTGACTCGTTTGACTCGTTTGACTCGTTTGACTCGTTTGACTCGTTTGACTCGTTTGACTCGTTTGACTCGTTTGACTCGTTTGACTCGTTTGACTCGTTTGACTCGTTTGACTCGTTTGACTCGTTTGACTCGTTTGACTCGTTTGACTCGTTTGACTCGTTTGACTCGTTTGACTCGTTTGACTCGTTTGACTCGTTTGACTCGTTTGACTCGTTTGACTCGTTTGACTCGTTTGACTCGTTTGACTCGTTTGACTCGTTTGACTCGTTTGACTCGTTTGACTCGTTTGACTCGTTTGACTCGTTTGACTCGTTTGACTCGTTTGACTCGATTGACTCGTTTGACTCGTTTGACTCGTTTGACTCGATTGACACGATTGTCCTGTTCGACCCGTTTGACTCGTTTAACTCGTTTGACTCGTTTGACTCGTTCTACTTTGTTTGTCCTGTTCGACCCGTTTGACCCGTTTGACTCGTTTGACGCGTTTGACTCGTTTGACTGGTTTGACTGGTTTGACTCGTTTGACTCGTTTGACTCGTTTGACTCGTTTGACTCGATTGTCCTGTTCGACCCGTTTCACTCGTTTGACACTTTTGACACGTTTGATTCGTTTGACTCGTTTGAATCGTTTGACTCGTTTGACTCGTTTGACTCGTTTGACTCGTTTGACTCGTTTGACTCGTTTGACTCGTTTGACTCGTTTGACTCGTTTGACTCGTTTGACTCGTTTGACTCGTTTGACTCGTTTGACTCGTTTGACTCGTTTGACTCGTTTGACTCGTTTGACTCGTTTGACTCGTTTGACTCGTTTGACTCGTTTGACTCGTTTGACTCGTTTGACTCGTTTGACTCGTTTGACTCGTTTGACTCGTTTGACTCGTTTGACTCGTTTGACTCGTTTGACTCGTTTGACTCGTTTGACTCGTTTGACTCGTTTGACTCGTTTGACTCGTTTGACTCGTTTGACTCGTTTGACTCGTTTGACTCGTTTGACTCGTTTGACTCGTTTGACTCGTTTGACTCGTTTGACTCGTTTGACTCGTTTGACTCGTTTGACTCGTTTGACTCGTTTGACTCGTTTGACTCGTTTGACTCGTTTGACTCGTTTGACTCGTTTGACTCGTTTGACTCGTTTGACTCGTTTGACTCGTTTGACTCGTTTGACTCGTTTGACTCGTTTGACTCGTTTGACTCGTTTGACTCGTTTGACTCGTTTGACTCGTTTGACTCGTTTGACTCGTTCGACTGGTTTGACTCGTTTGACGCGTTTGACTCGTTTGACTCGATTGACTCGTTTGACTCGTTTGACTCGTTTGACTCGTTTGACGCGTTTGACCCGTTTGGATCGTTTAACTCGCTTGACACGATTGTCCTGTTCGACCCGTTTGATTCGTTTAACTCGTTTGACTCGTTTGACTCGTTTGACTTGATTGTTCTGTTCGACCCGTTTGACCCGTTTGACTCGTTTGACTCGTTTGACTCGATTGACTCGTTTGACTCGTTTGACTCGTTTGACTCGTTTGACTCGTTTGACTCGTTGGACTCGTTTGACTCGTTGGACTCGTTGGACTCGTTGGACTCGTTGGACTCGTTGGACTCGTTGGACTCGTTGGACTCGTTGGACTCGTTGGACTCGTTGGACTCGTTGGACTCGTTGGACTCGTTGGACTCGTTCGACTCGTTGGACTCGTTCGACTCGTTGGACTCGTTCGACTCGTTGGACTCGTTCGACTCGTTGGACTCGTTCGACTCGTTGGACTCGTTCGACTCGTTGGACTCGTTCGACTCGTTGGACTCGTTGGACTCGTTGGACTCGTTCGACTCGTTGGACTCGTTCGACTCGTTGGACTCGTTCGACTCGTTGGACTCGTTCGACTCGTTGGACTCGTTCGACTCGTTGGACTCGTTGGACTCGTTGGACTCGTTCGACTCGTTGGACTCGTTGGACTCGTTGGACTCGTTCGACTCGTTCGACTCGTTCGACTCGTTCGACTCGTTCGACTCGTTCGACTCGTTCGACTCGTTCGACTCGTTCGACTCGTTCGACTCGTTCGACTCGTTCGACTCGTTCGACTCGTTCGACTCGTTCGACTCGTTCGACTCGTTCGACTCGTTCGACTCGTTCGACTCGTTCGACTCGTTCGACTCGTTCGACTCGTTCGACTCGTTCGACTCGTTCGACTCGTTCGACTCGTTCGACTCGTTCGACTCGTTCGACTCGTTCGACTCGTTCGACTCGTTCGACTCGTTCGACTCGTTCGACTCGTTCGACTCGTTCGACTCGTTCGACTCGTTCGACTCGTTCGACTCGTTCGACTCGTTTGACTCGTATGTCTCGTATGACTCGTTTGACCCGCTTGACCCGTTTGACTCGTTTGACTCGTTTGACTCGGTTGACTCGTTTGACGCGTTTGACTCGTTTGACTCGTTTGACTCGTTTGACTCGTTTGACTCGTTTGACTCGTTTGACTCGTTTGACTCGTTAGACTCGTTTGACTCGTTTGACTCGTTTGACTCGTTTGACTCGTATGACTCGTATGACTCGTTTGACTCGTTTGACTCGTTTGACTCGTTTGACTCGTTTGACACGTTTGACTGGTTTGACTCGTTTGACTCGTTTGACACGTTTGACTCGTTTTACTCGTTTGACTCGTTTGACTCGTTTGACTCGAATGACTCGTTTGACTCGTTCGACTCGTTCGACTCGTTCGACTCGTTCGACTCGTTCGACTCGTTCGACTCGTTCGACTCGTTCGACTCGTTCGACTCGTTCGACTCGTTCGACTCGTTGGACTCGTTCGACTCGTTGGACTCGTTCGACTCGTTGGACTCGTTCGACTCGTTGGACTCGTTTGACTCGTTTGACTCCTTTGACTCGTTTGACTCGTTTGACTCGTTTGACTCGTTGGACTCGTTTGACGCGTTTGTCTCGTTTGACTCGTTTGTCTCGTTTGACTCGTTTGACTCGTTTGACTCGCTTGACTCGATTGTCCTGTTCGACCCGATTGACTCGATTGACTCGTTTGACACGTTTGACTGGTTTGACTCGTTTGACTCGTTTGACACGTTTGACTCGTTTGACTCGTTTGACTCGTTTGACTTGATTGACTCGTTTGACTCGTTTGACTCGTTTGATTCGATTGTCCTGTTCGACCCGTTTGAGTCGTTTGCATCGTTTAACTCGCTTGACTCAATTGTCCTGTTCGACCCGTTTGACTCGTTTAACTCGTTTGACTCGTTTGACTCGATTGTCTTGATTGTCCTGTTCGACCCGTTTGACACGTTTGACTCGTTTGACTCGTTTGACTCGTATGACTCGTTTGACTCGTTTGACTCGTTTGACTCGTTTGACTCGTTTGACTCGTGTGACTCGTTTGACTCGTTTGACTCGTTTGACTCGTTTGACTCGTTTGACTCGTTTGACTCGTTTGACTCGTTTGACTCGTTTGACTCGTTTGACTCGTTTGACTCGTTTGACTCGTTTGACTCGTTTGACTCGTTTGACTCGTTTGACTCGTTTGACTCGTTTGACTCGTTTGACTCGTTTGACTCGTTTGACTCGTTTGACTCGTTTGACTCGTTTGACTCGTTTGACTCGTTTGACTCGTTTGACTCGTTTGACTCGTTTGACTCGTTTGACTCGTTTGACTCGTTTGACTCGTTTGACTCGTTTGACTCGTTTGACTCGTTTGACTCGTTTGACTCGTTTGACTCGTTTGACTCGTTTGACTCGTTTGACTCGTTTGACTCGTTTGACTCGATTGACTCGTTTGACTCGTTTGACTCGTTTGACTCGTTTGACTCGATTGACACGATTGTCCTGTTCGACCCGTTGACTCGTTTAACTCGTTTGACTCGTTTGACTCGTTCTACTTTGTTTGTCCTGTTCGACCCGTTTGACCCGTTTGACTCGTTTGACGCGTTTGACTCGTTTGACTGGTTTGACTGGTTTGACTCGTTTGACTCGTTTGACTCGTTTGACTCGTTTGACTCGATTGTCCTGTTCGACCCGTTTCACTCGTTTGACACTTTTGACACGTTTGATTCGTTTGACTCGTTTGAATCGTTTGACTCGTTTGACTCGTTTGACTCGTTTGACTCGTTTGACTCGTTTGACTCGTTTGACTCGTTTGACTCGTTTGACTCGTTTGACTCGTTTGACTCGTTTGACTCGTTTGACTCGTTTGACTCGTTTGACTCGTTTGACTCGTTTGACTCGTTTGACTCGTTTGACTCGTTTGACTCGTTTGACTCGTTTGACTCGTTTGACTCGTTTGACTCGTTTGACTCGTTTGACTCGTTTGACTCGTTTGACTCGTTTGACTCGTTTGACTCGTTTGACTCGTTTGACTCGTTTGACTCGTTTGACTCGTTTGACTCGTTTGACTCGTTTGACTCGTTTGACTCGTTTGACTCGTTTGACTCGTTTGACTCGTTTGACTCGTTTGACTCGTTTGACTCGTTTGACTCGTTTGACTCGTTTGACTCGTTTGACTCGTTTGACTCGTTTGACTCGTTTGACTCGTTTGACTCGTTTGACTCGTTTGACTCGTTTGACTCGTTTGACTCGTTTGACTCGTTTGACTCGTTTGACTCGTTTGACTCGTTTGACTCGTTTGACTCGTTTGACTCGTTTGACTCGTTTGACTCGTTTGACTCGTTTGACTCGTTTGACTCGTTTGACTCGTTCGACTGGTTTGACTCGTTCGACTGGTTTGACTCGTTTGACTCGTTTGACTCGTTTGACTCGTTTGACTCGATTGACTCGTTTGACTCGTTTGACTCGTTTGACTCGTTTGACGCGTTTGACCCGTTTGGATCGTTTAACTCGCTTGACACGATTGTCCTGTTCGACCCGTTTGATTCGTTTAACTCGTTTGACTCGTTTGACTCGTTTGACTTGATTGTTCTGTTCGACCCGTTTGACCCGTTTGACTCGTTTGACTCGTTTGACTCGATTGACTCGTTTGACTCGTTTGACTCGTTTGACTCGTTTGACTCGTTTGACTCGTTTGACTCGTTGGACTCGTTTGACTCGTTGGACTCGTTGGACTCGTTGGACTCGTTGGACTCGTTGGACTCGTTGGACTCGTTGGACTCGTTGGACTCGTTGGACTCGTTGGACTCGTTGGACTCGTTGGACTCGTTGGACTCGTTGGACTCGTTGGACTCGTTGGACTCGTTGGACTCGTTGGACTCGTTGGACTCGTTGGACTCGTTGGACTCGTTGGACTCGTTCGACTCGTTCGACTCGTTCGACTCGTTCGACTCGTTCGACTCGTTCGACTCGTTCGACTCGTTCGACTCGTTCGACTCGTTCGACTCGTTCGACTCGTTCGACTCGTTCGACTCGTTCGACTCGTTCGACTCGTTCGACTCGTTCGACTCGTTCGACTCGTTCGACTCGTTCGACTCGTTCGACTCGTTCGACTCGTTCGACTCGTTCGACTCGTTCGACTCGTTCGACTCGTTCGACTCGTTCGACTCGTTCGACTCGTTCGACTCGTTCGACTCGTTCGACTCGTTCGACTCGTTCGACTCGTTCGACTCGTTCGACTCGTTCGACTCGTTCGACTCGTTCGACTCGTTCGACTCGTTCGACTCGTTCGACTCGTTCGACTCGTTCGACTCGTTCGACTCGTTCGACTCGTTCGACTCGTTCGACTCGTTCGACTCGTTCGACTCGTTCGACTCGTTCGACTCGTTCGACTCGTTCGACTCGTTCGACTCGTTCGACTCGTTCGACTCGTTCGACTCGTTCGACTGGTTGGACTCGTTGGACTCGTTGGACTCGTTGGACTCGTTGGACTCGTTCGACTCGTTCGACTCGTTCGACTCGTTCGACTCGTTCGACTCGTTCGACTCGTTCGACTCGTTCGACTCGTTCGACTCGTTCGACTCGTTCGACTCGCTCGACTCGCTCGACTCGCTCGACTCGCTCGACTCGCTCGACTCGCTCGACTCGCTCGACTCGTTCGACTCGTTCGACTCGTTCGACTCGTTCGACTCGTTCGACTCGTTCGACTCGTTCGACTCGTTCGACTCGTTCGACTCGTTCGACTCGTTCGACTCGTTCGACTCGTTCGACTCGTTCGACTCGTTCGACTCGTTCGACTCGTTCGACTCGTTCGACTCGTTCGACTCGTTCGACTCGTTCGACTCGTTCGACTCGTTCGACTCGTTCGACTCGTTCGACTCGTTCGACTCGTTCGACTCGTTCGACTCGTTCGACTCGTTCGACTCGTTCGACTCGTTCGACTCGTTCGACTCGTTCGACTCGTTCGACTCGTTCGACTCGTTCGACTCGTTCGACTCGTTCGACTCGTTCGACTCGTTCGACTCGTTCGACTCGTTCGACTCGTTCGACTCGTTCGACTCGTTCGACTCGTTCGACTCGTTCGACTCGTTCGACTCGTTCGACTCGTTCGACTCGTTCGACTCGTTCGACTCGTTCGACTCGTTCGACTCGTTCGACTCGTTCGACTCGTTTGACTCGTATGTCTCGTATGACTCGTTTGACCCGCTTGACCCGTTTGACTCGTTTGACTCGTTTGACTCGGTTGACTCGTTTGACGCGTTTGACTCGTTTGACTCGTTTGACTCGTTTGACTCGTTTGACTCGTTTGACTCGTTTGACTCGTTTGACTCGTTAGACTCGTTTGACTCGTTTGACTCGTTTGACTCGTTTGACTCGTATGACTCGTATGACTCGTTTGACTCGTTTGACTCGTTTGACTCGTTTGACTCGTTTGACACGTTTGACTGGTTTGACTCGTTTGACTCGTTTGACACGTTTGACTCGTTTTACTCGTTTGACTCGTTTGACTCGTTTGACTCGAATGACTCGTTTGACTCGTTCGACTCGTTCGACTCGTTCGACTCGTTCGACTCGTTCGACTCGTTCGACTCGTTCGACTCGTTCGACTCGTTGGACTCGTTCGACTCGTTGGACTCGTTCGACTCGTTGGACTCGTTCGACTCGTTGGACTCGTTCGACTCGTTGGACTCGTTTGACTCGTTTGACTCCTTTGACTCGTTTGACTCGTTTGACTCGTTTGACTCGTTGGACTCGTTTGACGCGTTTGTCTCGTTTGACTCGTTTGTCTCGTTTGACTCGTTTGACTCGTTTGACTCGCTTGACTCGATTGTCCTGTTCGACCCGATTGACTCGATTGACTCGTTTGACACGTTTGACTGGTTTGACTCGTTTGACTCGTTTGACACGTTTGACTCGTTTGACTCGTTTGACTCGTTTGACTTGATTGACTCGTTTGACTCGTTTGACTCGTTTGATTCGATTGTCCTGTTCGACCCGTTTGAGTCGTTTGCATCGTTTAACTCGCTTGACTCAATTGTCCTGTTCGACCCGTTTGACTCGTTTAACTCGTTTGACTCGTTTGACTCGATTGTCTTGATTGTCCTGTTCGACCCGTTTGACACGTTTGACTCGTTTGACTCGTTTGACTCGTATGACTCGTTTGACTCGTTTGACTCGTTTGACTCGTTTGACTCGTTTGACTCGTGTGACTCGTTTGACTCGTTTGACTCGTTTGACTCGTTTGACTCGTTTGACTCGTTTGACTCGTTTGACTCGTTTGACTCGTTTGACTCGTTTGACTCGTTTGACTCGTTTGACTCGTTTGACTCGTTTGACTCGTTTGACTCGTTTGACTCGTTTGACTCGTTTGACTCGTTTGACTCGTTTGACTCGTTTGACTCGTTTGACTCGTTTGACTCGTTTGACTCGTTTGACTCGTTTGACTCGTTTGACTCGTTTGACTCGTTTGACTCGTTTGACTCGTTTGACTCGTTTGACTGGTTTGACTCGTTTGACTCGTTTGACTCGTTTGACTCGTTTGACTCGTTTGACTCGTTTGACTCGTTTGACTCGTTTGACTCGTTTGACTCGTTTGACTCGTTTGACTCGTTTGACTCGATTGACTCGTTTGACTCGTTTGACTCGTTTGACTCGTTTGACTCGATTGACACGATTGTCCTGTTCGACCCGTTTGACTCGTTTAACTCGTTTGACTCGTTTGACTCGTTCTACTTTGTTTGTCCTGTTCGACCCGTTTGACCCGTTTGACTCGTTTGACGCGTTTGACTCGTTTGACTGGTTTGACTGGTTTGACTCGTTTGACTCGTTTGACTCGTTTGACTCGTTTGACTCGATTGTCCTGTTCGACCCGTTTCACTCGTTTGACACTTTTGACACGTTTGATTCGTTTGACTCGTTTGAATCGTTTGACTCGTTTGACTCGTTTGACTCGTTTGACTCGTTTGACTCGTTTGACTCGTTTGACTCGTTTGACTCGTTTGACTCGTTTGACTCGTTTGACTCGTTTGACTCGTTTGACTCGTTTGACTCGTTTGACTCGTTTGACTCGTTTGACTCGTTTGACTCGTTTGACTCGTTTGACTCGTTTGACTCGTTTGACTCGTTTGACTCGTTTGACTCGTTTGACTCGTTTGACTCGTTTGACTCGTTTGACTCGTTTGACTCGTTTGACTCGTTTGACTCGTTTGACTCGTTTGACTCGTTTGACTCGTTTGACTCGTTTGACTCGTTTGACTCGTTTGACTCGTTTGACTCGTTTGACTCGTTTGACTCGTTTGACTCGTTTGACTCGTTTGACTCGTTTGACTCGTTTGACTCGTTCGACTCGTTCGACTCGTTTGACTCGTTCGACTGGTTTGACTCGTTCGACGCGTTTGACTCGTTTGACTCGTTTGACTCGTTTGACTCGTTTGACTCGTTTGACTCGTTTGACTCGTTTGACTCGTTTGACTCGTTTGACTCGTTTGACTCGTTTGACTCGTTTGACTCGTTTGACTCGTTTGACTCGTTTGACTCGTTTGACTCGTTTGACTCGTTTGACTCGTTTGACTCGTTTGACTCGTTTGACTCGTTTGACTCGTTTGACTCGTTTGACTCGTTTGACTCGTTTGACTCGTTTGACTCGTTTGACTCGTTTGACTCGTTTGACTCGTTTGACTCGTTTGACTCGTTTGACTCGTTTGACTCGTTTGACTCGTTTGACTCGTTTGACTCGTTTGACTCGTTTGACTCGTTTGACTCGTTTGACTCGTTTGACTCGTTTGACTCGTTTGACTCGTTTGACTCGTTTGACTCGTTTGACTCGTTTGACTCGTTTGACTCGTTTGACTCGTTTGACTCGTTTGACTCGTTTGACTCGTTTGACTCGTTTGACTCGTTTGACTCGTTTGACTCGTTTGACTCGTTTGACTCGTTTGACTCGTTTGACTCGTTTGACTCGTTTGACTCGTTTGACTCGTTCGACTGGTTTGACTCGTTTGACGCGTTTGACTCGTTTGACTTGATTGACTCGTTTGACTCGTTTGACTCGTTTGACTCGTTTGACGCGTTTGACCCGTTTGGATCGTTTAACTCGCTTGACACGATTGTCCTGTTCGACCCGTTTGATTCGTTTAACTCGTTTGACTCGTTTGACTCGTTTGACTTGATTGTTCTGTTCGACCCGTTTGACCCGTTTGACTCGTTTGACTCGTTTGACTCGATTGACTCGTTTGACTCGTTTGACTCGTTTGACTCGTTTGACTCGTTTGACTCGTTTGACTCGTTGGACTCGTTTGACTCGTTGGACTCGTTGGACTCGTTGGACTCGTTGGACTCGTTGGACTCGTTGGACTCGTTGGACTCGTTGGACTCGTTGGACTCGTTGGACTCGTTGGACTCGTTGGACTCGTTGGACTCGTTGGACTCGTTGGACTCGTTGGACTCGTTGGACTCGTTGGACTCGTTGGACTCGTTGGACTCGTTGGACTCGTTGGACTCGTTGGACTCGTTGGACTCGTTGGACTCGTTGGACTCGTTGGACTCGTTGGACTCGTTGGACTCGTTGGACTCGTTGGACTCGTTGGACTCGTTGGACTCGTTGGACTCGTTGGACTCGTTGGACTCGTTGGACTCGTTGGACTCGTTGGACTCGTTGGACTCGTTGGACTCGTTGGACTCGTTGGACTCGTTGGACTCGTTGGACTCGTTGGACTCGTTGGACTCGTTGGACTCGTTGGACTCGTTTGACTCGTTGGACTCGTTGGACTCGTTGGACTCGTTGGACTCGTTGGACTCGTTGGACTCGTTGGACTCGTTGGACTCGTTGGACTCGTTGGACTCGTTGGACTCGTTGGACTCGTTGGACTCGTTGGACTCGTTGGACTCGTTGGACTCGTTGGACTCGTTGGACTCGTTGGACTCGTTGGACTCGTTGGACTCGTTGGACTCGTTGGACTCGTTGGACTCGTTGGACTCGTTGGACTCGTTGGACTCGTTGGACTCGTTGGACTCGTTGGACTCGTTGGACTCGTTGGACTCGTTGGACTCGTTCGACTCGTTCGACTCGTTCGACTCGTTCGACTCGTTCGACTCGTTCGACTCGTTCGACTCGTTCGACTCGTTCGACTCGTTCGACTCGTTCGACTCGTTCGACTCGTTCGACTCGTTCGACTCGTTCGACTCGTTCGACTCGTTCGACTCGTTCGACTCGTTCGACTCGTTCGACTCGTTCGACTCGTTCGACTCGTTCGACTCGTTCGACTCGTTTGACTCGTTTGACTCGCTTGACTCGTTTGACTCGTTTGACTCGTTTGGCTCGTTCAACTCGCTTGACTCGATTGTCCTGTTCGACACGTTTGACTCGTTTGACTCGTTTGACTCGTTTGACTCGTTTGACCCGTTTGACACGTTTAACTCGTTTGACTCGTTTGACTCGTTCGACTTGATTGTCCTGTTCGACCCGTTTGACCCGTTTGACTCGTTTGACTCGTTTGACTCGTTTGACTGGTTTGACTCGTTTGACTCGTTTGACTCGTTTGACTCGTTTGACTCGTTTGACTCGTTTGACTCGTTTGACTCGTTTGACTCCTTTGACTCGTTTGACTCGTTTGACTCGTTTGACTCGTTTGACTCGTTTGGATCGTTTAACTCGCTTGACTCGATTGTCCTGTTCGACCCGTTTGACTCGTTTGAATCGTTTGACACTTTTGACACGTTTGACTCGTTTGACTCGTTTGACTCGTTTGAATCGTTTGACTCGTTTGACCCGATTGTCCTGTTCGACCCGTTCGACCCGTTTGACTCGTTTGACTCGTTTGTCTCGTTTGTCTCGTTCGACTCGTTCGACTCGTTCGACTCGTTTGACTCGTTTGACTCGTTTGACTCGTTTGACTCGTTTGACTCGTTTGACTCGTTTGACGCGTTTGACTCGTTTGACTCGTTTGACTCGTTTGACTCGTTTGACTCGTTTGACTCGTTTGACTCGTTTGACTCGTTTGACTCGTTTGACTCGTTTGACTCGTTTGACTCGTTTGACTCGTTTGACTCGTTTGACTCGTTTGACTCGTTTGACTCGTTTGGATCGTTTAACTCGCTTGACTCGATTGTCCTGTTCGACCCGTTTGACTCGTTTGACTCGTTTGACTCGATTGACTCGTTTGACTCGTGTGACGTCCCACGATTTTTCGCGCGTTCATATTCCAAATTCCATTAGTAAACCTCAAAATCACTCCACCAAAGTCTATCAAACTCAGCTCCTACCCCATCTCCTCAATCACCGATCACCTTGATGTTGCACCTTAGCGGTCACCAACACAAGATGATCAATACAACGTCCACCTCGCTGATGTACCTTAGTGGTCCCCATCACGAGATGATCGTTACAAAACCCTCTTCGCCTATTCGTCCTACAAGGCACGAATCATTCCCTCAAAAACGAATTCAAACAAGTCCCTCGTTACAAATCCCTCTTAAATCGAGACCACGTCTCAATCCCCCCTCTACGTCTCACAGAGTCCAAGCCACTCTAACCCCTTTCCTATAAAATACCCGAAATCCATCCGATGAGTTGAGTATCTCCTTTTACAGTTATAAAAACCCCAGAAACCTAATTACGACGCATATTTGGCGTACGTGACATAAATATGTCTATTAATAGCCACACCGTTTATAAAAACCCTGGAAGTCCTACTGCGTATTATCCCGAAATATGTCAAGGTCTTTACCGCGCGTACCCCCGCAATGCTCCTGTAGAAATACATAAATACGAGGTCCTGCGAGGCCGGGTCCTCTTTGATCAGTGATCTTCCTTCGATTATCTTTCGTTGTTACATTTCTCTTAACAGAATATTATAAAAGTGTTAATATACCTAAAATCAGTGTACTACGGCAACTACCGTAAGCGAATATTATTATTATCATTTATTATTCAACGGCATATCACCCTCATCTATATCATTTTATATTGTTAATGCTTATTGATTTCATTATTATATTCCTTACTAACGCTTATTGCTTTCTATATCATATTTACTCATATTTCTTTATATTAATAACGTTTATTCCATCTATTGCTTATTGCGTTTATTTAATATTTCGTTAAATACTTTTCTATATATATATTTTCATTACTATTCTTATCATATTTCTCAATACATTATATTCTAAAGCTTATTGCGATCATTCACATTTATCTACGCTTAATATAATTTCATTTGGTTATATTTATAAACCTCATATTCATATTTTCTTATTGTGATTTATATAAATGTTATGTGTTAACACTCAAACCTCACGCATGTCATAAAAGATTTAACAAGGCTAATAAACCGCTTTGTTTTCAACCACGTTTTGAATTATTGTGTGTATCCTCAAGTCATAAAGATTCCCAACGAAACCAAGCTGCCGCAACAGCTGATTCGCGAGAGCGCTTCCAGTATTTGTAAACACATTGCTGTACGAAGCGTGCAAATCCATAGAAAAACTAAGCGTGGTTTCTTTTGCACGAATGCAACGGTAAATCCTATTACCAGAACCAAACCAAATTGTTCACCAAGTGTACATTTACCTTCCCTGGTCGATTTGAGTGACGAATTTAATATTCGCGCCTGATCACCTCCAGAAACTCTCAGCGTGACGGATTTAATATTCGCGCCTAAATTCCTTCCAAATTCGCAGTGTGACGAATTTAATATTCGCGCCTAAATTCCTTCCAAATTCGCAGTGTGACGAATTTAACATTCGCGCCTAAATCCCTTTCAAACCCTCAGTGTGACGAATTTAACATTCGCGCCTAAGTTCCTTTCAAACCCTCAGTGTGACGAATTTAACATTCGCGCCTAAATCCCTTTCAAACCCTTAGTGTGACGAATTTAACATTCGCGCCTAACGTCCCTCAAGACCTCAGTGTGACGAATTTAACATTCGCGCCTAAGTTCCTTTAACCCTCAGCGTGCTGGATTTTAGATTCGCGCCTGAGTCCCTCAAAACCTCAGAGTGCTGGATTTTAGATTCGCGCCTGAGTCCCTCAAAACCTCAGAGTGCTGGATTTTAGATTCGCGCCTGAGTCCCTCAAAACCTCAGAGTGCTGGATTTTAGATTCGCGCCTGTCTTTCTCCTTCCCCATAGTCATCGTTCCTGAAAGACCTCACCCGGGACGTGACATATTTTTGGTGACAGCGGTGGGATTTGCGTTTACCGTTGGAAAGAAATAGATTCTGCGACGCGGTACCCACAAGGTCCCTGTATTTAATATGTGCATTGAACACCCCAATCGGTGCATACCATCTTACCGCAGCCGCAGATTACAAAGTTTGACGGCATATTTAAATGAGCTAACCTGCATTTCTGGAGGCGTAGCTACAACTATTGACGACAACGAGATTTGCTTAAAATGCTCTAGCCTAGCGCCCGCAGATACCGTAGAGATGTATTGGACTCATTATTATTTTACGTATAGAACCCCAGTTTATTGCCCTCGATGCAGAAACTCGCTAATTCCAGAACGCCCAATAAGAAACTGCATCGAGTGCTTTGAAAGTTATTTGCTCTCGAATAAGAGCTATAGAAGGTTTGATAATTATCAACAATAAGTAATTTTCGGCCGGACGCCAAAAAAAAAATAAATAAATTTTAAAATAAACATGTCCTTGTACGGCGATACCGAGGACTCTCGCATAATGGCCCAAAACGCGGGTCCTTTTCCTAACGAAGTAGATAAAGCAACCGCCGAAAAAATGGAACTAGTGAAATTATTACAGCAAGAGCAAGCCGAAATTGAAAGCTTGTACGCGGAATTTGTCGCAAACCGGGAATCCAATACGCGTTCAGGCGTAGCCTCCGGTTCAGACGGCCCCGCGTTGAAACGTCTCTCCAGTCAAATTCAAACCCTCCGCGAAACGATGGATAAACTTCTTGCACCCCCGCCATTGGCGAACAATTTTGCCACTCCTGGTTCCTCACATTTCGATAGGCAACCGCTTCAACCGGTATTTAATCATAACAAAGTTCCGGACCAGGGTCCATCGCCCCAGATAAAACTAAAGGACGCAGTAGAAACAGTCCCAAAATTTAACGGTTACAACATGTCCGTTTTGCAATTCGCGAGAGCCTGCAATAGGGCTAAGGCTCTGCTTCCCTCGCAAGCCGAACCCCAGCTAGCGAGGTTGTTGACAAATAAACTGCAAGACCATGCGTACTTGGCCGTTGAGGATCGGGTCTTTGACACCGTAAATGGTTTAATAAAACAATTAAAACGTACCTTCTCCCCTTATATGACGTCAGAACATTATCGTGGAGAACTCGCAAACGTTATTAAAGGAACCAACGAACACATATTAGATTATATTCAACGCGTCAAAGATCTCCGATCCGCCATTCTAGAAGAAGATAGTGAATATTACCGCGACTTCGCGCGAAATCACCCTCAGGATCTGGAACGCCTAGCCCGAGATTCATTTGTGGATGGACTTCCTCCCCACATAAGGACAAGATTACTGCAATATAACTTCGACACGCTCGATGAAGCTTTTGAGCTAGCTGTACTCGTGGATAAGAAAATCGACAGGGATCGACAAAGGTTTTCAGAACAAAAGGCCCCGAAATTAACGTGTCAACTCTGTAATAAAACAGGACACGATGCGCGGACCTGTAGAAGTAATCAAGATACCGCTCCACAACCATTCGAAAGGTATCCTCCAAATCGCGTTGCAGGATATGGTAATCAGGCATCTAACCCTTTACCCCCTTACTGGGACAAAACTCGACCTCCTCCCTCAAGACCTACAGAATTGCGTATCTGCGATTATTGCAAGAAGGCTCGACACGCGATCTCAGAATGCAGAAAACGCATCAAGCCCATCCATAAGGATCCTAGAACCTTGTGGGAAATAGAGTCAGGAAATACCCCGTCGGGCACCGACGGATGTGAACCGTGGAGTGGGCCAACCAGGAGCGCACCCACTTACGATTCAGTCGAAAACACCAGCAATACCATAAAACCCGGTATCATTCAAATGAAAACAGTTGGTCAGGCCCCGTCGGTGATAATTCGCTCACCAGACTTCCGGAAAACAGTCGATGTAATGGTCAACACCAGTACTGAGGTAAATGTGCCAAAATTTCAGGACACCAATCAAACGCAAGTGCCATTAAGAGGCACCTCTCTGAACCCAGTTTCCACCCTTGGAACAATAAGGGTACTGCCAAAGGAGACTAAGACGTCTAAATGCGTCACTCCTATCCCAGCCCTAACAAAAATCAAGTCCCTCTTACCCCAGGATCCTTTAATCCACCCTATTGAGGCACCCGTGAAGGTGCACTCACCCACACCCCTTTTGCATTATGCGAAATTAACCCTTCCCATAACCTCCCATGAGTCCCTAGCGGTTACGCTGAAACCGGACCGATAGAAAATCCAAGCCGTCCTGAACTACTCAGCACCTTGGACGCCAAAAAGAATTAAAAGTTACCTCGGACTGACCGAATATTACTTATCGTTTATCCCGGAATTCTCTAAAACGGCTCGGCCTTTGACCTCACTTCAGAAAAAGGACACTCCATTCGACTGGGGATCGTCCCAAAAAGTCGCTTCTAACCACTTAAAGTCGGCATTGCAGAAGGAACCAATCCTGCAATATCCGAACTTTGAGCTGGAATTCCGTGCCCCTGAAAATACTATAGGAGGGATATTAAACCAGACAGTTGTTAAAAAGAACCTGCAAATCGCTTACACCCCCTGTATCTTAAATCACGAGAATATTTTACAAAACTCAAACTCCGAAAACCACCCGAATACCGGGAAAAGCAAAAAGGTCGCTGACGCTGCACCTCGCACACCAGGATTAACCGGATATCACAGAAAGTTCATCCCAGAATCTTCTAGAACTGCTCGCCCGTTAACCCAATTATTGAAGAAGGACACAGCATTTGACTGGGGATCGTCCCAACAAACCGCTTTTAACCACTTAAAGTCGGTATTGCAGAAGCAACTCATCCTGCAATGCTCGAATTTTGAACTGAAATTCCACATCACTATAGATGCTTTATCCCATACTTCCCCTGCAGTGGAAGCATGCTCCAAACGATCATGCGAAAAATCGGACGACGAATTGGAAGACAGGTCCAAACATAAGTCCAGCAGCTCCAAGAGGCCTCGGTTCTCCAGTTCTCCGATCCATGTGGCGACGAGTGGAAGCAACCCCGTCGACCCTGCAATTCCCACATCCAACGCTCACTTAGGAAGAAAATACAAAAGAATTCAACTACACAGAAAGAGAAGCCGGAAAAAATCGGCTGTAGAAATTCCACTACGGCCCCCCTCAGAAAACATACGTGAACGACTACATACAACAAAAGAAGACAACACTTATAAATTACCCATACAGGGTTTATTCGTAAAATATTTAGTGTGCGCAAATCTCATCCTATTAACATTTATTAAGACCACTGACGTATTCACTACAAATTTAATTTATCACTTCGGAACTCTTAGAACCATTCTCACCGACCAAGCAGCACAAAATACTCGCAATTTCACGAAAGCAGTACCACGGCAATGTAAACTGCAACAATTCCGAACCAAAGACTTTCACCCACAGACTAACGGCTCTTTAGAAAGATTGCATCTCGTTGTGACCGAATGCTTAAAATAGCTAACCGGTAAATACAGCGACTGGTACGAATGGATTAACTGGTCCGCATTCTCATATAATACTGGTGTCCATAAAGGCACTGGATACACTGGACATGAATCATTTTTCGCAAAACTTGCAATACCTAACCGGACCCCGGTTCTTGAAAATAATGAAAATAAAACATATTTTGGTTGTCTGTCAAAACTGAGTAGGAACTTGCGGCACAAAAGACACTATGACCGTCCTGCCCACGTGCGCGAGAGTCCCGGTTGACCCCAAATCAACACACGAACAAAACCCTCTAATCAATTTTTCTACTATAGATCGTTGTTACTGCAACATTTTGCAACAGTCGTTTAATACGCGGCTATACCGTCCAGAGGGAAGGAAGGAAAACCATATCTCTCCTCCCTAAAATCATCTCAGATATCATCAACAGGAAGGCGTCTCCGCAGACAGTAATCACCATCGATGACTCCCTCCCCATCAACATCAATCAACGGAAAGCAGCTCCAAGAAGCCACTACCCCTTCGCCCCGTATAGACCCCTCTACCAAAATAGGCTTTATCTTTTATTTTCTTTCGCCAAATAGGCTATATATTTTTTTTTTTGGTTATTTCCAAAAGGCACATTTTATTTTTATTTTTCTCCTCAATTCAAAACACCATAACCCTGTGTAAAGAAATGTACCCATTTCTTCATATAAGGGGGAGGTGTGACGTCCCACGATTTTTCGCGCGTTCATATTCCAAATTCCATTAGTAAACCTCAAAATCACTCCACCAAAGTCTATCAAACTCAGCTCCTACCCCATCTCCTCAATCACCGATCACCTTGATGTTGCACCTTAGCGGTCACCAACACAAGATGATCAATACAACGTCCACCTCGCTGATGTACCTTAGTGGTCCCCATCACGAGATGATCGTTACAAAACCCTCTTCGCCTATTCGTCCTACAAGGCACGAATCATTCCCTCAAAAACGAATTCAAACAAGTCCCTCGTTACAAATCCCTCTTAAATCGAGACCACGTCTCAATCCCCCCTCTACGTCTCACAGAGTCCAAGCCACTCTAACCCCTTTCCTATAAAATACCCGAAATCCATCCGATGAGTTGAGTATCTCCTTTTACAGTTATAAAAACCCCAGAAACCTAATTACGACGCATATTTGGCGTACGTGACATAAATATGTCTATTAATAGCCACACCGTTTATAAAAACCCTGGAAGTCCTACTGCGTATTATCCCGAAATATGTCAAGGTCTTTACCGCGCGTACCCCCGCAATGCTCCTGTAGAAATACATAAATACGAGGTCCTGCGAGGCCGGGTCCTCTTTGATCAGTGATCTTCCTTCGATTATCTTTCGTTGTTACATTTCTCTTAACAGAATATTATAAAAGTGTTAATATACCTAAAATCAGTGTACTACGGCAACTACCGTAAGCGAATATTATTATTATCATTTATTATTCAACGGCATATCACCCTCATCTATATCATTTTATATTGTTAATGCTTATTGATTTCATTATTATATTCCTTACTAACGCTTATTGCTTTCTATATCATATTTACTCATATTTCTTTATATTAATAACGTTTATTCCATCTATTGCTTATTGCGTTTATTTAATATTTCGTTAAATACTTTTCTATATATATATTTTCATTACTATTCTTATCATATTTCTCAATACATTATATTCTAAAGCTTATTGCGATCATTCACATTTATCTACGCTTAATATAATTTCATTTGGTTATATTTATAAACCTCATATTCATATTTTCTTATTGTGATTTATATAAATGTTATGTGTTAACACTCAAACCTCACGCATGTCATAAAAGATTTAACAAGGCTAATAAACCGCTTTGTTTTCAACCACGTTTTGAATTATTGTGTGTATCCTCAAGTCATAAAGATTCCCAACGAAACCAAGCTGCCGCAACAGCTGATTCGCGAGAGCGCTTCCAGTATTTGTAAACACATTGCTGTACGAAGCGTGCAAATCCATAGAAAAACTAAGCGTGGTTTCTTTTGCACGAATGCAACGGTAAATCCTATTACCAGAACCAAACCAAATACGAAGTGCCATAACGGGTGTTCACCAAGTGTACATTTACCTTCCCTGGTCGATTTGAGTGACGAATTTAATATTCGCGCCTGATCACCTCCAGAAACTCTCAGCGTGACGGATTTAATATTCGCGCCTAAATTCCTTCCAAATTCGCAGTGTGACGAATTTAATATTCGCGCCTAAATTCCTTCCAAATTCGCAGTGTGACGAATTTAACATTCGCGCCTAAATCCCTTTCAAACCCTCAGTGTGACGAATTTAACATTCGCGCCTAAGTTCCTTTCAAACCCTCAGTGTGACGAATTTAACATTCGCGCCTAAATCCCTTTCAAACCCTTAGTGTGACGAATTTAACATTCGCGCCTAAGTTCCTTTAACCCTCAGCGTGCTGGATTTTAGATTCGCGCCTGAGTCCCTCAAAACCTCAGAGTGCTGGATTTTAGATTCGCGCCTGAGTCCCTCAAAACCTCAGAGTGCTGGATTTTAGATTCGCGCCTGAGTCCCTCAAAACCTCAGAGTGCTGGATTTTAGATTCGCGCCTGTCTTTCTCCTTCCCCATAGTCATCGTTCCTGAAAGACCTCACCCGGGACGTGACACTCGTTTGACTCGTTTGACTCGTTTGACTCGTTTGACTCGTTTGACTCGTTTGACTCGTTTGACTCGTTTGACTCGTTTGACTCGTTTGACTCGTTTGACTCGTTTGACTCGTTTGACTCGTTTGACTCGTTTGACTCGTTTGACTCGTTTGACTCGTTTGACTCGTTTGACTCGTTTGACTCGTTTGACTCGTTTGACTCGTTTGACTCGTTTGACTCGTTTGACTCGTTTGACTCGTTTGACTCGTTTGACTCGTTTGACTCGTTTGACTCGTTTGACTCGTTTGACTCGTTTGACTCGTTTGACTCGTTTGACTCGTTTGACTCGTTTGACTCGTTTGACTCGTTTGACTCGTTTGACTCGTTTGACTCGTTTGACTCGTTTGACTCGTTTGACTCGTTTGACTCGTTTGACTCGTTTGACTCGTTTGACTCGTTTGACTCGTTTGACTCGTTTGACTCGTTTGACTCGTTTGACTCGTTTGACTCGTTTGACTCCTTTGACTCGTTTGACTCGTTTGACTCGTTTGACTCGATTGACTCGATTGTCCTGTTCGACCCGTTTGACTCGTTCGACTCGTTTGACTCGTTTGACGCGTTTGACTCGTTTGACTCGTTTGACTCGTTTGTCTCGTTTGACCCCTTTGGATCGTTTAACTCGCTTGACACGATTGTCCTGTTCGACCCGTTTGACTCGTTTAACTCGTTTGACTCGTTTGACTCGTTCGACTTGATTGTCCTGTTCGACCCGTTTGACCCGTTTGACTCGTTTGACTCGATTGACTCGTTTGACTGGTTTGACTCGTTTGACTCGTTTGACTCGCTTGACTCGATTGTCCTTTTCGACCCGTTTGACTCGTTTGACTCGTTTGACTCGTTTGACTCGTTTGACTCGTTTGACTCGTTTGACTCGTTTGACTCGTTTGACTCGTTTGACTCGTTTGACTCGTTTGACTCGTTTGACTCGTTTGACTCGTTTGACTCGTTTGACTCGTTTGACTCGTTTGACTCGTTTGACTCGTTTGACTCGTTTGACTCGTTTGACTCGTTTGACTCGTTTGACTCGTTTGACTCGTTTGACTCGTTTGACTCGTTTGACTCGTTTGACTCGTTTGACTCGTTTGACTCGTTTGACTCGTTTGACTCGTTTGACTCGTTTGACTCGTTTGACTCGTTTGACTCGTTTGACTCGTTTGACTCGTTTGACTCGTTTGACTCGTTTGACTCGTTTGACTCGTTTGACTCGTTTGGATCGTTTAACTCGCTTGACTCGATTGTCCTGTTCGACCCGTTTGACTCGTTTGAATAGTTTGACACGTTTGACTCGTTTGACTCGTTTGTTTCGTTTGACTCGTTTGACTCGTTTGACTCGTTTGACTCCTTTGACTCGTTTGACTCGTTTGACTCGTTTGACTCGATTGACTCGTTTGACTCGTTTGACTCGTTTGACTCGATTGACACGATTGTCCTGTTCGACCCGTTTGACTCGTTTAACTCGTTTGACTCGTTTGACTCGTTCGACTTTGTTTGTCCTGTTCGACCCGTTTGACCCGTTTGACTCGTTTGACGCGTTTGACTCGTTTGACTGGTTTGACTGGTTTGACTCGTTTGACTCGTTTGACTCGTTTGACTCGTTTGACTCGATTGTCCTGTTCGACCCGTTTCACTCGTTTGACACTTTTGACACGTTTGATTCGTTTGACTCGTTTGAATCGTTTGACTCGTTTGACTCGTTTGACTCGTTTGACTCGTTTGACTCGTTTGACTCGTTTGACTCGTTTGACTCGTTTGACTCGTTTGACTCGTTTGACTCGTTTGACTCGTTTGACTCGTTTGACTCGTTTGACTCGTTTGACTCGTTTGACTCGTTTGACTCGTTTGACTCGTTTGACTCGTTTGACTCGTTTGACTCGTTTGACTCGTTTGACTCGTTTGACTCGTTTGACTCGTTTGACTCGTTTGACTCGTTTGACTCGTTTGACTCGTTTGACTCGTTTGACTCGTTTGACTCGTTTGACTCGTTTGACTCGTTTGACTCGTTTGACTCGTTTGACTCGTTTGACTCGTTTGACTCGTTTGACTCGTTTGACTCGTTTGACTCGTTTGACTCGTTTGACTCGTTTGACTCGTTTGACTCGTTTGACTCCTTTGACTCGTTTGACTCCTTTGACTCGTTTGACTCGTTTGACTCGTTTGACTCGTTTGACTCGTTTGACTCGTTTGACTCGTTTGACTCGTTTGACTCGTTTGACTCGTTTGACTCGTTTGACTCGTTTGACTCGTTTGACTCGTTTGACTCGTTTGACTCGTTTGACTCGTTTGACTCGTTTGACTCGTTTGACTCGTTTGACTCGTTTGACTCGTTTGACTCGTTTGACTCGTTTGACTCGTTTGACTCGTTTGACTCGTTTGACTCGTTTGACTCGTTTGACTCGTTTGACTCGTTTGACTCGTTTGACTCGTTTGACTCGTTTGACTCGTTTGACTCGTTTGACTCGTTTGACTCGTTTGACTCGTTTGACTCGTTTGACTCGTTTGACTCGTTTGACTCGTTTGACTCGTTTGACTCGTTTGACTCGTTTGACTCGTTTGACTCGTTTGACTCGTTTGACTCGTTTGACTCGTTTGACTCGTTTGACTCGTTTGACTCGTTTGACTCGTTTGACTCGTTTGACTCCTTTGACTCCTTTGACTCGTTTGACTCGTTTGACTCGTTTGACTCGTTTGACCCGATTGTCCTGTTCGACCCGTTCGACCCGTTTGACTCGTTTGACTCGTTTGAGTCGTTTGACTCGTTTGACTCGATTGTCTCGTTTGACTCGTTTGAGTCGTTTGACTCGTTTGACCCGTTTGACTCGTTCGATCCGTTTGACTCGTTTGACTCGTTTGGCTCGTCTGACTCGCTTGACTCGATTATCCTGTTCGACTCGTTTGACTCGTTTGATTCGTTTGACTCGTTTGACTCGTTTGACTCGTTTGACTCGTTTGACTCGTTTGACTCGTTTGACTCGTTTGACTCGTTTGAATCGTTTGACTCGATTGTCCTGTTCGACCCGTTTCACTCGTTTGACACTTTTGACACGTTTGACTCGTTTGACTCGTTTGACTCGTTTGAATCGTTTGACTCGTTTGACCCGATTGTCCTGTTCGACCCGTTCGACCCGTTTGACTCGTTTGACTCGTTTGTCTCGTTTGTCTCGTTCGACTCGTTCGACTCGTTTGACTCGTTTGACTCGTTTGACTCGTTTAACTCGTTTGACTCGTTTGACGCGTTTGACTCGTTTGACTCGTTTGACTCGTTTGACTCGTTTGACTCGTTTGACTCGTTTGACTCGTATGACTCGTTTGACTCGTTTGACTCGTTTGGATCGTTTAACTCGCTTGACTCGATTGTCCTGTTCGACCCGTTTGACTCGTTTGACTCGTTTGACACGTTTGACTCGTTTGACTCGTTTGACTCGATTGACTCGTTTGACGCGTTTGACTCGTTTGACTCGTTTGACTCGTTTGACTCGTTTGACTCGTTTGACTCGTTTGACTCGTTTGACTCGTTTGACTCGTTTGACTCGTTTGACTCGTTTGACTCGTTTGACTCGTTTGACTCGTTTGACTCGTTTGACTCGTTTGACTCGTTTGACTCGTTTGACTCGTTTCACTCGTTTGACTCGTTTGACTCGTTTCACTCGTTTGACTCGTTTGACTCGTTTGACTCGTTTGACTCGTTTGACACGTTCGACCCGTTTCACTCGTTTGACTCGTTTGACACGTTTGACTCGTTTGACTCGTTTCACTCGTATGACTCGTTTGACACGTTTCACTCGTTTGACCCGTTTGATTGGTTCGACACGATTGACTCGTCTGACACGTTTGACTCGTTTGGCTCGTTTGACTCGTTTTACTCGTTTGGCTCGTTTGACTCGTTTTACTCGTTTGACTCTTTTGACTCGTTTGACTCGTTTTACTGGTTTGACTCGTTTGAGTCGTTTGAGTCGTTTGACTCGTTTGACTCGTTTGACTCGTTTGAATCGTTTGACTCGATTGTCCTGTTCGACCCGTTTGACTCGTTTGACACGTTTGACTCGTTTGACTCGTTTGACTCGTTTGACTCGTTTGACTCGTTTGACTCGTTTGACTCGTTTGACTCGTTTGACTCGTTTGACTCGTTTGGCTCGTTCAACTCGCTTGACTCGATTGTCCTGTTCGACCCGCTTCACTCGTTTGACACTTTTGACTCGTTTGACTCGTTTGACTCGTTTGACTCGTTTGACCTGTTTGACTCGCTTGACTCGATTGTCCTGTTCGACCCGATTGACTCGTTTGACTCGTTTGACTCGTTTGACTCGTTTGACTCGTTTGACTCTTTTAACTCGTTTGGCACGTTTGACTCGTTTGACTCGTTTGACTCGTTTGACTCGATTGACTCGTTTGACTCTGTTCAGAAAATCATACTAGTATCGCCATCACCCGGACTCGATCGTTCGAACGCGATCACTCCGGCGCGGCGCCCAGGCTCCTGCGAGGAATCGATCCTCTCCCCCTTCCATCGATCGGCGATCGATGGAAGGGGACCGCTCTCGGTTCGCGGAATCGCGGCTGATCGTCGCTCTCTTCTCTCGCGACCGTCGTAGCATTAATTGCTCTGCTTGCTTACGTGACTAATTGTAACGGTTTGCTACCGCGTGTTCGCGAAAGTTCGAAGCGTCCTACTGGACTACGCTATTGCTTTATTCACTGTGCTTGTAAACGCTTACCGCCACGTGCTTGCTTAACAAACGCTTAATAACGACGGTTAATTAGTGTAAATCAGACATTCCGGCCGTTTATTCACACCTTAGTGTACTGTACATTGTATAAATACAGATTAGTTCAAGTGTTCTAAATCTACGTTCAATAATCCTAAGAGCGGATTAATCCCACGTTCCACACGCGCGTGCTCCGTCAATTTGCTAACATATTTGGTCCTTCGAGCCGGATCCGCGCCGTTGGAGTCTGCTGTTTCTGGAACTTTCGGGATTGTGTTTGAGCCTTCGTAACCGTCGGGCGTGACCTCCATACGCTACAACAATGGCTTACCTGCTAACAAGTCAACTGGAGCTTAACGGTCGAATCACTCGGGCGTTTGACAATCTAAAGAAGTTGGGTGTGAGTAAAATTACGATTACCGCGGTGGAGACGCGATTGGAACAACTGCGGCGGAATTGGCAGAAATTCGAGCAGCAGCACGATGAACTTCTCAAACTAGAGGACCCCGAGTTGCAGGAACAGGCTTATTTCCAGGACGATCACCTCACCCTTACGGAGGAAGTGTTCCTAGTAGAGGAGGCGCTGTTTTTGGAAAAATTAAAGGAGCTGTCCAGAGGGGCCAAGGGTCGAGAATGTGTTGCGGGGTCGTCAGGAGCTGCGTCGACACCTTCCGAAACGACCACTCGATCACGCGCTTCACTGCCGCGTATTCCGTTGCCCACGTTCGACGGCCAGTACGATGCGTGGCCTGGCTTTCGTGATCTGTTCCGATCGCTCGTGGTGAAGGATACTACGCTCTCGGAGGTGGAACGCTTACATTATCTGCGAGGCTGTTTGAGCGACGATGCACTCCTTGTCCTCAGAAATCTGCCGGTCCTCGAGGAGAATTTTGAGAATGCCTGGGCCTTGTTAGAAGAGCAATATGAGAACGAGCGACTACAGGTAAAGGCACAGATGACGGCCATTTTTAACTTACCGACCATCAAACACGAATCGAGCTCGGAGCTCAAGCGTTTCGTCTTCGACCTGTGCGACCGCGTCACAGCCCTAGCAGCCCTGAAACGTCCCTTCGATGCTTCGGGGGACTGGTTAGTGCATCTGGTGGTGGAGAGGCTGGACTCTCAGTCGAGGCGTGAGTGGGAAACCAGCCTGGGAAAGCAGAAGCATCCTCCGACCTTCGCCGAACTTCGAGCCTTCCTGGTGTCCCGAATTCACATCGTCGTGGCATTGGAGAAGGAAAACCCCAAATCTGAGGGACGGACGACTCGCTCTGCAGAATTAAAGAAAACACCCAAGGTGCATCAGGTGAGTAAGTATAAGCGCTCACCTGAGCAGTGCAGCCTTTGCGGTGCAGACCATTTCATATTATTCTGTGCGGAGTATAAATCTAAAAGCGCCAGCGAGCGTCGCGACATGCTCCTGGCAAAGCAGCTCTGCTTTAATTGTCTGGGCAGACATTGGGCCACTGACTGTAAATCAGATAAGCGGTGCCAGGAGTGTAATCAGAAGCATCACACTTCGATCCACACCGGGGTCGACAGCTCTGATCCACCCCACCAACATGATTTCTCGGTCAACGCGGGAAGGTCCACACCAAAGGAGTGCCTCCCGACCGTGCTTTTAGCTACTGCTCGAATAGTAGTGTTTTCTCCGGATGGTGAGCCGAAACGCGTACGGGCACTAATCGATCAGGGCAGTGAAGTCTCTTTGGTTAGTGAGACGCTGGCGCAGTTGCTGAGGTTGACACGGAGGCCCTCGAACGTCCAGGTCTATGGTATAGGCAACCAACGGACAGAACGTGTACGGGGGAGTGTCCGATTAGATTTCGCGCCACATGTTGGAGGCGGACCACGACAAACGACCACAGCGTTGGTATTGCCCCGGATCACGGCCTACGCGCCCCGCATTGGATCAAAGGAGGCGTCTTGGACTCACCTGCATGGACTCCCCTTGGCTGACCCAGACTTTGCGGACGGCACCCAGATCGACGTGCTGTAGGGTGCTGATGTTTACTCCCTGATCTTAGAGGCTGGCTTCCGGAAGGGGCGAGTAGGCGCACCTATTGCCCAAAAAACTGCGTTAGGATGGATAGTATCCGGTCTTGTTGCCTCAGGGAAGCAGGGTGATTCACTCACTTCAGGCGGGCTCGTCACGCTGAAGTGTGCGACGGACGGCGACCTCGCTCCAATGGTCCAGCGATTTTGGGAACAGGAGGAGGTGAAGCTGCCTCCAACGCTCACATCCGAGGACCAGGAGTGCGAGGATCACTTCGTGAAGACTCATCGACGCCTGCCCTCGGGACGTTACATGGTGCGACTCCCATTCAAGATGACGGAGAGGTTGGGCGAGTCTCGGGCCGGGGCCGCTCGCATGCTACAGCGCATGGAGACCAAATGCAACCGGAATCTGGAATTCAAAGAGGCCTACCATGCGTTTATGAGTGAGTACGAGACGCTCTCTCATATGACTAAGACTTGTCCTTCTCATTTAGACGGCGGGAGTTTCTACCTGCCGCACCATGGCGTCCTGAAGGCAAGCAGTACCACCACCAAACTCCGCGTGGTGTTCAACGGATCCTACGCTACCAGCTCAGGGAAATCCCTGAACGATCTCCTGATGATCGGACCCAACTTATTACCGAGTCTACCTCAGGTGTTGCTCCGATGGCGAGTCCACAGGATCTGCTTGACGGCCGATGTGGAGAAGATGTTTAGGCAGGTACTGGTCCACCCCGATGATCGTCGATTCCAGAGGCTCCTCTGGCGCCGGCATGGCGAGGAGACCGTGAGCGACTACGAGTTAAACACCGTCACTTACGGCCTCGCTTGCGCCCCATACCTGGCCATACGCACGTTGCACCAACTCGCACTGGACGAGCAGGCGCAATTCCCGCGTGCGGCTGCAATCCTGCGACGAGATGTATATATGGACGACGTTCTCACCGGGGCCGACTCAGAAAGTGAGGCACGCAGCCTTCAGAGGGAACTACGTCAACTCTGCAGGGCGGGCGGATTTAATCTTAGGAAGTGGGCCTCGAACACACCGACCTTAATGGAGAACGTTCCTGGTGAGGCGGCGATCTCGGCGGTTAGATGGGAGGAGGACACCATCCACACGGCCTTAGGTGTCCATTGGAGCGTGCGAGACGACTGCTTCCGAGTCCAGGTGCTGCCCAGGACTCCATGCACGCAAGTAACCCGTCGTACAGTACTCTCTCGTATAGCCCGCATTTTCGACCCACTTGGTTTTCTCGCGCCAGTCACCGTGACCGCTAAAATATTCCTGCAATCATTGTGGTTACTGAAAATCGACTGGGACGCACCGCTGCCCCCCGCAGAGGCTACGGAGTGGACACAGTTCCTGAGAGAACTACCTTGCCTTGATGAGGTCCGGGTACCCCGTTGGGTTGGATTGCACCCTACTATCAAGCGCCTAGAGCTCCATGGATTCGCTGACGCCTCCGAAAGGGCCTTCGCCGCCGTGGTTTACCTGCTGACCGTGGATTCTGACGACGTGGCCCAGGCGCACTTGATTACCGCCAAGACAAAGGTGGCTCCCCTGCAACGAGTCACACTACCCAGGCTGGAACTATGCGCGGCCGTCCTATTGAGTCGTCTCGTTGCAGTTACCAGAAGCGCGTTGGAATTGGACGACGTCGAGACTCACCTCTGGAGTGACTCTAGGATCGTCCTAGATTGGATACGAGGCCACCCTTCCCGATGGAAAACCTATGTGGCTAATCGGGTGGCGGACGTACAGCGGGAACTTCCTGATGCCTGCTGGCATTATGTGGCGGGCAGTGAGAACCGTGCCGACTGTGCATCACGAGGGTTGCCCCCAAATCAATTTCCTGCCTTCGCACTCTGGTGGATGGGCCCGGATTGGCTGACGCAGCCTAACCATTGGACAATCAGTGCCACGGAGGCAGAGGAATATACAGATCTGGAGGCTAGAGCGGTGTCTAACCTAGCTACAAACAAGGACGAGACCACTCAGAACTACTTTTTAAATGCTTATTCGTTCTTACAGAGACTTTTGAGAATTACAGCCTGGTGCCTACGCTGGCCAGTGCGGCGTCATGCGCGAGGTGGCACTGGTCCCTGCCTGGCCCCCATGGAATTGGAAGCCGCACGCACTCACTGGATCAAGCTGATCCAACGTCAGACATTCCCTGACGACCTGCGGCAGCTACAACAGGGAGTTCCCATAGGCAGTCGCAGCAAGCTTCTACGCCTTACGCCATTCCTGGATTCACAAGGGCTGCTACGAGTGGGCGGGAGACTGAAGCACTCCCAATTGCCGAGCTGGGAGAAGTACCCCGTCATCTTGCCCAAGGAAGGACACTTCACGGGACTGCTTATTGACGAGGCTCATCAGAGGACGCTGCACGGCGGGACACAGCTTACCTTGGCTGCATTACGTCAAAGGTATTGGGTCCTGCAAGGGCGACAAAGAGTCAAGACCCACATCCACAGATGTGTCACTTGCGTTCGTTGGCGCGCTGCAACGGGCCAGCAACTGATGGGAGATTTACCGTCGTGTCGAGTCACTCCTGCGCGACCCTTCTTGCAGGTGGGCCTGGATTACGCCGGCCCTTTCACTCTGCTGGCTTCTCGGGGTAGAGGACAACGAACACATAAGGGTTATGTCGCCGTGTTTATCTGTCTCGCTACTCGAGCAGCTCACCTGGAATTGGTTTCCGATTATAGTACTGAGTCATTTCTTGCGGCGCTACGTCGTTTTACTTCTAGGCGCGGCCTCTGTACCGTTATCCGCAGCGATCAGGGAACCAACTTCGTGGGCGCCGCCAGAGAACTGCGGGACCTCCTGAGACAACGCCAAGAAAGTGAGGTTATACGGTCCCACCTCTTGCGAGACGGCATCGGCTGGCTGTTTAACCCACCCTCGGCCCCACATTTCGGTGGAATTTGGGAGGCTGCCGTCAAATCCACGAAGCACCACCTTCGGAGAGTCGTCGGCGAGCAGCATCTAACGTTCGAGGAAATGACGACTCTCCTGACCCAGATCGAGGCATGCTTGAACTCGCGACCATTACAGCCGCTCACGGATGATCCCGGGGACCTCACGGCGCTCACTCCTGGGCATTTCCTCATAGGCGATGCGCTGCTAGCCGTCCCGGATCCGCCTGTAGAGGATGTTAGGGTATCACGTCTGTCCCGCTGGCATTTACTGCAGCACATGCGACTGCAGTTTTGGCGCAGTTGGTCACGGGAGTACCTGCAATCTCTCCAAGCCCGTAATAAGTGGATGCGGCTTCATCCACAGCCACGAGTGGGAGATATGTGCTTGTTGAAGAACGAACTGCTGCCGCCTAACAAATGGCCACTGGCCCGTATTATAAGCTTGAACCCTGGGAGTGACGGCCTTACACGCGTCGCTCGTATTAAGACTGCACGATCAGAATTTGTACGACCTATCACCAAACTAATATACTTACCGTTTGCACAGGACGATGAGCCAACTGCGACGATGGCCGCCGCTTCACACTAATACACTGACGAGAGGACGATCCTTCGCGGGCCTGGTCACGCCGCCTGTCTCACTCATCGCAGTAGGATCAGCGGATCATTTCGTCGATGGACGAAGGCGGGCGGGATGTTCAGAAAATCATACTAGTATCGCCATCTCCGGGACTCGATCGTTCGAACGCGATCACTCCGGCGCGGCGCCCAGGCTCCTGCGAGGAATCGATCCTCTCCCCCTTCCATCGATCGGCGATCGATGGAAGGGGACCGCTCTCGATTCGCGGAATCGCGGCTGATCGTCGCTCTCTTCTCTCGCGACCGTCGTAGCATTAATTAATCTGCTTGCATACGTGACTAATTGTAACGGTTTGCTACCGCGTGTTCGCGAAAGTTCGAGGCGTCGTACTGGACTACGCTACTGCTTTATTCACTGTGCTTGTAAACGCTTACCGCCACCTGCTTGCTCAACAAACGCTTAATAACGACGCTTAATTAGTGTAAATCAGACATTCCGGCCGTTTATTCACACCTTAGTGTACTGTACATAGTATAAATACAGATTAGTTCAAGTGTTCTAAATCTACGTTCAATAATCCTAAGAGCGGATTCATCCCACGTTCCACACGCGCGTGCTCCGTCAAATTGCTAACAGACTCGTTTGACTCGTTTGACTCGTTTGACTCGTTTGGCTCGTTTAACTAGCTTGACTCGATTGTCCTGTCCGACCCGTTTGACTCGTATGGCTCGTTTGACTCGTTTGACTCGTTTGACTCCTTTGACTCGTTTGACTCGTTTGGCTCGTTTATCTCGCCTGACTCGATTGTCTTGTTCGACCCGTTTGACTCGTTTGACTCGTTTGACTCGTTTGACTCGTTTGACTCGATTGTACTGTTCGACCCGTTTGACCCGTTTGACTCGTTTGACTCGTTTGACGCGTTTGACTCGTTTGACTCGTTTGACTCGTTTGACTCGTTTGACTCGTTTGACTCGTTTGACTCGTTTGACTCGTTTGACTCGTTTGACTCGTTTGACTCGTTTGACTCGTTTGACTCGTTTGACTCGTTTGACTCGTTTGACTCGTTTGACTCGTTTGACTCGTTTGACTCGTTTGACTCGTTTGACTCGTTTGACTCGTTTGACTCGTTTGACTCGTTTGACTCGTTTGACTCGTTTGACTCGTTTGACTCGTTTGACTCGTTTGACTCGTTTGACTCGTTTGACTCGTTTGACTCGTTTGACTCGTTTGACTCGTTTGACTCGTTTGAGTCGTTTGACTCGATTGTCCTGTTCGACCCGTATGACCCATTTGACTCGTTTGACTCGTTTGACTCGTTTGGCTCGTTCAACTCGCTTGACTCGATTGTCCTGTTCGACCCGTTTGACTCGTTTGGCTCGTTCAACTCGCTTGACTCGTTTGACTCGTTTGACTCGTTTGACTCGTTTGACTCGTATGACTCGTTTGTCTCGTTTGACTCGTTTGACTCGTTTGACTCGTTTGTCTCGTTTGACTCGTTTGACTCGTTTGACTCGTTTGACTCGTTTGACTCGTTTGACTCGTTTGACTCGTTTGACTCGTTTGACTCGTTTGACTCGTTTGACTCGTTTGACTCGTTTGACTCGTTTGACTCGTTTGACTCGTTTGACTCGTTTGACTCGTTTGACTCGATTTACTCGTTTGACTCGTTTGACTCGATTGACTCGTTTGACTCGTTTGACTCGTTTGACTCGTTTGACTCGATTGACTCGTTTGAATCGTTTGACTCGTTTGACTCGTTTGACTCGTTTGACTCGTTTGACTCGTTTGACTCGATTGACTCGTTTAACTCGTTCGACTCGTTTGACTCGTTCGACTGGTTTGTGCCGATTGACTCGTTTGACTCGTTTGACTCGATTGACTCGTTTGACTCGTTTGACTCGATTGACTCGTTTGACTCGTTTGACTCGTTTGACTCGTTTGACTCGTTTGACTCGTTTGACTCGTTTGACTCGTTTGACTCGATTTACTCGTTTGACTAGTTTTACTCGTTTGACTCGATTTACTCGTTTGACTCGTTTGACTCGTTTGACTCGATTGACTCGTTTGACTCGTTTGACTCGTTTGACTCGATTGACTCGTTTGAATCGTTTGACTCGTTTAACTCGTTTGACTCGTTTGACTCGTATGACTCGTTTGACTCGTTTGACTCGTTTGACTCGATTTACTCGTTTGACTCGATTGACACGTTTGACTCGTTTGACTCGTTTGACTCGTTCGACTCGTTTGACTCGTTTGACTCGTTTGACTCGTTTGACTCGTTTGACTGGTTTGACTCGTTTGACTCGTTTGACTCGTTTGACTCGTTTGACTCGCTAGACTCGTTTGACTCGTTTGACTCATTTGAGTCGTTTGACTAGATTGTCCTGTTCGACCCGTTTGACCCTTTTGACTCGTTTGATTCGTTTGACTCGTTTGGCTCGTTCAACTCGCTTGACTCGATTGACTCGTTTGACTCGTTTGACTCGTTTGACTCGTTTGACTCGTTTGACTCGTTTGACTCGTTTGACTCGTTTGACTCGTTTGACTCGTTTGACTCGTTTGACTCGTTTGACTCGTTTGACTCGTTTGACTCGTTTGACTCGTTTGACTCGTTTGACTCGTTTGACTCGTTTGACTCGTTTGACTCGTTTGACTCGTTTGACTCGTTTGACTCGTTTGACTCGTGGGACTCGTTTCACTCGTTTGACTCGTTTCACTCGTGTGACTCGTTTCACTCGTTTCACTCGTTTGACTCGTTTCACTCGTTTGACTCGTTTCACTCGTTTGACTCGTTTCACTCGTTTCACTCGTTTCACTCGTTTCACTCGTTTGACTCGTTTGACTCGTTTGACTCGTTTGACTCGTTTGACTCGTTTGACTCGTTTGACTCGTTTGACTCGTTTGAGTCGTTTGACTCGATTGACTCGATTGACTCGTTTGACTCGTTTGACACGTTTGACTCGTTTGGCTCGTTCCACTTGCTTGACTCGTTTGGCTCGTTCAACTCGCTTGACTCGATTGTCCTGTTCGACCCGTTTGACTCGTTTGACTCGTTTGACTCGTTTGACTCGTTTGACACGTTTGACTCGTTTGACTCGTTTGACTCGTTTGACTCGTTTGACTCGTTTGACTCGATTGACTCGATTGACTCGTTTGACTCGTTTGACTCGTTTGACTCGTTTGACTCGTTTGACTCGTTTCACTCGTTTGACTCGTTTCACTCGTTTGACTCCTTTCACTCGTTTGACTCGTTTGACTCGTTTGACCCGTTTGACTCGTTTGACTCGTTTGACTCGTTTCAGTCGTTTCACTCGTTTGACTCGTTTGACTCGTTTGACTCGTTTCACTCGTTTGACTCGTTTCACTCGTTTGACTCGTTTCACTCGTTTGACTCGTTTCACTCGTTTGACTCGTTTCACTCGTTTGACTCGTTTCACTCGTTTGACTCGATTGACTCGTTTAACTCGTTCGACTCGTTTGACTCGTTCGACTGGTTTGTGCCGATTGACTCGTTTGACTCGTTTGACTCGATTGACTCGTTTGACTCGTTTGACTCGATTGACTCGTTTGACTCGTTTGACTCGTTTGACTCGTTTGACTCGTTTGACTCGTTTGACTCGTTTGACTCGTTTGACTCGTTTGACTCGTTTGACTCGTTTGACTCGTTTGACTCGATTTACTCGTTTGACTAGTTTTACTCGTTTGACTCGATTTACTCGTTTGACTCGTTTGACTCGTTTGACTCGATTGACTCGTTTGACTCGTTTGACTCGTTTGACTCGATTGACTCGTTTGAATCGTTTGACTCGTTTAACTCGTTTGACTCGTTTGACTCGTATGACTCGTTTGACTCGTTTGACACGTTTGACTCGATTTACTCGTTTGACTCGATTGACACGTTTGACTCGTTTGACTCGTTTGACTCGTTCGACTCGTTTGACTCGTTTGACTCGTTTGACTCGTTTGACTCGTTTGACTGGTTTGACTCGTTTGACTCGTTTGACTCGTTTGACTCGTTTGACACGTTTGACTCGTTTGGCTCGTTCCACTTGCTTGACTCGTTTGGCTCGTTCAACTCGCTTGACTCGATTGTCCTGTTCGACCCGTTTGACTCGTTTGACTCGTTTGACTCGTTTGACTCGTTTGACACGTTTGACTCGTTTGACTCGTTTGACTCGTTTGACTCGTTTGACTCGTTTGACTCGATTGACTCGATTGACTCGTTTGACTCGTTTGACTCGTTTGACTCGTTTGACTCGTTTGACTCGTTTCACTCGTTTGACTCGTTTCACTCGTTTGACTCCTTTCACTCGTTTGACTCGTTTGACTCGTTTGACCCGTTTGACTCGTTTGACTCGTTTGACTCGTTTCAGTCGTTTCACTCGTTTGACTCGTTTGACTCGATTGACTCGTTTGACTCGTTTGACTCGTTTGACTCGTTTGACTCGATTGACTCGTTTGAATCGTTTGACTCGTTTGACTCGTTTGACTCGTTTGACTCGTTTGACTCGTTTGACTCGATTGACTCGTTTAACTCGTTCGACTCGTTTGACTCGTTCGACTGGTTTGTGCCGATTGACTCGTTTGACTCGTTTGACTCGATTGACTCGTTTGACTCGTTTGACTCGATTGACTCGTTTGACTCGTTTGACTCGTTTGACTCGTTTGACTCGTTTGACTCGTTTGACTCGTTTGACTCGTTTGACTCGATTTACTCGTTTGACTAGTTTTACTCGTTTGACTCGATTTACTCGTTTGACTCGTTTGACTCGTTTGACTCGATTGACTCGTTTGACTCGTTTGACTCGTTTGACTCGATTGACTCGTTTGAATCGTTTGACTCGTTTAACTCGTTTGACTCGTTTGACTCGTATGACTCGTTTGACTCGTTTGACTCGTTTGACTCGATTTACTCGTTTGACTCGATTGACACGTTTGACTCGTTTGACTCGTTTGACTCGTTCGACTCGTTTGACTCGTTTGACTCGTTTGACTCGTTTGACTCGTTTGACTGGTTTGACTCGTTTGACTCGTTTGACTCGTTTGACTCGTTTGACTCGCTAGACTCGTTTGACTCGTTTGACTCATTTGAGTCGTTTGACTAGATTGTCCTGTTCGACCCGTTTGACCCTTTTGACTCGTTTGATTCGTTTGACTCGTTTGGCTCGTTCAACTCGCTTGACTCGATTGTCCTGTTCGACTCGTTCGACCCGTTTGACTCGATTGACTCGTTTGACTCGTTTGACTCGTTTCAGTCGTTTCACTCGTTTGACTCGTTTGACTCGTTTCACTCGTTTCACTCGTTTGACTCGTTTGACTCGTTTCACTCGTTTCACTCGTTTGACTCGTTTCACTCGTTTGACTCGTTTCACTCGTTTGACTCGTTTCACTCGTTTGACTCGTTTCACTCGTGGGACTCGTTTCACTCGTTTGACTCGTTTCACTCGTGTGACTCGTTTCACTCGTTTCACTCGTTTGACTCGTTTCACTCGTTTGACTCGTTTCACTCGTTTCACTCGTTTGACTCGTTTGACTCGTTTGACTCGTTTGACTCGTTTGACTCGTTTGACTCGTTTGACTCGTTTGACTCGTTTGAGTCGTTTGACTCGATTGACTCGATTGACTCGTTTGACTCGTTTGACACGTTTGACTCGTTTGGCTCGTTCCACTTGCTTGACTCGTTTGGCTCGTTCAACTCGCTTGACTCGATTGTCCTGTTCGACCCGTTTGACTCGTTTGACTCGTTTGACTCGTTTGACTCGTTTGACACGTTTGACTCGTTTGACTCGTTTGACTCGTTTGACTCGTTTGACTCGTTTGACTCGATTGACTCGATTGACTCGTTTGACTCGTTTGACTCGTTTGACTCGTTTGACTCGTTTGACTCGTTTCACTCGTTTGACTCGTTTCACTCGTTTGACTCCTTTCACTCGTTTGACTCGTTTGACTCGTTTGACCCGTTTGACTCGTTTGACTCGTTTGACTCGTTGGACTCGTTGGACTCTTTTGACTCGTTTGACTCGTTTGACTCGTTTGACTCGTTTGACTCGTTTGACTCGTTTGACTCGTTTGACTCGTTTGACTCGATTGACTCGTTTGACTCGTTTGACTCGTTTGACTCGTTTGACTCGTTTGACTCGTTTGACTCTTTTGACTCGTTTGACTCGTTTGACTCGTTTGACTCGTTTGACTCGTTTGACTCGTTTGACTCGATTGACTCGATTGACTCGTTTGACTCGTTTGACTCGTTTGACTCGTTTGACTCGTATGACTCGTTTTACACGTTTTACTCGTTTGACTCGTTAGACTCGTGTGACTCGATTGTACTGTTCGACCCGTTTGACTCGGTTGACTCGTTTGACTCGTTTGACTCGTTTGACTCGTTTGACTCGTTTGACTCGTTTCACTCGTTTCCCTCGTTTGACTCGTTTCACTCGTTTGACTCGTTTCACTCGTTTGACTCGTTTCACTCGTTTGACTCGTTTGACACGTTTGACTCGTTTCACTCGTTTCACTCGTTTGACTCGTTTGACTCGTTTGACTCGTTTGACTCGTATGACTCGCTTGACTCGTATGACTCGTTTGGCTCGTTCAACTCGCTTGACTCGATTGTCCTGTTCGACCCGTTTGACTCGGTTGACTCGTTTGACTCGTTTGACTCGTTTGACTCGTTTGACTCGTTTGACTCGTTTGACTCGTTTGACTCGTTTGACTCGTTTCACTCGTTTCACTCGTTTGACTCGTTTCACTCGTTTGACTCGTTTCACTCGTTTGACTCGTTTCACTCGTTTGACTCGTTTCACTCGTTTGACTCGTTTCACTCGTTTGACTCGTTTCACTCGTTTGACTCGTTTCACTCGTTTGACTCGTTTCACTCGTTTGACTCGTTTCACTCGTTTGACTCGTTTCACTCGTTTGACTCGTTTCACTCGTTTGACTCGTTTCACTCGTTTGACTCGTTTCACTCGTTTGACTCGTTTCACTCGTTTGACTCGTTTCACTCGTTTGACTCGTTTCACTCGTTTGACTCGTTTCACTCGTTTGACTCGTTTCACTCGTTTGACTCGTTTCACTCGTTTGACTCGTTTCACTCGTTTGACTCGTTTCACTCGTTTGACTCGTTTCACTCGTTTGACTCGTTTCACTCGTTTGACTCGTTTCACTCGTTTGACTCGTTTGACACGTTTGACTCGTTTGACTCGTTTGACTCGTTTGACTCGTTTGACTCGTATGACTCGCTTGACTCGTATGACTCGTTTGGCTCGTTCAACTCGCTTGACTCGATTGTCCTGTTCGACCCGTTCGACCCGTTTGACTCGGTTGACTCGGTTGACTCGGTTGACTCGGTTGACTCGTTTGACTCGTTTGACTCGTTTGACTCGTTTGACTCGTTTGACTCGTTTGACTCGTTTGACTCGTTTGACTCGTTTGACTCGTTTGACTCGTTTGACTCGTTTGACTCGTTTGACTCGTTTCACTCGTTTCACTCGTTTCACTCGTTTCACTCGTTTCACTCGTTTCACTCGTTTCACTCGTTTCACTCGTTAGACTCGTTTCACTCGTTAGACTCGTTTCACTCGTTTGACTCGTTTCACTCGTTTGACTCGTTTCACTCGTTTCACTCGTTTCACTCGTTTCACTCGTTTCACTCGTTTGACTCGTTTCACTCGTTTCACTCGTTTCACTCGTTTCACTCGTTTCACTCGTTTCACTCGTTTCACTCGTTTCACTCGTTTCACTCGTTTCACTCGTTTCACTCGTTTCACTCGTTTGACTCGTTTCACTCGTTTGACTCGTTTCACTCGTTTGACTCGTTTCACTCGTTTGACTCGTTTCACTCGTTTGACTCGTTTCACTCGTTTGACTCGTTTCACTCGTTTGACTCGTTTCACTCGTTTGACTCGTTTCACTCGTTTCACTCGTTTCACTCGTTTCACTCGTTTCACTCGTGTGACTCGTTTCACTCGTTTGACTCGTTTCACTCGTTTGACTCGTTTGACTCGTTTGACTCGTTTGACTCGTTGACTCGTTTGACTCGTTTGACTCGCTTGACTCGTTCGACTCGTTTGACCCGTTTGACTCGTTTGACTCGTTTGACTCGATTGACTCGTTTGACTCGTTTGACTCGTTCGACTCGTTTGACTCGTTTGACTCGTTTAACTCGCTTGACTCGATTGTCCTGTTCGACCCGTTTGACCCGTTTGACTCGTTTGACTCGTTTGACTCGTTTGACTCGTTTGACTCGTTTGACTCGATTGTGCTGTTCGTCCCGTTTGACACGTTTGACTCGTTTGACTCGTTTGACTCGTTTGAGTCGTTTGACTCGATTGACTCGATTGACTCGTTTGACTCGTTTGACACGTTTGACTCGTTTGGCTCGTTCCACTTGCTTGACTCGTTTGGCTCGTTCAACTCGCTTGACTCGATTGTCCTGTTCGACCCGTTTGACTCGTTTGACTCGTTTGACTCGTTTGACTCGTTTGACACGTTTGACTCGTTTGACTCGTTTGGCTCGTTTGGCTCGTTTGGCTCGTTTGACTCGTTTGACTCGTTTGACTCGTTTGACTCGTTTGACTCGTTTGACTCGTTTGACTCGTTTGACTCGTTTGACTCGTTTGACTCGTTTGTCTCGTTTGACTCGTTTGACTCGTTTGACTCGTTTGACTCGTTTGACTCGTTTGACTCGTTTGACACGTTTGACTCGTTTGGCTCGTTCCACTTGCTTGACTCGTTTGGCTCGTGTGACTCGTTTCACTCGTTTCACTCGTTTGACTCGTTTCACTCGTTTGACTCGTTTCACTCGTTTCACTCGTTTCACTCGTTTCACTCGTTTGACTCGTTTGACTCGTTTGACTCGTTTGACTCGTTTGACTCGTTTGACTCGTTTGACTCGTTTGACTCGTTTGAGTCGTTTGACTCGATTGACTCGATTGACTCGTTTGACTCGTTTGACACGTTTGACTCGTTTGGCTCGTTCCACTTGCTTGACTCGTTTGGCTCGTTCAACTCGCTTGACTCGATTGTCCTGTTCGACCCGTTTGACTCGTTTGACTCGTTTGACTCGTTTGACTCGTTTGACACGTTTGACTCGTTTGACTCGTTTGACTCGTTTGACTCGTTTGACTCGTTTGACTCGATTGACTCGATTGACTCGTTTGACTCGTTTGACTCGTTTGACTCGTTTGACTCGTTTGACTCGTTTCACTCGTTTGACTCGTTTCACTCGTTTGACTCCTTTCACTCGTTTGACTCGTTTGACTCGTTTGACCCGTTTGACTCGTTTGACTCGTTTGACTCGTTGGACTCGTTGGACTCTTTTGACTCGTTTGACTCGTTTGACTCGTTTGACTCGTTTGACTCGTTTGACTCGTTTGACTCGTTTGACTCGTTTGACTCGATTGACTCGTTTGACTCGTTTGACTCGTTTGACTCGTTTGACTCGTTTGACTCGTTTGACTCTTTTGACTCGTTTGACTCGTTTGACTCGTTTGACTCGTTTGACTCGTTTGACTCGTTTGACTCGATTGACTCGATTGACTCGTTTGACTCGTTTGACTCGTTTGACTCGTTTGACTCGTATGACTCGTTTTACACGTTTTACTCGTTTGACTCGTTAGACTCGTGTGACTCGATTGTACTGTTCGACCCGTTTGACTCGGTTGACTCGTTTGACTCGTTTGACTCGTTTGACTCGTTTGACTCGTTTGACTCGTTTCACTCGTTTCCCTCGTTTGACTCGTTTCACTCGTTTGACTCGTTTCACTCGTTTGACTCGTTTCACTCGTTTGACTCGTTTCACTCGTTTGACTCGTTTGACACGTTTGACTCGTTTCACTCGTTTCACTCGTTTGACTCGTTTGACTCGTTTGACTCGTTTGACTCGTATGACTCGCTTGACTCGTATGACTCGTTTGGCTCGTTCAACTCGCTTGACTCGATTGTCCTGTTCGACCCGTTTGACTCGGTTGACTCGTTTGACTCGTTTGACTCGTTTGACTCGTTTGACTCGTTTGACTCGTTTGACTCGTTTGACTCGTTTGACTCGTTTGACTCGTTTCACTCGTTTGACTCGTTTCACTCGTTTGACTCGTTTCACTCGTTTGACTCGTTTCACTCGTTTGACTCGTTTCACTCGTTTGACTCGTTTCACTCGTTTGACTCGTTTCACTCGTTTGACTCGTTTCACTCGTTTGACTCGTTTCACTCGTTTGACTCGTTTCACTCGTTTGACTCGTTTCACTCGTTTGACTCGTTTCACTCGTTTGACTCGTTTCACTCGTTTGACTCGTTTCACTCGTTTGACTCGTTTCACTCGTTTGACTCGTTTCACTCGTTTGACTCGTTTCACTCGTTTGACTCGTTTCACTCGTTTGACTCGTTTCAATCGTTTGACTCGTTTCACTCGTTTGACTCGTTTCACTCGTTTGACTCGTTTCACTCGTTTGACTCGTTTGACACGTTTGACTCGTTTGACTCGTTTGACTCGTTTGACTCGTTTGACTCGTATGACTCGCTTGACTCGTATGACTCGTTTGGCTCGTTCAACTCGCTTGACTCGATTGTCCTGTTCGACCCGTTCGACCCGTTCGACTCGGTTGACTCGGTTGACTCGTTTGACTCGTTTGACTCGTTTGACTCGTTTGACTCGTTTGACTCGTTTGACTCGTTTGACTCGTTTGACTCGTTTGACTCGTTTGACTCGTTTGACTCGTTTGACTCGTTTGACTCGTTTGACTCGTTTGACTCGTTTGACTCGTTTGACTCGTTTGACTCGTTTGACTCGTTTGACTCGTTTGACTCGTTTGACTCGTTTCACTCGTTTGACTCGTTTGACTCGTTTCACTCGTTAGACTCGTTTCACTCGTTAGACTCGTTTCACTCGTTTGACTCGTTTCACTCGTTTGACTCGTTTCACTCGTTTGACTCGTTTCACTCGTTTCACTCGTTTCACTCGTTTCACTCGTTTCACTCGTTTCACTCGTTTCACTCGTTTCACTCGTTTCACTCGTTTCACTCGTTTCACTCGTTTCACTCGTTTCACTCGTTTCACTCGTTTCACTCGTGTGACTCGTTTCACTCGTTTGACTCGTTTCACTCGTTTGACTCGTTTCACTCGTTTGACTCGTTTCACTCGTTTGACTCGTTTCACTCGTTTGACTCGTTTCACTCGTTTGACTCGTTTCACTCGTTGACTCGTTTGACTCGTTTGACTCGCTTGACTCGTTCGACTCGTTTGACCCGTTTGACTCGTTTGACTCGTTTGACTCGATTGACTCGTTTGACTCGTTTGACTCGTTCGACTCGTTTGACTCGTTTGACTCGTTTAACTCGCTTGACTCGATTGTCCTGTTCGACCCGTTTGACCCGTTTGACTCGTTTGACTCGTTTGACTCGTTTGACTCGTTTGACTCGTTTGACTCGATTGTGCTGTTCGTCCCGTTTGACACGTTTGACTCGTTTGACTCGTTTGACTCGTTTGAGTCGTTTGACTCGATTGACTCGATTGACTCGTTTGACTCGTTTGACACGTTTGACTCGTTTGGCTCGTTCCACTTGCTTGACTCGTTTGGCTCGTTCAACTCGCTTGACTCGATTGTCCTGTTCGACCCGTTTGACTCGTTTGACTCGTTTGACTCGTTTGACTCGTTTGACACGTTTGACTCGTTTGACTCGTTTGGCTCGTTTGGCTCGTTTGGCTCGTTTGACTCGTTTGACTCGTTTGACTCGTTTGACTCGTTTGACTCGTTTGACTCGTTTGACTCGTTTGACTCGTTTGACTCGTTTGACTCGTTTGTCTCGTTTGACTCGTTTGACTCGTTTGACTCGTTTGACTCGTTTGACTCGTTTGACTCGTTTGACTCGTTTGACTCGTTTGACTCGTTTGACTCGTTTGACTCGTTGACTCGTTCGACTCGTTTGACTCGCTTGACTCGTTCGACTCGTTTGACCCGTTTGACTCGTTTGACTCGTTTGACTCGATTGACTCGTTTGACTCGTTTCACTCGTTTGACTCGTTTGACTCGTTTGACTCGTTTGACTCGTTTGACTCGTATGACTCGCTTGACTCGTATGACTCGTTTGGCTCGTTCAACTCGCTTGACTCGATTGTCCTGTTCGACCCGTTTGACTCGGTTGACTCGCTTGACTCGGTTGACTCGTTTGACTCGTTTGACTCGTTTGACTCGTTTGACTCGTTTGACTCGTTTGACTCGTTTGACTCGTTTGACTCGTTTGACTCGTTTGACTCGTTTGACTCGTTTGACTCGTTTGACTCGTTTGACTCGTTTGACTCGTTTGACTCGTTTGACTCGTTTGACTCGTTTGATTCGTTTGACTCGTTCGACTCGTTTCACTCGTTCGACTCGTTTCACTCGTTCGACTCGTTTCACTCGTTTGACTCGTTTCACTCGTTTGACTCGTTTGACTCGTTTCACTCGTTTGACTCGTTTCACTCGTTTGACTCGTTTCACTCGTTTCACTCGTTTCACTCGTTTCACTCGTTTGACTCGTTTCACTCGTTTGACTCGTTTCACTCGTTTGACTCGTTTCACTCGTTTGACTCGTTTGACTCGTTTGACTCGCTTGACTCGTTCGACTCGTTTGACCCGTTTGACTCGTTTGACTCGTTTGACTCGATTGACTCGTTTGACTCGATTGACTCGTTTGACTCGTTTGACTCGTTCGACTCGTTTGACTCGTTTGACTCGTTTAACTCGCTTGACTCGATTGTCCTGTTCGACCCGTTTGACCCGTTTGACTCGTTTGACTCGTTTGACTCGTTTGACTCGATTGTGCTGTTCGTCCCGTTTGACACGTTTGACTCGTTTGACTCGTTTGACTCGTTTGAGTCGTTTGACTCGATTGACTCGATTGACTCGTTTGACTCGTTTGACACGTTTGACTCGTTTGGCTCGTTCCACTTGCTTGACTCGTTTGGCTCGTTCAACTCGCTTGACTCGATTGTCCTGTTCGACCCGTTTGACTCGTTTGACTCGTTTGACTCGTTTGACTCGTTTGACACGTTTGACTCGTTTGACTCGTTTGGCTCGTTTGGCTCGTTTGGCTCGTTTGACTCGTTTGACTCGTTTGACTCGTTTGACTCGTTTGACTCGTTTGACTCGTTTGACTCGTTTGACTCGTTTGACTCGTTTGACTCGTTTGTCTCGTTTGACTCGTTTGACTCGTTTGACTCGTTTGACTCGTTTGACTCGTTTGACTCGTTTGACTCGTTTGACTCGTTTGACTCGTTTGACTCGTTTGACTCGTTTGACTCGTTTGACTCGTTTGACTCGTTTGACTCGTTTGACTCGTTTGACTCGTTTGACTCGTTTGACTCGTTTGACTCGTTTGACTCGTTTGACTCTTTTGACTCGTTTGACTCGTTTGACTCGTTTGACTCGTTTGACTCGTTTGACTCGTTTGACTCGATTGACTCGATTGACTCGTTTGACTCGTTTGACTCGTTTGACTCGTTTGACTCGTATGACTCGTTTTACACGTTTTACTCGTTTGACTCGTTAGACTCGTGTGACTCGATTGTACTGTTCGACCCGTTTGACTCGGTTGACTCGTTTGACTCGTTTGACTCGTTTGACTCGTTTGACTCGTTTGACTCGTTTCACTCGTTTCCCTCGTTTGACTCGTTTCACTCGTTTGACTCGTTTCACTCGTTTGACTCGTTTCACTCGTTTGACTCGTTTCACTCGTTTGACTCGTTTGACACGTTTGACTCGTTTCACTCGTTTCACTCGTTTGACTCGTTTGACTCGTTTGACTCGTTTGACTCGTATGACTCGCTTGACTCGTATGACTCGTTTGGCTCGTTCAACTCGCTTGACTCGATTGTCCTGTTCGACCCGTTTGACTCGGTTGACTCGTTTGACTCGTTTGACTCGTTTGACTCGTTTGACTCGTTTGACTCGTTTGACTCGTTTGACTCGTTTGACTCGTTTGACTCGTTTGACTCGTTTCACTCGTTTGACTCGTTTCACTCGTTTGACTCGTTTCACTCGTTTGACTCGTTTCACTCGTTTGACTCGTTTCACTCGTTTGACTCGTTTCACTCGTTTGACTCGTTTCACTCGTTTGACTCGTTTCACTCGTTTGACTCGTTTCACTCGTTTGACTCGTTTCACTCGTTTGACTCGTTTCACTCGTTTGACTCGTTTCACTCGTTTGACTCGTTTCACTCGTTTGACTCGTTTCACTCGTTTGACTCGTTTCACTCGTTTGACTCGTTTCACTCGTTTGACTCGTTTCACTCGTTTGACTCGTTTCACTCGTTTGACTCGTTTCACTCGTTTGACTCGTTTCACTCGTTTGACTCGTTTCACTCGTTTGACTCGTTTCACTCGTTTGACTCGTTTGACACGTTTGACTCGTTTGACTCGTTTGACTCGTTTGACTCGTTTGACTCGTATGACTCGCTTGACTCGTATGACTCGTTTGGCTCGTTCAACTCGCTTGACTCGATTGTCCTGTTCGACCCGTTCGACCCGTTTGACTCGGTTGACTCGGTTGACTCGTTTGACTCGTTTGACTCGTTTGACTCGTTTGACTCGTTTGACTCGTTTGACTCGTTTGACTCGTTTGACTCGTTTGACTCGTTTGACTCGTTTGACTCGTTTGACTCGTTTGACTCGTTTGACTCGTTTGACTCGTTTGACTCGTTTGACTCGTTTCACTCGTTTGACTCGTTTGACTCGTTTCACTCGTTAGACTCGTTTCACTCGTTAGACTCGTTTCACTCGTTTGACTCGTTTCACTCGTTTCACTCGTTTCACTCGTTTCACTCGTTTCACTCGTTTCACTCGTTTCACTCGTTTCACTCGTTTCACTCGTTTCACTCGTTTCACTCGTTTCACTCGTTTCACTCGTTTCACTCGTTTCACTCGTTTCACTCGTTTCACTCGTTTCACTCGTTTCACTCGTTTCACTCGTTTCACTCGTGTGACTCGTTTCACTCGTTTGACTCGTTTCACTCGTTTGACTCGTTTCACTCGTTTGACTCGTTTCACTCGTTTGACTCGTTTCACTCGTTTGACTCGTTTCACTCGTTTGACTCGTTTCACTCGTTGACTCGTTTGACTCGTTTGACTCGCTTGACTCGTTCGACTCGTTTGACCCGTTTGACTCGTTTGACTCGTTTGACTCGATTGACTCGTTTGACTCGTTTGACTCGTTCGACTCGTTTGACTCGTTTGACTCGTTTAACTCGCTTGACTCGATTGTCCTGTTCGACCCGTTTGACCCGTTTGACTCGTTTGACTCGTTTGACTCGTTTGACTCGTTTGACTCGTTTGACTCGATTGTGCTGTTCGTCCCGTTTGACACGTTTGACTCGTTTGACTCGTTTGACTCGTTTGAGTCGTTTGACTCGATTGACTCGATTGACTCGTTTGACTCGTTTGACTCGTTTGACTCGTTTGGCTCGTTCCACTTGCTTGACTCGTTTGGCTCGTTCAACTCGCTTGACTCGATTGTCCTGTTCGACCCGTTTGACTCGTTTGACTCGTTTGACTCGTTTGACTCGTTTGACACGTTTGACTCGTTTGACTCGTTTGGCTCGTTTGGCTCGTTTGGCTCGTTTGACTCGTTTGACTCGTTTGACTCGTTTGACTCGTTTGACTCGTTTGACTCGTTTGACTCGTTTGACTCGTTTGACTCGTTTGACTCGTTTGTCTCGTTTGACTCGTTTGACTCGTTTGACTCGTTTGACTCGTTTGACTCGTTTGACTCGTTTGACTCGTTTGACTCGTTTGACTCGTTTGACTCGTTTGACTCGTTGACTCGTTCGACTCGTTTGACTCGCTTGACTCGTTCGACTCGTTTGACCCGTTTGACTCGTTTGACTCGTTTGACTCGATTGACTCGTTTGACTCGTTTCACTCGTTTGACTCGTTTGACTCGTTTGACTCGTTTGACTCGTTTGACTCGTATGACTCGCTTGACTCGTATGACTCGTTTGGCTCGTTCAACTCGCTTGACTCGATTGTCCTGTTCGACCCGTTTGACTCGGTTGACTCGCTTGACTCGGTTGACTCGTTTGACTCGTTTGACTCGTTTGACTCGTTTGACTCGTTTGACTCGTTTGACTCGTTTGACTCGTTTGACTCGTTTGACTCGTTTGACTCGTTTGACTCGTTTGACTCGTTTGACTCGTTTGACTCGTTTGACTCGTTTGACTCGTTTGACTCGTTTGACTCGTTTGACTCGTTTGACTCGTTTGATTCGTTTGACTCGTTCGACTCGTTTCACTCGTTCGACTCGTTTCACTCGTTTGACTCGTTTCACTCGTTTGACTCGTTTGACTCGTTTCACTCGTTTGACTCGTTTCACTCGTTTGACTCGTTTCACTCGTTTCACTCGTTTCACTCGTTTGACTCGTTTCACTCGTTTGACTCGTTTCACTCGTTTGACTCGTTTCACTCGTTTGACTCGTTTCACTCGTTTGACTCGTTTGACTCGTTTGACTCGCTTGACTCGTTCGACTCGTTTGACCCGTTTGACTCGTTTGACTCGTTTGACTCGATTGACTCGTTTGACTCGATTGACTCGTTTGACTCGTTTGACTCGTTCGACTCGTTTGACTCGTTTGACTCGTTTAACTCGCTTGACTCGATTGTCCTGTTCGACCCGTTTGACCCGTTTGACTCGTTTGACTCGTTTGACTCGTTTGACTCGATTGTGCTGTTCGTCCCGTTTGACACGTTTGACTCGTTTGACTCGTTTGACTCGTTTGAGTCGTTTGACTCGATTGACTCGATTGACTCGTTTGACTCGTTTGACACGTTTGACTCGTTTGGCTCGTTCCACTTGCTTGACTCGTTTGGCTCGTTCAACTCGCTTGACTCGATTGTCCTGTTCGACCCGTTTGACTCGTTTGACTCGTTTGACTCGTTTGACTCGTTTGACACGTTTGACTCGTTTGACTCGTTTGGCTCGTTTGGCTCGTTTGGCTCGTTTGACTCGTTTGACTCGTTTGACTCGTTTGACTCGTTTGACTCGTTTGACTCGTTTGACTCGTTTGACTCGTTTGACTCGTTTGACTCGTTTGTCTCGTTTGACTCGTTTGACTCGTTTGACTCGTTTGACTCGTTTGACTCGTTTGACTCGTTTGACTCGTTTGACTCGTTTGACTCGTTTGACTCGTTTGACTCGTTTGACTCGTTTGACTCGTTTGACTCGTTTGACTCGTTTGACTCGTTTGACTCGTTTGACTCGTTTGACTCGTTTGACTCGTTTGACTCGTTTGACTCGTTTGACTCGTTTGACTCGTTTGACTCGTTTGACTCGTTTGACTCGTTTGACTCGTTTGACTCGTTTGACTCGTTTGACTCGTTTGACTCGTTTGACACGTTTGACTCGTTTGACTCGTTTGACTCGTTTGACTCGTTTGACTCGTTGACTCGTTTGACTCGTTTGACTCGTTTGACTCGTTTGACTCGTTTGACTCGTTTGACTCGTTTGACTCGTTTGACTCGTTTGACTCGTTTGACTCGTTTGACTCGTTTGACTCGTTTGACTCGTTTGACTCGTTTGACTCGTTTGACTCGTTTGACTCGTTTGACTCGTTTGACTCGTTTGACTCGTTTGACTCGTTTGACTCGTTTGACTCGTTTGACTCGTTTGACTCGTTTGACTCGTTTAACTCGCTTGACTCGATTGTCCTGTTCGACCCGTTTGACTCGTTTGACTCGTTTGACTCGTTTGACTCGTTTGACTCGTTTAACTCGTTTGACTCGTTTGACTCGTTTGACACGTTTGACCCGTTTGACTCGATTGACTCGTTTGACTCGTTTGACTCGTTTGACTCGTTTGACTCGTTTGACTCGTTTGACTCGTTTGACTCGTTTGACTCGTTTGAGTCGTTTGACTCGATTGACTCGATTGACTCGTTTGACTCGTTTGACTCGTTTGACTCGTTTGACTCGTTCCACTCGTTCGACTCGTTCGGCTCGTTCAACTCGCTTGACTCGTTCGACTCGTTTGACCCGTTTGACTCGTTTGACTCGTTTGACTCGATTGACTCGTTTGACTCGTTTGACTCGTTCGACTCGTTTGACTCGTTTGACTCGTTTAACTCGCTTGACTCGATTGTCCTGTTCGACCCGTTTGACCCGTTTGACTCGTTAGACTCGTTTGACTCGTTTGACTCGTTTGACTCGTTTGAGTCGTTTGGCTCCTTTGACTCGTTTGGCTCGTTTGGCTCGTTTGAGTCGTTTGACTCGTTTGAGTCGTTTGACTCGTTTGAGTCGTTTGAGTCGTATGAGTCGTTTGACTAGTTTGACTCGTTTAACTCGTTTGACTCGTTTGACTCGTTCGACTCGTATGTCTCGTATGACTCGTTTGTCTCGTTTGCCTCCATTGACACGTTTGACTCCTTTGACTCGTTTGGCTCGTTTCTCTCGTTTGAGTCGTTTGACTCGTTTGGCTCGTTTGGCTCGTTTGGCTCGTTTGACTCGTTTGACTCCTTTGACTCGTTTGGCTCGTTTGGCTCGTTTGACTCGTTTGAGTCGTTTGGCTCCTTTGACTCGTTTGGCTCGTTTGGCTCGTTTGACTCGTTTGAATCGTTTGACTCGTTTGACTCGTTTGACTCGTTTGACTCGTTTGACTCGATTGACTCGTTTGACTCGTTTGACTCGTTTGACTCGTTAGACTCGTTCGACTCGTATGACTCGTTTGACTCGTTCGACTCGTTCGACTCGTTCGACTCGTTTGACTCGTTTGACTCGTTTGACTCCTTTGACTCGTTTGGCTCGTTTCTCTCGTTTGAGTCGTTTGACTCGTTTGGCTCGTTTGGCTCGTTTGGCTCGTTTGACTCGTTTGACTCGTTTGACTCGTTTGGCTCGTTTGGCTCGTTTGGCTGGTTTGACTCGTTTGAGTCGTTTGGCTCCTTTGACTCGTTTGGCTCGTTTGGCTCGTTTGGCTCGTTTGACTCGTTTGACTCGTTTGACTCGTTTGACTCGTTTGACTCGTTTGACTCGTTTGACTCGTTTGACTCGTTTGACTCGTTTGACTCGTTTGACTCGTTTGACTCGTTTGACTCGTTTGACTCGTTTGACACGTTTGACTCGTTTGACTCGTTTGACTCGTTTGACTCGTTTGACTCGTTTGACTCGTTTGACTCGTTTGACTCGATTGACTCGTTTGACTCGTTTGAGACGTTTTACTCGTTTGAGACGTTTTACTCGTTTGAGTCGATTGACTCGATTGACTCGTTTGACTCGTTTGACTCGTTTGACTCGTTTGACTCGTTTGACTCGTTTGACTCGTTTGACTCGTTTGACTCGTTTGACTCGTTTGACTCGTTTGACTCGGTTGACTCGTTTGACTCGTTTGACTCGTTTGACTCGTTTGACTCGTTTGACTCGTTTGACTCGTTTGACCCGCTTGACTCGTTTGACTCGTTTGACTCGTTTGACTCGTTTGACACGTTTGACTCGTTTGACTCGTTTGACTCGTTTGACTCGTTTGACTCGTTTGACTCGTTTGACTCGTTTGACTCGTTTGACTCGTTTGACTCGTTTGACTCGTTTGACTCGTTTGACTCGTTTGACTCGTTTGACTCGTTTGACTCGTTTGACTCGTTTGACTCGTTTGACTCGACTGACTCGTTTGACTCGTTTGACTCGTTTGACTCGTTTGACTCGGTTGACTCGTTTGACTCGTTTGACTCGTTTGACTCGTTTGACTCGTTTGACTCGTTTGACTCGTTTGACACGTTTGACTCGTTTGACTCGTTTGACTCGTTTGACTCGTTTGACTCGTTTGACTCGTTTGACACGTTTGACTCGTTTGACTCGTTTGACTCGTTTGACTCGTTTGACTCGTTTGACTCGTTTGACTCGTTTGACTCGTTTGACTCGTTTGACTCGTTTGAGTCGTTTGACTCGATTGACTCGATTGACTCGTTTGACTCGTTTGACACGTTTGACTCGTTTGGCTCGTTCCACTTGCTTGACTCGTTTGGCTCGTTCAACTCGCTTGACTCGATTGTCCTGTTCGACCCGTTTGACTCGTTTGACTCGTTTGACTCGTTTGACTCGTTTGACACGTTTGACTCGTTTGACTCGTTTGACTCGTTTGACTCGTTTGACTCGTTTGACTCGATTGACTCGATTGACTCGTTTGACTCGTTTGACTCGTTTGACTCGTTTGACTCGTTTGACTCGTTTCACTCGTTTGACTCGTTTCACTCGTTTGACTCCTTTCACTCGTTTGACTCGTTTGACTCGTTTGACCCGTTTGACTCGTTTGACTCGTTTGACTCGTTGGACTCGTTGGACTCTTTTGACTCGTTTGACTCGTTTGACTCGTTTGACTCGTTTGACTCGTTTGACTCGTTTGACTCGTTTGACTCGTTTGACTCGATTGACTCGTTTGACTCGTTTGACTCGTTTGACTCGTTTGACTCGTTTGACTCGTTTGACTCTTTTGACTCGTTTGACTCGTTTGACTCGTTTGACTCGTTTGACTCGTTTGACTCGTTTGACTCGATTGACTCGATTGACTCGTTTGACTCGTTTGACTCGTTTGACTCGTTTGACTCGTATGACTCGTTTTACACGTTTTACTCGTTTGACTCGTTAGACTCGTGTGACTCGATTGTACTGTTCGACCCGTTTGACTCGGTTGACTCGTTTGACTCGTTTGACTCGTTTGACTCGTTTGACTCGTTTGACTCGTTTCACTCGTTTCCCTCGTTTGACTCGTTTCACTCGTTTGACTCGTTTCACTCGTTTGACTCGTTTCACTCGTTTGACTCGTTTGACACGTTTGACTCGTTTCACTCGTTTCACTCGTTTGACTCGTTTGACTCGTTTGACTCGTTTGACTCGTATGACTCGCTTGACTCGTATGACTCGTTTGGCTCGTTCAACTCGCTTGACTCGATTGTCCTGTTCGACCCGTTTGACTCGGTTGACTCGGTTGACTCGGTTGACTCGTTTGACTCGTTTCACTCGTTTGACTCGTTTCACTCGTTTGACTCGTTTCACTCGTTTGACTCGTTTCACTCGTTTGACTCGTTTCACTCGTTTGACTCGTTTCACTCGTTTGACTCGTTTCACTCGTTTGACTCGTTTCACTCGTTTGACTCGTTTCACTCGTTTGACTCGTTTCACTCGTTTGACTCGTTTCACTCGTTTGACTCGTTTCACTCGTTTGACTCGTTTCACTCGTTTGACTCGTTTCACTCGTTTGACTCGTTTCACTCGTTTGACTCGTTTCACTCGTTTGACTCGTTTCACTCGTTTGACTCGTTTCACTCGTTTGACTCGTTTCACTCGTTTGACTCGTTTCACTCGTTTGACTCGTTTCACTCGTTTGACTCGTTTCACTCGTTTGACTCGTTTCACTCGTTTGACTCGTTTCACTCGTTTGACTCGTTTCACTCGTTTGACTCGTTTCACTCGTTTGACTCGTTTGACACGTTTGACTCGTTTGACTCGTTTGACTCGTTTGACTCGTTTGACTCGTATGACTCGCTTGACTCGTATGACTCGTTTGGCTCGTTCAACTCGCTTGACTCGATTGTCCTGTTCGACCCGTTCGACCCGTTTGACTCGGTTGACTGGGTTGACTCGTTTGACTCGTTTGACTCGTTTGACTCGTTTGACTCGTTTGACTCGTTTGACTCGTTTGACTCGTTTGACTCGTTTGACTCGTTTGACTCGTTTGACTCGTTTGACTCGTTTGACTCGTTTGACTCGTTTGACTCGTTTGACTCGTTTGACTCGTTTGACTCGTTTGACTCGTTTGACTCGTTTGACTCGTTTCACTCGTTAGACTCGTTTCACTCGTTAGACTCGTTTCACTCGTTTGACTCGTTTCACTCGTTTGACTCGTTTCACTCGTTTGACTCGTTTCACTCGTTTGACTCGTTTCACTCGTTTGACTCGTTTCACTCGTTTCACTCGTTTCACTCGTTTCACTCGTTTCACTCGTTTCACTCGTTTCACTCGTTTCACTCGTTTGACTCGTTTGACTCGTTTCACTCGTGTGACTCGTTTCACTCGTTTGACTCGTTTCACTCGTTTGACTCGTTTCACTCGTTTGACTCGTTTCACTCGTTTGACTCGTTTCACTCGTTTGACTCGTTTCACTCGTTTGACTCGTTTCACTCGTTTGACTCGTTTCACTCGTTTGACTCGTTTCACTCGTTTGACTCGTTTGACTCGTTGACTCGTTTGACTCGTTTGACTCGCTTGACTCGTTCGACTCGTTTGACCCGTTTGACTCGTTTGACTCGTTTGACTCGATTGACTCGTTTGACTCGTTTGACTCGTTCGACTCGTTTGACTCGTTTGACTCGTTTAACTCGCTTGACTCGATTGTCCTGTTCGACCCGTTTGACCCGTTTGACTCGTTTGACTCGTTTGACTCGTTTGACTCGTTTGACTCGTTTGACTCGATTGTGCTGTTCGTCCCGTTTGACACGTTTGACTCGTTTGACTCGTTTGACTCGTTTGAGTCGTTTGACTCGATTGACTCGATTGACTCGTTTGACTCGTTTGACACGTTTGACTCGTTTGGCTCGTTCCACTTGCTTGACTCGTTTGGCTCGTTCAACTCGCTTGACTCGATTGTCCTGTTCGACCCGTTTGACTCGTTTGACTCGTTTGACTCGTTTGACTCGTTTGACACGTTTGACTCGTTTGACTCGTTTGGCTCGTTTGGCTCGTTTGGCTCGTTTGACTCGTTTGACTCGTTTGACTCGTTTGACTCGTTTGACTCGTTTGACTCGTTTGACTCGTTTGACTCGTTTGACTCGTTTGACTCGTTTGTCTCGTTTGACTCGTTTGACTCGTTTGACTCGTTTGACTCGTTTGACTCGTTTGACTCGTTTGACTCGTTTGACTCGTTTGACTCGTTTGACTCGTTTGACTCGTTGACTCGTTCGACTCGTTTGACTCGCTTGACTCGTTCGACTCGTTTGACCCGTTTGACTCGTTTGACTCGTTTGACTCGATTGACTCGTTTGACTCGTTTCACTCGTTTGACTCGTTTGACTCGTTTGACTCGTTTGACTCGTTTGACTCGTATGACTCGCTTGACTCGTATGACTCGTTTGGCTCGTTCAACTCGCTTGACTCGATTGTCCTGTTCGACCCGTTTGACTCGGTTGACTCGCTTGACTCGGTTGACTCGTTTGACTCGTTTGACTCGTTTGACTCGTTTGACTCGTTTGACTCGTTTGACTCGTTTGACTCGTTTGACTCGTTTGACTCGTTTGACTCGTTTGACTCGTTTGACTCGTTTGACTCGTTTGACTCGTTTGACTCGTTTGACTCGTTTGACTCGTTTGACTCGTTTGACTCGTTTGACTCGTTTGACTCGTTTGTCTCGTTTGACTCGTTTGACTCGTTTGACTCGTTTGACTCGTTTGACTCGTTTGACTCGTTTGACTCGTTTGACTCGTTTGACTCGTTTGACTCGTTGACTCGTTCGACTCGTTTGACTCGCTTGACTCGTTCGACTCGTTTGACCCGTTTGACTCGTTTGACTCGTTTGACTCGATTGACTCGTTTGACTCGTTTCACTCGTTTGACTCGTTTGACTCGTTTGACTCGTTTGACTCGTTTGACTCGTATGACTCGCTTGACTCGTATGACTCGTTTGGCTCGTTCAACTCGCTTGACTCGATTGTCCTGTTCGACCCGTTTGACTCGGTTGACTCGCTTGACTCGGTTGACTCGTTTGACTCGTTTGACTCGTTTGACTCGTTTGACTCGTTTGACTCGTTTGACTCGTTTGACTCGTTTGACTCGTTTGACTCGTTTGACTCGTTTGACTCGTTTGACTCGTTTGACTCGTTTGACTCGTTTGACTCGTTTGACTCGTTTGACTCGTTTGACTCGTTTGACTCGTTTGACTCGTTTGACTCGTTCGACTCGTTTCACTCGTTTGACTCGTTTCACTCGTTTGACTCGTTTCACTCGTTTGACTCGTTTGACTCGTTTCACTCGTTTGACTCGTTTCACTCGTTTGACTCGTTTGACTCGTTTGACTCGTTTGACTCGTTTGACTCGTTTGACTCGTTTGACTCGTTTGACTCGTTTGACTCGTTTGACTCGTTTGACTCGTTTGACTCGTTTGACTCGTTTGACTCGTTTGACTCGTTTGACTCGTTTAACTCGCTTGACTCGATTGTCCTGTTCGACCCGTTTGACTCGTTTGACTCGTTTGACTCGTTTGACTCGTTTGACTCGTTTGACTCGTTTGACTCGTTTAACTCGTTTGACTCGTTTGACTCGTTTGACACGTTTGACCCGTTTGACTCGATTGACTCGTTTGACTCGTTTGACTCGTTTGACTCGTTTGACTCGTTTGACTCGTTTGACTCGTTTGACTCGTTTGACTCGTTTGAGTCGTTTGACTCGATTGACTCGATTGACTCGTTTGACTCGTTTGACTCGTTTGACTCGTTTGACTCGTTCCACTCGTTCGACTCGTTCGGCTCGTTCAACTCGCTTGACTCGTTCGACTCGTTTGACCCGTTTGACTCGTTTGACTCGTTTGACTCGATTGACTCGTTTGACTCGTTTGACTCGTTCGACTCGTTTGACTCGTTTGACTCGTTTAACTCGCTTGACTCGATTGTCCTGTTCGACCCGTTTGACCCGTTTGACTCGTTAGACTCGTTTGACTCGTTTGACTCGTTTGACTCGTTTGAGTCGTTTGGCTCCTTTGACTCGTTTGGCTCGTTTGGCTCGTTTGAGTCGTTTGACTCGTTTGAGTCGTTTGACTCGTTTGAGTCGTTTGAGTCGTATGAGTCGTTTGACTAGTTTGACTCGTTTAACTCGTTTGACTCGTTTGACTCGTTCGACTCGTATGTCTCGTATGACTCGTTTGTCTCGTTTGCCTCCATTGACACGTTTGACTCCTTTGACTCGTTTGGCTCGTTTCTCTCGTTTGAGTCGTTTGACTCGTTTGGCTCGTTTGGCTCGTTTGGCTCGTTTGACTCGTTTGACTCCTTTGACTCGTTTGGCTCGTTTGGCTCGTTTGACTCGTTTGAGTCGTTTGGCTCCTTTGACTCGTTTGGCTCGTTTGGCTCGTTTGACTCGTTTGAATCGTTTGACTCGTTTGACTCGTTTGACTCGTTTGACTCGTTTGACTCGATTGACTCGTTTGACTCGTTTGACTCGTTTGACTCGTTAGACTCGTTCGACTCGTATGACTCGTTTGACTCGTTCGACTCGTTCGACTCGTTCGACTCGTTTGACTCGTTTGACTCGTTTGACTCCTTTGACTCGTTTGGCTCGTTTCTCTCGTTTGAGTCGTTTGACTCGTTTGGCTCGTTTGGCTCGTTTGGCTCGTTTGACTCGTTTGACTCGTTTGACTCGTTTGGCTCGTTTGGCTGGTTTGACTCGTTTGAGTCGTTTGGCTCCTTTGACTCGTTTGGCTCGTTTGGCTCGTTTGACTCGTTTGACTCGTTTGACTCGTTTGACTCGTTTGACTCGTTTGACTCGTTTGACTCGTTTGACTCGTTTGACTCGTTTGACTCGTTTGACTCGTTTGACTCGTTTGACTCGTTTGACTCGTTTGACTCGTTTGACTCGTTTGACTCGTTTGACTCGTTTGACACGTTTGACTCGTTTGACTCGTTTGACTCGTTTGACTCGTTTGACTCGTTTGACTCGTTTGACTCGTTTGACTCGATTGACTCGTTTGACTCGTTTGAGACGTTTTACTCGTTTGAGACGTTTTACTCGTTTGAGTCGATTGACTCGATTGACTCATTTGACTCGTTTGACTCGTTTGACTCGTTTGACTCGTTTGACTCGTTTGACTCGTTTGACTCGTTTGACTCGTTTGACTCGTTTGACTCGTTTGACTCGTTTGACTCGGTTGACTCGTTTGACTCGTTTGACTCGTTTGACTCGTTTGACTCGTTTGACTCGTTTGACTCGTTTGACCCGCTTGACTCGTTTGACCCGTTTGACTCGTTTGACTCGTTTGACACGTTTGACTCGTTTGACTCGTTTGACTCGTTTGACTCGTTTGACTCGTTTGACTCGTTTGACTCGTTTGACTCGTTTGACTCGTTTGACTCGTTTGACTCGTTTGACTCGTTTGACTCGTTTGACTCGTTTGACTCGTTTGACTCGTTTGACTCGTTTGACTCGTTTGACTCGACTGACTCGTTTGACTCGTTTGACTCGTTTGACTCGTTTGACTCGGTTGACTCGTTTGACTCGTTTGACTCGTTTGACTCGTTTGACTCGTTTGACTCGTTTGACTCGTTTGACACGTTTGACTCGTTTGACTCGTTTGACTCGTTTGACTCGTTTGACTCGTTTGACTCGTTTGACACGTTTGACTCGTTTGACTCGTTTGACTCGTTTGACTCGTTTGACTCGTTTGACTCGTTTGACTCGTTTGACTCGTTTGACTCGTTTGACTCGTTTGACTCGTTTGACTCGTTTGACTCGTTTGACTCGTTTGACTCGTTTGACTCGTTTGACTCGTTTGACTCGTTTGACTCGTTTGACTCGTTTGACTCGTTTGACTCGTTTGACTCGTTTGACTCGTTTGACTCGTTTGACTCGTTTGACTCGTTTGACTCGTTTGACTCGTTTGACTCGTTTGACTCGTTTGACTCGTTTGACTCGTTTGACTCGTTTGACTCGTTTGACTCGTTTGACTCGTTTGACTCGTTTGACTCGTTTGACTCGTTTGACTCGTTTGACTCGTTTGACTCGTTTGACTCGTTTGACTCGTTTGACTCGTTTGACTCGTTTGACTCGTTTGACTCGTTTGACTCGTTTGACTCGTTTGACTCGTTTGACTCGTTTGACTCGTTTGACTCGTTTGACTCGTTTGACTCGCTTGACTCGCTTGACTCGCTTGACCCGTTTGACCCGTTTGACCCGTTTGACCCGTTTGACCCGTTTGACCCGTTTGACCCGTTTGACCCGTTTGACCCGCTTGACCCGCTTGACCCGCTTGACCCGTTTGGCTCGTTTGGCTCGTTTGGCTCGTTTGGCTCGTTTGGCTCGTTTGGCTCGTTTGGCTCGTTTGGCTCGTTTGGCTCGTTTGGCTCGTTTGGCTCGTTTGGCTCGTTTGGCTCGTTTGGCTCGTTTGGCTCGTTTGGCTCGTTTGGCTCGTTTGGCTCGTTTGGCTCGTTTGGCTCGTTTGGCTCGTTTGACTCGTTTGACTCGTTTGACTCGTTTGACTCGTTTGACTCGATTGACTCGTTTGACTCGTTTGACTCGTTTGACTCGTTTGACTCGTTTGACTCGTTTGACTCGTTTGACTCGTTTGAGTCGATTGACTCGTTTGACTCGTTTGACTCGCTTGACCCGATTGACTCGATTAAGTCGATTGACTCGTTTGACTCGTTTGACTCGTTTGACTCGTTTGACTCGTTTGACTCGATTGACTCGTATGACTCGTATGACTCGCATGACTCGTTTGACTTGTTTGACTCGTTTGACACGTTTGACTCGTTTGACTCGTTTGACTCGTTTGACTCGTTTGACACGTTTGACTCGTTTGACTCGTTTGACTCGTTTGACTCGTTTGACTCGTTTGACTCGTTTGACTCGTTTGACTCGCTTGACTTCTTTGACTCGTTTGGTTCGTTTCTCTCGTTTCTCTCGTTTCTCTCGTTTCTCTCGTTTGACTCGTTTGACTCGTTTGGCTCGTTTGAGTCGTCTGACTCGATTGAGTCGTTTGATTCGATTGACTCGTATAACTCGTTAGACTCGACTGACTCGTTTGAGTCGTTTGAGTCGTATGAGTCGTATGAGTCGTTTGACTCGTTTGACTCGTTTGACTCGTTTGACTCGTTTGACTCGTTTGACTCGTTTGACTCGTTTGACTCGTATGTCTCGTATGACTCGTTTGACCCGCTTGACTCGTTTGACTCGTTTGACTCGTTTGACTCGTTTGACACGTTTGACTCGTTTGACTCGTTTGACTCGTTTGACTCGTTTGACTCGTTTGACTCGTTTGACTCGTTTGACTCGTTTGACTCGTTTGACTCGTTTGACTCGTTTGACTCGTTTGACTCGTTTGACTCGTTTGACTCGTTTGACTCGTTTGACTCGTTTGACTCGTTTGACTCGTTTGACTCGTTTGACTCGTTTGACTCGTTTGACTCGTTTGACTCGTTTGACTCGTTTGACTCGTTTGACTCGTTTGACTCGTTTGACTCGTTTGACTCGTTTGACTCGGTTGACTCGTTTGACTCGTTTGACTCGTTTGACTCGTTTGACTCGTATGACTCGTATGACTCGTTTGACTCGTTTGACTCGTTTGACTCGATTGACTCGTTTGACTCGTTTGAGACGTTTTACTCGTTTGAGACGTTTTACTCGTTTGAGACGTTTTACTCGATTGAGTCGATTGACTCGTTTGACTCGTTTGACTCGTTTGACTCGTTTGACTCTGTTGACTCGTTTGACTCGTTTGACTCGCTTGACTCCTTTGACTCGTTTGGCTCGTTTCTCTCGTTTCTCTCGTTTAACTCGTTTGAGTCGTCTGACTCGATTGAGTCGTTTGATTCGATTGACTCGTATAACTCGTTAGACTCGATTGACTCGATTGACTCGTTTGAGTCGTTTGAGTCGTTTGACTCGTTTGACTCGTTTGACTCGTTTGACACGTTTCACTCGTTTGACTCGTTTCACTCGTTTGACTCGTTTCACTCGTTTGACTCGTTTCACTCGTTTGACTCGTTTCACTCGTTCGACTCGTTTCACTCGTTCGACTCGTTTCACTCGTTCGACTCGTTCGACTCGTTCGACTCGTTCGACTCGTTTGACTCGTTCGACTCGTTTGACTCGTTTGACTCGTTTGACTCGTTTGACTCGTTTGACTCGTTTGACACGTTTGACTCGTTTGACTCGTTTGACACGTTTGACTCGTTTGACTCGTTTGACTCGTTTGACTCGTTTGAGACGTTTTACTCGATTGAGTCGATTGACTCGTTTGACTCGTTTGAGACGTTTTACTCGATTGAGTCGATTGACTCGTTTGACTCGTTTGACTCGTTTGACTCGTTTGACTCTGTTGACTCGTTTGACTCGTTTGACTCGTTTGACTCGTTTGGCTCGTTTGGCTCGTTTGGCTCGTTTGGCTCGTTTGGCTCGTTTGGCTCGTTTGGCTCGTTTGACTCGTTTGACTCGTTTGACTCGTTTGACTCGTTTGACTCGTTTGACTCGTTTGACTCGATTGACTCGTTTGACTCGTTTGACTCGTTTGACTCGTTTGACTCGTTTGACTCGTTTGACTCGTTTGAGTCGATTGACTCGTTTGACTCGTTTGACCCGCTTGACCCGATTGACTCGATTGACTCGTTTGACTCGTTTGACTCGTTTGACTCGTTTGACTCGTTTGACTCGATTGACTCGTATGACTCGTATGACTCGTATGACTCGTTTGACTCGTTTGACTCGTTTGACTCGTTTGACTCGTTTGACTCGTTTGACTCGTTTGACTCGTTTGACTCGTATGACTCGTATGACTCGTTTGACTCGTTTGACTCGTTTGACTCGATTGACTCGTTTGACTCGTTTGAGACGTTTTACTCGTTTGAGACGTTTTACTCGTTTGAGTCGATTGACTCGATTGACTCGTTTGACTCGTTTGACTCGTTTGACTCGTTTGACTCGTTTGACTCGTTCGACTCGTTTGACTCGTTTGACTCGTTTGACTCGTTTGACTCGTTTGACTCGTTTGACACGTTTGACTCGTTTGACTCGTTTGACTCGTTTGACTCGTTTGACTCGTTTGACTCGTTTGACTCGTTTGACTCGTTTGACTCGTTTGACTCGTTTGACTCGTTTGACACGTTTGACTCGTTTGACTCGTTTGACTCGTTTGACTCGTTTGACTCGTTTGACTCGTTTCTCTCGTTTGATTCGTTTGACTCGTTTGGCTCGTTTGGCTCGTTTGGCTCGTTTGACTCGTTTGACTCGTTTGGCTCGTTTGGCTCGTTTGACTCGTTTGAGTCGTTTGGCTCCTTTGACTCGTTTGGCTCGTTTGGCTCGTTTGGCTCGTTTGACTCGTTTGAGTCGTTTGACTCGTTTGAGTCGTTTGACTCGTTTGAGTCGTTTGAGTCGTTTGACTCGCTTGACTCGCTTGACTCGCTTGACTCGCTTGACTCGCTTGACTCGCTTGACTCGCTTGACTCGCTTGACTCGCTTGACTCGCTTGACTCGCTTGACTCGCTTGACTCGCTTGACTCGCTTGACTCGCTTGACTCGCTTGACTCGCTTGACTCGCTTGACTCGCTTGACTCGCTTGACTCGCTTGACTCGCTTGACTCGCTTGACTCGCTTGACTCGCTTGACTCGCTTGACTCGCTTGACTCGCTTGACTCGCTTGACTCGCTTGACTCGCTTGACTCGCTTGACTCGCTTGACTCGCTTGACTCGCTTGACTCGCTTGACTCGCTTGACTCGCTTGACTCGCTTGACTCGCTTGACTCGCTTGACTCGCTTGACTCGCTTGACTCGCTTGACTCGCTTGACTCGCTTGACTCGCTTGACTCGCTTGACTCGCTTGACTCGCTTGACTCGCTTGACTCGCTTGACTCGCTTGACTCGCTTGACTCGCTTGACTCGCTTGACTCGCTTGACTCGCTTGACTCGCTTGACTCGCTTGACTCGCTTGACTCGCTTGACTCGCTTGACTCGCTTGACTCGCTTGACTCGCTTGACTCGCTTGACTCGCTTGACTCGCTTGACTCGCTTGACTCGCTTGACTCGCTTGACTCGCTTGACTCGCTTGACTCGCTTGACTCGCTTGACTCGCTTGACTCGCTTGACTCGCTTGACTCGCTTGACTCGCTTGACTCGCTTGACTCGCTTGACTCGCTTGACTCGCTTGACTCGCTTGACTCGCTTGACTCGCTTGACTCGCTTGACTCGCTTGACTCGCTTGACTCGCTTGACTCGCTTGACTCGCTTGACTCGCTTGACTCGCTTGACTCGCTTGACTCGCTTGACTCGCTTGACTCGCTTGACTCGCTTGACTCGCTTGACTCGCTTGACTCGCTTGACTCGCTTGACTCGCTTGACTCGCTTGACTCGCTTGACTCGCTTGACTCGCTTGACTCGCTTGACTCGCTTGACTCGCTTGACTCGCTTGACTCGCTTGACTCGCTTGACTCGCTTGACTCGCTTGACTCGCTTGACTCGCTTGACTCGTTTGACTCGTTTGACTCGTTTGACTCGTTTGACTCGTTTGACTCGTTTGACTCGTTTGACTCGATTGACTCGTTTGACTCGTTTGACTCGTTTGACTCGTTTGACTCGTTTGACTCGTTTGACTCGTTTGACTCGTTTGACTCGTTTGACTCGTTTGACTCGTTTGACTCGTTTGACTCGTTTGACTCGTTTGACTCGTTTGACTCGTTTGACTCGTTTGACTCGTTTGACTCGTTTGACTCGTTTGACTCGTTTGACTCGTTTGACTCGTTTGACTCGTTTGACTCGTTTGACTCGTTTGACTCGTTTGACTCGTTTGACTCGTTTGACTCGTTTGACTCGTTTGACTCGTTTGACTCGTTTGACTCGTTTGACTCGTTTGACTCGTTTGACTCGTTTGACTCGTTTGTCTCGTTTGCGTCCATTGACTCGTTTGACTCGTTTGACTCGTTTGGCTCGTTTCTCTCGTTTGATTCGTTTGACTCGTTTGGCTCGTTTGGCTCGTTTGGCTCGTTTGACTCGTTTGACTCCTTTGACTCGTTTGGCTCGTTTGGCTCGTTTGACTCGTTTGAGTCGTTTGGCTCCTTTGACTCGTTTGGCTCGTTTGGCTCGTTTGACTCGTTTGAGTCGTTTGACTCGTTTGAGTCGTTTGACTCGTTTGAGTCGTTTGAGTCGTATGAGTCGTTTGACTCGTTTGACTCGTTTGAGTCGTATGAGTCGTTTGACTCGTTTGACTCGTTTGACTCGTTTGACTCGTATGTCTCGTATGACTCGTGTTACATGGGCCCTTCAGGTCCATCCCGTGCTCGCTATCCACGCGTCGCTTTCTTTCGACATTGGCGATTCAGCGTAATTGCCTCGCGCGCGGCAGGCAGGTCGCCGAACCGCGGAATCCAGGGTCGTCTGCACAACGTGACCGTCGACAGCCCGGGCCTGGATATTTCGAAATAGGGAGCGATCGAGGTGCCGACGGGGCGATTTCCCCCTACAGACTTCGAAAACGCGAGGCAAGAACACCAGCAGTCGACCATGATTTGCCCGGAGGGCGAGAGCCTGGAGGAGCAGGAAGACCAATCGCCTCCCAAGGAAAATTCGAGTATGAGCCTCAAGCCTGATATAATCGAGGTGCCCGACCTAACGGAGTTCCAAGAAGTGAACTACGGGCCATTCATCGACCCACCAAATTTTCCATCAACCATACGGGAATTACCCGGAGACAAGACAGACGTCCTGGATACTGCGGAACGCGAAGCACAGCCAACGTTATGCGAAATAAGAATCGTAAAGACCACGCTGGCATCCGCCCCAGACAACTACGCTCATTTTATATCATCTGACAGAATATTCACGAGCCTAAATTGTAAAACCTTAAAAGCTATCGGACTCCTCGACGAAACAAAATTATTATCCGAGGAATTAACCAAGAACAGCATAATTATCACCCGCAATGAGGAAGGGACAATTTTCAGTGTCGTCGGAGCAAGCAGTTTCTACCACGAAATGGGAGAAGGTGAGCTAACGTCAGCTTTGACAGCGCTCAGGAACGCGGCAGAGAACGAACGCGTCCGCTCGTTTCGGGTAGCAGCGCACGGCGAAACCCTACACCAATTTGACGCCGAAACGCTCCGAAGACAATTCAAACGCATTTTCGAACAAATACCCATTACAATTACAATTTGCACGGGTGAAATTCAATTACCTCCAGAAAACGAACGGGAGGATATCATCCGATACTATCACGAGAGCTTGATAGGAGGACATAAGGGCGTGACAAAGACGTATCGACGCATACGCAGCCTATTCGACTGGCCGCGCTTACGCCGCGACGTAGAAGACTACATACGAAGTTGTCAGAGCTGTCAAGAACAAAAGCTCGTACGCATCAAAACTCGAGAACCAATGTTAATCACCGATACCCCCGCAAGGCCCTTCGATAAAGTAGCTTTGGACACAGTAGGACCGCTTCCCCCTACCCCGAGCGGAAACCGTCACGTTCTCACCATGCAATGTCAATTATCAAAATTCTGTATGGCCGTTCCTTTACCGGACATACGAGCCGTCACCGTGGCCGATGCGTTATCGCGTTACTTTATCGCGATCTTCGGCGCACCGCGAGCAATACTAACGGACCGCGGGACGAGTTTCATCAATAATATAATCCAGGGAATAGCTCAAACTTTCAAAATCAAACATGTTACCACCTCGGGATATCGTCCGCAGACTAACGGTTCCCTCGAAAGAAGTCACATCGTCTTAACCGAATACCTCAAACACTATTTGGAAAGATATAAGGACTGGGACCTGCTACTCCCATTCGCTATGTACTCGTACAATACCTCGGTACACGAAGCGACAAAATTCACCCCATACGAGGTAGTTTTCGGACAACTAGCTCGAGATCCATTTACGCCTATGTCCCGCGAAGAGTTACTAACGTACCCGACATACGTACAGAATTTGGTAGAGCGATTAGACGAAATCCGAAAGACCACGCGATCAAATTTAGACACTAGCAAATCGCGTTCAAAAGACATATATGACCGGAAAAGTAACCAGGTTACATTCAAAATTGACGACCTTGTTTACGTACAGAAAGAGCCTCGGCTCCATAAATTCGATCCACATTACATTGGCCCTTACAAGATCAAAGCAATTACCGATAAAAATAACGCAATACTAATTTCGGACGAGGGCCACCAAATCATCAAACATTTCGATAAACTGAAACATGCTTATATTAAAGATAAACCACCTTGACGCCAATGGAGCGTATTCAATGGTTTAAGCTTACAACGGACCGGCGACAGAGCTCAAAAATGCTGACTCTCATAGCCAAGGTCCCACACTCCATGTAAATTCTTTCCTTTTTCCCCACCCTTTTCCTTTATCTCACTTGTTTTTGTATTTGCAGTAGTCATCTACTAAAAACAATAGAATTCCCACCCTTTTCCTTTATCTCACTTGTTTTTTGTATTTGCAGTAGACATCTACTAAAAACAATAGAATTCCCACCCTTTTCCTTTATCTCACTTGTTTTTGTATTTGCAGTAGTCATCTACTAAAAACAATAGAATTCCCACCCTTTTCCTTTATCTCACTTGTTTTTTGTATTTGCAGTAGTCATCTACTAAAAACAATAGAATTCCCACCCTTTCCTTTATCTCACTTGTTTTTCGTATTTGCAGTAGTCAGCTACTAAAAACAATAGAACCCCTCGCGAAAACTCATTTCGGAAAATCCTCGATACGAACACCATGGATGGACGTGGCCTAATTTTGCTCACGTTCCTTTGGACGATCGCCACCGCGAACGTCATCGACGGGGATTACCGAATATGGCAGTTCAAAAACAACCCGGGCTTGTACTATGAAAAGATTCGACCTCTTCGAGTTTTCCATACCCAGTGGAGACTGGTCACGGGTATAGGAGTCGCGGAAGTATTGTCCTCGCGACCAGAAACCCAACCCCAGATCAACCGGATGAAGACCATGTGTACGGCGTACAATTGGACGTCTTGCCCAGCCAACGCCCTTAACTCGGCCTTACAACGAAAACTTCTCGACGCAAACCGCTACGAAGAATTATTACTAGGCATATTGGGAAAGCCTCAGATTCACCGTACCAAGCGATCGGTGCCCTTGGGATTCATCGGATCGCTGAGTAAGGCCCTTTTCGGAACACTGGACAGCGACGACGCGCAATATTATAATCAGGAAATAGATAAACTCTACAAAGATCAGAACCACCTCGCCGAATTGCTAGGAAACCAAACTCATATTATAAAATCCGAATTTCAAGATATACACGAAGCACTAAAATCTGTATCTGGTTCCGTACAAACCATGAGCGATAGAATTAAGGAAATAGGATCGGGTATCCGTCAATTGGACGAACGCGAAACGAAAATAGAGTTAGAATTAGCCTTTTCGTCATGGACATTTTTAATGACCAGACACGTGGACGAATATGTAGCCGCGTTGATCATAATCACGGACGCGCTAACGTTCGCGAAACTCGGTATATTACATCCGGCCGTATTGTCCCCAAGTCAGCTTGCGCGGACTTGCGAAAGAATTCGCGAAACCACGCCATACGAATTTCCGCTGACACCAGAAGAATTAAATTCGGAACAATTACAAGGGGTGACCAAATTGAATGTAGCTTATTCACAAGGGCGAATTCTCTTGTCTCTAGACATTCCTCTATTGGACCAAATTCCCTTCGATCTTTATTACATTCACCCGTGCCCTTCGTTCCAAGCCATATCGACCAATGTCTCTACCCCTATATTCATAAAACCACGAACACCTTACCTAGCCGTCAGTCAAATCAACTCTCAATACTTCATGCCGGACGAAAACTACATCACAGGATGCAGAAAACATCATCGCATGTACATGTGCGAACTCAGCCTACCACTACAGGATTTGGAAAAAACACCAAGCTGCGAAACGGATGCCCTACTAAGACCACAAAACATCAAGTGGCCTAGCTGCAACATCCAAGCTCTCACCGGAAGTCGAACTTTCCTCAAGAAGATGGTCGCACCCAACACCTGGTTGTATTCCATCAGAGGCACCTTGGCACTACAGGTTCAATGCAACAAGCATGCGGCCGGATACGAAGTGCTCCAGGGTGCAGGAATATTGCAACTGAGGAAGGGGTGTCAAGCCAAAATCGGGACCGACCAGATCTGGGCATCCGGAGTCGACACCGAAGAACTAACAACCATCTACAAACCATCTATTGGCATCAATATTTCGGAAATCCTGCCAACACTCACAGAACATCACGTAAAAATCCTAGCCGACCATCAAGAAAAGGAACCTCAAGGGACCCTTCAGGATACCCATGCGAAAGCAAACGCAATCGCACTAGAGGACATAGAGAGGCAGGCAAGGGAGCTGGCCACTCATCACCGAACCGAAAATCTGTCAAATTACGTCACCTACGGAATGCCAGGACTGGGAGGACTTTTCGTCATCCTCCTGATTGTCTGGATTGGATACCGTTTTTGGAGGGCACGTCGGACACAACATCGAGAGCCCTCAAGGAAAGAAACAAAGGTCAACATAGAAATGATTCCACCCCGCCCTCCTCCTCAAATAATTTCACGACCCCGTCCTCTGGCTATTACCTCTTTTCCTTCTGACCTACCCGTTATACCGTCCACGAGGACAAGAGAAGGAGCCCACGTGGAACGAGCGAGAAGTTTCGCGGGTACCGAGCCATACTTCGAAATATTCTAGGGCGTGGTTTTGCTGATCACAGCGGAAAACCCCGCGCGTTAGTCTTAAGACCGACCCCCGCGATGCGCTCTGCTGCGATAATTAGGTAGTAGGGATAATTGTATATAAGCCGTCAATCAAGCGAGCGCGACACAGTCTCTTATAAAGAAAATAATGGACACCACGAAAAGATTCAACGATACAAAGTACACCAGAACTTCCCTAGCGGAAGTAGTGATACCGCGGTGGCTCCAAGCACCCTTTTGGAGAAGGGTCTGCGTCCGCCCGTCGAACAGTATGGACGGCGGGAACTGCCAAGTTTGGGTGCACGAGGCGGACAAGTACCATACATTGTGCGACGCGTGTGCGTGGCTTCGGCCCCCCCGGGGCTTCCCCCGTTTCTACCGGCGAGTACCAGTCCACTGGCTGGTGGTGGAAGAGAGGATGGTGGACCTCACCCGCTGCCGGGGGTGCCGGAGTCGCCACCTAATATGGACAACCCCGGGGAATTGCACGGGATGCATCCGGGCCCTTCTGGAGGTAGAGCCGAGGTACCTGCCGGCGTTCCCGATCTTGGACGCACCAAGGCCCTTGGAGCCACCAAAGCCCAGGGACGTGCCGTGGATAGTGCCCCCTGGGGCAGAGTAAGAAGTGGCTATCTGCCAGGTAAACCATACACAAATTGTAATCACTTAAAAGTGACGCGACTAGGTTGTAATGTTTCTCGCTTTCCTTAAATTTGCAGCAGAGCGTCAAAGCAGGAGTTGCCGCTAGGAGCCTTCCCCCCCCCCCCCCATTGCCGTTACTTAATTTTTTTATTGGGGACATTATTATACATATTAAAAAATTTTGTTTTTGTTTTTTGGGGGGTATTACTCATCATTGTAACAATATATGATTTCACATTCTATTTTCGCTTAAAACGACCATAATTATTGTTATTCCCTTGCAACCCCTAGATTTAGTAGCGCCTACCGTAATTTTAAGCCGCTTAGCGAAAGTGTGCGCGTGGACAGCATCACACGGGCAACGACGAAAAGGACTCACGAGACCGTTTCGTGTCTAAGTGGGGAGGTGTTACATGGGCCCTTCAGGTCCATCCCGTGCTCGCTATCCACGCGTCGCTTTCTTTCGACATTGGCAATTCAGCGGAATCGCCTCGCGCGCGGCAGGCAGGTCGCCGAACCGCGGAATCCAGGGTCGTCTGCACAACGTGACCGTCGACAGCCCGGGCCTGGATATTTCGAAATAGGGAGCGATCGAGGTGCCGACGGGGCGATTTCCCCCTATAGACTTCGAAAACGCGAGGCAAGAACGGTAGCAGGCGACTTGGGACCAGGCATTCGATTTTGGGTTTTGGAGTCGGTCTGATCGACACGCGTACGCGCGGTAGGAACTCCACCCACCGATAGAACATTCTCATTCTTGAACTCGAGATAGGAAGTGACGACGGACCAGAGGACCGTCTAGATACCGCGATCACGTCTCCGCGTAGAGTCCGCGAAGTACGCTCGGCCGATAGAATTCGTGAGAAGGGTAACTCCGTCCGATATACTGGAAACGGCCTCGCCGGGAGAGCCCCTCGCGAAAATCGAAATCCGACGTTAGAGACAGTGCGCTACGACGGGCCCCAGGGCCACCGACTTCCGAGAGCACAGCGAGCGACCACGACCTACCCTTGGGTCAGCGACTCTGCGAGCGATTGAAACGCTAGACGGCAAGCGTGCCACGCGCGATACCCTAGCGTCAGCAGAGACGGAGCGCCGTCTCTGAGGTATGTAATTTATATTATCTTTACTCAGAATATATACTGAATTTTATCGTTGTTCCTTAAATCCCTTTGTAAACATTCATTTCAACCCCTTCCCCTTCCTGGTAAGTATAGTCAAGGTGGGCCTAAGCCCTTTAAAAGAGCAAGAACCCGGTAGATCATTCCAGCCGCTCGGGGTGATCTGCAGTCAGTCCCTTCAGGACGTAACACTCGTTTGACCCGCTTGACTCGTTTGACTCGTTTGACTCGTTTGACTCGTTTGACACGTTTGACTCGTTTGACTCGTTTGACTCGTTTGACTCGTTTGACTCGTTTGACTCGTTTGACTCGTTTGACTCGTTTGACTCGTTTGACTCGTTTGACTCGTTTGACTCGTTTGACTCGTTTGACTCGTTTGACTCGTTTGACTCGTTTGACTCGTTTGACTCGTTTGACTCGTTTGACTCGTTTGACTCGTTTGACTCGTTTGACTCGTTTGACTCGTTTGACTCGTTTGACTCGTTTGACTCGTTTGACTCGTTTGACTCGTTTGACTCGTATGACTCGTATGACTCGTTTGACTCGTTTGACTCGTTTGACTCGTTTGGCTCGTTTGGCTCGTTTGGCTCGTTTGACTCGTTTGACTCGTTTGACACGTTTGACTCGTTTGACTCGTTTGACTCGTTTGACTCGTTTGACTCGTTTGACTCGTTTGACTCGTTTGACTCGTTTGACTCGTTTGACTCGTTTGACTCGTTTGACTCGTTTGACTCGTTTGACTCGTTTGACTCGTTTGACTCGTTTGACTCGTTTGACTCGTTTGACTCGTTTGACTCGTTTGACTCGTTTGACTCGTTTGACTCGTTTGACTCGTTTGACTCGTTTGACTCGTTTGACTCGTTTGACTCGTTTGACTCGTTTGACTCGTTTGACTCGTTTGACTCGTTTGACTCGTTTGACTCGTTTGACTCGTTTGACTCGTTTGACTCGTTTGACTCGTTTGACTCGTTTGACTCGTTTGACTCGTTTGACTCGTTTGACTCGTTTGACTCGTTTGACTCGTTTGACTCGTTTGACTCGTTTGACTCGTTTGACTCGTTTGACTCGTTTGACTCGTTTGACTCGTTTGACTCGTTTGACTCGTTTGACTCGTTTGTCTCGTTTGTCTCGTTTGTCTCGTTTGCCTCCATTGACTCGTATGACTCGTTTGGCTCGTTTGGCTCGCTTGACTCGCTTGACTCGCTTGACTCGCTTGACTCGCTTGACTCGCTTGACTCGCTTGACTCGCTTGACTCGCTTGACTCGCTTGACTCGCTTGACTCGCTTGACTCGCTTGACTCGCTTGACTCGCTTGACTCGCTTGACTCGCTTGACTCGCTTGACTCGCTTGACTCGCTTGACTCGCTTGACTCGCTTGACTCGCTTGACTCGCTTGACTCGCTTGACTCGCTTGACTCGCTTGACTCGCTTGACTCGCTTGACTCGCTTGACTCGCTTGACTCGCTTGACTCGCTTGACTCGCTTGACTCGCTTGACTCGCTTGACTCGCTTGACTCGCTTGACTCGCTTGACTCGCTTGACTCGCTTGACTCGCTTGACTCGCTTGACTCGCTTGACTCGCTTGACTCGCTTGACTCGCTTGACTCGCTTGACTCGCTTGACTCGCTTGACTCGCTTGACTCGCTTGACTCGCTTGACTCGCTTGACTCGCTTGACTCGCTTGACTCGCTTGACTCGCTTGACTCGCTTGACTCGCTTGACTCGCTTGACTCGCTTGACTCGCTTGACTCGTTTGACTCGTTTGACTCGTTTGACTCGTTTGACTCGTTTGACTCGTTTGACTCGTTTGGCTCGTTTGGCTCGTTTGGCTCGTTTAACTCGCTTGACTCGATTGTCCTGTTCAAACCGTTTGACTCGTTTGACTCGTTTGACTCGTTTGACTCGTTTGACTCGAATGTCCTGTTCGGCCCGTTTGACTCGATTGACTCGTTTGATTCGTTTGACTCGTTTGACTCGTTTGACTCGTGTCACGTCCCGCGACGTAGAATCAAATATTATTTAACCTTTAATTCATTTTATTTACTATTCCGTACTCTGAGGTAATATAACAACCTCGTATGAAAACATCATACTAAATATTGTGCAACAAATTGCCGATAAGGCATTATCATAATAAGTTACAATAATAAGAGATCGAGCAAGGGATATTCGAACGGCAACAGCGAACAGGACAAACAGCATCAAGGAGGTAGCGGACAGTCAGCAGTACACCAGCTCGTTGACCGCACGCACACGAAAGAGGCCCAGTCAACACCAGCTGACGTTCAGCATGGGACGGAGGGCCTTATCAACCAGCGGAGTCGACACCACCTTCGCAGAGCTGTGCCCCTGGTCCTCGCCAGAAGATTGCCCTCCCATTTATTTCCCGATACTCGATCACCGATACCCATATCATGTATTTAACTTCAGACCCTAGTACGTAAGCCGCACGGTATCAACCGTACAAAAAATATAATAAACATATAAATCCAAATATGTATAAAGAATCTTGCTATCGTCGCCGCTGGGAATCTATAAATAATACATATTAGTCGCGAGGAAAGACACATAAAAGGCCACGGAGGAACGTGACTAAATCGTAAACAGATTCTCAGATAGCGCGATGGGAAGATTCTCCCTGGAAGATCCCAGGTGGAGGCTGTGGGGTGGGCTCTCCCACCTATGATTTGTCATGTGACAAATCCTAGAGTAGGAGTGACCAATTGCCCTATAAAAAGGGACTGACCACCCGCGGAGCTCATTACCATAATAATTACCGGAATCATCTAAAACATTCGCTTCAGTGTCCACGTTTTATTTTTCAAAGTGTAAAAGTTGTAAGTGAAGTTTTTATTATTAATAAAAGTGATAAAATCATATTTAAAGCGTTCCAAGTGTTTTTCTAGCCTTCCTAAGCTTTTGGGCATTCTGAGTGTTTTTTGAGTTACCGTAGAAATGAGAATAAAGAAATCCAGATTCTCCTCTGTTGAAAGTGTCATTGGCGAGCAGTCTGCTGCCCACTATGTCACTAGATACTAGAGATCAATCTGTATACGCGGTCAATTTAATACGAATCGATCCATCAATTCATAAAAAAAATGAATAATTAACGAACTATGGTTTGAGCTGATTCTTTAGAATCACTGGCGCGCAGACAGCTGCCCACCAGTGTCCTCTGGAGTGTAAGCGTAAACCGAGTTCCATTTGAACAAAACTAAAAGATTTAATTAATTCCCAGATGCCTAAAAGCAATCGTGCCGGGCGAAAGGTACAACTACGAAGATTAAACTATAATTATAAGTGCGCCCCAGCAATAGGATCCTCGTTGGGAGTCACCCCAACTCCCGTAATAAAAAACATCAAGCCAAGGGTTAAGGGAATCACGATCTACTGCGGCGATTGGGCCCAACAGAAATCCAACGCAGCTCTAGAAATTAACGGCATTCCGAACGCTCCCATCCCCTGGCGACTCATCGCATTATAAAAAGTAAGTATGTTCAATAATACGCGTAACAATCATTCTCAACTATCCCAGAGCGTTAAGTCCCAGGATTAGTTCAAAAGCGGATAGAAAATATAAATTCCCTAGAAATCGCGCTTAAATAAGGAAGTAGGGACGTAACAATAAAAATAGCTTAATAAAAATGGTGGCAGCGGTGGGATAATCCGCAATAGTTGAGAAGTAAAATCAGTAAAATCAAGCGTGTAAAATCAAGAATCATGTCGGACCACGGTGAAAACGACGACGAGGAGGAATTGCGAAGGCAAACAGAAATAATTCGACAAGCAAAGTCAGCTTTAGTAGCTAGGAGTGATTTATCCCCTGCCGAAACTTTATCTCAACTCCTCACAATATTAACATTGTGGGATGAAAAATTCGAGCATTTAGAAACAATAACAGCAAGAGTGAAAAGACTAGAGAAAAAAGGCGCCGAAGACATTCACTGTATCAAATCTGAAATAATTACCCCACATCCGGTCGAAAAACGTCCAGTATCGCGTGAATTGGAAATTCGCGACTCTAAACCTAAACAGGATCCGACGGACGGAAAAATTCCAATTAAACTCGCGTTAGAAGCAGTTCCTTAATGTGATGGCTATCGACCATCTGTTTTTCAATTTTTAAAAGCATGTGAACGGGCAAAATCAATGTTAGCCCCTCAGCAAGAAATGCATTTAACAAAATTACTAATGAACAAATTACGCGGACATGCTTTAATTGCGATAGGCGACTCCGATCTAACTACTTTAGACGGATTCGGAAATAAATTGAAACAGTACTTCGCGCCGTGTAAAAATGTTAATCAGTATGAAGGCGAATTGGGGAATACGTTTAAAAAACCAGGAGAAAATATTCTCGATTATATAACTCGCGTTCAAGATTTGCGTTTAGCTATAATGGACGGAGAAAAACGAGATCATGAGGAAATATCCGCTACAATTCAAGAAAACATTAATACGGACACACAGGAAGCTTTTATTAAAGGATTACCTCGAGAAATTTCTTTACGCTTGAGACAGGAGAGTCAAGAACTAGAGCTGGATGAGATCTATGCTCTAGCCGTTAAAATAGATAAAGAAGTCAAAATTGAAGACGAAAGAATGAAGACAAGTTCGTATAACCGTCAACAACCCGTGTCCCGCGATCAGAGAGGGTACCCGTCGGTACCCCAAAATAAACCAAACTTCGGTCCCCCTAGATACGAAGGAGCCATACCAAAATGGCAAAATAACCAACCGCGAAATAGTGGATGGCAAAGCAATCCTACGCGAAATAACGCGTGGCAATCAAATTCATCGCGAAACAACGGGGCAGCAGCTTCAGCACCGAATCAATTAGAAATTTCTTGCAATTATTGTAAGAAACCGGGACATTTGATTAAGGATTGTTTCAAGTTCAAGGCTAAAATAGAGTCAGGAGAAATAGTCCCGTATTCAAGAATGAACCAGGGAAACGAGCAGGGCCATCCGGAAACGTCCGGCGCAATCCGGAGTGGGAACCCTCCACAGCGCCAGAAAATAATGAAAATAGAAGTCCCAAAAGCGGGAGAAATAAAACCATCAGGAAAATCAACGCCCTGGAAACCGACGTTGGAAATCGAGGAAAAGTCAGTGAAGGAAAAACAAACCAAGAGGGACTCAATGGAGGAAGAAGACGAAGAAATAGACGAACAGTAACTGTTCCAATAAATACCGTACGAAATATTCCAACAATACTAATAGCATCTCCTAATCTGGAAGGGAAGGCACGATTAATGGTTGATTCGGGATCCGACGTCAACCTCATCAAGAAATCAATGGTAACAGCATCGACAATCGTCAACACTCAAGAAATCATATACAGGGTGTCCCAGCTAACACTGGACAGCGCGATTTCTCCTAAACTATTGGAGATAAAAATATAAAAAAAATAGTGCATTGCATGGTTCGAGAGGGCCACTTTATTAGCCCGAACGAATTTTTTTTTCGATTATTATTTTAAAAGATACGATGGTCAAGTTCGGATCTGTAAATGGCACTACGTTTTTTGAACACCTGAGTTGATAGTGCGTTCCAAGACAAATTCAATAAGCATTAATGTATGCACTTGATTTCCACTGGTTTTTGAGATATTGCGCTTGCAAATTTAGTGATATTCACTGAAGAAAACCGACTGAAATAGCAAGGACCGGGGTTGGTCTTGCTGGCACTACGGAGGGGCCACGGAGAGCCTTGCCTGTTGAAACCGATACCTACCTGCCAAAGGTCGGCGCCAGACCCAAAGGCTGGACAATTCTTTTCCGTCAGAAATGCTTCTTAGGTAGGTACATCTGCGATGTCAAGCGGCTTCTGCGCAACGTTACTTTTATTTCGCACTTGCTTCTACGCTCGGATGGCCAGTTCTTTTGGGAGGGATGCAAGCTCGATTGGTTATGTTAGGAGGTGTGAAAGTTGCTAGACTAAATTTCAACCAACAGGAGCAGATTGTATTAGAACCAATCGGATTTGCATACTTCACAAACGACTGCTCTCTTGAAGAGGCCCTCTTCACAGCAATACCTCCTCCCCAATGCACACCTTCTCTCGCACGGAATACGTCAACGCATGCTTTTGTTCTGATATTGAAGCTCGTGTTTATACTCCAGAGGACCACGCGTCGACAGCGGGCTACCCCGTTTCTTCCTGTGTCTCTCCGCGAGGAGTATTGAGGGTTGATTGTAGGAGCGTAGATGTCGGGATGCCAGTTATTGAATTCAGGAGACGATAGAAACACTTTATTAGGAAACACACATGTACTATAATTAAAGTAAATCGCATTCCTCTCGGGCAGGAGTACTGATAACGATCGAACTTGAGCCCCACTTCGCGCAGGCCGATTACACGGAGGGTAGTCGAGTCACACACTGCACAAATGATACAGGGTAATTCTGGAGCAACGCCCGTCAAGAAGATGCGGCCTGGTACCCCGTGGCGAGGACAGACCTTCGCAGTGCCTCACCCGATTTTTATGGCTTTTTCCGGAAAAAGGTATGAATCCTGGGCCGAACGTAGCGAAGTGAGGTCGAGCCCCCGCAGTCGAGGGTGCAATATCCAGTACAGCGTATTAAGAAATTCTTTTCTTCATCGTATCGAAAGGGAAGTGACGCCAATGGATTCCTTATGTTTATCTGATGAAAATCATACCAAATATCATGCAAATCGGACTACTTTGACACAAGCTATTTGTATTCCTTATGTACATGTGTGTAATTATAGTACATGTGTGTTTCCTAATAAAGTGTTTCTATCGTCTCCTGAATTCAATAACTGGCATCCCGACATCTACGCTCCTACAATCCACCCTCAATACTCCTCGCGGAGAGACACAGGAAGAAACGGGGTAGCCCGCTGTCGACGCGTGGTCCTCTCGAGTATAAACACGAGCTTCAATATCAAAACAAAAGCATGCGTTAACGTATTCCGTGCGAGAGAAGGTGTGCATTGGGGAGGAGGTATTGCTGTGAAGAGGGCCTCTTCAAGAGAGCAGTCGTTTGTGAAGGATGCAAATCCGACTGGTTCTAATACAATCTGCTCCTTTTGGTTGAAATTTAGTCTAGCAACTTTCACACCTCCTAACATAACCAATCGAGCTTGCATCCCTCCCAAACGAACCGGCCATCCGAGCGTAGAAGCAAGTGCGAAATAAAAGTAACGGTGCGCAGAAGCCGCTTGACACCGCAGATGTACCTACCTAAGAAGCATTTCTGACGGAAAAGAATTGTCCAGCCTTTGGGTCTGGCGCCGACCTTTGGCAGGTAGGTATCGGTTTCAACAGGCAAGGCCCTCCGTGGCCCCTCCGTAGTGCCAGCAAGACCAACCCCGGTCCTTGCTATTTCAGTCGGTTTTCTTCAGTGAATATCACTAAATTTGCAAGCGCAATATCTCAAAAACCAGTGGAAATCAAGTGTATACATTAATGCTTATTGAATTTGTCTTGGAACGCACTATCAACTCAGGTGTTCAAAAAACGTAGTGCCATTTACAGATCCGAACTTGACCATCGTATCTTTTAAAATAATAATCGAAAAAAAAATTCGTTCGGGCTAATAAAGTGGCCCTCTCGAACCATGCAATGCACTATTTTTTTTATATTTTTATCTCCAATAGTTTAGGAGAAATCGCGCTGTCCAGTGTTAGCTGGGACACCCTGTATATCCGTGGAATAATCGATTCGATTCAAGCTACCTTAGGGACTGCATCAATAATGATTGCGAATCATCCAGTGAATTTCCACGTGGTAAACGACACACTGTTTGACGATGAAGACGGAATCTTAGGATCCGAATTTCTGTTACATCAAGAAGCTAGCATCGATTATGCAAAAAAGCAAATCAAGTGGGGAAAAACCTATATTCCCTTTAATACATACGAGAAGATATTCGTGCCAAAAAGAAGTTCAGTCCCTTTCCACATTAATATTGCAAATCCAGAACTGCGTGAAGGATACGTAGGAAAATTACACATAAAAGAAGGAATCTATTTGGGAAATGCATTAGTAACAAATCGAGAAGGAAAAGCTCAAATGAGAATAGTAAATAGTACGGATGAAGATTATCACATTGTGGTACCTACAATCGAAATACTTCCATTTGAAGAACGTCCCACTAAACGATGTAATACGACAAAGATATCGAAGGAAAATCGATTTGAGGAAATCTTGAAACTACTGCGATTAGATCACTTAAACGAGGAAGAAAAGGAAAATGTGATGCAACTAATAAAGGAAAATGAAGATCGATTTCATTTAACAGGAGAAACTTTGGAAGGAACAGATAGTATACAACATAGAATTCATACTACGGATGATATACCGATAAATACTCGGCAGTATCGATATCCACCAATTCATAAAGACGAAATAAATCAACAAATAAAAGAACTATTGGAAACTGGTGTGGTAGAATCATCCACATCTCCATATAATTCTCCATTATGGATCGTTCCTAAAAAACCAGATTCAAAAGGTAAAAAACGATGGAGATTAGTAATCGATTATCGAAAATTAAATGAAAAGACGATAGGCGATGCGTATCCCCTACCAAATATTACTGAGATATTAGATCAATTAGGGAGTGCAAAATATTTCTCTACATTCGACTTAGCATCAGGGTTTCATCAGATTAAGATGGCACCAGAAGACGCACACAAGACAGCATTTTCTACACCATATGGACATTATCAGTTTACAAGAATGCCCTTTGGTTTGAAAAATGCACCTGCAACATTTCAACGCCTCATGAATAATGTTCTATCGGGACTTCAAGGAACCGAACTTTTTGTTTATCTGGATGACATTGTAATATATTCCAGATCTCTTCGTGAACACGAAATAAAATTTACAAGATTAATGAAAAGACTACGAGATGCAAAATTAATGCTTCAACCGGATAAATGCGAATTCTTACGACGTGAAGTGATGTACTTAGGACACATAATTGACGAACATGGAGTAAAACCAGATCCGAAGAAGATTGAAGCAGCAGAGAATTTTCCTAAACCCAAAACACCAAAGAACATTAAACAATTTTTGGGATTAATTGGATACTATAGACGATTTATACCGGAATTCTCAAGAAAATCGAAACCACTAACTAACTTATTGAAAAAGACAACGAAATTTATTTGGGGCAAAGAAGAAGAGGAAGCATTCCACATATTAAAGAAGGCTCTAATATCCAAACCAATACTTCAATATCCAGATTTTTCACAGCCGTTCAAGGTAACGACGGACGCTTCAGGTTACGCCATAGGAGGAGTGCTTAGTCAGGATTTTACCGGCGACGATCTTCCTATTGCTTATGCGTCCCGGATATTAAATTCAGCAGAACAAAAATATTCCACGATTGAAAAGGAATGTTTAGCAATTATTTACTGCGTAACACATTTTCGACCTTATTTATATGGTCGTAAATTTAAAATAGAAACAGACCACAAACCTCTGGTATGGATGAATTCAATAAAAGATCCAAATTCTCGAATTTGGAAATGGAAACTTAAACTATCTGATTACGAATTCGAAATAAACTATAAAAAAGGAAAAAGTAACCTCAACGCTGATGCGTTGTCTCGAAACCCACCAGAAGTATGCCTACCAATAAGAGCAAGGGAGGAGGAGGATCCTCCAGAAGGCGAACCACCTCAAAAGAAAAACTTACCGTTAATTTTACCGGAAGACTTTAAAGGACCAATGACGAGAAGTAGACATTTGGCTTTTCCAAATAGGGAACTCAAACATTTAGAATTCCCAAAAAGAAGACGTAAACGTATACCAGTACAAGAAGAATCAGAAGATGAAGATATGGAATTAAATACATTATTATCAGAAACATCTCGAAGTTTGGAACAAAAACGGAAAAGAACTCTATCAAGTGATTCACCAATAGCTGGTCCTTCATTAAAAAGGAAACCTGTAGAGGAGTCAATAGAAATTACAGAAACGTCACTAGAAGAAGAATCAATTGAAACCACGGAAACACCACAAGAAGAAGAATCAATAGAAACAATAGATACACCTCCATCACCACCTCAATTATCACCTAGAACAACGACAAGTAGAAGCGAGGATACAATCCCTCATCAAAACCAATTAGTGATAAGAGAATCTAGAGATTCTTTGGCAAAAATAAAAGATAATAGAGTCATTTTCATTGGATTGGATGGAATTCCAATTGATAGAGGTGCCAAAGAATTAGAAACAGAAAATTTGCTACCAAATCATGTAGAACTTACCCTAGAAAGGGCACGGTCAGTACCAGATGGAACGAAATATATAATAAGTCTACCAATCAAAGAAGATTCAAGAACTCCTATACGACCTGATAACATTTTAAATAGTCTAGTGTCTTTATGGGACACAGTTACGGAATTTAACCTACAATCATTCTCCATAAGTAGAACTCATAATATAGAGGACGTACCATGGAAATATATTATAAACAGACTAAAAGACGTCTTCAAAGAACTACCAATAACAATTACAATTTGTACGGGTGATGTAGTAACACCACCCGAAAATCTGAGGGAACACATAATAAAAGAAAAACATACGTCGTCCAGTGGAGGACACAAGGGAGTTACAAAAACCTACCACAGAATACGTCAAAACTATTATTGGGAGAATATGAAAAAGGAAATTCAAAAATTCATTAGAGAATGTCAAGACTGTCAAATGAGGAAATTGACGAGAATAAAAACAAAACAACCAATGGTCTTGACAGACACTCCAGGCAAAGCGTTCGACAAAATCAGTATGGACATTGTTGGACCATTACCAAAAACTAGAAAAGGAAGAACACACATATTAACAATACAAGATTTGTTAACAAAATATTCAATAGCGATACCTTTAGCTCGAACCACCTCTGCCGATATAGCGGATGTATTTATAAAACGGTTTATTTGCCGATTCGGATCACCTAAAGCTATTTTAACCGATCAAGGAACAAATTTCACTTCAAATTTAATAAAAATCGTCGCTAAACGATTCAAAATTAAGCGTTATGTTACTACAGCCTATCATCCACAGAGTAACGGTTCGATAGAAAGATCGCATCACGTATTAACCGAATATTTAAAACAATATACGACGAACGACGAAAATTGGGACGATTGGATAGATTTAGCAATGTTTTCATATAATACCGCAGTACACGAGGGTACTAAATTTTCACCGTATGAATTAGTTTTCGGATGCATTGCACGAGAACCTTCGAGCGAAAAACCTATTGGTGAAGATTTGGAACCCACATATGCCGAATATCTTAGAGATTTATTTCGCAAAATAACTAATCTGCAAACTCAAGCCCGAGAAAATTTGATAAAGGCAAAAGCCAAATCTAAACAGTATTATGATCGGAAAATTAATCCGCAAAATTTTAAAGCAGGAGACTTAGTATATCTCATGAAAGAACCTCGGAGGACGAAGTTCGCAGATCAGTACTCAGGACCGTATAAAGTACTTGAATTGTTACCAAATCAGAATGTCAAAATATTATCTGATGGGACAACCCGAACAGTACATATAAATAAACTTAAACTTGCATATATTAGGTCCAATCCAGGTTGATTAGTAATTAAAACAAAATCGTATACAAAGTAATTAAACGATCAAATACTTAGAGTACGAAATACTAAAGGGAATATTATGAATCGTTGTTAAAATAACGATAGATCAAAACAAATTTTATTATTTTTTTTTTATTAAAAGGGGAATTATCATGATTTTACCATGGATAATTCTAATCAACGTAAATCTCGTTTGGGCCCTCATTGGATACGATTGCAATGGGCAACATTTAAACGTGACAACCGTCTCATTAAATTCAGTAGGAGATTGCGAAAACAACCCAATCTCCACAACTACAAAGGAAATCTACATTCAACTTCTGCAACTCTCGGACTTCAACTACGTGGAAGTCATCCAATGCAAGCTGATAATTTCAAGAACCATTTATTATTGCGGAATGCATTCACACATTTCCGCAGTACACAACGGATTAAATGAATAACTCGAAGATTTAACCGAACGTCAATGCCGAGATATGCATGGATACGGATCCACCGTCATTGGTAACAACGTCTATTTGGTGTGACTCAAAATGAACCAAACATCAACCCGAACATCTACCGACTCGAACATCAAACATCTTCCGAGTCAAAAACGAGTCAAAAACGAGTCAAAAACGAGTCAAAAACGAGTCAAAAACGAGTCAAAAACGAGTCAAAAACGAGTCAAAAACGAGTAAAAAACGAGTCAAAAACGAGTAAAAAACGAGTCAAAAACGAGTCAAAAACGAGTCAAAAACGAATCAAAAACGAGTAAAAAACGAGTAAAAAACGAGTCAAAAACGAGTCAAAAACGAGTCAAAAACGAGTCAAAAACGAGTCAAACGAGTCAAAAACGAGTCAAACGAGTCAAAAACGAGTCAAACGTGTCAAAAACGAGTCAAACGAGTCAAAAACGAGTCAAACGAGTCAAAAACGAGTCAAACGAGTCAAACGAGTCAAACGAGTCAAACGAGTCAACCGAGTCAAACGAGTCAAACGAGTCAAACGAGTCAAACGAGTCAAACGAGTCAAACGAGTCAAACGAGTCAAACGAGTCAAACGAGTCAAACGAGTCAAACGAGTCAAACGAGTCAAACGAGTCAAACGAGTCAAACGAGTCAAACGAGTCAAACGAGTCAAACGAGTCAAACGAGTCAAACGAGTCAAACGAGTCAAACGAGTCAAACGAGTCAAAGGAGTCAAACGAGTCAAACGACTCATACGACTCAAACGATTCAAACGACTCAAACGAGTCAATCGAGTCTAACGAGTTATACGAGTCAATCGAATCAAACGACTCAATCGAGTCAGACGACTCAAACGAGTCAAACGAGTCAAACGAGTCAAACGAGCCAAACGAGTCAAACGAGTCAAACGAGTCAAACGAGTAAAACGAGTCAAACGAGTCAAACAGTCAAACGAGTCAAACGAGTCAAACGAGTCAAACGAGTCAAACGAGTCAAACGAGTCAAACGAGTCAAACGAGTCAAACGAGTCAAGCGGGTCAAACGAGTCATACGAGACATACCAGTCAAACGAGTCAAACGAGTCAAACGAGTCAAACGAGTCAAACGACTCATACGACTCAAACGACTCAAACGACTCAAACCAGTCAATCGAGTCTAACGAGTTATACGAGTCAATCGAATCAAACGACTCAATCGAGTCAGACGACTCAAACGAGTCAAACGAGTCAAACGACTCAAACGAGAGAAACGAGCCAAACGAGTCAAACGAGTCAAACGAGTCAAAGGAGTCAAACGAGTCAAACGACTCATACGACTCAAACGATTCAAACGACTCAAACGAGTCAATCGAGTCTAACGAGTTATACGAGTCAATCGAATCAAACGACTCAATCGAGTCAGACGACTCAAACGAGTCAAACGAGTCAAACGAGTCAAACGAGCCAAACGAGTCAAACGAGTCAAACGAGTCAAACGAGTAAAACGAGTCAAACGAGTCAAACGAGTCAAACGAGTCAAACGAGTCAAACGAGTCAAACGAGTCAACCGAGTCAAACGAGTCAAACGAGTCAAACGAGTCAAACGAGTCAAACGAGTCAAACGAGTCAAACGAGTCAAACGAGTCAAACGAGTCAAACGAGTCAAACGAGTCAAACGAGTCAAACGAGTCAAACGAGTCAAACGAGTCAAACGAGTCAAACGAGTCAAACGAGTCAAACGAGTCAAACGAGTCAAACGAGTCAAACGAGTCAAACGAGTCAAACGAGTCAAACGAGTCAAACGAGTCAAACGAGTCAAACGAGTCAAACGAGTCAAACGAGTCAAACGAGTCAAACGAGTCAAACGAGTCAAACGAGTCAAACGAGTCAAACGAGTCAAACGAGTCAAACGACTCAAACGACTCAAACGACTCAAACGAGTCAATCGAGTCTAACGAGTTATACGAGTCAATCGAATCAAACGACTCAATCGAGTCAGACGACTCAAACGAGTCAAACGAGTCAAACGACTCAAACGAGAGAAACGAGCCAAACGAGTCAAACGAGTCAAACGAGTCAAAGGAGGCAAACGAGTCAAACGAGCCAATCGAGTCAAACGAGTCAAACGAGTCAAACGAGTCAAACGAGTCAAACGAGTCAAACGAGTCAAACGAGTCAAACGAGTCAAACGAGTCAAACGAGTCAAACGAGTCAAACGAGTCAACCGAGTCAAACGAGTCAAACGAGTCAAACGAGTCAAACGAGTCAAACGAGTCAAACGAGTCAAACGAGTCAATCGAGTCAATCGACTCAAACGAGTAAAACGTCTCAAACGAGTCAAACGAGTCAAACGAGTCAAACGAGTCAAACGTGTCAAACGAGTCAAACGAGTCAAACGAGTCAAACGAGTCAAACGAGTCAAACGAGTCAAACGAGTCAAACGAGTCAAACGAGTCAAACGAGTCAAACGAGTCAAACGAGTCAAACGAGTCAAACGAGTCAAACGAGTCAAACGAGTCAAACGAGTCAAACGAGTCAAACGAGTCAAACGAGTCAAACGAGTCAAACGAGTCAAACGAGTCAAACGAGTCAAACGAGTCAAACGAGTCAAACGAGTCAAACGAGTCAAACGAGTCAAACGAGTCAAACGAGTCAAACGAGTCAAACGAGTCAAACGAGTCAAACGAGTCAAACGAGTCAAACGAGTCAAACGAGTCAAACGAGTCAAACGAGTCAAACGAGTCAAACGAGTCAAACGAGTCAAACGAGTCAAACGACTCAAACGACTCAAACGACTCAAACGAGTCAATCGAGTCTAACGAGTTATACGAGTCAATCGAATCAAACGACTCAATCGAGTCAGACGACTCAAACGAGTCAAACGAGTCAAACGACTCAAACGAGAGAAACGAGCCAAACGAGTCAAACGAGTCAAACGAGTCAAAGGAGGCAAACGAGTCAAACGAGCCAATCGAGCCAAACGAGTCAAACGAGTCAAACGAGTCAAACGAGTCAAACGAGTCAAAGGAGTCAAACGAGTCAAACGAGTCAAACGAGTCAAACGAGTGAAACGAGTGAAACGAGTCAAGCGGGTCAAACGAGTCATACGAGACATACCAGTCAAACGAGTCAAACGAGTCAAACGAGTCAAACGAGTCAAACGACTCATACGACTCAAACGACTCAAACGACTCAAACCAGTCAATCGAGTCTAACGAGTTATACGAGTCAATCGAATCAAACGACTCAATCGAGTCAGACGACTCAAACGAGTCAAACGAGTCAAACGACTCAAACGAGAGAAACGAGCCAAACGAGTCAAACGAGTCAAACGAGTCAAAGGAGTCAAACGAGTCAAACGACTCATACGACTCAAACGATTCAAACGACTCAAACGAGTCAATCGAGTCTAACGAGTTATACGAGTCAATCGAATCAAACGACTCAATCGAGTCAGACGACTCAAACGAGTCAAACGAGTCAAACGACTCAAACGAGAGAAACGAGCCAAACGAGTCAAACGAGTCAAACGAGTCAAAGGAGGCAAACGAGTCAAACGAGTCAAAGGAGGCAAACGAGTCAAACGAGCCAATCGAGCCAAACGAGTCAAACGAGTCAAACGAGTCAAACGAGTCAAACGAGTCAAACGAGTCAAACGAGTCAAACGAGTCAAACGAGTCAAACGAGTCAAACGAGTCAAACGAGTCAAACGAGTCAAACGAGTCAAACGAGTCAAACGAGTCAAACGAGTCAAACGAGTCAAACGAGTCAAACGAGTCAAACGAGTCAAACGAGTCAAACGAGTCAAACGAGTCAAACGAGTCAAAAGCGAGTCAAAAGCGAGTCAAAAACGAGTCAAAAACGAGTCAAAAACGAGTCAAAAACGAGTCAAAAACGAGTCAAAAACGAGTCAAAAACGAGTCAAAAACGAGTCAAAAACGAGTCAAAAACGAGTCAAAAACGAGTCAAAAACGAGTCAAAAACGAGTCAAAAACGAGTCAAAAACGAGTCAAAAACGAGTCAAAAACGAGTCAAAAACGAGTCAAAAACGAGTCAAAAACGAGTCAAAAACGAGTCAAAAACGAGTCAAAAACGAGTCAAAAACGAGTCAAAAACGAGTCAAAAACGAGTCAAAAACGAGTCAAAAACGAGTCAAAAACGAGTCAAAAACGAGTCAAAAACGAGTCAAAAACGAGTCAAAAACGAGTCAAAAACGAGTCAAAAACGAGTCAAAAACGAGTCAAAAACGAGTCAAAAACGAGTCAAAAACGAGTCAAAAACGAGTCAAAAACGAGTCAAAAACGAGTCAAAAACGAGTCAAAAACGAGTCAAAAACGAGTCAAAAACGAGTCAAAAACGAGTCAAAAACGAGTCAAAAACGAGTCAAAAACGAGTCAAAAACGAGTCAAAAACGAGTCAAAAACGAGTCAAAAACGAGTCAAAAACGAGTCAAAAACGAGTCAAAAACGAGTCAAAAACGAGTCAAAAACGAGTCAAAAACGAGTCAAAAACGAGTCAAAAACGAGTCAAAAACGAGTCAAACGAGTCAAACGAGTCAAACGAGTCAAACGAGTCAAACGAGTCAAACGAGTCAAACGAGTCAAACGAGTCAAACGAGTCAAACGAGTCAAACGAGTCAAACGAGTCAAACGAGTCAAACGAGTCAAACGAGTCAAACGAGTCAAACGAGTCAAACGAGTCAAACGAGTCAAACGAGTCAAACGAGTCAAACGAGTCAAACGAGTCAAACGAGTCAAACGAGTCAAACGAGTCAAACGAGTCAAACGAGTCAAACGAGTCAAACGAGTCAAACGAGTCAAACGAGTCAAACGAGCCACACGAGTCAAACGAGTCAATCGAGTCAGACGACTCAAACGAGTCAAACGAGTCAAACGAGTCAAACGAGTCAAACGAGTCAAACGAGTCAAACGAGTCAAACGAGTCAAACGAGTCAAACGAGTCAAACGAGTCAAACGAGTCAAACGAGTCAAACGAGTCAAACGAGTCAAACGAGTCAAACGAGTCAAACGAGTCAAACGAGTCAAACGAGTCAAACGACTCAAACGACTCAAACGACTCAAACGACTCAAACGAGTCAAACGACTCAAACGAGTCAATCGAGTCTAACGAGTTATACGAGTCAATCGAATCAAACGACTCAATCGAGTCAGACGACTCAAACGAGTCAAACGAGTCAAACGACTCAAACGAGAGAAACGAGCCAAACGAGTCAAACGAGTCAAACGAGTCAAAGGAGGCAAACGAGTCAAACGAGCCAATCGAGCCAAACGAGTCAAACGTGTCAAACGAGTCAAACGAGTCAAACGAGTCAAAGGAGTCAAACGAGTCAAACGAGTCAAACGAGTCAACCGAGTCAAACGAGTCAAACGAGTCAAACGAGTCAAACGAGTCAAACGAGTCAAACGAGTCAAACGAGTCAAACGAGTCAAACGAGTCAAACGAGTCAAACGAGTCAAACGAGTCAAACGAGTCAAACGAGTCAAACGAGTCAAACGAGTCAAACGAGTCAAACGAGTCAAACGAGTCAAACGAGTCAAAGGAGTCAAACGAGTCAAACGACTCATACGACTCAAACGATTCAAACGACTCAAACGAGTCAATCGAGTCTAACGAGTTATACGAGTCAATCGAATCAAACGACTCAATCGAGTCAGACGACTCAAACGAGTCAAACGAGTCAAACGAGTCAAACGAGCCAAACGAGTCAAACGAGTCAAACGAGTCAAACGAGTAAAACGAGTCAAACGAGTCAAACAGTCAAACGAGTCAAACGAGTCAAACGAGTCAAACGAGTCAAACGAGTCAAACGAGTCAAACGAGTCAAACGAGTCAAACGAGTCAAGCGGGTCAAACGAGTCATACGAGACATACCAGTCAAACGAGTCAAACGAGTCAAACGAGTCAAACGAGTCAAACGACTCATACGACTCAAACGACTCAAACGACTCAAACCAGTCAATCGAGTCTAACGAGTTATACGAGTCAATCGAATCAAACGACTCAATCGAGTCAGACGACTCAAACGAGTCAAACGAGTCAAACGACTCAAACGAGAGAAACGAGCCAAACGAGTCAAACGAGTCAAACGAGTCAAAGGAGTCAAACGAGTCAAACGACTCATACGACTCAAACGATTCAAACGACTCAAACGAGTCAATCGAGTCTAACGAGTTATACGAGTCAATCGAATCAAACGACTCAATCGAGTCAGACGACTCAAACGAGTCAAACGAGTCAAACGAGTCAAACGAGCCAAACGAGTCAAACGAGTCAAACGAGTCAAACGAGTAAAACGAGTCAAACGAGTCAAACGAGTCAAACGAGTCAAACGAGTCAAACGAGTCAAACGAGTCAAACGAGTCAAACGAGTCAAACGAGTCAAACGAGTCAAACGAGTCAAACGAGTCAAACGAGTCAAACGAGTCAAACGAGTCAAACGAGTCAAACGAGTCAAACGAGTCAAACGAGTCAAACGAGTCAAACGAGTCAAACGAGTCAAACGAGTCAAACGAGTCAAACGAGTCAAACGAGTCAAACGAGTCAAACGAGTCAAACGAGTCAAACGAGTCAAACGAGTCAAACGAGTCAAACGAGTCAAACGAGTCAAACGAGTCAAACGAGTCAAACGAGTCAAACGAGTCAAACGAGTCAAACGAGTCAAACGAGTCAAACGAGTCAAACGAGTCAAACGAGTCAAACGACTCAAACGACTCAAACGACTCAAACGAGTCAATCGAGTCTAACGAGTTATACGAGTCAATCGAATCAAACGACTCAATCGAGTCAGACGACTCAAACGAGTCAAACGAGTCAAACGACTCAAACGAGAGAAACGAGCCAAACGAGTCAAACGAGTCAAACGAGTCAAAGGAGGCAAACGAGTCAAACGAGCCAATCGAGTCAAACGAGTCAAACGAGTCAAACGAGTCAAACGAGTCAAACGAGTCAAACGAGTCAAACGAGTCAAACGAGTCAAACGAGTCAAACGAGTCAAACGAGTCAAACGAGTCAACCGAGAGTCAACCGAGTCAAACGAGTCAAACGAGTCAAACGAGTCAAACGAGTCAAACGAGTCAAACGAGTCAAACGAGTCAATCGAGTCAATCGACTCAAACGAGTAAAACGTCTCAAACGAGTCAAACGAGTCAAACGAGTCAAACGAGTCAAACGTGTCAAACGAGTCAAACGAGTCAAACGAGTCAAACGAGTCAAACGAGTCAAACGAGTCAAACGAGTCAAACGAGTCAAACGAGTCAAACGAGTCAAACGAGTCAAACGAGTCAAACGAGTCAAACGAGTCAAACGAGTCAAACGAGTCAAACGAGTCAAACGAGTCAAACGAGTCAAACGAGTCAAACGAGTCAAACGAGTCAAACGAGTCAAACGAGTCAAACGAGTCAAACGAGTCAAACGAGTCAAACGAGTCAAACGAGTCAAACGAGTCAAACGAGTCAAACGAGTCAAACGAGTCAAACGAGTCAAACGAGTCAAACGAGTCAAACGAGTCAAACGAGTCAAACGAGTCAAACGAGTCAAACGAGTCAAACGAGTCAAACGAGTCAAACGACTCAAACGACTCAAACGACTCAAACGAGTCAATCGAGTCTAACGAGTTATACGAGTCAATCGAATCAAACGACTCAATCGAGTCAGACGACTCAAACGAGTCAAACGAGTCAAACGACTCAAACGAGAGAAACGAGCCAAACGAGTCAAACGAGTCAAACGAGTCAAAGGAGGCAAACGAGTCAAACGAGCCAATCGAGCCAAACGAGTCAAACGTGTCAAACGAGTCAAACGAGTCAAACGAGTCAAAGGAGTCAAACGAGTCAAACGAGTCAAACGAGTCAAACGAGTGAAACGAGTGAAACGAGTCAAGCGGGTCAAACGAGTCATACGAGACATACCAGTCAAACGAGTCAAACGAGTCAAACGAGTCAAACGAGTCAAACGACTCATACGACTCAAACGACTCAAACGACTCAAACCAGTCAATCGAGTCTAACGAGTTATACGAGTCAATCGAATCAAACGACTCAATCGAGTCAGACGACTCAAACGAGTCAAACGAGTCAAACGACTCAAACGAGAGAAACGAGCCAAACGAGTCAAACGAGTCAAACGAGTCAAAGGAGTCAAACGAGTCAAACGACTCATACGACTCAAACGATTCAAACGACTCAAACGAGTCAATCGAGTCTAACGAGTTATACGAGTCAATCGAATCAAACGACTCAATCGAGTCAGACGACTCAAACGAGTCAAACGAGTCAAACGACTCAAACGAGAGAAACGAGCCAAACGAGTCAAACGAGTCAAACGAGTCAAAGGAGGCAAACGAGTCAAACGAGTCAAAGGAGGCAAACGAGTCAAACGAGCCAATCGAGCCAAACGAGTCAAACGAGTCAAACGAGTCAAACGAGTCAAACGAGTCAAACGAGTCAAACGAGTCAAACGAGTCAAACGAGTCAAACGAGTCAAACGAGTCAAACGAGTCAAACGAGTCAAACGAGTCAAACGAGTCAAACGAGTCAAACGAGTCAAACGAGTCAAACGAGTCAAACGAGTCAAACGAGTCAAACGAGTCAAACGAGTCAAACGAGTCAAACGAGTCAAACGAGTCAAACGAGTCAAAAGCGAGTCAAAAGCGAGTCAAAAACGAGTCAAAAACGAGTCAAAAACGAGTCAAAAACGAGTCAAAAACGAGTCAAAAACGAGTCAAAAACGAGTCAAAAACGAGTCAAAAACGAGTCAAAAACGAGTCAAAAACGAGTCAAAAACGAGTCAAAAACGAGTCAAAAACGAGTCAAAAACGAGTCAAAAACGAGTCAAAAACGAGTCAAAAACGAGTCAAAAACGAGTCAAAAACGAGTCAAAAACGAGTCAAAAACGAGTCAAAAACGAGTCAAAAACGAGTCAAAAACGAGTCAAAAACGAGTCAAAAACGAGTCAAAAACGAGTCAAAAACGAGTCAAAAACGAGTCAAAAACGAGTCAAAAACGAGTCAAAAACGAGTCAAAAACGAGTCAAAAACGAGTCAAAAACGAGTCAAAAACGAGTCAAAAACGAGTCAAAAACGAGTCAAAAACGAGTCAAAAACGAGTCAAAAACGAGTCAAAAACGAGTCAAAAACGAGTCAAAAACGAGTCAAAAACGAGTCAAAAACGAGTCAAAAACGAGTCAAAAACGAGTCAAAAACGAGTCAAAAACGAGTCAAAAACGAGTCAAAAACGAGTCAAAAACGAGTCAAAAACGAGTCAAAAACGAGTCAAACGAGTCAAACGAGTCAAACGAGTCAAACGAGTCAAACGAGTCAAACGAGTCAAACGAGTCAAACGAGTCAAACGAGTCAAACGAGTCAAACGAGTCAAACGAGTCAAACGAGTCAAACGAGTCAAACGAGTCAAACGAGTCAAACGAGTCAAACGAGTCAAACGAGTAAAACGAGTCAAACGAGTCAAACGAGTCAAACGAGTCAAACGAGTCAAACGAGTCAAACGAGTCAAACGAGTCAAACGAGTCAAACGAGCCACACGAGTCAAACGAGTCAATCGAGTCAGACGACTCAAACGAGTCAAACGAGTCAAACGAGTCAAACGAGTCAAACGAGTCAAACGAGTCAAACGAGTCAAACGAGTCAAACGAGTCAAACGAGTCAAACGAGTCAAACGAGTCAAACGAGTCAAACGAGTCAAACGAGTCAAACGAGTCAAACGAGTCAAACGAGTCAAACGAGTCAAACGAGTCAAACGACTCAAACGACTCAAACGACTCAAACGACTCAAACGAGTCAAACGACTCAAACGAGTCAATCGAGTCTAACGAGTTATACGAGTCAATCGAATCAAACGACTCAATCGAGTCAGACGACTCAAACGAGTCAAACGAGTCAAACGACTCAAACGAGAGAAACGAGCCAAACGAGTCAAACGAGTCAAACGAGTCAAAGGAGGCAAACGAGTCAAACGAGCCAATCGAGCCAAACGAGTCAAACGTGTCAAACGAGTCAAACGAGTCAAACGAGTCAAAGGAGTCAAACGAGTCAAACGAGTCAAACGAGTCAAACGAGTGAAACGAGTGAAACGAGTCAAGCGGGTCAAACGAGTCATACGAGACATACCAGTCAAACGAGTCAATCGAGTCAAACGAGTCAAACGAGTCAAACGACTCATACGACTCAAACGACTCAAACGACTCAAACCAGTCAATCGAGTCTAACGAGTTATACGAGTCAATCGAATCAAACGACTCAATCGAGTCAGACGACTCAAACGAGTCAAACGAGTCAAACGACTCAAACGAGAGAAACGAGCCAAACGAGTCAAACGAGTCAAACGAGTCAAAGGAGTCAAACGAGTCAAACGACTCATACGACTCAAACGATTCAAACGACTCAAACGAGTCAATCGAGTCTAACGAGTTATACGAGTCAATCGAATCAAACGACTCAATCGAGTCAGACGACTCAAACGAGTCAAACGAGTCAAACGACTCAAACGAGAGAAACGAGCCAAACGAGTCAAACGAGTCAAACGAGTCAAACGAGTCAAAGGAGGCAAACGAGTCAAACGAGTCAAAGGAGGCAAACGAGTCAAACGAGCCAATCGAGCCAAACGAGTCAAACGTGTCAAACGAGTCAAACGAGTCAAACGAGTCAAACGAGTCAAACGAGTCAAACGAGTCAAACGAGTCAAACGAGTCAAACGAGTCAAACGAGTCAAACGAGTCAAACGAGTCAAACGAGTCAAACGAGTCAAACGAGTCAAACGAGTCAAACGAGTCAAACGAGTCAAACGAGTCAAACGAGTCAAACGAGTCAAACGAGTCAAACGAGTCAAACGAGTCAAACGAGTCAAACGAGTCAAACGAGTCAAACGAGTCAAACGAGTCAAACGAGTCAAACGAGTCAAACGAGTCAAACGAGTCAACCGAGTCAAACGAGTCAAACGAGTCAAACGAGTCAAACGAGTCAAACGAGTCAAACGAGTCAATCGAGTCAATCGACTCAAACGAGTAAAACGTCTCAAACGAGTCAAACGAGACAAACGAGTCAAACGAGTCAAACGTGTCAAACGAGTCAAACGAGTCAAACGAGTCAAACGAGTCAAACGAGTCAAACGAGTCAAACGAGTCAAACGAGTCAAACGAGTCAACCGAGTCAAACGAATCAAACGAGTCAAACGAGTCAAACGAGTCAAACGAGCCAAACGAGCCAAACGAGTCAAAGGAGTCAAACGAGTCAAACGAGTCAAACGAGTTAAAGGAGTCAAACGAGTCAAACGAGCCAAACGAGCCAAACGAGCCAAACGAGTCAAACGAGTCAAACGAGTCAAACGAGTCAAACGAGTCAAACGAGTCATACGAGTCAAACGAGTCAAACGAGTCAAACGAGTCAAACGAGTCAAACGAGTCAAACGAGTCAAACGAGTCAAACGAGTCAAACGAGTCAAACGAGTCAAACGAGTCAATCGAGTCAATCGACTCAAACGAGTCAAACGAGCCAAACGAGCCAAACGAGTCAAAGGAGTCAAACGAGTCAATCGACTCAAACGAGTCAAACGAGTCAAACGAGTCAAACGAGTCAAACGAGTCAAACGACTCAAACGACTCAAACGACTCAAACGAGTCAATCGAGTCTAACGAGTTATACGAGTCAATCGAATCAAACGACTCAATCGAGTCAGACGACTCAAACGAGTCAAACGAGTCAAACGACTCAAACGAGAGAAACGAGCCAAACGAGTCAAACGAGTCAAACGAGTCAAACGAGTCAAAGGAGGCAAACGAGTCAAACGAGTCAAAGGAGGCAAACGAGTCAAACGAGCCAATCGAGCCAAACGAGTCAAACGTGTCAAACGAGTCAAACGAGTCAAACGAGTCAAACGAGTCAAACGAGTCAAACGAGTCAAACGAGTCAAACGAGTCAAACGAGTCAAACGAGTCAAACGAGTCAAACGACTCAAACGAGAGAAACGAGCCAAACGAGTCAAACGAGTCAAACGAGTCAAAGGAGGCAAACGAGTCAAACGAGCCAATCGAGCCAAACGAGTCAAACGTGTCAAACGAGTCAAACGAGTCAAACGAGTCAAAGGAGTCAAACGAGTCAAACGAGTCAAACGAGTCAAACGAGTGAAACGAGTGAAACGAGTCAAGCGGGTCAAACGAGTCATACGAGACATACCAGTCAAACGAGTCAATCGAGTCAAACGAGTCAAACGAGTCAAACGACTCATACGACTCAAACGACTCAAACGACTCAAACCAGTCAATCGAGTCTAACGAGTTATACGAGTCAATCGAATCAAACGACTCAATCGAGTCAGACGACTCAAACGAGTCAAACGAGTCAAACGACTCAAACGAGAGAAACGAGCCAAACGAGTCAAACGAGTCAAACGAGTCAAAGGAGTCAAACGAGTCAAACGACTCATACGACTCAAACGATTCAAACGACTCAAACGAGTCAATCGAGTCTAACGAGTTATACGAGTCAATCGAATCAAACGACTCAATCGAGTCAGACGACTCAAACGAGTCAAACGAGTCAAACGACTCAAACGAGAGAAACGAGCCAAACGAGTCAAACGAGTCAAACGAGTCAAACGAGTCAAAGGAGGCAAACGAGTCAAACGAGTCAAAGGAGGCAAACGAGTCAAACGAGCCAATCGAGCCAAACGAGTCAAACGTGTCAAACGAGTCAAACGAGTCAAACGAGTCAAACGAGTCAAACGAGTCAAACGAGTCAAACGAGTCAAACGAGTCAAACGAGTCAAACGAGTCAAACGAGTCAACCGAGTCAAACGAGTCAAACGAGTCAAACGAGTCAAACGAGTCAAACGAGTCAAACGAGTCAAACGAGTCAATCGAGTCAATCGACTCAAACGAGTAAAACGTCTCAAACGAGTCAAACGAGACAAACGAGTCAAACGAGTCAAACGTGTCAAACGAGTCAAACGAGTCAAACGAGTCAAACGAGTCGAACGAGTCGAACGAGTCGAACGAGTCGAACGAGTCGAACGAGTCGAACGAGTCGAACGAGTCGAACGAGTCGAACGAGTCGAACGAGTCGAACGAGTCGAACGAGTCGAACGAGTCGAACGAGTCGAACGAGTCGAACGAGTCGAACGAGTCGAACGAGTCGAACGAGTCGAACGAGTCGAACGAGTCGAACGAGTCGAACGAGTCGAACGAGTCGAACGAGTCGAACGAGTCGAACGAGTCGAACGAGTCGAACGAGTCGAACGAGTCGAACGAGTCGAACGAGTCGAACGAGTCGAACGAGTCGAACGAGTCGAACGAGTCGAACGAGTCGAACGAGTCGAACGAGTCGAACGAGTCGAACGAGTCGAACGAGTCGAACGAGTCGAACGAGTCGAACGAGTCGAACGAGTCGAACGAGTCGAACGAGTCGAACGAGTCGAACGAGTCGAACGAGTCGAACGAGTCGAACGAGTCGAACGAGTCGAACGAGTCGAACGAGTCGAACGAGTCGAACGAGTCGAACGAGTCGAACGAGTCGAACGAGTCGAACGAGTCGAACGAGTCGAACGAGTCGAACGAGTCGAACGAGTCGAACGAGTCGAACGAGTCGAACGAGTCGAACGAGTCGAACGAGTCGAACGAGTCGAACGAGTCGAACGAGTCGAACGAGTCGAACGAGTCGAACGAGTCGAACGAGTCGAACGAGTCGAACGAGTCGAACGAGTCGAACGAGTCGAACGAGTCGAACGAGTCGAACGAGTCGAACGAGTCGAACGAGTCGAACGAGTCGAACGAGTCGAACGAGTCGAACGAGTCGAACGAGTCGAACGAGTCGAACGAGTCGAACGAGTCGAACGAGTCGAACGAGTCGAACGAGTCGAACGAGTCGAACGAGTCGAACGAGTCGAACGAGTCGAACGAGTCGAACGAGTCGAACGAGTCGAACGAGTCGAACGAGTCGAACGAGTCGAACGAGTCGAACGAGTCGAACGAGTCGAACGAGTCGAACGAGTCGAACGAGTCGAACGAGTCGAACGAGTCGAACGAGTCGAACGAGTCGAACGAGTCGAACGAGTCGAACGAGTCGAACGAGTCGAACGAGTCGAACGAGTCGAACGAGTCGAACGAGTCGAACGAGTCGAACGAGTCGAACGAGTCGAACGAGTCGAACGAGTCGAACGAGTCGAACGAGTCGAACGAGTCGAACGAGTCGAACGAGTCGAACGAGTCGAACGAGTCGAACGAGTCGAACGAGTCGAACGAGTCGAACGAGTCGAACGAGTCGAACGAGTCGAACGAGTCGAACGAGTCGAACGAGTCGAACGAGTCGAACGAGTCGAACGAGTCGAACGAGTCGAACGAGTCGAACGAGTCGAACGAGTCGAACGAGTCGAACGAGTCGAACGAGTCGAACGAGTCGAACGAGTCGAACGAGTCGAACGAGTCGAACGAGTCGAACGAGTCGAACGAGTCGAACGAGTCGAACGAGTCGAACGAGTCGAACGAGTCGAACGAGTCGAACGAGTCGAACGAGTCGAACGAGTCGAACGAGTCGAACGAGTCGAACGAGTCGAACGAGTCGAACGAGTCGAACGAGTCGAACGAGTCGAACGAGTCGAACGAGTCGAACGAGTCGAACGAGTCGAACGAGTCGAACGAGTCGAACGAGTCGAACGAGTCGAACGAGTCGAACGAGTCGAACGAGTCGAACGAGTCGAACGAGTCGAACGAGTCGAACGAGTCGAACGAGTCGAACGAGTCGAACGAGTCGAACGAGTCGAACGAGTCGAACGAGTCGAACGAGTCGAACGAGTCGAACGAGTCGAACGAGTCGAACGAGTCGAACGAGTCGAACGAGTCGAACGAGTCGAACGAGTCGAACGAGTCGAACGAGTCGAACGAGTCGAACGAGTCGAACGAGTCGAACGAGTCGAACGAGTCGAACGAGTCGAACGAGTCGAACGAGTCGAACGAGTCGAACGAGTCGAACGAGTCGAACGAGTCGAACGAGTCGAACGAGTCGAACGAGTCGAACGAGTCGAACGAGTCGAACGAGTCGAACGAGTCGAACGAGTCGAACGAGTCGAACGAGTCGAACGAGTCGAACGAGTCGAACGAGTCGAACGAGTCGAACGAGTCGAACGAGTCGAACGAGTCGAACGAGTCGAACGAGTCGAACGAGTCGAACGAGTCGAACGAGTCGAACGAGTCGAACGAGTCGAACGAGTCGAACGAGTCGAACGAGTCGAACGAGTCGAACGGGCCAAACGAGTCAAACGAGTCTGTAAAATAATTTGAGAGAGTTTTGCCGGTGTCGTGAGAGAGGTTATGTTCAACTGAAATTCTGAATGTTATGTGTATGGTTGCACCACAATTGTCTTAATTGACAATTAATGGTCTTGAGTTGAGCAATGCTTCAATTTGTGTGAGAAGTGTGCTGAATTCCTCATATGTGAGTACTGTCTCACTGACGGTTCGCCGAAGAGGATGTTTTGTGGACTTCACAACAGCTTCCCATTTGCCCCCCATGTGGGGTGCTGATGGTGGATTAAAACACCTCTCAGTGTTGTCGTTGACAAGCAGCTGATTGAACTGATGATGTTCCTGTGAACCCTGAGTGAACATTTTTTTGAGAACGGCGTCCGCTCCGACGAAGTTGGTTCCACAGTCGGAGTAAAGCCGGTGTGGAATCCCTCTCCGTGAGATGAAACGCCTGTACGTTGCTATGAATCCTTCTGTGGAATAGTCTGTCACCAGCTCCAAGTGAACAGCTTATGTAGTGAGGCAAACGAACACGCAGATCCAGCCCTTGTGAGTCTTGGCGCCTCGCCCTTTCCACGTCTTGAGAGTGATTGGACCAGCATAGTCGAGTCCAGTGTGAGTAAATGGTTGTGAGGGTGTGACTCGTGAAAGAGGTAGTTGGCCCATCAGCTGATGGGCATGGATCCCCCTTTGCCGAGCACACACAACACAACGTAGTACATGAGACTTCACTGGAGCTCGTCCTCCGATGATCCAATAATTTTGTCTGATGTGAGCGAGCGTGAGCTGAGTTCCACCATGAAGAGTGGCTTTATGAGCAAGATCTATAATCAGATGAGACAGACGTGAGTGGCGAGGTAATATTGTTGGGTGCTTACTTCCATAACTCATGTAAGCGTTGGTGAGTCGGCCTCCAACCCGAATAACTCCCTTCTCGTCGATGAATGCAGTGAGTCGATTGAAGGCATGAGATGATGGCAGTTTAGAGCTGGAGCTGAGCATTCTCAATTCATGATTGAAATAGAGGGCTTGCGTGGCCGTGATCCAAAAGATCCTGGCCCTCTCGAGGTCCTCTGGAGATAGAGCAATGATTGGCAATGAGATTGTCGATCCCTTCAGTTTGGAGAGAATTCTGAAACAAACTGATGTAATGCGAATGAGCTTGTTAAGAGAGGAGTATTTGTAGATGAGGTCCCAGTGGTATTTGATTTCTTTAACGTTGAGCAGAGTGGCGATGCCAGGACGAGCCTCTAGTGCACTCGAGTCGTCCTTCAATGATGATTGTGATGGCCATGAGTCACTGGGTTGAGAAAGCCATGGTGGTGCCGTCCACCATAGCTGGTGATGTTCAAGCTGAGATGTTGTTAAGCCTCTTGGGGCGCAGTCCGCTGGATTAGATGTTCCTGGAACGTGTCTCCATTGAGCTTTTGGGGTGAGTTCTTGAATTTGAGCAACACGATTCCTGACGTAGTCCTTCCAACGTGATGCGTGAGATTTGACCCATATGAGTGTCACTTGAGAATCCGTCCACAGATTGGTAGCAGCAATATTGAGCTAAAGAGTAGCTTGAACATACTTTGTGAGCTTTGCAAGCATTAATGCTGCAGTAAGCTCGAGCCTTGGGATGGTGAGCTTCTTGAGTGGTGCTACCTTTGTCTTGGAGCACGCTAGTGTCGACACTTTGAGATTTGTGGACGGTGATGTTACGGTAATGTAAATTACCGCTGCCATGGCGAGTTGAGAGGCATCAGAGAATCCATGTAATTCCACTGTTGAGTCGGAAAAGGTGTTGAACCACCTTTGAATCGAAAGCCTGGCCAGGCCTGTGAGATCTTCTCTGATGTCGAGCCAATGAGCTGTGACTTGGGATGGCAGTGGATCATCCCAACTAAGTTTGTGTAGCCATAACTCTTGCAACAATGTTTTTGCCCGAATTATGACTGGTGATAAAAAGCCTAGTGGATCAAATAGTTGAGCTACTTCTGAGAGGATGAGGCGTTTAGAGAGCTTTGAGTTCGAGCTTGATTTTGTTGAAAATGAAAAGTTGTCGTTGAGAACATTCCAATGTAATCCGAGAATTTTGGTCTTGCAGTCGTCAAGTGATACTATAGAGCCATGGGCTCTTGAGACGTGAGAGATTGATTCAAGCAATGGGGGGTGCGTAGAATGCCACTTGGCAAGTGGAAAACCTCCCTCGTTGCACAGGTCTTTTAATTGTTGAGCTATTGCAATGAGTGTCTCACCTGTGTCGGCGCCGCCAAAGATGTCGTCAACATATCTGGCGTGAGTGATTGATGGGACTGCCAACGGGAACCGATGGCCTTCGTCTTCCACCAATTGAAGTAGTGAGCGTACCGCCAGGAATGGAGCAGCCTTCGTCCCATATGTTACTGTGGTGAGCTTGTAGGGCACCTCTCTGCCTTCTTCATGAATCCACAGCACTCTTTGCAGATCCTGATCATCTACATACACCTTGACTGGTCGATACATCTTAGTGACATCCGTGACGAAGATGTATTTGTGTTGACGAATCCAAAGCAGAACGTCAGTGATGTTGAGGAGTAGATTAGCACCAGTATGCATGAGGTCGTTGACCGAGTGCCCCGACGTTGTCGGGCTTGAGCCATTGAACACGACTCTCAATTTTGTGGTTTGACTATCGGCCTTGAATACTCCATGATGAGGAAGATAAAAGATTGAGTGAGTATTAGGTGAAATGAATGGTGCCCTCACCATGTGATGAAGCTCCTCATATTCCCGCATGATGCCTTGATAGAGATCGCGATATTCACAGTCTCGGTTGAGCTTGTTGAGTGTACGCTTCAAGCACGCATGAGCTGTTTGGTATGAGTTGCCCAGCAGTTGAGGAGATGATTTGAGCGGGATGCGTACGATGTTCCGTCCTGTTGGGTCACGGGTGTGGGTCGCTCGAAAGTGATCCTCACACTCCTTTTCAACATGGGTGAGTTGATCAGGTGATTCCATGGGAAGTTCTTCTTGGACCCAAAACTTCGACAATAGATCTTGTATTGCCTTATCACTGTGGTGCACAACGGCAGAATGATGTGAAGTGGAGAATTGAGCAGAGTTCACAGTGACTGGTCCCAGAATGAGCCACCCAAACATTGATAACTGGGCAATTGGCATTGAGGGGTCTCCTTTACGGAGGTTGGGTTTGACGATTTGTCCATACGTATCAGCGCCGATCACAATGTCGATGGGCCTTGATGTGAGAAAATCTGGATCAGCCAAGTTGATGCCGTCGAGATGTGGCCAGTCTTGACGAGGCGCTTCAACTGATGGCAAATTTGACGTCAACGCCCTGAGTATGTGAGCTTGGATGTTTACCATTGAGTTGTTGTAATTTGAACGCAATGTGATCAACACGACTCCCCGAGTCTGAGTTGATTCGCTTCCTCCAATGCCACTGATTGAAATGGATGAGTGAATGCGTTGAATCCTGAGTTGAGTAACGATATCCTCCTTAATGAAGGTGAGCTCGGAACCTGAATCGATGAGCATTCGAACAGGTGCTGAGAACACAGGTGAGATGAGCTGTGCGTTGGCTGTTGCCAACAGCGTGGTTGAGAATGATGAGAAGTGAGCCTTGGTTGAGTGTGAGAAGAATTATCGACCTGTTGAGCGTGAGCGAAAGTGAGTGGTTGAGAATGAGGAGGTGACGACTGCACCGACGTCTCAATGATGATGAGTCTCCTCTGTGTCTTTCACTTCGGTATGAGGTGTCCTTTGAGACGATGAGGTTGTGGGAGTGTTGAGAGATTCTTGATGAGGTGGTTTTTTCTCCACGTGCAACATCGTGTGGTGCTTGGCGCCGCACGTCTTGCACCGATGAGCAGACTTGCAATCATCTGTCTGGTGTCTCCCACAACAGTTGCGACACAGTGAGTATTGAGTGACGAACCTTCGTCGACGCTCAACTGATTTTTCTCTAAATTCGGGACACATCACCACAAAGTGGTCTCCATAGCAACAGTCGCAAGGGTAAGTCGCATTCTTGAGAATACTCTTGGGTTGCGTTGAGACGTGAGCTGCTCCCTTCCGTTGAGTCTGATGGCTTGAGTGAGGGGTAGAAACCGTTGGCTTCTTGGACTGTTTTGTTTGAGCCGCTGCCTCAAGCCTTTCAAGTGCCACCGCCTTCGCTTCGACAAAGCTCACCAAGTCTTCGAAGCGAGGGTACTCGGTGGCCTTTCCCACTGACGTCTCCGATGCCTCCCTGGTGTTTTTATCGAGGCAGGCGGTGGCTCGATGAACCAGCAGACTGTTAAAAATGTCCTGCGCTGCATTCAATGCTTCTAGAGAAGTCTTCACCTTGGTGACAATGGCCATCAGGTCATTGAGGCATTGTGAGTTTTGTGATGAGATTGGCGGAAGGGTGAGTAGTTTATCAAGCTGCTCCTCGATGAGGACTCGCTTGTTTGAGAACCGCCTCGTGAGATAATCCCAGCAGGCCTGGAATGAGTCGCCTCTGAGCGGATAGTTACTCACGTAACGCTCCGGCTCACCACTGAGACTTGATCTTAAGTAGTGTAGCCTGTCGATCTCCATGAGCTGCTGATCCTTTATTATGAGTGATGTAAAGAGCTCGCTGTAATGCGGCCACTCCACATAGCTGGCTGAGAATGTTGGCAGCGCTATGACCGGCAGCTTCGAGGCGCGAGACTGAGATGAGGTTGCTGGCTCGATGACCTGTTGAGCTGGTTTTGGGAACGACTCCCTGAGTCGACTGAGCGAGCGTTTGATGGTGAGTACCAGCTTCGACTCCTGCACCATGAGTTTGGAGGCGAAGTAATCATGATCCAGACACTTCACCGGCCACGTCATCTCAAAATGCTCATGTTCTGCTACGAAAGCTTTATGAACTTCCTCCACTTGTTCCAGGAGGAGTTGTACCTCGTCGAGGGATGTTAAATGAGCCTGTTGAGGCAAGTCAGACTGAATGTCCTGTAGAGTCTCAAATCTACAAACCTGCGATCGTGCGTTGAGAATGAGCTCTGCAGGCACAGTTGATGGTGATGATGATCGTGTCGACTTGTGCGGTGCAGGAGCGTCCGTTGGAATAGTGAGTGTAGTTGTTGGGCTCGGCGAGCCTGGTCTCGACGTCGACCCTGATTTTGAGGTTGACTCATCGCCAGCCATGGTGAGCGTTGAGCGGTGAGCACTGCACGCACTACACTATCCGGCTCGAAGGACCACAATGTAAAATAATTTGAGAGAGATTTGCCGGTGTCGTGAGAGAGGTTATGTTCAACTGAAAGTCTGAATGTTATGTGTATGGTTGCACCACAATTGTCTTAATTTTATTCACGTCACAGAAATGGATACAGGTTATGAGAAAGTGTGCAGTGCATGCACATGAGCAAAAGATGAGAATTAATGTCTTGAGAAACTGGCCGCGTTGGCCACGTGGTGGTTCACACGCGCGACCTACCACAATCGATCTTTTGATCACGAGAGTGAGAAATTTGATTGGAGAAAATGAGCAGTGATGAGAGAATGATTTGAGTTAATAATTTTAACGTCTGAGAAGATAATTCACCCGTTAACAATATCCGTTGCAAAAACCACGAGACTGACTGTTACACGTTGTGAATACGAATACACGATCAAGATGGATGATCGCGTCATCCCGCAGCTTGACTGACGTGGAGACGCGTGATTGGTTGTTGAGCTACGCGACATGATAGTGATCAGAATATCGATTGTGGATCCGCCATGAGCGCTGCGCCCGGGAGGTGCTGCTGAGATCATGAGAGTGGTGGAGTGAGGTACTAGTTGAATTTCCAACAGAGTCAAACGAGTCAAATGGGTCAAACGGGTCGAACAGGACAATCGAGTCAAACGAGTCAAACGAGTCAAACGAGTCAAACGAGTGAAACGAGTCAAACGAGTGAAACGAGTCAAACGAGTCAAACGAGTCAAACGAGTCAAACGAGTCAAACGAGTCAAACGAGTCAAACGAGTCAAACGAGTCAAACGAGTCAAACGAGTCAAACGAGTCAAACGAGTCAAACGAGTCAAACGAGTCAAACGAGTCAAACGAGTCAAACGAGTCAAACGAGTCAAACGAGTCAAACGAGTCAAACGAGTCAGACGAGTCAAACGAGTCAAACGAGTCAAACGAGTCAAACGAGTCAAACGAGTCAAACGAGTCAAACGAGTCATAGGAGTCAAACGAGTCAAACGAGTCAAACGAGGCAAACGAGTCAAACGGGTCGAACAGGACAATCGAGTCAAGCGAGTTAAACGAGTCAAACGAGTCACACGAGGCAAACGTGTCCAACGGGTCAAACGGGTCGAACAGGACAATCGAGTCAAACGAGTCAAACGCGTCAAACGAGTCAATCGAGTCAAACGGGTCAAACGAGTGAAACGAGTCAAACGAGTGAAACGAGTGAAACGAGTGAAACGAGTCAATCGAGTCAAACGGGTCGAACAGGACAATCGAGTCAAGCGAGTTAAACGAGTCAAACGAGTCACAAGAGGCAAACGTGTCAAACGGGTCGAACAGGACAATCGAGTGAAACGAGTGAAACGAGTCGAACGAGTGAAACGAGTCGAACGAGTCAAACGAGTCGAACGAGTCAAACGAGTCGAACGAGTCAAACGAGTCAAACGAGTCGAACGAGTCAAACGAGTCGAACGGGTCGAACGGGTCGAACGGGTCGAACGAGTCGAACGAGTCGAACGAGTCGAACGAGTCCAACGAGTCGAACGAGTCGAACGAGTCGAACGGGTCAAACGGGTCGAACGAGTCGAACGAGTCGAACGAGTCGAACGAGTCGAACGAGTCGAACGAGTCGAACGAGTCGAACGAGTCGAACGAGTCGAACGAGTCGAACGAGTCGAACGGGTCGAACGGGTCGAACGGGTCGAACGGGTCGAACGGGTCGAACGGGTCGAACGGGTCGAACGGGTCGAACGGGTCGAACGGGTCGAACGGGTCGAACGGGTCGAACGGGTCGAACGGGTCGAACGGGTCGAACGGGTCGAACGGGTCGAACGGGTCGAACGGGTCGAACGGGTCGAACGGGTCGAACGGGTCGAACGGGTCGAACGGGTCGAACGGGTCGAACGGGTCGAACGGGTCGAACGGGTCGAACGGGTCGAACGGGTCGAACGGGTCGAACGGGTCGAACGGGTCGAACGGGTCGAACGGGTCGAACGGGTCGAACGGGTCGAACGGGTCGAACGGGTCGAACGGGTCGAACGGGTCGAACGGGTCGAACGGGTCGAACGGGTCGAACGGGTCGAACGGGTCGAACGGGTCGAACGGGTCGAACGGGTCGAACGGGTCGAACGGGTCGAACGGGTCGAACGGGTCGAACGGGTCGAACGGGTCGAACGGGTCGAACGGGTCGAACGGGTCGAACGGGTCGAACGGGTCGAACGGGTCGAACGGGTCGAACGGGTCGAACGGGTCGAACGGGTCGAACGGGTCGAACGGGTCGAACGGGTCGAACGGGTCGAACGGGTCGAACGGGTCGAACGGGTCGAACGGGTCGAACGGGTCGAACGGGTCGAACGGGTCGAACGGGTCGAACGGGTCGAACGGGTCGAACGGGTCGAACGGGTCGAACGGGTCGAACGGGTCGAACGGGTCGAACGGGTCGAACGGGTCGAACGGGTCGAACGGGTCGAACGGGTCGAACGGGTCGAACGGGTCGAACGAGTCGAACGAGTCGAACGAGTCGAACGAGTCGAACGAGTCGAACGAGTCGAACGAGTCGAACGAGTCGAACGAGTCGAACGAGACGAACGAGACGAACGAGTCAAACGAGTCAAACGAGTCACACGGGTCAAACGAGTCGTACGAGACAAACGAGTCAACCGAGTCAACCGAGTCAAACGTGTCAAACGGCACAAACCAGTCGTACGAGTCAAACGAGTCAAACGAGTCAAATGAGTCAGTAGTATGTCTAGGCGGGTTCTAACCCAGGTCCTCTGAGGGGAGCGCGGGGGCGGGGGGAAGTGAGGGCGCGCGGGGAGCGCGGCGGAGGGAAACATTGGCGCGGGGCCTGCGGGGAGAGGAAGACCGGTTGCGCGCGCACATGCCGTGGAGTGGGGGAAGCCGCGATGATGGAGGGGATGATGGAGCGTATAAAAAGCATATAAAAAGCGTATAAAAAGCATATAAATATATATTAATAAAATTAAAAGCTATTTGGGCGGGGGCGACGGTGGTGACGGTGGTGATGGTGGCGGTGAGGGCGACGATGGTGGTGTGAGCGACAGCGCCTAGAACATACAAACATCGATATAATAATGACACATCAAACGTATTAAACATGAAACATGCAAAACAATGTAGTGTACTATATACCTGTAGTGTACTACATACCTGTAGTGGCGGCGATGGTGGTGAAGGGGGCCCCGGGGGCGTCATCACCCACCCTGGATGTGGCGTCGCAGGGCCCCCAATTGCCTATATGGCACCCATGGATGCCGCAGTCGCGACGACATTGTGGAACCAATCAACCACCCCCGAATGTCGCCGCATCTGCGGCTCCATGGGACGCATCCTGCGCCGCCACCAGGGCCTGCGCGAACATCACCAGCTGCGCCTGTAGCTGTTCATGGTTCTAGAACACATACACGAACATCAATATAATATTGACACATTAACAAACACATGCATGCACGCGCGCGCGCGCGCGCGCACACACACACACACACACACACACACACACACACTGCAAAGTATTACATACCACTCGTGGCGGTGGCGGTGACGGATTCCGTGCCGATGAATACGGTGGTGGCGGTGGCGACGATGGCGGCGGCGGCGGTGAAGGCGGCGATGATGACGACGATGACGATGATGAGGGAGATAATAGGATTGGTAATTCCAAAAAACATAGAATCCCGCGATATAATATCGATTTCAATGACTAAACACGATAAATGTAATAAAGTATTGTTATATACATACCTCTGGGACCTCCCTGCACGGCTCTTCATCCCACTCCGGGGCTATGCGCGTTAATCCCATGTTAACTTGTCACAATATTGACCGTAACAGAAACTTTAAAAATTATGACAGGTCACTGCCACAATTGAAGAGCAACTGGTCTCGTAGCATCTCCCTGCCTAAAGTTGCAAAGCTTTGCAAAGTAGGATACCTTTGTTCTTCACCTGCATTTTAGCTGACAATCATTTCCTCCCATACATCTTCTTCGAATTATACACTGCCCATCCTCAATGCATTTATTATCTTCATCACACTTATCATTTGCTTGAACCAAACCCAATAGAATTCGGAAACGTTGAATCTTAGAATTAGGTGGTGAGGAGAGAAGGAAGATGGGTAAATAAAATTGACAAATAATATACGTTCAAGAAATTTTATTTAAAATTAAAAGAATATAATTTATCATTTTTTTCTACGAGCATGAGCTAGAATATCACTGATTGCACATGCTAACAGTTCGCAATCTACAAGATAATCCTCACAGTAATGTTCACTATCACGTATGATTTTAGCAGCACGATACGTATCTAATGTTTCACAAGCAACATCGCTCTGCTGTAGCACGTTAACAAAAATTTCAAATTTTACTTTCGCATCTTCCGCAGTTTGATACATCCGTGGATACATGTAGTCTATACATGGCTGAAGATTAAATAAAAATGTTACTGTGTCCAGTGTGAAATACAGTGTATTATCACAATGCGTCATTTTTACAATCGGTGAATCAAAGATCCTAAAAAATTCCACCATTAAATTATCAATCCGCATTGAGTCTGGTTCAGGTAATCGTGCACATTCTTCGATGGTTTCACGACTGTCGAATAGCACACCCCATGTATGCCATGGTAATATGAGATGATTTCCATGATTATCGCCGAGAAGAACTTCTACATCAACCGTAGGCCCTACATCGATTCCAATTTCCAAATATTTGCTACCCATGGTTGTTAATGCGTATCTTCTGACCATGATACGCGATCCTCCGCGCGGACTAAGAGAACAATCAAAGCTATGAAATTGTCCGCTCGTATTAGGAATAAACATAAAAAAAAATTTTGAGAAGATGTGAAAATTAAGCCTTACCAATAAACTCTATTCTCCCCACACTGAGCCACGCCATCATCTCGCACGATCGGAACGTAATAATTCATACGTCCAACGTTTGCTTTAGCACTGGTACTGCACATTTTTTCAGAGCACTATTTGTTCCGCCGAAAGTCACTGAGGCTACTGAGCGATTGATTGAATAGCATTCCAGAGATTGGCTTAAATAGAGGTGCAATTGCTTCCCCCACCACCACATTTTATTCCAAAGCTATCAATTTTCCATAATGTTTCTTCAATCTTAACGTCGCAGCATGTAACTTGAGCCCCATCCTCAAGGATAAAAGTCTCGACACGTGTCGAATGTAATACGATACTTTGGGAACGTCGAATCTTCGATTTATGCAGAATCAGCAAAAACCATGTCGTATGATGTTGCGCGCCAATTCGTCATACGCGTGAATCACAGAAACAATTATGCTGTATCGATAGAATCTAAACTGTATAGAACCATGTCGGAACGGATCACCGTTTTTTTGCATGCAATGCATCCGAGGGAGAAGGTATACCGAAAGAGTTAGACAGAGATACCAAATCGTGGTATCAGTCATAAAAGCGTGATCTAAACCATACGAAGCCTCATATCGTTGCAACGTGTTGCGAGGAAAAGATATTACATTCCATTTACTATTATGGATAAATTCGCGAAAGTAGAACGCCAATTATTGGATCAATCTGCACGATTGATTTCACCGGAGGAGTACCTAGCGTGGGAAGAACGGTGCAACGAGTGTATTGAATCGTTGGAAGGACACAGCCGCGTAAAACGTCCTCGATTATCGATTGGTGTTCGGCAATCGCTGGTTGCCCGAATCGCGCAGCTCGAAGGACTGAAATATTCGCTGCGCGGTCGTTTCGTGCGTGAAGGTGCCGGACATTCGAGCACAGGACTTTTATGGCGCGAAATAGACACTGCGTTCGATACCCGCGTGTTAACTGGTGCCGTGCTAAATTCGAACTATATCGAGCCGCGGAACTTCCTACAAGATGCGGGGACCATTGTGTTGGAGCATGTGCGGGGTGCTTTGAGGAAACATCGAAACCTCAAAGTGAACACTGTGTTCAACGGTGAATTTGTGGCAGGTGACAAGCATGCTTGTAAAAGCATCAACACCCGAAACTGTGAACTCTTCCGCACATCCGATCTGCAGGAGTGGTACCAGCGATGCATCATCGAACCCACCCTGGCATCGCTGGAAGAGTTCCAGGAACGCGACAGCGGATGGGCATTGATGAGGATTCTCAACCTAACCGTCAATGCCAACAAGTACAATCCGCTGCGCGCGGGATGCCACATCAAGTTGACGCAGAAATTGTCGCTAAAGAAGGCGACAATCAGTGTTCAATCTCCAAACAATGCATGTTTCGCGTGGGCAGTGGTCGCCGCTCTCCATCCTGCGGAAAGACATACTGATCGCCCAAGTTCATACCCCGACTATACTTCCATATTAAATCTCCAGGGCATTGATTTTCCAATGTCCCTGGAGCAAATTGGGAAGTTTGAGGGGTTGAACGACATCTCCGTCAACGTCTACAGCTTCGAGGCGGAGAAAGGGTCGACAGTCTTTCCGCTGCGCCTCACCAGCCGCAAGAGGGATCAACATGTCAACATGCTCTACACGCCGAATCATGAACACGGCGATGTAGGGCACTTTGTACTAATCAAGGACTTGTCCCGGCTGGTGAGCGCACAGCTGAGCAGGAAGAAGGCAAAGAAATTCATCTGTGATCGGTACGTATATAAACTTGCGAAATGTTGAAATGTCTCGCGAAACATATTAAATAAAATTTTTTTTGGTTTTACAGATGCATGCACTATTTCGGATCTGTCGAGAAGTTGGAGGCCCATGCCGTGGATTGCGGGAGGATGAACGACTGCGCCATCCTGCTGCCCAGCGATGGCGACAATCTCCTCAACTTCAACAACCACGGTAGGAAGGAGCGGCTCCCCTTCGTGGTTTACGCAGATCTGGAGTGTATCGTCGCAAAAACAGAGGACAACCGAATGGGTGATAATAAATTACACATGTACCAGCACCATAAAGTGCACAGCATTGCATATTATATGCATTGTTCGTATGATACATCGCTATCGATGTATCGATGTCGCCGCGACGCGGATTGTGTTTCTTGGTTCGTAGACGAACTTAAAAATTTTGCAAATTTTGCCAAACCCATCCTCACAAGTAATGTTCCCATGCTTGATTTAACTGCCGAACAGTGGGCGACATTTCACAATGCGACACATTGTCATATTTGCGAAGAACCATTCGAAGCTGCCGATATACGAGTTCGCGATCACTGTCATCTATCAGGACGGTTTAGAGGTCCAGCACATTCGGAGTGCAATTTAAATTATAAAAATTCATTTTACATCCCCATAGTTTTCCATAATTTATCCGGCTATGATTCCCATTTTATTATTGAGGAATTAGCTACCGCTTTCGAAGGCAGTGTTGATGTATTGCCTATAACCAAAGAAAAATATATTTCTTTCACCAAAAATGTTGAAGATACGACTGAATCAGACTCGCGAAATTATATTAAATTACGTTTCATCGATTCGTACAAATTTCTCAATACTAGTCTCGACAAATTAGCATCTTTTCTTAGCGTAGATCAATTAAAAATTTTAAAATCCACATTTGAAACATTATCCACCGAGGACTTCAATTTATTGACGCGAAAGGGTGTCTTTCCATATGAATACCTCGATTGCGTGAACAAGTTGCAGGATCAATGCTTACCACCGCGCGAGTCATTCTACAGTTCCTTAACGGATGAGACTGTATCCGAGACCGATTACGCACATGCCGAGACAGTCTGGCAGCGTTTCGGGATTAACACCTTGGGCGAATACAGCGACTAGTATTTGAAAACAGATGTCTTGTTATTGGCAGATATTTTTGAAAATTTTCGCAAAAGTTGTATCAAGAGTTATGGATTAGATTCAGCACATTATTATACTTTACCTGGTTTCACGTGGGATGCCATGCTAAAACACACCAAAATTACATTCGAATTGTTCACAGACATCGATATGGTTATGTTTATTGAACGCGGTATACGTGGAGGTTTAAGTCAATGTTCCGGAAGATATGCTGAGGCCAATAACAAGTACATGTCATCTTACGACGCATCGAAAGAGTCATCGTACTTGATGTACTTTGACGTAAACAATTTGTATGGATGGGCAATGTGTCAGCCCCTTCCATACGCTGATTTTCAATGGGTCGAAGATGTAGCAAATTTTGATGTGTCTAAAATCGATGTCGATTCGCCCACGGGATACATTCTCGAGGTAGATATAGAATATCCGCAACGTCTGCACGACGCTCATACCGATCTACCGTTCTGCCCGACGCGAGCCAAACCACCTGGCAGCAGACAGGACAAGTTACTCGCGACGGTATATGATAAGCAGCGTTACGTCATCCATTATCGCAACCTGCAACAGCGCACGCGTCACGGTCTTCATATTACAAAGATACACCGCGTGCTTCAATTCGCTCAATCCCCCTGGCTCCGCGATTACATCGAACTCAACACACGGTTTAGAACAAGCGCGACAAACGATTTTGAAAAAAATTTGTACAAATTGATGAACAACGCGGTATTTGGTAAAACTATGGAAAATGTACGAAATCACGTGGATGTAAAACTTTTGACACATTGGGAAGGGCGATATGGCGCGGAGGCAATGATCGCGAAACCGAATTTCCACAGCAGAAGTGTTTTTTCGGAAAATTTCATATCTGTTGAATTGCGAAAACTCGAGGTGAAATTCAACAAACCGATATACGTGGGTATGTGCATCCAGGACATATCAAAAATTTGTTTGTACGAATTTCATCACGAGTACATGTCTCCACTGCACGGTCAAAATTGTAAAATTCTATACACCGACACAGACAGCCTAATTTATCACATTAAATGCGACGATATCTACGAAACCATGAAACGCAATATTGATAGATTCGACACATCCGATTATCCTACTGATAATGCATATAGTATGCCGCATGTAAATAAGAAGGTTCCGGGGCTGATGAAGGACGAAAATAACGGTGCGATAATGACCGAATTCGTAGGTCTTAGAGCGAAAATGTATGCACTCCGCGTAGATGGTAAAAAAGATACGAAAAAGGCGAAAGGCGTCAAGACCAACGTCATAGCCCGAACGATAACTTTCGACGACTACGCGCAGTGTTTGCATAGGGAGATCGAAATGGTTCGCAGACAATCATGCATAAGGTCTAAATTGCATAAAGTGTACACCATTTCGGAATCCAAAATCGCTCTAAGTTCGTACGATGATAAGCGGCAGATCGTACCCGATTCGACCGACACTCTGCCCTGGGGTCATTATAAAATACCCTTGTAAAAATATCATTGTATCAAATTGTTCACTCATGTATATATATATATATATATATATATATACATGAGTGAACAATTTGATACAATGATATATATATATATATATATCATTGTATTTATTTTGAACCATGTATTATTATTATTTTACAATATACTATTGTATTTATTGTAAAATGTATGGAAATTGTTTTCATATGTATCATTGTATTTATTTTGAACCATGTATTATTATTATTTTACAATATATTATTGTATTTATTGTAAAATGTATGGAAATTGTTTGCATATGTATCATTATATATATAATAACTGAATTATAAATGGTTGAAATAATGTGTAAAAATAAAAAATGTTTGCACATTTACATATATGTATCATTATATTTATTGAACCATGTATTTATTTTACAATACATTATTTTTATTTATCCATGAATTGTCTGATTTATCAAACCCCAGCCACTTGACATACACCTTATCCCCCTTCCTACGCAAAACTTTTTCCACTAGATATACATCAGGATCGATGACGCGTTGCAGCTCGTGTTCATAGAATCCTCCGGCAACAGGTTTTCCACAGGAATCGACGAGCAGATACGTCGCGGGATTAGTTGTCTGTACTTTGACTATCTTGAACACCTCCGTTGTCCAATTCGGTGTATAGCCTTTATCGAATATGGTTTTAAATTTGCTCACGCGCACAAACTCGCCCAATTTGAATCTCGCGGGAGCAGCGATCTTTATGTTGCTATATACGGTGGCTAGCAGCTTCTCGGCGATCGCAGGGGTAACATCGCAAGGACACATTCCGATGGTTCTATGTTTTCGTGCGTTATACTCTGCAAGTAGACTTGGTAGCGTATCAGTCCATCTATAGGTTCCATTCAGCGTAAACAGTTTCCACATATTGTTCTTCAAAGTTCGATTGAAACGTTCTACGACGGAGGCCTTCATCACCGAATACGTCGAATAATGATTAATGTCATACTTCGTCAAGAGTTTCTGCACATCGACGTTGTAAAATTCTTTTCCTTGATCGGTTTGCAAATTTTTTGGATATCGATCTCTAAATATCTTTGCAAACGCTTTAGTCACCTCAGCACCACTTTTAGTCTTGAGCGTTACCGCCCATGCATATTTGCTCAGCACATCGATGATGGTGAGTATGTAGTGGTGACCCTGGTTGAATCGCGAGTATGGACGCATTTCTACAATGTCAGCTTGCCACAGATCATCATATCCATGCACTATGACGCGCCTCCGTGGGAAATGTCTTCGGGCTGGAGCGTACAATTCCTCAACGAGTTGTAGCTTCTTGCGGCCATGGTTTTCTTTACTCTTGGATTTCGATAATGGTTGCATGTTTGATCGTAGAGGTGTCTTTGACACGAATGATGTGATAATTATCGTGTATGTGCATTATGTGCTGAGGAAATTCTGGACAAGTTTAATCGTCTCGCATGATTCTCCTTCGCAGCGCGGCTGTGGGATAGAATTCGACGCCTGCGATATCTTTTGAACGCTGTTTTGCAGCGTCATCATATCTCTCTGAAACACGACCAGCTTCCTCCCTAATTCTTCCTGCTGCTCTCTCAAAAGTTTAATGCTCTTTTCCATGTATAGTTTATTGACGGCATCGCTGTCAGCCGTGGGTTGCGCTACGCGTCGTATCTTGCGTGATTTTGCATCAAAGTCCGCACCAGCCACGCAAAGAGCGTTATCTCGCATGTAATTTCGAAGCACACCGTTCCATTTGTAATAGTCCATTCTAGCTGCTCCACTCTTCTCGAGCGATACCCTAAATTTGTTGATCGACATCTCGATGCATACAGTGCAAATCATCGGCGCGCGGTTTAATTTATAATGAGGCCTTCCTCGCGGAGTTCCTCGATAATCGATAGAATCTCGTTGTCATGCGAGTTGTTACCCGCCTGACGCGACGCTTCCAGCAAACGGAATCGGTCCACCAGCTCGTTGGGATCATCCCAGTGCACGTAATCGATCTTGCTATCGTTTACCACCATGGCTCGCGGTGTTCTTAGACATTTTCCAGCCTTACTGGTTGATACACGGGGGAGTAGTGGTGCAATTACATTTTTATATTTGTATCCCTTATTGCCCACTATGGGATTTTGAGCGTTATGACCACGTCTGTAGGCATTCGTCGTTAGCAGTATGCTTTTGTATTTTTGTTTATCGGCATCGGTGTATATAGCATCATCGGGAATTCTCTTGAAAATCAGTTCGTAAAGGCCGGGTGTTCCTCTGTATTTTACACCATCTATGATTATATTATCAGCCTTGTCTATATCGAAAGCCTTATCCCCAAGCATCGTGCCACTATTGTCAAAGTATACACCATACACATAGTCCATTGCTGTATCCCTATCACCACTTAGGATTGCACTCATGTATTTTTGCCCCAGCGGACCGAAATGGCTGCGAAACGTTTTTTGTCCCTCGGATGTCTGGAGTTGCTGTCTAATAGATGTTGCAAACGACTCATTGGGACTAGATTCGAAAACGTCTTCATCATCATTGGTTGTGAGCGATTGTACATCGAGAAATGTATTTATTGGTGTGGGAGGAACGGGTGAATCATTTGATGCAACATTCTGTCGTTTCCGCTTCGGTTGAATTGGTGTGGAGGATACAAGTGATTTTTCCAATGACATGTATGGTTTCCTCTTTCTCTTGCGCGATGTGTTCCCTTTCGACTCGATTTTTGTTTTAGGCGTTAATGTTTCATTCCCTTCGATGTCTGTGCTCATCAGCGGTGACGTGTCAGCATCCACCGCTGCGGTATTTTCAACAATATGTTTTAAGGGTTCAACAACAGGTTTAAAGTATCTCTCCAACGCGATATCTTCCTCTATCTTGCCAGTTTTCAAAGCCTGATGTTTCTTGCGAATGGCTTCACTGGTTTTTGCAATTTCCTTCGCTATTCTCTCGCGATCCTTAATCTTCAGAGTATCGATGTCGATCATCATTGTACCGTAGACGTTGCTTTCCCGCCGACGTGTTGATGACAATTGACCATCTCACGGTATCGCAAACTCGTTAAATCCCTTTCTATAACGTCCATTGGACATCGCGCTATCCTTGTCTATTACCACGAAACCATACTCCCGCTGCCAACAATTACGACACAAAGCACTGAAATCCTCGTAAGACATGTCGGTGTTTACGTGATCGTTGTACACATGTTTCAAGTTGGTACCATCCTGCTTAAACAGAATCAGCAGATTCGCATTGTCGCGTATAAGATGTTTGGGAATCTTTGCATACGTCTGACAGAGATAGAAGCAGTCGACGTTCGAGTGGCGCCCCATTGCAAAGTATTCCCTTATCGTATCTTGCTTGTCGCATGCCACATCATCAAAGATAAAAATGGAATTCGGAAGCGATTCGCTCGGTGGGATGACGTCACTGTTATTCGAAAACGTAAAGTAGCCAATTTCATCTATCGGAGTCAATAAATTCTCCAAATATTGATATTTCGGCTGTTGCAACGACTTGGAATACACGTACACGTTCTCGAAGCGGACGCCGTGAGGACTTTCCAACAAGCTCACCAGCACGTTGGTCTTTCCACAATTTGATGGACCGCAAATGAGGGAACGGATAGTGTTTGGCAGCATGTTACCATGTTTGCGACTTTTTTTGTTCGAGGACATCATTTGTGATTTATCATCAAAATTTGTCACGCGTATCGTCGCAGGTTGTCGCACGAATCGCATCCTCTCCGCGAACCATGAAAAATTATTTTGATACGTCGAAGCGGTGACGCGCTCTATTTATAGGCCCACACCGAAGCAAACCAGCTCAGTATTCAAAATGCTTCTGATCCTGTCGGATAATTGCGATATTCGAGACCTAACCTCTGAGCAGTTGCAATATATACCAAAGATTATTCTACTCCGCGAGTTTGGCAGACACATTGATCAGTTGTGGGACAGACTCCCCGAGCATATAAAAGCTGATTCTGAGGTTCAACAGTATCGTCGGTGCTTGGAACATTATAATCGCCCTTGGCAGCGAACGCATATCGACGGTCCAGCACCACTGATTAAAAACTGTGGTGAATGTCGCCGACAAGTGTAAAGAAAGGTTGTGGTTTGTTAAATCGGGCAATAAACGCGCTACCTATAGAATTACATATCCCGGGATACCAGTTTTGCGGTCCAGGAACTCATCTGGCAAAACGATTGGATAGAGGTGATCAAGGTATAAATCCGTTGGACGCAGCGTGTCGCGAACACGATATTGCATATTCCCGCAGCAACGATCTCAGTGAAAGACACGCGGCAGATAACGTACTCGCTGACAAAGCGCGAAAACGCATCGTTGCGCGAGACTCGACTCTGGGTGAAAGAGGCGCTGCTACAGCTGTTTGGGCGGCTATGAAGGCCAATACAAAAATCGGAATGGGGATGAAAACAAAAACCCGCAAAAGGACTCCAAAGAGAGCGTCGCAAAAGCGGATTCTTCCGGTGGCAAAACGGGGTGGTATATTACCACTTCTCCCGCTGCTAGGTGTTCTCGGATCATTGGCTGGCGGAGCGGCGGGGATCGCCAAGGCGGTAAACGATAATAAGGCGGCGCAACGTCAGCTACAGGAAATGCAACGTCATAATCGCTCCATGGAAGGTCGCGGACTTTATCTCACACCATACAAGCGCGGACAGAGAATATCGAAACGAAAAAAAAAACGTCGAAAAGACATTAAAAATGCCTGTGGGCGTAACTACCGACAAGCAATTGGAGGATTTGGCAAAACATATGCGTATTCCATTCTTTAGAGGTGTTTTTATGCGCAACGCGCTACCAGCTGGAGGAGTGCGTCGAAACCAGAGCGGTATCGTAAATTTGGACAATGTCGAGGGGTCGGGGACTCATTGGGTGGCATATGCGAAGAGAGGGTGTCGAGCTGTATATTTCGACAGCTTTGGCAATCTTCGACCTCCCAAGGAATTGGTGCAATATCTGGATAAAGATGCTGTAAAAATCGAATACAATCGAACGTCTTATCAGAAGTATGATCAGAGCAATTGTGGACAACTATGTCTACGCTTTCTACAAACGATCGACACCAAATTTAAGGGTTGACTTCCAACCGCTATGATTCAGTACTAGTCCAGTCGTACAGCTTGGAATATGTCGTTAACATTCACTCTAACCGGCAAGAGTAGCACCCTCGCGGTGAGCTATTTTCCACCCATAGATTTGAGTGATGATGATTACGAGCTTGGTCTAACAACCTTTGAAACTTATCATACAATACCGAACATCGACTCGAGCAATGATAAATTCTACTTCGTCGTAAACTATGACACCAACAGCAGCGTTGACGCCGACCATGAATACATTACGATTCCCCACGGCTCCTACGAACTAGACGCCATTGCCAAGTATTTGAAGCAGCGATTACTCGAGCGGTATCCTCAAAATCTCGGTGGTACCGATGCCCACGATGTTGGCGACAACGATGTGTATCCAATAGTGTTGCGCCCCAACAACAACACCATGAAAAGCGAGCTGTATTGTCGGTTCGCCGTAGACTTTACAAAGCCTAATAACATTGGATCGCTACTGGGATTCTCGACGAACCGGGTATTAGAACCGGGACAGCGGCATGAATCGGACAATCCAATTAATATCATGAATGTAAACATTATTCGCATAGAACGTAGCGTGACCGCTGGCGCGTACAATAATGGAAAGCGCGTACATACGATACATGAATTTTCTCCGAGAGTCCCGCCAGGATATAAGATATCGGAAACGCCCGCACAGATCATTTACCTTCCAATCACCGCACGGGTCATTACGGATCTAACGATACGCGTTGTGGATCAAGACGGACAGTTGCTTGATTTTCGAGGTGAAGAGATTACCATCAGACTGCACGTACGACGACGACGACGATAATACGTGTGGTGCGAACGAATGAGATGCTTGTTTTGAACGACTTCAGGAACACGTTTCTCCAAGCAGAATTGTTTGTAACAACAACAACAACAACAACAACAACAACAACAACAACAACAACAGCAGCAGCTCTGATTACGCTAAAAAGAAGAGGCTCAGTGCTGTGAACATTGCTTTTTTGAAATCGCTGGGATTCATTGTACGCATTTAAGTTGAAAATGGCTGACATTCTAAGAATTGGAGGGAAGCCAACGTTTGATGATCGCATCGTCAAGCTTGAGACACATACATACAACCCATACGTCAACACAACGTTTGGACACAGCGATGAGATAAGAATACCTATACAGCAGCAGGATTTATACACATTACCGTGTGAAAGTTTCCTCTACATTGAGGGGAAATTGACGATAAATAAGCCAAATGATGCATTAACGGTGATGTTGGGAAATAATTGCATGGCGTTCATATTTGATGAGATTCGATATGAGCTGAATGGCGTGGAGATTGACCGTAACAGAAACGTTGGAATAACTAGCACGCTTAAAAACTATGTATCGCTGACATCTGACGAAGACAAGAATATGGAGAATGCTGGATGGGGCTTGAAACGGCACGATGAGCTAATAGTGAAAAATCATTTCAATTTTTGCATCCCGCTCAAATATTTGCTGGGATTTTGCGAGGACTACAAACGCATGGTTATTAATGCGCGTCACGAATTGATTTTAATACGATCGCGCAACGATAACAATTCTCTAATAGGATCACCAACGTTGGAACCAGAAATTGAATTACTTAAAGTACAATGGCGGATGCCTCATGTGACGCTGAACGATGTTAATAAGCTATCGTTGCTACATGCTTTGGAAAGTGGACAAAACCTGAGCATTAGTTTTCGCTCCTGGGATCTGTATGAGTATCCTCTCTTACAGAGCACAACCAAGCACTCCTGGGCCGTGAAGGCAGCTGCACAGCTGGAGAAGCCGCGATACATTATCTTTGCTCTACAGACTGCTCGAAAGAATGTGATGACCGAAGATGTTACTCGGTTCGACCACTGCAAATTGACCAATGTAAAACTTTTTCTCAATTCGGAATTTTACCCGTACGATGACATGAACTTGGACTTTGACAAGAATAGGCATGCCATCTTGTTTAACATGTATTCACATTTCCGTAAATCGTATTATGGACATAGTTGCAACGAGGCATTATTCACCGTGGCCCAATTTTTGCAATTTGGTCCCCTCGTGGTGATTGATTGCTCGCGACAAAATGAGTCGATCAAGAATAGCACCGTGGACGTGCGCATAGAATTCGATTGCAAAGAGAATGTGCCTGCAAATACTACAGCCTACTGCCTGATTCTACACGATCGGGTGGTTGAATACAATCCTCTGACAAACGTGGTGCGCAAAATCAATTAAATTGCCACGCTACTTGCCCGCCTCAAATTCGTACAAAATTTCATCGTGAAAATCGAGATGCTTTACAAGAAAGATTGCATTCTCCTGTCTGTCTTGGAAGCGAACGGACCTTTACATTGTACCGATAATGGCTGTACCAACATTTGTTGACCTGCAAGGGTTCATCGTTGATGGAAGATTTATCGTGAAGGAAGTGGCAGTCCTACGAAAGGGAACAATTCTCTCGCACTATATTTTTGGGAGTTCGATGGCACAATTTCTTCTCACGAAATCTGACAAATCGAGCATCCGGTGGTTGGTGGCAAAACATCATGGACTACGGTGGGAAGATGGGGACGTTCCATACAGTATGGCTAAACAGCTAATTACGAAAGCTGTAGCTGATGCTATCAACGAAGAAGATGACACATCCCATATCATATACGTTAAAGGGCTGCAGAAACGCGACTGGCTTGCGGAATTCCTCGATGAAAATACGAGAGCGGACGTGGTCATTGAGACACTCGACATTGACTACGAGGATATCAAATCTCTAAATAAGCTAAATGTAGTTAATACTCTGCGATGTGGTAGACACGCAAAGCATTGTGCTTTGCAAAATGTATTTAAAATATTTAACTGGTGGTCTAAACACCAGAGAGAAATGCGTAAATAAATATAATCAATTTTTTAATGCATAAATGTTTTTTCTTCACTCTCCCCAACCCAACCTCCTTAATATAATGTACGCTAGATTAAGTCGATGGTTACAATTATGTAGAAGTGGTTCAATACACATTCGATACACGTTAAAAGTGGTATGATTGATGTTCAATACATGTTCAAAGTGGATCGATAGATGATCGATACACGTTCAAAGTGGTACGATTGATGTTCAATACACGTTCAAAGTGGATTGATAGATGATCAATATATGTTCAAAGTGGTACGATTGATGTTCAATACACGTTCGATACACGTTCAAAGTGGATCGATAGATGATCGATACACGTTCAAAGTGGTTCGTTAGATGTTCGATACACGTTCAAAGTGGTTCGTTAGATGTTCGATACACGTTCAAAGTGGTTCGTTAGATGTTCGATACACGTTCAAAGTGGTTCGTTAGATGTTCGATACACGTTCAAAGTGGTTCGTTAGATGTTCGATACACGTTCAAAGTGGATTGATAGATGTTCGATTGATGTGTCCAAGAAAGAAGGTGAAGCGGTTTGGCTCAAGCAAATGATGAGTGTGATGAAGATAATAAATGCACCGAGGATAGGCAGCGTATAATTCGGAGAAGATGCACTGAGGATGGGCAGCGAATAATTCGAAGAAGATGCATGTGAAGAACAAAGGCATCCTAAGTAGTAAGACCAGGCGGGTTCTAACGCAGGTCCTCTGAGGGGAGCGCGGGGGCGGGGGGGAAGTGAGGACGCGCGGGGGAGCGCGGCGGAGGGAAGCATGGGCGCGGGGCCTGCGGGGAGAGGAAGACTGGTTGCACGCGCACGAGCCGCGGAGTGGGGGAAGCCGCGATGATGGAGGGGATCACTCCGGGCCGAGCTGTCGCGGAGACCTCTCCACGTCGGACCCACCGCTGGAAATTTCCGCGGAGGGAGAGGCCCACCCCCGAAATATTTTTAGGCCTGGCCGAGGGAGGGAATGACCCCCAAATATTTTTTTTCAAACCAACAGATACTTTCCCCCAACGCAGAGAAATAATTTTTTAATCAGCGATCCAGCGAACCATTATGTAGAAAACAGACATATTTTTTTCAAACAAATATGCGACATTCTAAAGCGTTCCGATTTTAGCGTCGCAGCGTATCGCGCGATCTCGCGTAATTCGAATCCTCTGAAGCAGCCGTGCAGGATGATGTCATTTTTCGCGGCGCGAAGAACGTACGAATCATAGAAAGAATTATGCGGCGCCAACAGAAATTTTTTTCCCAACGCAGAGAAATAATAAATTTGAAACGTTTAATCTTAAAATTAGGTGGTGAGGAGAGATGGAGGAAGATGGATAAATAAAATGTAGAAATAATATATGGTTAATAAATTTAAATATATTGTTACAAAAAATATGATTGAAAACGATTAATAATAAATGAATAAAAAATATAAATTAAAAGAAAAAAAGAATGAAAAATATATAAAAACTATGGCGACGGCGGCGGCGTAAATATCGCCCCCGGCCACTCAGGTGGCGGCGATGGGGGCGATGGTGGCGGTGTAAACATCGCCCCCAGCCACTCGGGTGGTGGCGATGGGGGCGACGGCGGCCACAACCCCTCGAACCACTCGCGTGGTGGCAATGGGGGTGATGGTGGCAATAGTCCCTCGAACCACTCAGGAGGCTGCGGCGGTGGTGGCATTAGTAGCCCCCTGAGCGGATCGAGGGGAGGCGACGGCTGCGGCGTTAATATGCCCCCAAACCATTCGAGGGGTGATGACGATGGCTGGGACGGTTGCGACGACGTCGATGACGGCTGCGATGGTGATGGTGGGGGCAGCGAAGGGGGTGCCGGTGGCGTCATCACCCACCCCGAGTGTGACGACGATGGCAACGACCTGTAATGGTGATGTTGAAATAATTCCATGGTGTTCATATTTTTGACGAGATAAAAAAAATGAAAAAATGAAGAAAAAATTACGGTGATGGTTGGGGTGACGACGGCTGCGACGGTGTCGATGGCGGCCACCAGGGTGACGACGGCGGCGACGGTGTCGCCGGCGGCCACCAGGGTGCCGTATCGCCAGATGATGATGACGATGATGGGGGTAGCGATGGAGGCCCCGGGGGCGCCATCACCCACCCTGGGTGTGACGGTGGTGGCAACGGCCTGCTAACGTCAATCCAGGGGGGTGATGGGGACCGCGGCCGTCGCAGGGCCCCCAATTGCAAGTACGGCACCCATGGGCGCCGCAGTCGCGCAACCATCGCGGGACCAAACACCAGCCCTGAATGTCGCCGCATCTGCGGCTCTTCGGGAGGCACCACCGGGGGTGCATGCTGGGCCGCCGTCAGGGCCTCTGCTAAAATTGCTAATTGATTTATCAACAATTCCTGGTCCTAGAACACAAAACGTCGATATAATATTGACACATTAAACATAATAAACATGAAACACACAGAATAATTCAGTGTATTACACACCTGCGGCGACAATGACGGCGGCGGTGGCGACGACGACGACGACGACGACGAAGAGGATGGTATTATCGGTAAATGCTAAAAAACATAAAAAAACCCGCGATATAATATCGATTTAAATGACTAAACGCGATAAATATCAAAAGTATTGTTATGTACATACCTCCGGGGGGTCCCTGCATGGTTGCTCATCCCACTCAGGGGCAATCCTGCTTAATCCCATAAAAAATGCGACACTTTAACACTTTGAACACTTTGAACACGTTTGAACACTTCTAATATTGTCAAGCTTTGACAGACGACTGGTCTCGTAGCATCTCTAGACTCTTGGATGTAAATCCTTATCATGAAATCGAGAAGTGCGTAGCTTTGCAAAAGTACAATACTGTTGTTCTTCATCTTCATTTTCGCTGACCATTCTCTCCTTCTCTTCTTCATATGCTCGGGGAGTTCAAACAGTGTTTCTGAAGTCGTTCAAAACAAGCATCTCATTCGTTCGCACCACGTGTATTATCGTCGTCGGCGTACGTGCAGTCTGATGGTAATCTCTTCACCTCGAAAATCGAGCAATTGTCCGTCTTGATCCACAACGCGTATCGTTAGATCCGTAATGACCCGTGCAGTGATTGGAAGGTAAATGATCTGCGCGGGCGTTTCCGATATCTTATATCCTGGTGGGACTCTCGGAGAAAATTCATGTATCGTATGTACGCGCTTTCCATTATTGTACGCGCCAGCGGTCACGCTACATTCTATGCGAATAATGTTTACATTCATGATATTAATTGGATTGTCCGATTCATGCCGCTGTCCCGGTTCTAATACCCGGTTCGTCGAGAATCCCAGTAGCGATCCAATGTTATTAGGCTTTGTAAAGTCTACGGCGAACCGACAATACAGCTCGCTTTTCATGGTGTTGTTGTTGGGGCGCAACACTATTGGATACACATCGTTGTCGCCAACATCGCGGGCATCGGTACCACCGAGATTTTGAGGATATCGCTCGAGTAATCGTTGCTTCAAATACTTGGCAATGGCGTCTAGTTCGTAGGAGCCGTGGGGAATCGTAATGTATTCATGGTCGGCATCAACGCTGTTGTTGGTGTCATAGTTTACGACGAAGTAGAATTTATCGTTGCTCGAGTCGATGTTCGGTATTGTATGATAAGTTTCAAAGGTGGTTAGACTAAGCTCGTAATCATCATCACTGAAATCTATGGGTGGAAAATAGCTCACCGCGAGGGTGCTACTCTTGCCGGTTAGAGTGAATGTTAACGACATATTCCGAGCTGTACGACTCGAGTAGTACTGAATCATAGCGGTTGGAAGTCATCCCTTAAATTTGGTGCCGATCGTTTGTAGAAAGCGTAGACATAGTTGTCCACAATTGCTCTGATCGTACTTCTGATAAGACGTTCGATTGTATTCGATTTTTACAGCATCTTTATCCAGATATTGCACCAATTCCTTAGGCGGTTGAAGATTGCCAAAGCTGTCGAAATATACAGCTCGACACCCTCTCTTCGCATATGCCACCCAATGAGTCCCCGACCCCTCGACATTGTCCAAATTTACGATACCGCTCTCGTTTCGACGCACTCCTCCGGCTGGTAGCGCGTTGCGCATAAAAACACCTCTAAAGAATGGAATACGCATACGTTTTGCCAAATCCTCCAATTGCTTGTCGGTTGTTACACCCACAGGCATTTTTAATGTCTTTTCGGCGTTTTTTTTTTTTGTTTTGATATTCCCTGTCCGCGCTTGTATGGTGTGAGATAAAGTCCGCGACCTTCCATGGAGCGATTATGACGTTGCATTTCCTGTAGTTGACGTTGCGCCGCCTTATTATCGTTTACCGCCTTGGCGATCCCCGCCGCTCCGCCAGCCAATGATCCGAGAACACCTAGCAGCGGGAGAAGTGGTAATATACCACCCCGTTTTGCCACCGGAAGAATCCGCTTTTGCGACGCTCTCTTTGGAGTCCTTTTGCGGGTTTTTGTTTTCATCCCCATTCCGATTTTCGTCTTGGCCTTCATAGCCGCCCAAACAGCTGTAGCAGCGCCTCTTTCACCCAGAGTCGAGTCTCGCGCAACGATACGTTTTCGCGCTTTGTCAGCGAGTACGTTATCTGCCGCGTGTCTTTCACTGAGATCGTTGCTGCGGGAATACGCAATATCGTGTTCGCGACACGCTGCGTCCAACGGATTTATGCCTTGATCACCTCTAGCCAATCGTTTTGCTAGATGAGTTCCTGGACCGCAAAACTGGTATCCCGGGATATGTAATTCTATAGGTAGCGCGTTTATTGCCCGATTTAACAAACCACAACCTTTCTTTACACTTGTCGGCGACATTCACCACAGTTTTTAATCAGTGGTGCTGGACCGTCGATATGCGTTCGCTGCCAAGGGCGATTATAATGTTCCAAGCACCGACGATACTGTCGAACCTCAGAATCAGCTTTTATATGCTCGGGGAGTCTGTCCCACAACTGATCAATGTGTCTGTCAAACTCGCGGAGTAGAATAATCTTTGGTATATATTGCAACTGCTCAGAGGTTAGGTCTCGAATATCGCAATTATCCGACAGGACCAGAAGCATTTTGAATACTGAGCTGGTTTGCTTCGGCGTGGGCCTATAAATAGGACGCGTCGCCGCTTCGACGTATCAAAATCATTTTTCACGGTTCATGGAGAGGATGCGATTCGTGCGACAACCTGTGGCGATACGCGTGACAAATTTTGACGATAAATCGCAAATGATGTCCCCGAAAAAAACAAGACGCAGACATGGTAGCATGCTACCAAACACTATCCGTTCCCTCATTTGCGGCCCATCAAATTGTGGAAAGACCAACGTGTTGGTGAGCTTGTTGGAAAGTCCTCACGGCGTCCGCTTCGAGAACGTGTACGTGTATTCCAAGTCGTTGCAACAGCCGAAATATCAATATTTGGAGAATTTATTGACTCCGATAGATGAAATTGGCTACTTTACGTTTTCGAATAACAGTGACGTCATCCCACCGAGCGAATCGCTTCCGAATTCCATTTTTATCTTTGATGATGTGGCATGCGACAAGCAAGATACGATAAGGGAATACTTTGCAATGGGGCGCCACTCGAACGTCGACTGCTTCTATCTCTGTCAGACGTATGCAAAGATTCCCAAACATCTTATACGCGACAATGCGAATCTGCTGATTCTGTTTAAGCAGGATGGTACCAACTTGAAACATGTGTACAACGATCACGTAAACACCGACATGTCTTACGAGGATTTCAGTGCTTTGTGTCGTAATTGTTGGCAGCGGGAGTATGGTTTCGTGGTAATAGACAAGGATAGCGCGATGTCCAATGGACGTTATAGAAAGGGTTTTAACGAGTTTGCGATACCGTGAGATGGTCAATTGTCATCAACACGTCGGCGGGAAAGCAACGTCTACGGTACAATGATGATCGACATCGTTAATCTGGAGATTAAGGATCGCGAGAGAATAGCGAAGGAAATTGCAAAAACTAGTGAAGCCATTCGCAAGAAACATCAGGCTTTGAAGACTGGCAAGATGGATGAAGATATTGCGTTGGAGAGATACTTTAAACCTGTTGTCGAACCCTTAAAACATATTGTTGAAAATACCACAGCGGTGGATGCTGACACGTCACCGCTGATGAGCACAGACATCGAAGGGAATGAAACATTAACGCCTAAAACAAAAATTGGGTCGAAAGGGAACACATCGCGCAAGACAAAGAGGAAACCATACATGTCATTGGAAAAATCAATTGTATCCTCCACACCAATTCAATCGAAGCGAAAACGACAGAATGTCGCATCAAACGATTCACCCGTTCCTCCCACACCAATAAATACATTTCTGGGTGTACAATCGCTCACAACCAATGATGAGGACGACGTTTTCGAAACTACACCCGATGAGTCATTTGCAACATCTATTAGACAGCAATTCCAGACATCCGAGGGACAAGAAACGTTCCGCAGCCATTTCGGCCCGCTGGGGAAAAAATACATGAATGCAATCCTAAGTGGTGATAGGGATACAGCAATGGACTATGTGTACGGCGTATACTTTGGCAATAGTGGAACGATGCTTGGGGATAAGGCTTTCGATATAGACAAGTCTGATAATATAATCATAAATGGTGTAAAATACGGAGGAACACCCGGCCTATACGAACTGATTTTCAAGAGAATTCCCGATGATGCTATATACACAGATGCCGATAAACAAAAATATAAAAGCATACTGCTGACGACGAATGCCTACAGACGCGGTCATAACGCTCAAAATCCCGTATTGGGTAATAAGGGATACAAGTATAAAAATGTAATTGCACCACTACTCCCCCGTGTATCAACCAGTAAGGCGGGGAAAGGTCTAACAACACCGCGAGCCATGGTGGTAAACGATAGCAAGATCGATTACGTGCACTGGGACGATCCCAACGAGCTGGTGGACCGTTTCCGTTTACTGGAAGCGTCACGTCAGGCGGGTAACAACTCACATGACAACGAGATTCTATCGATTATCGAGGAACTCCGCGAGGAAGGCCTCATTATAAATTAAACCGCACGTCGATGATTTGCACTGTATGCATCGAGATGTCGATCAACAAATTTGGGGTATCGCTCGAGAAGAGTGGAGCAGCTAGAATGGACTATTACAAATGGAACGGTGTGCTTCGAAATTACATGCGGGATAACGCTCTTTGCGTGGCTGGTGCGGACTTTGATGCAAAATCACGCAAGATACGACGCGTAGCGCAACCCACGGCTGACAGTGATGCCGTCAATAAATTATACATGGAAAAGAGCATTAAACTTTTGAGAGAACAGCAGGAAGAATTAGAGAGGAAGCTGGTCGTGTTTCAGAGAGATATGATGATGCTGCAAAACAGCGTTCAAAAGATATCGCAGGTGTCGAATTCTATCCCACAGCAGCGCTGCGAAGGAGAATCATGCGAGACGATTGAACTTGTCCAGAATTTCCTCGGCACATAATGCACGTACACGATAATTATCGAATCATTCATGTCAAAGACACCTCTACGATCAAACATGCAGCCATTATCGAAATCCAAGAGTAAAGGAAACCATGGTCGCAAGAAGCTACAACTCGTTGAGGAATTGCATGCTCCAGCCCGAAGACATTTCCCACGGAGGCGCGTCATAGTGCATGGATACGATGATCTGTGGCAAGCTGACATTGTACAAATGCGTCCATACTCGCGATTCAACCAGGGTTACCACTACATACTCACCATCATCGATGTGCTGAGCAAATATGCATGGGCGGTACGGCTCAAGACTAAAAGTGGTGCTGAGGTGACTAAAGCGTTTGCAAAGATATTTAGAGATCGATATCCAAAAAATTTGCAAACCGATCAAGGAAAAGAATTTTACAACGCCGATGTGCAGAAACTCTTGACGAAGCATGACATTAATCATTATTCGACGTATTCGGTGATGAAGGCCTCCGTCGTAGAACGTTTCAATCGAACTTTGAAGAACAATATGTGGAAACTGTTTACGCTGAATGGAACCTATAGATGGATCGATACGCTACCAAGTCTACTTGCAGAGTATAACGCACGAAAACATAGAACCATCGGAATGCGTCCTTGCGATGTTACCCCTGCGATCGCCGAGAAGCTGCTATCCACCGTATACAGCAACATAAAGATCGCTGCTCCCGCGAGATTCAAATTAGGCGAGTTTGTGCGCGTGAGCAAATTTAAAACCATCTTCGATAAAGGCTATACACCGAATTGGACAACGGAGGTGTTCAGGATAGCTAAAGTACAGACAACTAATCCCGCGACGTATCTGCTCGTCGATTCCTGTGGAAAACCTGTTGCCGGAGGATTCTACGAACATGAGCTGCAACGCGTCATCGATCCTGATGTATATCTAGTGGAAAAAGTTTTGCGTAGGAATGGGGATAAGGTGTACGTCAAGTGGCTGGGGTTTGATAAATCACACAATTCATGGATAAATAAAAATAATGTATTGTAAATAAATACAATGATACATATACATATACATGAGTGAACAATTTTATTTGATATAATTCCACCAATTTACAATAATATTTTAATAAATGCATATGCACCGATTTTTACATAATAATATGCCCTATTTAAATAATTTCCATACATGTGCGAAGAATTATATATTTTTATACAATAATTCTACCATTTATAATAAATACAATAATTTCTATTTTACAAGGGTATTTTATAATGTCCCCAGGGCAAAGTGTCGGTCGAATCGGGTACGATATGTCGCTTGTCGTCGTACGGACTTAGAGCGATTTTGGATTCCGAAATGGTGTACACTTTGTGCAATTTAGACCTTATGCACGATTGTCTGCGAACCATTTCGATCTCCCTATGCAAACACTGCGCGTAGTCGTCGAAAGTTATCGTTCGGGCTATGACGTTGGTCTTGACGCCTTTCGCCTTTTTCGTATCTTTTTTACCATCTACGCGGAGTGCATACATTTTCGCTCTAAGACCTACGAATTCGGTCATTATCGCACCGTTATTTTCGTCCTTCATCAGCCCCGAAACCTTCTTATTTACATGCGGCATACTATATGCATTATCAGTAGGATAATCGGATGTGTCGAATCTATCGATATTGTGTTTCATGGTCTCGTAGATATCGTCGCATTTAATGTGATAAATGAGGCTGTCTGTGTCCGTATATAGAATTTTACAATTTTGGCCGTGCAGTGGAGACATGTACTCGTGATGAAATTCATACAAACAAATTTTTGATATGTCCAGGATGCACATACCCACGTATATCGGTTTGTTGAATTTCACCTCGAGTTTTCGCAATTCAACAGCTATTAAATTTTCCGAAAAAACACTTCTGCTATGGAAATTCGGTTTCGCGATCATTGCCTCCACACCATATCGCCCTTCCCAATGTGTCAAAAGTTTTACATCCACGTGATTTCGTACATTTTCCATAGTTTTACCGAATACCGCGTTGTTCATCAATTTGTACAAATTTTTTTCAAAATCATTTGTCGCGCTTGTTCTAAACCGTGTATTTAGTTCGATGTAATCGCGGAGCCAGGGGGATTGAGCGAATTGAAGCACGCGGTGTATCTTTGTAATATGAAGACCGTGACGCGTGCACTGCTGCAGATTGCGATAATGGATAACGTAACGCTGCTTATCGTATACCGTCGCGAGTAACTTGTCCTGTCTGCTACCAGGTGGTTTGGCACGCGTCGGGCAGAACGGTAGATCAGCATGAGCGTCGTGCAGACGTTGCGGATATTCCAGATCTACCTCGAGAATGTATCCCGTGGGCGAATCGACACCGATTTTAGACACGTCAAAATTTGTGACATCTTCGACCCATTGAAAATCAGCGTATGGAAGGGGCTGACACATTGCCCATCCATACAAATTGTTCACGTCAAAGTACATCAAATACGATGACTCTTTCGATGCGTCGTAAGATGGCATGTACTTGTTATTGGCCTCTGCGTATCTTCCGGAACATTGACTTAAACCCCCACGTATACCGCGTTCGATAAACATAACCATATCGATGTCTGTGAGCAATTCGAATGTAATTTTGGTGTGTTTTAGCATGGCATCCCACGTGAAACCAGGTAAAGTATAATAATGTGCTGAATCTAATCCGTAACTCTTGATACAACTTTCGCGAAAATTTTCAAAAATATCTGCCAATAACAAGACATCTGTTTTCAAATACAAGTCGCTGTATTCGCCCAAGGTTCTAATCCCGAAACGCTGCCAGACAGTCCCCGCGTGCGCGTAATCGGTCTCGGATACAGTCTCACCCGTTAAGGAACTGTAGAATGACTCGCGCGGCGGTAAGCATTGATCCTGCAGCTTGTTCGCGCAATCAAGGTATTCATATGGAAAGACACCCTTTCGCGTTAATAAATTGAAATCCTCGGTGGATAATGTTTCAAATTGAGATCGTAAAATTTTTAATTGATCTGTGGTAAGAAAAGATGCTAATTTATCGAGACTGGCATTCAGAAATTTGTACGAATCGATGAATCGCAATTTAATATAATTTCGCGAGTCTGATTCAGTCGTATCTTTAACATTTTTCGTGAAAGAAATATATTTTTCTTTAGTTATAGGCAATACATCAACGCTGCCTTCGAAAGCGGTAGCTATTTTCTCGATAATGAAATGGGAATCATAGCCGGATAAATTATGGAAAACTATGGGGATGTAAAATGAATTTTTATAATTTAAATTGCACTCCGAATGTGCTGGACCTCTAAACCGTCCGGAGAGATGGCAATGATCGCGGACTCGTATATCGCTAGCCTCGAATGGTTCTTCGCAAATGTGACAATGCGTCGCATTGCGAAATGTCGCCCACTGTTCGGCAGTTAAATCTAACATGTGAACATTATTTGCTAGAATGGGCTTGGCAAAGTTGGCAAAATTGTTTAGTTCGTCTACGAACCAAGAAACACAATCCGCATCGCGGCGACATCGATACGTCGATAGCGATGTATCGTACGAGCAATGCATATAATATGCAATGCTGTGCACTTCATGGTGCTGATATGCATGTAATTTATTATCTATGTCACCCATTCGGTGACTGTTCTCCGTTTTCCCGATGATGCACTCCAGATCTGCATACACCACGAAGGGGAGTCGCTCCTTCCTGCAATGGTTGTCGAAATTGAGCAAATTGGAGCTTTCACTGGGCAGCAGGATGGCGCAGTTGTTCATTTTCCCACAGTCCAGCGAATGAAGCTCCAACTTCTCGACAGATCCGAAATAGTGCATGCATCTGTAAAACCAAAATAATTTTTTATTTAATTTTTTCGCAATACATTTCTACATTTCGCAAGTTTACATATACGTACCGGTCGCAGATGAATTTCTTTGCCTTCTTCTTGCTCAGCTGTGCGCTCACCAGCCGGGACAAGTCCTTAATGCATGCAAAGTGTCCTACATCATCGTGTTCTCGATTCGGCGTGTAGAGCAGGTTCACGTGCCGATCCCTCTTGTTGCTGGTGAGGCGCAGTGGAAAGACCGTCGACCCTTTCTCCGCCTCGAAGCTGTAGACGTTGACGGAGATGTCGTTCAACCCCTCAAACTTCCCAATCTGCGCCAGGGACATTGGAAAATCAATGCCCTGGAGATTTAATACGGAAGCATAGTCGGGGTATGAACTTGGGCGCGCGGTGTCTCTTTCCGCAGGATGGAGAGCGGCGACCACAGCCCACGCGAAACAGGCGTTGTCTGGAGATTGTACGCTAATCGTTGCCTTCTTCAGCAACAATTCCCGCGGCAACTTGTAGTGGCACCCCGCGCGCAGCGGATTGTACTTGTTGACATTGACGATCAGATTCATGATTCTCGTCAATGCCCATCCGCTGTCGCGTTCCTGAAACTCTTCCAACGATGTCAGAGTGGGTTCGATGATGCATCGCTGGTACCACTCCTGCAGATCGGATGTGTGGAAGAGTTCGCAGTTTCGGGTATTTATGCTTTTACAAGCATGCTTGTCGCCTGTCACAAATTCGCCATTGAACACCGTGTTCACTTTGAGGTTTCGATGTTTCCTCAAAGCACCCCGCACATGCTCCAACACAATGAACGCCGCATCTTGAAGGAAGTTGCGCGGCTCGATATAGTTCGAATTTAGCACGACACCTGTTAATACGCGGGTATCGAACGCAGTGTCCATTTCGCGCCACAAAAGTCCCGTGCGCGAATGTCCGGCACCTTCGCGCACGAAACGGCCGCGCAGCGAATATTTTAGTCCTTCGAGCTGCGCGATTCGCGCAACCAACGATTGCTGAACACCAATCGATAATCGAGAACGTTTAATGCGGCTGTGTTCTTCCAACGATTCGATACACTCGTTGCACCGTTCTTCCCACGCGAGGTACTCTTCCGGCGAAATCAATCGTGCAGATTGATCCAACAATTGGCGTTCTACTTGCGCGAATACTTCCATGATCGTAAATGGAATATAATATCTTTTCCTCGCAACACGTTGCAACGATTTGAGGCTGTGTGCAGTTTGGAGCGCGCTTTTATGACTGATACCACGATTTGGTATCTCTGTCTAACTCTTTCGATGTACCTCCTCCCTCGGATGCATTGCATGTAAAAAACGGTGATCCGTTCCAACATGATTCTATGCAGTTTAGTTTCTGTCGATACAGCATAATTCTTTCTATGATTCACGCGTATGACGAATTAGCGCGCAAAATCATACGATACGGTTTCTGCCAACACCCAAATTCTAAGATTCGACGCTTCCAAAAGTATTATATTACATTCGACATGTGTCGAGACTTTTACCCTTGAGGATGGAGCTCAAATTATATGCGATCGCGCGATATGACCTTATATGGTGTGCAAACTCCAAATCATCTGATGCAGTTTCCATCGATACAGCATAATTATTTCTAGGATTCACACGTACAATGTTTCCAAAAAGTATTATGTTACAATCAACACGAGTCGAGACTTTTATCCTTGAGGGTGGGCTCAAATTACAAGCAATCGTGCGATATGCTATGATGTTCTCCCTCAGATGCATTGCATCGCATGCAAAAAAAAAAAAAAACGATGGTCCATCCCAACATTCTATGGAGGGGATGGTGCTATGCACCTCTATTTAATCCAGCTCCTCATACGCTATTCAATCAATCGCTCAGTAGCTCTCCAGCGACTTTCGACATATACAAACACAGTGCTCCAAAAAAAAAAAAATGTATAGCGCCAGTGTTGGGAATTATTACGCTCCAATAATCGCAGAAGATAATGCAGCTTCACATAGGACGAATACATCTAACAGGTATGATATAATTTTTCATATTCCCTCATGATTTTTATTTGTGTTTTTTTCTCGATAATAGCAATCATTTTCACAGATTTTATTGTTCTTTTAGCTCGCGTTACGCAGCTCGTATCATGGTTAGAAGATATGCGCTAACATCTACAGCATATAAGTATCTGGAAATCGGGATCAGCGTGCGACCTATAGCACTTGTAGAAATCGTTCTCGGCGACAATCGTGGGAATCAGTTGGTACTGTCTATGCCAACATGGAAAGGATTAATTGAAAAACGTGCCGACATCGAGCAGCGCATGCGATCGCTCGGATCATCACCACTATGGATTAACGATTTGGCGGTGGAATTTTGTGTAATGTATAATTCGCGAATTGTAAAGATGATGCAGCATAATAAGTCGCTATATTTCAAACCGGATACGGTAACATTTTTATTTAATCTCGAGCACTGTATCAATCATGTATATATGCAGCTTTATGAAACTACACATCACGTCGATACGAAGTTTTCAAATTTTGTGAGCGTGTTACAGCGGTGCGATGCCGTCGATGAAACTTTAGACTCGTGCTGCGCTGCTAAATCTATATGCGATAGTGAATATTTCGATGGTACATCTCTTATTGATTGCGAACTGCTGGCATGTGCCTTAAATAATATTATCGATGTCACTCGCAGCAAATGTTAAATAAATTGTACAATTATTCTTTGTAACAATATATCTTCAGCGTAAAACATATTATTTCTCAATTTTATTTTCCCGTCTTCCTCCATCTCTCCTCACCATCAAAGCCGTTGAATACCTGTTCGATTCACATTCAAAGCCGTTTGATACCCGTTCGATTCATGTTCGATTCATGTTGAAAGTGGTACGCTTGATGTTGAAAGTGGTTCAATACATGTTCGATACACATTCGAGTGGCATGGTGCAGTTGAATGATGTGTCCAAAGAAGAAGGGAAAGAAGTTGCGTGCGAAGAAGGAGAGGCTGGTCAGCGAAAATGAAGGTAGAGAACAACAACATCTCACTTTTGCAAAGCTACGCACTTCTCGATTTCAAGATATGAGGGTTTTACATTCGAGAGCCTGGAGATGCAGCGAGACCAGTTCTCGTCAAATCGTTATAGACAACAGTCGCTTTGACAGGTATATAACGTTTTTTAAAGTGAAAAAGAAATGGGGCTGACAAGAATTGCGCCAGAATATCTGCCACCTGCATCGCAAAATAATGATCCTGAGGTATGTACACAACAATATTTTTGACATTTTTATCACGTTTAATCGTTCAAATCGAGCGAGATCAAATCAGACGATATTATATTACGGGTTTCTATCTTTTAGGGCTCGCCGCCCCCATCACCCCGCTGGTCGCCCGATTGGGCTGCCGCACAGCCGTTGCTGTCGTCACCGCCGTCGCCCCCTTCGCCACCTTCGCCACCTTCACCGCCTTCGCCGCCACGGTGGTCGCCGCCGTCACCACCGTCACCACCGTTACCACCGCAGGTATGCAGTAGTTTGCATTGTTTTGTGCGTTTCATGTTTATTATGTTTAATGCGTCAATATTATATCGATGTTTGTGTGTTCTAGGACTTGCTGCACCCTGTGCCGCGGCCAAGATGGCTTGAACATCTTTTCGAGGAGGAGGAGCCCCTCAACCTTGTGATGCGGCGGCGGCAGGAACCGGCATATGGGGTCGCGCGGCTGCGCCCATATATAGTGCAGAGGGCCCTGCGACGACAGCCGATTGTACAAGTACACGCACCACGGGTTGATGAGCCTCCCTCACCACCATCACCACCATCACCACCATCACCACCATCACCACCGTCATCGCCGTTGCAATAGTTTTTTCATTTTATATTATTTTTTATATATTTTTCATTCTTTTTTCTTTTAATTTATATTTTTTTATTCATTTATTATGAATCGTTTTCAATCATATTTTTTGTAACAATATATTTAAATTTATTAACCATATATTATTTCTACATTTTATTTATCCATCTTCCTCCATCTCTCCTCACCACCTAATTTTAAGATTAAACGTTTCAAATTTATTATTTCTCTGCGTTGGGAAAAAAATTTCTGTTGGCGCCGCATAATTCTTTCTATGATTCGTACGTTCTTCGCGCCGCGAAAAATGACATCATCCTGCACGGCTGCTTCAGAGGATTCGAATTACGCGAGATCGCGCGATACGCTGCGACGCTAAAATCGGAACGCTTTAGAATGTCGCATATTTGTTTGAAAAAAATATGTCTGTTTTCTACATAATGGTTCGCTGGATCGCTGATTAAAAAATTATTTCTCTGCGTTGGGGGAAAGTATCTGTTGGTTTGAAAAAAAATATTTGGGGGTCATTCCCTCCCTCGGCCAGGCCTAAAAATATTTCGGGGGTGGGCCTCTCCCTCCGCGGAAATTACCAGCGGTGGGTCCGACGTGGAGAGGTCTCCGCGACAGCTCGGCCCGGAGTGATCCCCTCCATCATCGCGGCTTCCCCCACTCCGCGGCTCGTGCGCGCGCAACCAGTCTTCCTCTCCCCGCAGGCCCCGCGCCCATGCTTCCCTCCGCCGCGCTCCCCCGCGCGCCCTCACTTCCCCCCCCGCCCCCGCGCTCCCCTCAGAAGACCTGGGTTAGAACCCGCCTAGACATACTACTTGAGTCAAACGAGTCAAACGAGTCAAACGAGTCAAACGAGTCAAACAAATCAAACGAGCCAAACGAGTAAAACGAGTCAAACGAGTCAAACGACACTAACTAGTCGAATGAGTCATACGAGTCAATCAAGTCAATCGAGTCTAACGAGTCAAACGAGTCAAACGAGTCAAACGAGTCAAACGAGTCAAACGAGTCAAACGAGTCAAACGAGTCAAACGAGTCAAACGAGTCAAACGAGTCAAACGAGTCTAACGAGTCAAACGAGTCAAACGAGTCAAACGAGTCAAACGAGTCAAACGAGTCAAACGAGTCAAACGAGTCAAACGAGTCAAACGAGTCAAACGAGTCAAACGAGTCAAACGAGTCAAACGAGTCAAACGAGTCAAACGAGTCAAACGAGTCAAACGAGTCAAACGAGTCAAACGAGTCAAACGAGTCAAACGAGTCAAACGAGTCAAACGAGTCAAACGAGTCAAACGAGTCAAACGAGTCAAACGAGTCAAACGAGTCAAACGAGTCAAACGAGTCAAACGAGTCAAACGAGTCAAACGAGTCAAACGAGTCAAACGAGTCAAACGAGTCAAACGAGTCAAACGAGTCAAACGAGTCAAACGAGTCAAACGAGTCAAACGAGTCAAACGAGTCAAACGAGTCAAACGAGTCAAACGAGTCAAACGAGTCAAACGAGTCAAACGAGTCAACGAGTCGAACGAGTCGAACGATTCAAACCAGTCAAACCAGTCAAACGAGTCAAACGAGTCAAACGAGTCAAACGAGTCAAACTAGTCAAACGAGTCAAACGAGTCAAACGAGTCAAACGAGTCAAACGAGTCAAACGAGTCAAACGTGTCAAACGAGTCAAACGTATCAGACGAGTCGAACGAGTCAAACTTGTCAGACGAGTCGAACGAGTCAAACGAGTCAAACGAGTCGAACGAGTGGAACGAGTCAAACGAGTCTAACGAGTCAAACGAGTCAAACGAGTCAAACGAGTCAAACGAGTCAAACGAGTCTAACGAGTCAAACGAGTGAAACGAGTCAAACGAGTCAAACGAGTCAAACGAGTCAAACGAGTCAAACGAGTCAAACGAGTCAAACGAGTCAAACGAGTCAAACGAGTCAACGAGTCGAACGAGTCGAACGATTCAAACCAGTCAAACCAGTCAAACGAGTCAAACGAGTCAAACGAGTCAAACGAGTCAAACTAGTCAAACGAGTCAAACGAGTCAAACGAGTCAAACGAGTCAAACGAGTCAATCGAGTCAATCGAGTCAAGCGAGTCAATCGAGCCAAACGTGTCAAACGAGTCAATCGAGTCAAACGAGTCAAACGAGTCAAACGAGTCAAACGAGTCAAACGAGTCAAACGAGTCAAACGAGTCAAACGAGTTACACGAGTCAATCGAGTCAATCGACTCAAACGAGTAAAACGTCTCAAACGAGTCAAACGAGTCAAACGTGTCAAACGAGTCATACGAGTCATACGAGTCATACGAGTCAATCGAGTCATACGAGTCAAACGAGTCAAACGAGTCAAACGAGTCAAACGAGTCAAACGAGTCAAACGAGTCAAACGAGTCAAACGAGACATACGAGTCATACGAGTGTGACGTCCCACGATTTTTCGCGCGTTCATATTCCAAATTCCATTAGTAAACCTCAAAATCACTCCACCACAGTCTATCAAACTCAGCTCCTACCCCATCTCCTCAATCACCGATCACCTTGATGTTGCACCTTAGCGGTCACCAACACAAGATGATCAATACAACGTCCACCTCGCTGATGTACCTTAGTGGTCCCCATCACGAGATGATCGTTACAAAACCCTCTTCGCCTATTCGTCCTACAAGGCACGAATCATTCCCTCAAAAACGAATTCAAACAAGTCCCTCGTTACAAATCCCTCTTAAATCGAGACCACGTCTCAATCCCCCCCTCTACGTCTCACAGAGTCCAAGCCACTCTAACCCCTTTCCTATAAAATACCCGAAATCCATCCGATGAGTTGAGTATCTCCTTTTACAGTTATGAAAACCCCAGAAACCTAATTACGACGCATATTTGGCGTACGTGACATAAATATGTCTATTAATAGCCACACCGTTTATAAAAACCCTGGAAGTCCTACTGCGTATTATCCCGAAATATGTCAAGGTCTTTACCGCGCGTACCCCCGCAATACTCCTGTAGAAATACATAAATACGAGGTCCTGAGAGGCCGGGTCCTCTTTCATCGCTCTTTCATCGCTCTTTGATCAGTGATCTTCCTTCGATTATCTTTCGTTGTTACATCGTAACAAAATATTATAAAAGTGTTAATATACCTAAAATCAGTGTACTACGGCAACTACCGTAAGCGAATATTATTATTATCATTTATTATTCAACGGCATATCACCCTCATCTATATCATTTTATATTGTTAATGCTTATTGATTTCATTATTATATTCCTTACTAACGCTTATTGCTTTCTATATCATATTTACTCATATTTCTTTATATTAATAACGTTTATTCCACCTATTGCTTATTGCGTTTATTTAATATTTCGTTAAATACTTTTCTATATATATATTTTCATTACTATTCTTATCATATTTCTCAATACATTATATTCTAAAGCTTATTGCGATCATTCACATTTATCTACGCTTAATATAATTTCATTTGGTTATATTTATGAACCTCATATTCATATTTTCTTATTGTGATTTATATAAATGTTATGTGTTAACACTCAAACCTCACGCATGTCATAAAAGATTTAACAAGGCTAATAAACCGCTTTGTTTTCAACCACGTTTTGAATTATTGTGTGTATCCTCAAGTCATAAAGATTCCCAACGAAACCAAGCTGCCGCAACAGCTGATTCGCGAGAGCGCGTCCAGTATTTGTAAACACATTGCTGTACGAAGCGTGCAAATCCATAGAAAAACTAAGCGTGGTTTCTTTTGCACGAATGCAACGGTAAATCCTATTACCAGAACCAAACCAAATACGAAGTGCCATAACGGGTGTTCACCAAGTGTACATTTACCTTCCCTGGTCGATTTGAGTGACGAATTTAATATTCGCGCCTGATCACCTCCAGAAACTCTCAGCGTGACGGATTTAATATTCGCGCCTAAATTCCTTCCAAATTCGCAGTGTGACGAATTTAACATTCGCGCCTAAATCCCTTTCAAACCCTCAGTGTGACGAATTTAACATTCGCGCCTAAATCCCTCTCAAACCCTCAGTGTGACGAATTTAACATTCGCGCCTAAATCCCTCTCAAACCCTCAGTGTGACGAATTTAACATTCGCGCCTAAGTTCCTTCCAAACCCTTAGTGTGACGAATTTAACATTCGCGCCTAACGTCCCTCAAGACCTCAGTGTGACGAATTTAACATTCGCGCCTAAGTTCCTTTAACCCTCAGCGTGCTGGATTTTAGATTCGCGCCTGAGTCCCTCAAAACCTCAGAGTGCTGGATTTTAGATTCGCGCCTGAGTCCCTCAAAACCTCAGAGTGCTGGATTTTAGATTCGCGCCTGAGTCCCTCCAAACCTCAGAGTGCTGGATTTTAGATTCGCGCCTGTCTTTCTCCTTCCCCATAGTCATCGTTCCTGAAAGACCTCACCCGGGACGTGACATATTTTTGGTGACAGCGGTGGGATTTGCGTTTACCGTTGGAAAGAAATAGATTCTGCGACGCGGTACCCACAAGGTCCCTGTATTTAATATGTGCATTGAACACCCCAATCGGTGCATACCATCTTACCGCAGCCGCAGATTACAAAGTTTGACGGCATATTTAAATGAGCTAACCTGCATTTCTGGAGGCGTAGCTACAACTATTGACGGCAGCGAGATTTGCTTAAAATGCTCTAGCCTAGCGCCCGCAGATACCGTAGAGATGTATTGGACTCATTATTATTTTACGTATAGAACCCCAGTTTATTGCCCTCGATGCAGAAACTCGCTAATTCCAGAACGCCCAATAAGAAACTGCATCGAGTGCTTTGAAAGTTATTTGCTCTCGAATAAGAGCTATAGAAGGTTTGATAATTATCAACAATAAGTAATTTTCGGCCGGACGCCAAAAAAAAAAAATAAATTTTAAAATAAACATGTCCTTGTACGGCGATACCGAGGACTCTCGCATAATGGCCCAAAACGCGGGTCCTTTTCCTAACGAAGTAGATAAAGCAACCGCCGAAAAAATGGAACTAGTGAAATTATTACAGCAAGAGCAAGCCGAAATTGAAAGCTTGTACGCGGAATTTGTCGCAAACCGGGAATCCAATACGCGTTCAGGCGTAGCCTCCGGTTCAGACGGCCCCGCGTTGAAACGTCTCTCCAGTCAAATTCAAACCCTCCACGAAACGATGGATAAACTTCTTGCACCCCCGCCATTGGCGAACAATTTTGCCACTCCTGGTTCCTCACATTTCGATAGGCAACCGCTTCAACCGGTATTTAATCATAACAAAGTTCCGGACCAGGGTCCATCGCCCCAGATAAAACTAAAGGACGCAGTAGAAACAGTCCCAAAGTTTAACGGTTACAACATGTCCGTTTTGCAATTCGCGAGAGCCTGCAATAGGGCTAAGGCTCTGCTTCCCTCGCAAGCCGAACCCCAGCTAGCGAGGTTGTTGACAAATAAACTGCAAGACCATGCGTACTTGGCCGTTGAGGATCGGGTCTTTGACACCGTAAATGATTTAATAAAACAATTAAAACGTACCTTCTCCCCTTATATGACGTCAGAACATTATCGTGGAGAACTCGCAAACGTTATTAAAGGAACCAACGAACACATATTAGATTATATTCAACGCGTCAAAGATCTCCGATCCGCCATTCTAGAAGAAGATAGTGAATATTACCGCGACTTCGCGCGAAATCACCCTCAGGATCTGGAACGCCTAGCCCGAGATTCATTTGTGGATGGACTTCCTCCCCACATAAGGACAAGATTACTGCAACATAACTTCGACACGCTCGATGAAGCTTTTGAGCTAGCTGTACTCGTGGATAAGAAAATCGACAGGGATCGACAAAGGTTTTCAGAACAAAAGGCCCCGAAATTAACGTGTCAACTCTGTAATAAAACAGGACACGATGCGCGGACCTGCAGAAGTAATCAAGATACCGCTCCACAACCATTCGAAAGGTATCCTCCAAATCGCGTTGCAGGATATGGTAATCAGGCATCTAACCCTTTACCCCCTTACTGGGACAAAACTCGACCTCCTCCCTCAAGACCTACAGAACTGCGTATCTGCGATTATTGCAAGAAGGCTGGACACGCGATCTCAGAATGCAGAAAACGCATCAAGCCCATCCATAAGGATCCTAGAACCTTGTGGAAAATAGAGTCAGGAAATACCCCGTCGGGCACCGACGGATGTGAACCGTGGAGTGGGCCAACCAGGAGCGCACCCACTTACGATTCAGTCGAAAACACCAGCAATACCGTAAAACCCGGTATCATTCAAATGAAAACAGTTGGTCAGGCCCCGTCGGTGATAATTCACTCACCAGACTTCCGGAAAACAGTCGATGTAATGGTCAACACCAGTACTGAGGTAAATGTGCCAAAATTTCAGGACACCAATCAAACGCAAGTGCCATTAAGAGGCACCTCTCTGAACCCAGTTTCCACCCTTGGAACAATAAGGGTACTGCCAAAGGAGACTAAGACGTCTAAATGCGTCACTCCTATCCCAGCCCTAACAAAAATCAAGTCCCTCTTACCCCAGGATCCTTTAATCCACCCTATTGAGGCACCCGTGAAGGTGCACTCACCCACACCCCTTTTGCATTATGCGAAATTAACCCTTCCCATAACCTCCCATGAGTCCCTAGCGGTTACGTTGAAACCGGACCGACAGAAAATCCAAGCCGTCCTGAATTACTCAGCACCTTGGACGCCAAAAAGAATTAAAAGTTACCTCGGACTGACCGAATATTACTTATCGTTTATCCCGGAATTCTCTAAAACGGCTCGGCCTTTGACCTCACTTCAGAAAAAGGACACTCCATTCGACTGGGGATCGTCCCAAAAAGTCGCTTCTAACCACTTAAAGTCGGCATTGCAGAAGGAACCAATCCTGCAATTTCCGAACTTTGAGCTGAAATTCCGTGCCCCTGAAAATACTATAGGAGGGATATTAAACCAGACAGTTGTTAAAAAGAACCTGCAAATCGCTTACACCCCCTGTATCTTAAATCACGAGAATATTTTACAAAACTCAAACTCCGAAAACCACCCGAATACCGGGAAAAGCAAAAAGGTCGCTGACGCTGCACCTCGCACACCAGGATTAACCGGATATCACAGAAAGTTCATCCCAGAATCTTCTAGAACTGCTCGCCCGTTAACCCAATTATTGAAGAAGGACACAGCATTTGACTGGGGATCGTCCCAACAAGTCGTTTTTAATCACTTAAAGTCGGTATTGCAGAAGCAACTCATCCTGCAATGCTCGAATTTTGAACTGAAATTCCACATCACTATAGATGCTTTATCCCATACTTCCCCTGCAGTGGAGGCATGCTCCAAACGATCATGCGAAAAATCGGACGACGAATTGGAAGACAGGTCCAAACATAAGTCCAGCAGCTCCAAGAGGCCTCGGTTCTCCAGTTCTCCGATCTATGTGGCGACGAGTGGAAGCAACCCCGTCGACCCTGCAATTCCCACATCCAACGCTCACTTAGGAAGAAAATACAAAAGAATTCAACTACACAGAAAGAGAAGCCGGAAAAAATCGCCTGTAGAAATTCCACTACGGCCCACCTCAGAAAACATACGTGAACGACTACATATAACAAAAGAAGACAACACTTATAAATTACCCATACAGGGTTTATTCGTAAAATATTTAGTGTGGGCAAATCTCATCCTATTAACATTTATTAAGACCACTGACGTATTCACTACAAATTTAATTTATCACTTCGGAACTCTTAGAACCATTCTCACCGACCAAGCAGCACAAAATACTCGCAATTTCACGAAAGCAGTACCACGGCAATGTAAACTGCAACAATTCCGAACCAAAGACTTTCACCCACAGACTAACGGCTCTTTAGAAAGATTGCATCTCGTTGTGACCGAATGCTTAAAATTGCTAACCGGTAAATACAGCGACTGGTACGAATGGATTAACTGGTCCGCATTCTCATATAATACTGGTGTCCATAAAGGCACTGGATACACTGGACATGAATCATTTTTCGCAAAACTTGCAATACCTAACCGGACCCCGGTTCTTGAAAATAATGAAAATAAAACATATTTTGGTTGTCTGTCAAAACTGAGTAGGAACTTGCGGCACAAAAGACACTATGACCGTCCTGCCCACGTGCGCGAGAGTCCCGGTTGACCCCAAGTCAACACACGAACAAAATACTCTAATTAATTTTTCTACTATAGATCGTTGTTACTGCAACATTTTGCAACCGTCGTTTAATACGCGGCTATACCGTCCAGAGGGAAGGAAGGAAAACCATATCTCTCCCCCCTAAAATCATCTCAGATATCATCAACAGGAAGGCGTCTCCGCAGACAGTAATCACCATCGATGACTCCCTCCCCATCCACATCAATCAACGGAAAGCAGCTCCAAGAAGCCACTACCCCTTCGCCCCGTATAGATCCCTCTACCAAAATAGGCTTTATCTTTTATTTTCTTTCGCCAAATAGGCTATATATTTTATTTTTTTTGTTATTTTCAAAGGCACATTTTATTTTTATTTTCTCCTCAATTCAAAACACCATAACCCTGTGTAAAGAAATGTACCCATTTCTTCATATAAGGGGGGAGGTGTGACGTCCCACGATTTTTCGCGCGTTCATATTCCAAATTCCATTAGTAAACCTCAAAATCACTCCACCACAGTCTATCAAACTCAGCTCCTACCCCATCTCCTCAATCACCGATCACCTTGATGTTGCACCTTAGCGGTCACCAACACAAGATGATCAATACAACGTCCACCTCGCTGATGTACCTTAGTGGTCCCCATCACGAGATGATCGTTACAAAACCCTCTTCGCCTATTCGTTCTACAAGGCACGAATCATTCCCTCAAAAACGAATTCAAACAAGTCCCTCGTTACAAATCCCTCTTAAATCGAGACCACGTCTCAATCCCCCCCTCTACGTCTCACAGAGTCCAAGCCACTCTAACCCCTTTCCTATAAAATACCCGAAATCCATCCGATGAGTTGAGTATCTCCTTTTACAGTTATAAAAACCCCAGAAACCTAATTACGACGCATATTTGGCGTACGTGACATAAATATGTCTATTAATAGCCACACCGTTTATAAAAACCCTGGAAGTCCTACTGCGTATTATCCCGAAATATGTCAAGGTCTTTACCGCGCGTACCCCCGCAATACTCCTGTAGAAATACATAAATACGAGGTCCTGAGAGGCCGGGTCCTCTTTCATCGCTCTTTCATCGCTCTTTCATCGCTCTTTGATCAGTGATCTTCCTTCGATTATCTTTCGTTGTTACATCGTAACAAAATATTATAAAAGTGTTAATATACCTAAAATCAGTGTACTACGGCAACTACCGTAAGCGAATATTATTATTATCATTTATTATTCAACGGCATATCACCCTCATCTATATCATTTTATATTGTTAATGCTTATTGATTTCATTATTATATTCCTTACTAACGCTTATTGCTTTCTATATCATATTTACTCATATTTCTTTATATTAATAACGTTTATTCCACCTATTGCTTATTGCGTTTATTTAATATTTCGTTAAATACTTTTCTATATATATATTTTCATTACTATTCTTATCATATTTCTCAATACATTATATTCTAAAGCTTATTGCGATCATTCACATTTATCTACGCTTAATATAATTTCATTTGGTTATATTTATGAACCTCATATTCATATTTTCTTATTGTGATTTATATAAATGTTATGTGTTAACACTCAAACCTCACGCATGTCATAAAAGATTTAACAAGGCTAATAAACCGCTTTGTTTTCAACCACGTTTTGAATTATTGTGTGTATCCTCAAGTCATAAAGATTCCCAACGAAACCAAGCTGCCGCAACAGCTGATTCGCGAGAGCGCGTCCAGTATTTGTAAACACATTGCTGTACGAAGCGTGCAAATCCATAGAAAAACTAAGCGTGGTTTCTTTTGCACGAATGCAACGGTAAATCCTATTACCAGAACCAAACCAAATACGAAGTGCCATAACGGGTGTTCACCAAGTGTACATTTACCTTCCCTGGTCGATTTGAGTGACGAATTTAATATTCGCGCCTGATCACCTCCAGAAACTCTCAGCGTGACGGATTTAATATTCGCGCCTAAATTCCTTCCAAATTCGCAGTGTGACGAATTTAACATTCGCGCCTAAATCCCTTTCAAACCCTCAGTGTGACGAATTTAACATTCGCGCCTAAATCCCTCTCAAACCCTCAGTGTGACGAATTTAACATTCGCGCCTAAATCCCTCTCAAACCCTCAGTGTGACGAATTTAACATTCGCGCCTAAGTTCCTTCCAAACCCTTAGTGTGACGAATTTAACATTCGCGCCTAACGTCCCTCAAGACCTCAGTGTGACGAATTTAACATTCGCGCCTAAGTTCCTTTAACCCTCAGCGTGCTGGATTTTAGATTCGCGCCTGAGTCCCTCAAAACCTCAGAGTGCTGGATTTTAGATTCGCGCCTGAGTCCCTCAAAACCTCAGAGTGCTGGATTTTAGATTCGCGCCTGAGTCCCTCAAAACCTCAGAGTGCTGGATTTTAGATTCGCGCCTGTCTTTCTCCTTCCCCATAGTCATCGTTCCTGAAAGACCTCACCCGGGACGTGACATATTTTTGGTGACAGCGGTGGGATTTGCGTTTACCGTTGGAAAGAAATAGATTCTGCGACGCGGTACCCACAAGGTCCCTGTATTTAATATGTGCATTGAACACCCCAATCGGTGCATACCATCTTACCGCAGCCGCAGATTACAAAGTTTGACGGCATATTTAAATGAGCTAACCTGCATTTCTGGAGGCGTAGCTACAACTATTGACGGCAGCGAGATTTGCTTAAAATGCTCTAGCCTAGCGCCCGCAGATACCGTAGAGATGTATTGGACTCATTATTATTTTACGTATAGAACCCCAGTTTATTGCCCTCGATGCAGAAACTCGCTAATTCCAGAACGCCCAATAAGAAACTGCATCGAGTGCTTTGAAAGTTATTTGCTCTCGAATAAGAGCTATAGAAGGTTTGATAATTATCAACAATAAGTAATTTTCGGCCGGACGCCAAAAAAAAAAAATAAATTTTAAAATAAACATGTCCTTGTACGGCGATACCGAGGACTCTCGCATAATGGCCCAAAACGCGGGTCCTTTTCCTAACGAAGTAGATAAAGCAACCGCCGAAAAAATGGAACTAGTGAAATTATTACAGCAAGAGCAAGCCGAAATTGAAAGCTTGTACGCGGAATTTGTCGCAAACCGGGAATCCAATACGCGTTCAGGCGTAGCCTCCGGTTCAGACGGCCCCGCGTTGAAACGTCTCTCCAGTCAAATTCAAACCCTCCACGAAACGATGGATAAACTTCTTGCACCCCCGCCATTGGCGAACAATTTTGCCACTCCTGGTTCCTCACATTTCGATAGGCAACCGCTTCAACCGGTATTTAATCATAACAAAGTTCCGGACCAGGGTCCATCGCCCCAGATAAAACTAAAGGACGCAGTAGAAACAGTCCCAAAGTTTAACGGTTACAACATGTCCGTTTTGCAATTCGCGAGAGCCTGCAATAGGGCTAAGGCTCTGCTTCCCTCGCAAGCCGAACCCCAGCTAGCGAGGTTGTTGACAAATAAACTGCAAGACCATGCGTACTTGGCCGTTGAGGATCGGGTCTTTGACACCGTAAATGATTTAATAAAACAATTAAAACGTACCTTCTCCCCTTATATGACGTCAGAACATTATCGTGGAGAACTCGCAAACGTTATTAAAGGAACCAACGAACACATATTAGATTATATTCAACGCGTCAAAGATCTCCGATCCGCCATTCTAGAAGAAGATAGTGAATATTACCGCGACTTCGCGCGAAATCACCCTCAGGATCTGGAACGCCTAGCCCGAGATTCATTTGTGGATGGACTTCCTCCCCACATAAGGACAAGATTACTGCAACATAACTTCGACACGCTCGATGAAGCTTTTGAGCTAGCTGTACTCGTGGATAAGAAAATCGACAGGGATCGACAAAGGTTTTCAGAACAAAAGGCCCCGAAATTAACGTGTCAACTCTGTAATAAAACAGGACACGATGCGCGGACCTGCAGAAGTAATCAAGATACCGCTCCACAACCATTCGAAAGGTATCCTCCAAATCGCGTTGCAGGATATGGTAATCAGGCATCTAACCCTTTACCCCCTTACTGGGACAAAACTCGACCTCCTCCCTCAAGACCTACAGAACTGCGTATCTGCGATTATTGCAAGAAGGCTGGACACGCGATCTCAGAATGCAGAAAACGCATCAAGCCCATCCATAAGGATCCTAGAACCTTGTGGAAAATAGAGTCAGGAAATACCCCGTCGGGCACCGACGGATGTGAACCGTGGAGTGGGCCAACCAGGAGCGCACCCACTTACGATTCAGTCGAAAACACCAGCAATACCGTAAAACCCGGTATCATTCAAATGAAAACAGTTGGTCAGGCCCCGTCGGTGATAATTCACTCACCAGACTTCCGGAAAACAGTCGATGTAATGGTCAACACCAGTACTGAGGTAAATGTGCCAAAATTTCAGGACACCAATCAAACGCAAGTGCCATTAAGAGGCACCTCTCTGAACCCAGTTTCCACCCTTGGAACAATAAGGGTACTGCCAAAGGAGACTAAGACGTCTAAATGCGTCACTCCTATCCCAGCCCTAACAAAAATCAAGTCCCTCTTACCCCAGGATCCTTTAATCCACCCTATTGAGGCACCCGTGAAGGTGCACTCACCCACACCCCTTTTGCATTATGCGAAATTAACCCTTCCCATAACCTCCCATGAGTCCCTAGCGGTTACGTTGAAACCGGACCGACAGAAAATCCAAGCCGTCCTGAATTACTCAGCACCTTGGACGCCAAAAAGAATTAAAAGTTACCTCGGACTGACCGAATATTACTTATCGTTTATCCCGGAATTCTCTAAAACGGCTCGGCCTTTGACCTCACTTCAGAAAAAGGACACTCCATTCGACTGGGGATCGTCCCAAAAAGTCGCTTCTAACCACTTAAAGTCGGCATTGCAGAAGGAACCAATCCTGCAATTTCCGAACTTTGAGCTGAAATTCCGTGCCCCTGAAAATACTATAGGAGGGATATTAAACCAGACAGTTGTTAAAAAGAACCTGCAAATCGCTTACACCCCCTGTATCTTAAATCACGAGAATATTTTACAAAACTCAAACTCCGAAAACCACCCGAATACCGGGAAAAGCAAAAAGGTCGCTGACGCTGCACCTCGCACACCAGGATTAACCGGATATCACAGAAAGTTCATCCCAGAATCTTCTAGAACTGCTCGCCCGTTAACCCAATTATTGAAGAAGGACACAGCATTTGACTGGGGATCGTCCCAACAAGTCGTTTTTAATCACTTAAAGTCGGTATTGCAGAAGCAACTCATCCTGCAATGCTCGAATTTTGAACTGAAATTCCACATCACTATAGATGCTTTATCCCATACTTCCCCTGCAGTGGAGGCATGCTCCAAACGATCATGCGAAAAATCGGACGACGAATTGGAAGACAGGTCCAAACATAAGTCCAGCAGCTCCAAGAGGCCTCGGTTCTCCAGTTCTCCGATCTATGTGGCGACGAGTGGAAGCAACCCCGTCGACCCTGCAATTCCCACATCCAACGCTCACTTAGGAAGAAAATACAAAAGAATTCAACTACACAGAAAGAGAAGCCGGAAAAAATCGCCTGTAGAAATTCCACTACGGCCCACCTCAGAAAACATACGTGAACGACTACATATAACAAAAGAAGACAACACTTATAAATTACCCATACAGGGTTTATTCGTAAAATATTTAGTGTGGGCAAATCTCATCCTATTAACATTTATTAAGACCACTGACGTATTCACTACAAATTTAATTTATCACTTCGGAACTCTTAGAACCATTCTCACCGACCAAGCAGCACAAAATACTCGCAATTTCACGAAAGCAGTACCACGGCAATGTAAACTGCAACAATTCCGAACCAAAGACTTTCACCCACAGACTAACGGCTCTTTAGAAAGATTGCATCTCGTTGTGACCGAATGCTTAAAATTGCTAACCGGTAAATACAGCGACTGGTACGAATGGATTAACTGGTCCGCATTCTCATATAATACTGGTGTCCATAAAGGCACTGGATACACTGGACATGAATCATTTTTCGCAAAACTTGCAATACCTAACCGGACCCCGGTTCTTGAAAATAATGAAAATAAAACATATTTTGGTTGTCTGTCAAAACTGAGTAGGAACTTGCGGCACAAAAGACACTATGACCGTCCTGCCCACGTGCGCGAGAGTCCCGGTTGACCCCAAGTCAACACACGAACAAAATACTCTAATTAATTTTTCTACTATAGATCGTTGTTACTGCAACATTTTGCAACCGTCGTTTAATACGCGGCTATACCGTCCAGAGGGAAGGAAGGAAAACCATATCTCTCCCCCCTAAAATCATCTCAGATATCATCAACAGGAAGGCGTCTCCGCAGACAGTAATCACCATCGATGACTCCCTCCCCATCCACATCAATCAACGGAAAGCAGCTCCAAGAAGCCACTACCCCTTCGCCCCGTATAGATCCCTCTACCAAAATAGGCTTTATCTTTTATTTTCTTTCGCCAAATAGGCTATATATTTTATTTTTTTTGTTATTTTCAAAGGCACATTTTATTTTTATTTTCTCCTCAATTCAAAACACCATAACCCTGTGTAAAGAAATGTACCCATTTCTTCATATAAGGGGGGAGGTGTGACGTCCCACGATTTTTCGCGCGTTCATATTCCAAATTCCATTAGTAAACCTCAAAATCACTCCACCACAGTCTATCAAACTCAGCTCCTACCCCATCTCCTCAATCACCGATCACCTTGATGTTGCACCTTAGCGGTCACCAACACAAGATGATCAATACAACGTCCACCTCGCTGATGTACCTTAGTGGTCCCCATCACGAGATGATCGTTACAAAACCCTCTTCGCCTATTCGTCCTACAAGGCACGAATCATTCCCTCAAAAACGAATTCAAACAAGTCCCTCGTTACAAATCCCTCTTAAATCGAGACCACGTCTCAATCCCCCCCTCTACGTCTCACAGAGTCCAAGCCACTCTAACCCCTTTCCTATAAAATACCCGAAATCCATCCGATGAGTTGAGTATCTCCTTTTACAGTTATAAAAACCCCAGAAACCTAATTACGACGCATATTTGGCGTACGTGACATAAATATGTCTATTAATAGCCACACCGTTTATAAAAACCCTGGAAGTCCTACTGCGTATTATCCCGAAATATGTCAAGGTCTTTACCGCGCGTACCCCCGCAATACTCCTGTAGAAATACATAAATACGAGGTCCTGAGAGGCCGGGTCCTCTTTCATCGCTCTTTCATCGCTCTTTCATCGCTCTTTGATCAGTGATCTTCCTTCGATTATCTTTCGTTGTTACATCGTAACAAAATATTATAAAAGTGTTAATATACCTAAAATCAGTGTACTACGGCAACTAACGTAAGCGAATATTATTATTATCATTTATTATTCAACGGCATATCACCCTCATCTATATCATTTTATATTGTTAATGCTTATTGATTTCATTATTATATTCCTTACTAACGCTTATTGCTTTCTATATCATATTTACTCATATTTCTTTATATTAATAACGTTTATTCCACCTATTGCTAATTGCGTTTATTTAATATTTCGTTAAATACTTTTCTATATATATATTTTCATTACTATTCTTATCATATTTCTCAATACATTATATTCTAAAGCTTATTGCGATCATTCACATTTATCTACGCTTAATATAATTTCATTTGGTTATATTTATGAACCTCATATTCATATTTTCTTATTGTGATTTATATAAATGTTATGTGTTAACACTCAAACCTCACGCATGTCATAAAAGATTTAACAAGGCTAATAAACCGCTTTGTTTTCAACCACGTTTTGAATTATTGTGTGTATCCTCAAGTCATAAAGATTCCCAACGAAACCAAGCTGCCGCAACAGCTGATTCGCGAGAGCGCTACCAGTATTTGTAAACACATTGCTGTACGAAGCGTGCAAATCCATAGAAAAACTAAGCGTGGTTTCTTTTGCACGAATGCAACGGTAAATCCTATTACCAGAACCAAACCAAATACGAAGTGCCATAACGGGTGTTCACCAAGTGTACATTTACCTTCCCTGGTCGATTTGAGTGACGAATTTAATATTCGCGCCTGATCACCTCCAGAAACTCTCAGCGTGACGGATTTAATATTCGCGCCTAAATTCCTTCCAAATTCGCAATGTGACGAATTTAACATTCGCGCCTAAATCCCTTTCAAACACTCAGTGTGACGAATTTAACATTCGCGCCTAAATCCCTCTCAAACCCTCAGTGTGACGAATTTAACATTCGCGCCTAAATCCCTCTCAAACCCTCAGTGTGACGAATTTAACATTCGCGCCTAAGTTCCTTCCAAACCCTTAGTGTGACGAATTTAACATTCGCGCCTAACGTCCCTCAAGACCTCAGTGTGACGAATTTAACATTCGCGCCTAAGTTCCTTTAACCCTCAGCGTGCTGGATTTTAGATTCGCGCCTGAGTCCCTCAAAACCTCAGAATGCTGGATTTTAGATTCGCGCCTGTCTTTCTCCTTCCCCATAGTCATCGTTCCTGAAAGACCTCACCCGGGACGTGACACGAGTCAAACGAGTCAAACGAGTCAAACGAGTCAAACGAGTCAAACGAGTCAAACGAGTCAATCGAGTCAAACGAGTCAATCGAGTCAAACGGGTCAAACGTGTCAAACGTGTCAAACGAGTCAAACGAGTCAAACGAGTCAAACGAGTCAAACGAGTCAAACGAGTCAAACGAGTCAAACGAGTCAAACGAGTCAAACGAGTCAAACGAGTCAAACGAGTCAAACGAGTCAAACGAGTCAAACGAGTCAAACGAGTCAAACGAGTCAAACGAGTCAAACGAGTCAAACGAGTCAAACGAGTCAAACGAGTCAAACGAGTCAAACGAGTCAAACGAGTCAAACGAGTCAAACGAGTCAAACGAGTCAAACGAGTCAAACGAGTCAAACGAGTCAAACGAGTCAAACGAGTCAAACGAGTCAAACGAGTCAAACGAGTCAAACGAGTCAAACGAGTCAAACGAGTCAAACGAGTCAAACGAGTCAAACGAGTCAAACGAGTCAAACGAGTCAAACGAGTCAAACGAGTCAAACGAGTCAAACGAGTCAAACGAGTCAAACGAGTCAAACGAGTCAACCGAGTCAAACGAGTCAAACGAGTCAAACGAGTCAAACGAGTCTAACGAGTCAAACGAGTCAAACGAGTCAAACGAGTCAAACGAGTCAAACGAGTCAAACGAGTCAAACGAGTCAAACGAGTCAAACGAGTCAAACGAGTCAAACGAGTCAAACGAGTCAAACGAGTCAAACGAGTCAAACGAGTCAAACGAGTCAAACGAGTCAAACGAGTCAAACGAGTCAAACGAGTCAAACGAGTCAAACGAGTCAAACGAGTCAAACGAGTCAAACGAGTCAAACGAGTCAAACGAGTCAAACGAGTCAAACGAGTCAAACGAGTCAAACGAGTCAAACGAGTCAAACGAGTCAAACGAGTCAAACGAGTCAAACGAGTCAAACGAGTCAAACGAGTCAAACGAGTCAAACGAGTCAAACGAGTCAAACGAGTCAAACGAGTCAAACGAGTCAAACGAGTCAAACGAGTCAAACGAGTCAAACGAGTCAAACGAGTCAAACGAGTCAAACGAGTCAAACGAGTCAACCGAGTCAAACGAGTCAAACGAGTCAAACGAGTCAAACGAGTCCAACGAGTCCAACGAGTCCAACGAGTCCAACGAGTCCAACGAGTCCAACGAGTCCAACGAGTCCAACGAGTCCAACGAGTCCAACGAGTCCAACGAGTCCAACGAGTCCAACGAGTCCAACGAGTCCAACGAGTCCAACGAGTCCAACGATTCCAACGAGTCCAACGAGTCCAACGAGACAAACGAGTCATACGAGTCAAACGAGTCAAACGAGTCAAACGAGTCAAACGAGTCAAACGAGTCAAACGAGTCAAACGAGTCAAACGAGTCAAACGAGTCAAACGAGTCAAACGAGTCAAACGAGTCAAACGAGTCAAACGAGTCAAACGAGTCAAACGAGTCAAACGAGTCAAACGAGTCAAACGAGTCAAACGAGTCAAACGAGTCAAACGAGTCAAACGAGTCAAACGAGTCAAACGAGTCAAACGAGTCAAACGAGTCAAACGAGTCAAACGAGTCAAACGAGTCAAACGAGTCAAACGAGTCAAACGAGTCAAACGAGTCACACGAGTCACACGAGTCAAACGAATCAAAAACGAGTCAAAAACGAGTCAAAAACGAGTCAAAAACGAGTCAAAAACGAGTCAAAAACGAGTCAAAAACGAGTCAAAAACGAGTCAAAAACGAGTCAAAAACGAGTCAAAAACGAGTCAAAAACGAGTCAAAAACGAGTCAAAAACGAGTCAAAAACGAGTCAAAAACGAGTCAAAAACGAGTCAAAAACGAGTCAAAAACGTGTCAAAAACGAGTCAAAAACGAGTCAAAAACGAGTCAAAAACGAGTCAAAAACGAGTCAAAAACGAGTCAAAAACGAGTCAAAAACGAGTCAAAAACGAGTCAAAAACGAGTCAAAAACGAGTCAAAAACGAGTCAAAAACGAGTCAAAAACGAGTCAAAAACGAGTCAAAAACGAGTCAAAAACGAGTCAAAAACGAGTCAAAAACGAGTCAAAAACGAGTCAAAAACGAGTCAAAAACGAGTCAAAAACGAGTCAAAAACGAGTCAAAAACGAGTCAAAAACGAGTCAAAAACGAGTCAAAAACGAGTCAAAAACGAGTCAAAAACGAGTCAAAAACGAGTCAAAAACGAGTCAAACGAGTCAAACGAGTCAAACGAGTCAAACGAGTCAAACGAGTCAAACGAGTCAATCGAGTCAAACGAGTCAATCGAGTCAATCGAGTCAATCGACTCAAACGTGTAAAACGTCTCAAACGAGTAAAACGTCTCAAACGAGTCAAACGTCTCAAACGAGTCAAACGAGTCAATCGAGTCAAACGAGTCAAACGAGTCAAACGAGTCAAACGAGTCATACGAGTCAAACGAGTCAAACGAGTCAAACGAGTCAAACGAGTCAAACGAGTCAAACGAGTCAAACGAGTCAAACGAGTCAAACGAGTCAAACGAGTCAAACGAGTCAAACGAGTCAAACGAGTCAAACGAGTCAAACGAGTCAAACGAGTCAAACGAGTCAAACGAGTCAAACGAGTCAAACGAGTCAAACGAGTCAAACGAGTCAAACGAGTCAAACGAGTCAAACGAGTCAAACGAGTCAAACGAGTCAAACGAGTCAAACGAGTCAAACGAGTCAAACGAGTCAAACGAGTCAAACGAGTCAAACGAGTCAAACGAGTCAAACGAGTCAAACGAGTCAAACGAGTCAAACGAGTCAAACGAGTCAAACGAGTCAAACGAGTCAAACGAGTCAAACGAGTCAAACGAGTCAAACGAGTCAAACGAGTCAAACGAGTCAAACGAGTCAAACGAGTCAAACGAGTCAAACGAGTCAAACGAGTCAAACGAGTCAAACGAGTCAAACGAGTCAAACGAGTCAAACGAGTCAAACGAGTCAAACGAGTCAAACGAGTCAAACGAGTCAAACGAGTCAAACGAGTCAAACGAGTCAAACGAGTCAAACGAGTCAAACGAGTCAAACGAGTCAAACGAGTCAAACGAGTCAAACGAGTCAAACGAGTCAAACGAGTCAAACGAGTCAAACGAGTCAAACGAGTCAAACGAGTCAAACGAGTCAAACGAGTCAAACGAGTCAAACGAGTCAAACGAGTCAAACGAGTCAAACGAGTCAAACGAGTCAAACGAGTCAAACGAGTCAAACGAGTCAAACGAGTCAAACGAGTCAAACGAGTCAAACGAGTCAAACGAGTCAAACGAGTCAAACGAGTCAAACGAGTCAAACGAGTCAAACGAGTAAAACGAGTCAAACGAGTCAAACGAGTCAAACGAGTCAAACGAGTCAAACGAGTCAATCGAGTCAAACGAGTCAAACGAGTCAAACGAGTCAATCGAGTAAAACGAGTCACACGAGTCAAACGAGTCAAACGAGTCAAACGAGTCAAACGAGTCAAACGAGTCAAACGCGTCAAACGAGTCAAACGAGTCAAACGAGTCAAACGAGTCAATCGAGTCAAACGAGTCAAACGACTCAAACCTGTCAAACGACTCAAACCTGTCAAACGAGTCAAACGAGTCAAACGAGTCAAACGAGTCATACGAGTCAAACGGGTCGAACAGGACAATCGAGTCAAGCGAGTTGAACGAGCCAAACGAGTCAAACGAGTCAACCGAGTCAAACGAGTCAATCGAGTCAATCGAGTAAAACGACTCAAACGAGTCAAACGAGTCAAACGAGTCAAACGAGTCAAACGAGTCAAACGAGTCAAACGAGTCAAACGAGTCAAACGAGTCAAACGAGTCAAACGAGTCAAACGAGTCAAACGAGTCAAACGAGTCAAACGAGTCAAACGAGTCAAACGAGTCAAACGAGTCAAACGAGTCAAACGAGTCAAACGAGTCAAACGAGTCAAACGAGTCAAACGAGTCAAACGAGTCAAACGAGTCAAACGAGTCAAACGAGTCAAACGAGTCAAACGAGTCAAACGAGTCAAACGAGTCAAACGAGTCAAACGAGTCAAACGAGTCAAACGAGTCAAACGAGTCAAACGAGTCAAACGAGTCAAACGAGTCAAACGAGTCAAACGAGTCAAACGAGTCAAACGAGTCAAACGAGTCAAACGAGTCAAACGAGTCAAACGAGTCAAACGAGTCAAACGAGTCAAACGAGTCAAACGAGTCAAACGAGTCAAACGAGTCAAACGAGTCAAACGAGTCAAACGAGTAAAACGAGTCAAACGAGTCAAACGAGTCAAACGAGTCAAACGAGTCAAACGAGTCAATCGAGTCAAACGAGTCAAACGAGTCAAACGAGTCAATCGAGTAAAACGAGTCACACGAGTCAAACGAGTCAAACGAGTCAAACGAGTCAAACGAGTCAAACGAGTCAAACGCGTCAAACGAGTCAAACGAGTCAAACGAGTCAAACGAGTCAATCGAGTCAAACGAGTCAAACGACTCAAACCTGTCAAACGACTCAAACGAGTCAAACGAGTCAAACGAGTCAAACGAGTCAAACGAGTCAAACGAGTCAAACGAGTCAAACGAGTCAAACGAGTCAAACGAGTCAAACGAGTCAAACGAGTCAAACGAGTCAAACGAGTCAAACGAGTCAAACGAGTCAAACGAGTCAAACGAGTCAAACGAGTCAAACGAGTCAAACGAGTCAAACGAGTCAAACGAGTCAAACGAGTCAAACGAGTCAAACGAGTCAAACGAGTCAAACGAGTCAAACGAGTCAAACGAGTCAAACGAGTCAAACGAGTCAAACGAGTCAAACGAGTCAAACGAGTCAAACGAGTCAAACGAGTCAAACGAGTCAAACGAGTCAAACGAGTCAAACGAGTCAAACGAGTCAAACGAGTCAAACGAGTCAAACGAGTCAAACGAGTCAAACGAGTCAAACGAGTCAAACGAGTCAAACGAGTCAAACGAGTCAAACGAGTCAAACGAGTCAAACGAGTCAAACGAGTCAAACGAGTCAAACGAGTCAAACGAGTCAAACGAGTCAAACGAGTCAAACGAGTCAAACGAGTCAAACGAGTCAAACGAGTCAAACGAGTCAAACGAGTCAAACGAGTCAAACGAGTCAAACGAGTCAAACGAGTCAAACGAGTCAAACGAGTCAAACGAGTCAAACGAGTCAAACGAGTAAAACGAGTCAAACGAGTCAAACGAGTCAAACGAGTCAAACGAGTCAAACGAGTCAATCGAGTCAAACGAGTCAAACGAGTCAAACGAGTCAAACGAGTCAAACGAGTCAAACGAGTCAAACGAGTCAAACGAGTCAAACGAGTCAAACGAGTCAAACGAGTCAAACGAGTCAAACGAGTCAAACGAGTCAAACGAGTCAAACGAGTCAAACGAGTCAAACGAGTCAAACGAGTCAAACGAGTCAAACGAGTCAAACGAGTCAAACGAGTAAAACGAGTCAAACGAGTCAAACGAGTCAAACGAGTCAAACGAGTCAAACGAGTCAATCGAGTCAAACGAGTCAAACGAGTCAAACGAGTCAATCGAGTAAAACGAGTCACACGAGTCAAACGAGTCAAACGAGTCAAACGAGTCAAACGAGTCAAACGAGTCAAACGCGTCAAACGAGTCAAACGAGTCAAACGAGTCAAACGAGTCAATCGAGTCAAACGAGTCAAACGACTCAAACCTGTCAAACGACTCAAACCTGTCAAACGAGTCAAACGAGTCAAACGAGTCAAACGAGTCATACGAGTCAAACGGGTCGAACAGGACAATCGAGTCAAGCGAGTTGAACGAGCCAAACGAGTCAAACGAGTCAACCGAGTCAAACGAGTCAATCGAGTCAATCGAGTAAAACGACTCAAACGAGTCAAACGAGTCAAACGAGTCAAACGAGTCAAACGAGTCAAACGAGTCCAACGAGTCCAACGAGTCAAACGAGTCAAACGAGTCAAACGAGTCAAACGAGTCAAACGAGTCAAACGAGTCAAACGAGTCAAACGAGTCAACCGAGTCAAACGAGTCAAACGAGTCAAACGAGTCCAACGAGTCCAAAGAGTCCAACGAGTCCAACGAGTCCAACGAGTCCAACGAGTCCAACGAGTCCAACGAGTCAAACGAGTCAAACGAGTCAAACGAGTCAAACGAGTCAAACGAGTCAAACGAGTCAAACGAGTCAAACGAGTCAAACGAGTCAAACGAGTCAAACGAGTCAAACGAGTCAAACGAGTCAATCGAGTCAAACGAGTCAAACGAGTCGAACAGGACAATCGAGTCAAACGAGTCAAACGAGTCAAACGAGTCAAACGAGTCAAACGATTCAAACGAGTCAAACGAGTCAAACGAGTCATACGAGTCAAACGAGTCAATCGAGTCAAACGAGTCAAACGAGTCAAACGAGTCAAACGAGTCAAACGAGTCAAACGAGTCAATCGAGTCAAACGAGTCAATCAAGTCAAACCAGTCAAACGAGTCAAACGTGTCAATCGAGTCAAACGAGTCAAACGAGTCAAACGAGTCAAACGAGTCAAACGAGTCAAACGAGTCAAACGAGTCAAACGAGTCAAACGAGTCAAACGAGTCAAACGAGTCAAACGAGTCAAACGAGTCAAACGAGTCAAACGAGTCAAACGAGTCAAACGAGTCAAACGAGTCAAACGAGTCAAACGAGTCAAACGAGTCAAACGAGTCAAACGAGTCAAACGAGTCAAACGAGTCAAACGAGTCAAACGAGTCAAACGAGTAAAACGAGTCAAACGAGTCAAACGAGTCAAACGAGTCAAACGAGTCAAACGAGTCAATCGAGTCAAACGAGTCAAACGAGTCAAACGAGTCAATCGAGTAAAACGAGTCACACGAGTCAAACGAGTCAAACGAGTCAAACGAGTCAAACGAGTCAAACGAGTCAAACGCGTCAAACGAGTCAAACGAGTCAAACGAGTCAAACGAGTCAATCGAGTCAAACGAGTCAAACGACTCAAACCTGTCAAACGACTCAAACGAGTCAAACGAGTCAAACGAGTCAAACGAGTCAAACGAGTCAAACGAGTCAAACGAGTCAAACGAGTCAAACGAGTCAAACGAGTCAAACGAGTCAAACGAGTCAAACGAGTCAAACGAGTCAAACGAGTCAAACGAGTCAAACGAGTCAAACGAGTCAAACGAGTCAAACGAGTCAAACGAGTCAAACGAGTCAAACGAGTCAAACGAGTCAAACGAGTCAAACGAGTCAAACGAGTCAAACGAGTCAAACGAGTCAAACGAGTCAAACGAGTCAAACGAGTCAAACGAGTCAAACGAGTCAAACGAGTCAAACGAGTCAAACGAGTCAAACGAGTCAAACGAGTCAAACGAGTCAAACGAGTCAAACGAGTCAAACGAGTCAAACGAGTCAAACGAGTCAAACGAGTCAAACGAGTCAAACGAGTCAAACGAGTCAAACGAGTCAAACGAGTCAAACGAGTCAAACGAGTCAAACGAGTCAAACGAGTCAAACGAGTCAAACGAGTCAAACGAGTCAAACGAGTCAAACGAGTCAAACGAGTCAAACGAGTCAAACGAGTCAAACGAGTCAAACGAGTCAAACGAGTCAAACGAGTCAAACGAGTCAAACGAGTCAAACGAGTCAAACGAGTCAAACGAGTCAAACGAGTCAAACGAGTCAAACGAGTCAAACGAGTCAAACGAGTAAAACGAGTCAAACGAGTCAAACGAGTCAAACGAGTCAAACGAGTCAAACGAGTCAATCGAGTCAAACGAGTCAAACGAGTCAAACGAGTCAAACGAGTCAAACGAGTCAAACGAGTCAAACGAGTCAAACGAGTCAAACGAGTCAAACGAGTCAAACGAGTCAAACGAGTCAAACGAGTCAAACGAGTCAAACGAGTCAAACGAGTCAAACGAGTCAAACGAGTCAAACGAGTCAAACGAGTCAAACGAGTCAAACGAGTCAAACGAGTCAAACGAGTAAAACGAGTCAAACGAGTCAAACGAGTCAAACGAGTCAAACGAGTCAAACGAGTCAATCGAGTCAAACGAGTCAAACGAGTCAAACGAGTCAATCGAGTAAAACGAGTCACACGAGTCAAACGAGTCAAACGAGTCAAACGAGTCAAACGAGTCAAACGAGTCAAACGCGTCAAACGAGTCAAACGAGTCAAACGAGTCAAACGAGTCAATCGAGTCAAACGAGTCAAACGACTCAAACCTGTCAAACGACTCAAACCTGTCAAACGAGTCAAACGAGTCAAACGAGTCAAACGAGTCATACGAGTCAAACGGGTCGAACAGGACAATCGAGTCAAGCGAGTTGAACGAGCCAAACGAGTCAAACGAGTCAACCGAGTCAAACGAGTCAATCGAGTCAATCGAGTAAAACGACTCAAACGAGTCAAACGAGTCAAACGAGTCAAACGAGTCAAACGAGTCAAACGAGTCCAACGAGTCCAACGAGTCAAACGAGTCAAACGAGTCAAACGAGTCAAACGAGTCAAACGAGTCAAACGAGTCAAACGAGTCAAACGAGTCAACCGAGTCAAACGAGTCAAACGAGTCAAACGAGTCCAACGAGTCCAAAGAGTCCAACGAGTCCAACGAGTCCAACGAGTCCAACGAGTCCAACGAGTCCAACGAGTCAAACGAGTCAAACGAGTCAAACGAGTCAAACGAGTCAAACGAGTCAAACGAGTCAAACGAGTCAAACGAGTCAAACGAGTCAAACGAGTCAAACGAGTCAAACGAGTCAAACGAGTCAATCGAGTCAAACGAGTCAAACGAGTCGAACAGGACAATCGAGTCAAACGAGTCAAACGAGTCAAACGAGTCAAACGAGTCAAACGATTCAAACGAGTCAAACGAGTCAAACGAGTCATACGAGTCAAACGAGTCAATCGAGTCAAACGAGTCAAACGAGTCAAACGAGTCAAACGAGTCAAACGAGTCAAACGAGTCAATCGAGTCAAACGAGTCAATCAAGTCAAACCAGTCAAACGAGTCAAACGTGTCAATCGAGTCAAACGAGTCAAACGAGTCAAACGAGTCAAACGAGTCAAACGAGTCAAACGAGTCAAACGAGTCAAACGAGTCAAACGAGTCAAACGAGTCAAACGAGTCAAACGAGTCAAACGAGTCAAACGAGTCAAACGAGTCAAACGAGTCAAACGAGTCAAACGAGTCAAACGAGTCAAACGAGTCAAACGAGTCAAACGAGTCAAACGAGTCAAACGAGTCAAACGAGTCAAACGAGTCAAACGAGTCAAACGAGTCAAACGAGTCAAACGAGTCAAACGAGTCAAACGAGTCAAACGAGTCAAACGAGTCAAACGAGTCAAACTAGTCAAACGGGTCGAACAGGACAATCGAGTCAAGCGAGTTAAACGAGCCAAACGAGTCAAACGAGTCTAACGTGCCAAACGAGTCAAACGAGTCAAACGAGTCAGTCGAGTCAAACGAGTCAAACGAGTCAGTCGAGTCAAACGAGTCAAACGAGTCAAACGAGTCAAACGAGTCAAACGAGTCAAACGAGTCAAACGAGTCAAACGAGTCAAACGAGTCAAATGAGTCAAACGGGTCGAACAGGACAATCGAGTCAAGAGTGTTGAACGAGCCAAACGAGTCAAACCAGTCAGACGCGTCAAACGAGTCAAAACAGTCAAACGAGTCAAACGAGTCAAACGAGTCATACGAGTCAAACGAGTCAAACGAGTCATACGAGTCAAACGAGTCAAACGAGTCAAACTAGTCAACCGAGTCAAACGAGTCAAACGAGTCAAACGAGTCAAACGAGTCAAACGAGTCAAACGAGTCAAACGAGTCAAACGAGTCAAACGAGTCAAACGAGTCAAACGAGTCAAACGAGTCAAACGAGTCAAACGAGTCAAACGAGTCAAACGAGTCAAACGAGTCAAACGAGTCAAACGAGTCAAACGAGTCAAACGAGTCAAACGAGTCAAACGAGTCAAACGAGTCAAACGAGTCAAACGAGTCAAACGAGTCAAACGAGTCAAACGAGTCAAACGAGTCAATCGAGTCAAACGAGTCAAACGAGTCAAACGAGTCAAACGAGTCAAACGAGTCAAACGAGTCAAACGAGTCAAACGAGTCAAACGAGTCAAACGAGTCAAACGAGTCAAACGAGTCAAACGAGTCAAACGAGTCAAACGAGTCAAACGAGTCAAACGAGTCAAACGAGTCAAACGAGTCAAACGAGTCAAACGAGTCAAACGAGTCAAACGAGTCAAACGAGTCAAACGAGTCAAACGAGTCAAACGAGTCAAACGAGTCAAACGAGTCAAACGAGTCAAACGAGTCAAACGAGTCAAACGAGTCAAACGAGTCAAACGAGTCAAACGAGTCAAACGAGTCAAACGAGTCAAACGAGTCAAACGAGTCAAACGAGTCAAACGAGTCAAACGAGTCAAACGAGTCAAACGAGTCAAACGAGTCAAACGAGTCAAACGAGTCAAACGAGTCAAACGAGTCAAACGAGTCAAACGAGTCAAACGAGTCAAACGAGTCAAACGAGTCAAACTAGTCAAACGGGTCGAACAGGACAATCGAGTCAAGCGAGTTAAACGAGCCAAACGAGTCAAACGAGTCTAACGTGTCAAACGAGTCAAACGAGTCAAACGAGTCAAACGAGTCAAACGAGTCAGTCGAGTCAAACGAGTCAAACGAGTCAGTCGAGTCAAACGAGTCAAACGAGTCAAACGAGTCAAACGAGTCAAACGAGTCAAACGAGTCAAACGAGTCAAACGAGTCAAACGGGTCGAACAGGACAATCGAGTCAAGAGTGTTGAACGAGCCAAACGAGTCAAACCAGTCAGACGCGTCAAACGAGTCAAACCAGTCAAACGAGTCAAACGAGTCAAACGAGTCATACTAGTCAAACGAGTCAAACGAGTCTAACTAGTCAACCGAGTCAAACGAGTCAAACGAGTCAAACGAGTCAAACGAGTCAAACGAGTCAAACGAGTCAAACGAGTCAAACGAGTCAACCGAGTCAAACGAGTCAAACGAGTCAAACGAGTCAAACGAGTCTAACGAGTCAGACGAGTCAAACGAGTCAAACGAGTCAAACGAGTCAAACGAGTCAAACGAGTCAAACGAGTCAAACGAGTCAAACGAGTCAAACGAGTCAAACGAGTCAAACGAGTCAAACGAGTCAAACGAGTCAAACGAGTCAAACGAGTCAAACGAGTCAAACGAGTCAAACGAGTCAAACGAGTCAAACGAGTCAAACGAGTCAAACGAGTCAAACGAGTCAAACGAGTCAAACGAGTCAAACGAGTCAAACGAGTCAAACGAGTCAAACGAGTCAAACGAGTCAAACGAGTCAAACGAGTCAAACGAGTCAAACGAGTCAAACGAGTCAAACGAGTCAAACGAGTCAAACGAGTCCAACGAGTCAACCGAGTCAAACGAGTCAAACGAGTCAAACGAGTCAAACGAGTCCAACGAGTCCAAAGAGTCCAACGAGTCCAACGAGTCCAACGAGTCCAACGAGTCCAACGAGTCCAACGAGTCCAACGAGTCCAACGAGTCCAACGAGTCCAACGAGTCCAACGAGTCAAACGAGTCAATCGAGTCAAACGAGTCAAACGAGTCAAACGAGTCAATCGAGTCAAACGAGTCACACGAGTCAAACGAGTCAAACGAGTCAAACGAGTCAAACGAGTCAAACGAGTCAAACGAGTCAAACGAGTCAAACGAGTCAAACGAGTCAAACGAGTCAAACGAGTCAAACGAGTCAAACGAGTCAAACGAGTCAAACGAGTCAAACGAGTCAAACGAGTCAAACGAGTCAAACGAGTCAAACGAGTCAAACGAGTCAAACGAGTCAAACGAGTCAAACGAGTCAAACGAGTCAAACGAGTCAAACGAGTCAAACGAGTCAAACGAGTCAAACGAGTCAAACGAGTCAAACGAGTCAAACGAGTCAAACGAGTCAAACGAGTCAAACGAGTCAAACGAGTCAAACGAGTCAAACGAGTCAAACGAGTCAAACGAGTCAAACGAGTCAAACGAGTCAAACGAGTCAAACGAGTCAAACGAGTCAAACGAGTCAAACGAGTCAAACGAGTCAAACGAGTCAAACGAGTCAAACGAGTCAAACGAGTCAAACGAGTCAAACGTGTCAAACGAGTCAAACGAGTCAAACGAGTCAAACGAGTCAAACGAGTCAAACGAGTCAAACGAGTCAAACGAGTCAAACGAGTCAAACGAGTCAAACGAGTCAAACGAGTCAAACGAGTCAAACGAGTCAAACGAGTCAAACGAGTCAAACGAGTCAAACGAGTCAAACGAGTCAAACGAGTCAAACGAGTCAAACGAGTCAAACGAGTCAAACGAGTCAAACGAGTCAAACGAGTCAAACGAGTCAAACGAGTCAAACGAGTCAAACGAGTCAAACGAGTCAAACGAGTCAAACGAGTCAAACGAGTCAAACGAGTCAAACGAGTCAAACGAGTCAAACGAGTCAAACGAGTCAAACGAGTCAAACGAGTCAAACGAGTCAAACGAGTCAAACGAGTCAAACGAGTCAAACGAGTCAAACGAGTCAAACGAGTCAAACGAGTCAAACGAGTCAAACGAGTCAAACGAGTCAAACGAGTCAAACGAGTCAAACGAGTCAAACGAGTCAAACGAGTCAAACGAGTCAAACGAGTCAAACGAGTCAAACGAGTCAAACGAGTCAAACGAGTCAATCGAGTCAAACGAGTCAAACGAGTCAAACGAGTCAATCGAGTCAAACGAGTCACACGAGTCAAACGAGTCAAACGAGTCAAACGAGTCAAACGAGTCAAACGAGTCAAACGAGTCAAACGCGTCAAACGAGTCAAACGAGTCAAACGAGTCAAACGAGTCAATCGAGTCAAACGAGTCAAACGACTCAAACCTGTCAAACGAGTCAAACGAGTCAAACGAGTCAAACGAGTCATACGAGTCAAACGGGTCGAACAGGACAATCGAGTCAAGCGAGTCGAACGAGCCAAACGAGTCAAACGAGTCAACCGAGTCAAACGAGTCAATCGAGTCAATCGAGTAAAACGACTCAAACGAGTCAAACGAGTCAAACGAGTCAAACGAGTCAAACGAGTCAAACGAGTCAAACGAGTCCAACGAGTCCAACGAGTCCAACGAGTCAAACGAGTCAAACGAGTCAAACGAGTCAAACGGGTCGAACAGGACAATCGAGTCAATCGAGTCAAACGAGTCAAACGAGTCAAACGGGTCGAACAGGACAATCGAGTCAAGCGGGTTGAACGAGCCAAACGAGTCAAACGAGTCTAACGAGTCAAACGAGTCAAACGAGTCAAACGAGTCAAACGAGTCAAACGAGTCAAACGGGTCAAATCGACTCAAACGAGTCAAACGAGTCAAACGAGTCAAACGAGTCAAACGAGTCAAACGAGTCAAACGAGTCAATCGAGTCAATCGAGTCAAACGAGTCAAACGAGTCAAACGACTCAAACGAGTCAAACGAG